>JAHNEJ010003651.1:0-693325 GCA_022559845.1 Amorphophallus konjac
CCGCTGAAGGGTCAAGGAAGTGTGCCGCTGAAGGCCAATGGGAGCGTGCCGCTGAGGGCCAATAGAAGCGTGCCGCTGAAGGCCAATTTGGGCGTGCCGCTGAAGGCCAATTTGGGCGTGCCGCTGAAGGCCAATGGTGGGCGTGATGGTGGAGGTTTGATCAGTTTTCGATTATTTGTTTTAAGGCTTTTCTTTTCTTCTTATCTTAACTTTCGTGTAGTTTTATACAAAGTTCCTCCTTTGTTGGTTCCCTTTGTTCGGTTCGGTCTCTTTTCTTGCGGGTCGGACCGTTCGGGCTGCCGGGTGGTGTGCCTCGGCAGTGATTTGATGAGTTGGAAGGTTCTCATTAATTATCTGCTCGTTTTTGCTCCTTTTGCCTCTTTTAATTGTTATTATTTCTCACAAGAATTCGGCAGCATCTCCCCTTGACCCGGGGCGTAAGGGAGATAAGGGAGCGCGCCCACATGGAGTGGCGGAACCCGACAACTGGAGGTGGGCCCCCGGGGGAGCAACACCTTTATAGAACCTCGGAAAACGTGAAGGAAGGGGCTCGGAGGCGAGGCCAAGGAGTGGGCTGCTGAGAGGCTGAAGGGTGTGCCGCTAAAGGCCATAAGGTGAGTGTACCGGCCAAGGGCCAATTGGAGTGTGCCGGCCAAGGGTGTGCCGGCTAGGGGTAACAGAGTGTGGGTGTGCCGCTGAGGGCAGAAAGGAGTGTACCGCTGGGGGTAAATGAGGTGTGCCGCTGAGGGCTGGACAAGGTGTGCCGCTGAGGGCCAATAGGGGTGTACCGCTGAGGGCTATTGGGTGTGCCGCTGAGGCCAAGGCAAGTGTGTCGGTCAGGGGCCAAAGTGAAGCATTGCCGAAGGATTAAAAGGGCCAAGTGTGTGTGGGCTTGCAGATTGTTCAAGAAAAGGAGGAAGGGTTACTGGAAGTGAATGAAGGACTCACAAGGCCAGGCTTTAAAGGGGAGGCATCACATTGATGTGGTGGCTTAAAAGAAACCGGAGGAACGGAGGAAACGGGTAGCACAATACATGCACTATGAAGGCAGGATCAAACCAACGGAAATAGCAAAAAAAAAAAAGGGCCCAAGGAGGGTGATTGTTTCCATTCGTGGGATGCCAAGGACCGTATCCCTACATGCATATTACAAGAGAAAATGCCCAAATGAGGCCATGGACAAAAGGAAAAGACTCCAAGACGGAGAACGAGAGAGGAATGAAATACAAGACGGAAGGAAACATTGGGGCCTAAGACATGGGCTAACGTTCCCAACCCTCTCCCCCAATACAACAAGCTCTCTCCCTCTTACTCTCGTTTCTTCCCGGTGGCCGTCGACGGAGCTCAGGCCGGGAGGGTCGCTTCTTCTCTTCTCTCTCCTCCTCTTTCTCCTGTGTGTGTGTCTTCTACTGTCGGAGCCTCTCCCCCTCTTTGTGTTCGTCTGTGTACGTCTCTCCGTCTGTCCTCTCCTCCCCTGTGGAACGAAGAGAAGGGGTTTTTTTATAACCCCGGGCGGCGGGAGCCTTCGAGCACGGCCGCCGAAGCGGGAAGTGGCCCTTGATCATGAGGTTTGACCTGCCTGTCCTGGCTGTCAGTGGACTAGGCCACGTGGCCCAACGATCGGCTGCCACCTGAGATGGCTCCACTGCGCGCCAAGGATGTGTAGGGCATGGGCCTCACGTCGCCCGTTGAAAGAGCTTCATCGCTGTGCCGTTGAAGGGCTGAACAAGCGTGCCGCTGTAGTGCCAAAAGGGCGTACCGCTGGAGCCCCGGATGGGCGTGCCATTGAACGGCTGAAGGGCGTGCCGCTGGGACCCTAAAGGGTGTGTCGCTGAAGACCCCCCCAGGGGCGTGCCGTTGAACCCCAAAGGGGGTGTGCCGCTGAACCCCCCCTGGGGGTGTGCCGTTGAACCCCCCTGGGGGTGTGCCGGTGAAGACCCCAAGGGGGTGTGCCGGTGAAGACCCCAAGGGTGTGCCGTTGAACCCCCCCTGGGGTGTGTGTTGCGGTGAAGACCCCAAGGGTGTGCCGTTGAACCCCCCCTGAGGTGTGTGCCGCTGAAGACCCCCCAAGGGGGCGTGCCCGCCCTTGAAACCCCCTGGGGGTGTGCCGTGAACCCCCCTGGGGGTGTGCCGGTGAGACCCCAAGGGCTGTGCCGTTGAACCCCCCTGGGGGTGTGCCGTTGAACCCCCCTGGGGGTGTGC
The DNA here is from genome assembly GCA_022559845.1 of Amorphophallus konjac. NCBI lineage: Eukaryota > Viridiplantae > Streptophyta > Magnoliopsida > Alismatales > Araceae > Amorphophallus > Amorphophallus konjac. The sequence goes on from JAHNEJ010003651.1 coordinate 2,203, forward strand.
CGGTGAAGACCCCAAGGGTGTGCCGCTGGGCAGCCGAAGGGGCTGGGCGTGCCGCTGAATGCCGTGCCGCTGAAGCCCAGGATGGGCGTGCCGTTGAAGAGCTAAATGGGCAATTTTGAACCCATTGTGAGCACGAGTCGTGGCCCATTTGATTTTCTTCGAGGCCCATGGGCCGTGGGGCCTCTTGTGCTTGATTTCTCTGGGGTTTCTTCACTTGGGGCCGTTGTTGATGCTGGGCCGAGCGTGGCATCTGGATGTGCAATTTTTGGTGTCCACAAATGCCCCCCACCCACGGGTAGCGCAAGCGAAGGATGAGCCGGGCGGTGCCCGCGGGTGTCTTCGTCTCTTCTCCCTTTATCGATGCCGACGGGGTGTCGAGAACCGACCTGGTTGGTTGTTTGTTGGTCTCGTTGTTAGTGCCGACGGAACGTCGGGAGCTGAGGTAGTATGTTGGTCTCTTAGCCTCTTCATTAGCGCTGACAGGGTGCCGGGAACTGAAGGAGCTTGTCGGTCTCTTTGTCACTCCATCAGCGCCGACGGAATGTCGGGAGCTGAAGCAGTGTGTTGTCTCTTCGTCAGTGCCGACGGGGCGCCGGGAACCGACCTGGTCTCTTGGTCTCTTTGTCTCTTCGTCAGTGCCGACAGGATGCCGGGAGCTGACATGCTTTGTTGTCTTTTAGTCTCTTGGTCTCTTGGTCTCTTCGTCAGTGCCGACAGGATGCCGGGAACTGACGTGTTTTGTTGTCTCTTAGTCTCTTGGTCTCTTGGTCTCTTCGTCAGTGCCGACAGGGTGTCGGGAACTGACCTGGTCTCTTGGTCTCTTGGTCTCTTTGTTTCTTCGTCAGTGCCGACAGGATGCCGAGAACTGACATGCTTTTTGTCTCTTAGTCTCTTGGTCTCTTCGTCAGTGCCGACAGGGTGCCGGGAGCTGACCTGGCTTGTTGTTTCTTGGTCTCTTCGTCAGTGCCGACAGGATGCCGGGAACTGACATGCTTTGTTGTCTCTTAGTCTCTTCGCCAGTGCCGACAGGATGCCGGGAACTGACCTGCTTTGTTGGTCTCTTGGTCTCTTCGCCAGTGCCGACAGGATGCCGGGAACTGACATGCTTTACTGTCTCTTGGTCTCTTCGCCAGTGCCGACAGGGTGTCGGGAGCTGGCGTGGTTTATTGTCTCTTGGTCTCTTCGTCAGTGCCGACGGGGAGTCGGGAGCTGACTTGGTTTGTTGATCTCTTCTGGTTTTTTTTCTTTCTCCCCTTTTTTTTTGAACCACATTACCGATACAAGCGCCCTTTCGGGTTTTCGCCGGTACCGGCCCCCTTTTGCTTTTGCCCACGCGCCCTTTCGGGTTTTCACGTGGCGGGGTACCCAATTTTGCCCGTAGCGCCCTTTCGGGTTTTCGCCACAGCCGGGTTGTTGCCATTTTTGCCCTTGTCCCCATGCAGAGACAAGTCTGGTGGGATATCTCTATTTTTAACCCTATTTTATTTTATTTTATCTTTTTTTTTGATACGCGAGTGTAGGCTAGGGCACGAAGCCTTGCGCCATGAGTTAAGGCTTATTCGTCGGCAAGAATGGAATGCCAGCGCAACGGGAGAATCTGTGCCGATTCGGACGTAGGGTCCGTAATGGCCATATTGTGCGGGGTGGGTGGCTAGGGCACGAGGCCTTGCGCCGGAAAGGGATTTATTCGTTGGCAAGGGACTAATGCCAACGCAAGGATAGAGGTTCTACCGATCCGGACGTAGGGTCCGTAATGGCAATATTGTGCGGAGCGGGTGGCTAGGGCACGAGGCCTTGCGCCAGAGAGGGACTTATTTGTCGGTATGGGAATGGCGCCATTGCAGAGGTGGCTGTGTGCAGGGGTAAAGTCGTCCTTGCTTGTGCGGATGCGTATCTGCCCGAGATCGTGGGGATGGGACGTTCTCCGGGGACACCTTACTATTGTGCCTCATTTACGCACATCTAAATACATATATATATAAGTGGATGTATATACGTATGTGTGCATATATATATGTATATGTATATTCTTTATAGTAATTTTTGTTTTCCCTTTTTGTTTTCTTCTTTCATCCCCCCCCTTTTTTTCCTTATTCTCCTCTCGCTTTTTTATTCTCTATGTTCGCTCCTCCTTTTTTTTTGAAATTTCTCCGTCTCTTTTGTCCCCTTCTTTTTTATTTCCTTCTCTTCCTTTTTATTCATCTTCCCCCTTTTTCTTTCCCCCCCTTTTATTTTCTTTCTTTTCCTTTCTCTTTTTTTTTTGCCGTATAAAAGGGGCGGGGGCGGTTCATTTGAACCACCCCCGTTCGAACCCCCCCTCTTCCCTCTCTCTTTCTCTCTCCTCGCGACCGAACGGGCGCCCCTCTCTCTCCCTTCTCCTTCCTCATCTCCGTTCGTGGAGTGCCGCCGTCACCACCGCCGTCGTCGTCGTCAGCGAGGTGAGGGCACCGCCGTGAGGGCCGTCCCCCCCCATCTCTCTTCTCTTCTCTCCCTTCTTCTTCTCCACGTCCGGCGGACGGTGGAGCCCTAGGCTCCCCGTTCCTCTTCCCCTTCCCCTCCCCTTTCTTATTCTTCCCCTTTTCTCCCCTCTTTTCCCTGCCGTCGGCCACCATCGATAGCACCGGCGGGGGAGGTCTCGAGCGTGCCGGCGAGGACTGGCTAGGGCGCATCGGGGAAGGCGTCTGTGGAGCGTGCCGGTGAAGACGCCAGTAGTAGGGCGTGCCGGGGGGGGTGGTATAAGTGTGTCGGGGAAGGAGGCCGCAGGGCGTGTCGGTGAAGCTGCCGGTAGTACGTGCCGGGGAAGCCACCCATGGGGCGTACCGGGGAAGGGGTCCGCAGAGTGTGTCGGCGAAGACGCTTCAAAGCGTGCCGGGGGCGGCCTCTCGGGTGTGCCGGCGAGGGCACTAGTAGGGGCGTGCCAGGGAAGGCACCTGGAGGACGTGCCGGCGAAGGATGCCTGGGGGCGTGCTGGGGAAGCTATGCACCGAGCGTGCCGGGGAAGGACGCCTGGGGGGGCGTGCCGGGGAAGGGGCCCGCAGAGTGTGTCGGCGAAGGATGCCTGGGGGCGTGCCGGGGAAGCTATGCACCGAGCGTGCCGGGGAAGGACGCCTGGGGGGGCGTGCCGGGGAAGGGGCCCGCAGAGTGTGTCTGCGAAGGCCGCTCGAAGCGTGCCGGCGAGGGCAGCTTCAGGGCGTGCCGGGGAAGGCACTAGTCAGTGAGCCAGCAAAGAGGCCTTAAGCCCGGGGAAGAAGACTTTTCGATCGACGGACTTCTGGTGTTGCCTCTCGGGGCCCACCATGTTTTGTTGGGGCCGTCACTCCTTGTGGACGCGCACCCGTGTTTTCCCTTACGCCTCTGGCCTAGGGGAAACTCTGTCGAAATTTTGTCCGAAATTGGCAATATTTTGTTCACTTGACTTGTAGTAAAGCCCCTTTACAGTCTTTCACTCCCTTTTGCACGTGGCTTATTCTGATCTTCTATTTGTGTATCTTTGTAGATAAATGGCTGCCCCAAGTGGTTCCTCGGCTCCTGCTGCTGCTATTGGTGCTGATCTTATCCCACGGGGCCCGGTACCAGCAGTTACCTGGTTAAATGTAGAGGACTTGGATCGGGAGCATGCAGAAATAGCCGCTTTGGCAGAGTCATCTGAGTCCGACGGGGAGACCATGGATTTCTAGAGGCTTGCCCGAGTTGACAGTGGCTTCACATTTGACCGGGTCACCGGGGAGTACAGAAAGGACTTCCCGAAGGACAGACACCTGGTTCGATTTCTGAAGCATTTTCGCTCGCGGGAAGGGCGAGACTTCCGGGTGGTGAAGAAGGCTGAACAGGCTATACTGCAGGCCCGGGATAGCCTGTTGTACAGCGTTCCCCGGAGTATCCCGATGTACCTGGTGGGAGAAGCCCGGAATGGAAGCCGGTCCTGGGGATCGAAGGGGTACTGCCGGCTGAAGACAAGCTGGTGCGGGCGCCTCAGTTTACTCCGGCCAGATGGGACTTGTCTGCCGGGAAAGTGCACAACGAGGCGCCTCGGTTCGGCCTGTTCTTGGCTCCCCTGAAGTGGGGCTACAGGGAAGAGCCCTTCATCTTGGACTGTTTGGCCATCAGATTTAAGTATGATCTATCACTGGGCTGGTTCGGGGAGCTGAAGCTTCAGGACGCCCACACCTTCCGGGAGAGGGCGGTGGAGTTCACGGAGCATGTGCTGTTCAACTATGCTCCTTTGCTGGTCCGGGTCGGCGTTTATCACAGCGTATACGCCTCCCGATATGGCTATCCCATTTCCAAGGGCCTCTGTTGCGGCATGATAGAGGTGTTCAGCGCAGCGACTAACACCTTCTACACGGCGGAGGGCGAGACTTCTCTAGATTTATGGAGCCTAAGCCAGCTGAGCGGCTTGCCCATTGACGGGGAGCCTTATGAAGAAATATGCCTCCCGGACCTATTCAAAGACGAGACCAACGGGGACGGCTATTACTCTCTGGGGTATTCATACCGGTACCTGATGAAGGCGTACCGGGAGCTGTACCAGCTATCGCACAAGGGGAAGCAGCCCGCCCGTGGGGACAGGAAGAGGGTGCGCATGCCCCTGTGGCTGGAGTATTTCTTCGACGGGCCGAAGCGATACGAGGAATTCCCCTGCGTTGGTACTGCCGTGGCTCCCAAGAAGCGTGCAAAGCCCAAGCTTGACGTGAAGATCCCGTCTAGAGGGCGTCGAAGCGGGCCTAACCCGATGGGTTTGGATCCCCAGACCCACTGCGCCGCCTATCTCACGTACTGGCTATGCTCATTTGCCATGCCGTACGGCGACGAGACAGTTATCCGGCCGGACGCCATCTACCCGGCGTGCCAGATGGCGTGGGGTATCAAGCTTTCTCTGTGCCCGGCCGCCCTCTGCTTAATTTACAAGGCCTTGGGGGATATCAGCACGCACCAGTTTCCCAGGCAGGCCCGGTATGTGTGCCCACTGCACTTCTTCAACGCGTGGGTTTGTTCGCTGTTCCCGGAGTTTGCCCCGCGAGTTCTCCAGGATTGGGGGCTGATACCGAGGATGCTGGAGTTCGCGAGTGCAGAGCCGGCTTCTACCTCGATGCGGATGTATGATATCCGGGGGCGGTTGACCACGGTTCCCCGGGATGCAGCCGGTACTATTCATTTCTGGACGCTGGCCGCACACTCAAGCCCCCTCGTGAATAATAAGAGGGAATGCAAGGATGACCAGGTGGAGAGGTACGTTCATCCTATCAGCCAGGAGAACGTGGTGCGCCCACTACTGGAGCCGGAACTGCGAGACTGGGCGCTGTCAATTCGCCCGAGCGTGCTGGTATTCAGAAAGGGGGAGAATGTGTTGCTGGAGCCATATTACCCTTTCCGGTTCGGTCGCAATTTCGGGTATGATCAGCATATCCCTGCTTATCATGCGCAATTCGGCTTGCCCTCGCGGAATGTCCGGGGAAGTTTGGTTGCCGAGCACGCCAAAAGCTGGTGGGACTTCTTCCACCGAGCGGACTCCGCCTCTTTCAGAGTACCGGCCCCGGGTCGTGTCCCCCGAGTGACCCAAGATTACATAAAGTGGTGGAATGCCCGGACGGCTTTCTATCGGTTGCACAAGACCGATTGTTGGGATGGCGCCGAAAGGAGATTCCTTGGCCGGCAGCCAGTGCCAGTGCTTGATATCGAGCCAGACCATCTTCTTCGGCTCAAGAACAGACAGGAAAAGGAAGTGGCAGCGTATCTGATGGCTCGCCGGGAAGCCCGGGACATGAGGCCGACGCCGAAGGTGGAGCTACCCCCAGCGGCTAAGGATGACTACGAGAAGACGCTGCGGGACTTGTGCCGGGTGGGGAGCGACCGTCTGGAGCTCATGAACTACCCATTCCCCATAGAGGAAGAGGGGACTCCTGCCAAGAGCTGGCGCCCAGAGAGGGACTTGGCCTGCCTGTATCGCACGTTCGTGAGGCGGGAGGAGAGGAAGCCCGAGAATTACAAGGATACCACGTGGCTATATATCCTCCTCCGGGTGAATGGGATGAAGATTGAAGATGTGACGGCCTCCATCCTGGGCAAGCGCCTGCACATCCCTTATTATTATGCTGATGGGTGGGGCATGGACCACTTCAATCTTTTCTGTCACCTTTCTTCCAAGAAGCATGCGGATCTGGCCAACCTCACGGACCGGTGTCAAACTATTGAGGACGTTTGTTGGCTAGTCCGGGAGGCGGCACGTCGGGACAAGGAGATATCCCTGAGCTACTGGCCGATCACGCTGCGGCTGTACACTGGCCCTCATGGTATTCAGTTCCCTCTTGCTCTTCGGTTTTGTCCCTCAGCGCTGCGGCTTTCGCGGTGAGTTAGGTACTAATGGTATATGCATGTTCGTTCTTTCCCCTCTTTTCTTTGCAGACCATCCCGACAGCACGCAGATGGCCACGTACCGGAACCTCCTCCGGCTGGTGAAGAAGCCTGCGTATTTTGAAGCCGCGCCGCTGGCCCCGACCACGGCTCCTTTGCCTAAGGCTGCGAAGAGGCCCCGGGCTAAATCGCCTGTGAAGAAGGCGGTGGACGCCGCCAAGGCGGCTAAGCAGCGGGATACAAAGCGGAGGAAGACAGAAACGGCTAAGGCTTCGACGGCTGTTCCTCTGGCACCACTAGTCCCGTCTTTCGAGGAATTCGAAGCTGCCCGTCCCGAGCCAGGTCAACCTGCCGGTCAGTGTTCCCGATCATTAGCGTGTCTCTTGAATCTCCCCCCCCCTTTTATTTTGGAGTGGAGTCTTGACACCTGGATACTTCTTTTGTCTCAGCTTCTATGGGAGAGCCCGTGCCCTCGCCTGACATGGGTGAAGTTGCGGTCCCGGCAGAGGCGACCCCGGCGGCGGCTCCGGCTCCCTTGCCGCAGGCAACGGGAAGGCCCCGGGCACAGTCGCCCGTTAAGAAGGCACTGGCTGCTGCCAAGGTGGCCGGGCAAAAGAGGGTAAAACGGCAGCGGACCGAGGCATCCCCGGCTCCGACGGCAGCCTCGCCGGTGGCCCCTGTCTTGTCCTTCGAGGAATTCGAAGCCACGCAGACCGAACCGAGCCGCGAAGCTGGTGAGATTCATCGGCCGCCCGTGTCGTCTGCGGTCGACCGGCCTCTCGAGTTGGCCTCGGATTCGCGCATGGCGACGATGCGCTTCTATCTCACGGGCAGCACGGAGGAATCGGCGCCCGTGTTGCTCCCGGGCGAGGGTACGGCTGGGACTCCCGAGAAGGGTTTGCCTGTTGAGGAAGCCCGTGGGTCATCTCGTGTCGCAGGAACTGAAGGGGGTAAATATTTTCGACTATACGGTTAACTCCTTTTTTTTGTGTCCTGGGGGCCAGTAGATTCAGCATGGCTTATCTTCCTTTGCATGACAGGCGTTGCCGCGGCGGCCACCAAGTCATTGTGGCCTGATCTCGACCTCCCGATGACGCTGACATATGTGAGGAGGAAGAAGATCGGAGTACAAGCCTCGCCTAGCCCGAGGGAGGACGTGCTGGACAGAGACTCTGAGGAGGAAGCTCCTCTGCCGGCCCAGGCCGAGCCGACGGCGGTCGAGTCTCCGCCTGGGGAAGAGGTAGATTACAACTACTCTTCCGACGAAGCAGCTCCTGACGAGGGCGTGTCGGGGCATCGGAGCCGCCCGAGCCGGTCTTCGGGGCCCCCTTACTTGCTGGCTCCCCGAGCCTTGTGGGGAAGACCGCCGTGAGTGTGAGCTTGTTTAGGCCGGCTCTCCCTTCCCTTTTTGTGATTGACTGACGACTTTATCCCCCCCCCTTTTTTAGGATTTTCAAGAACCGGCCGAACTTGAGGTCGCAGAGGAGGCTGCCCCGGCTGCGCTGATCGACCGCCCAACAGGGGTCGATGTCGGCATGGGCAAATTGGCTCTTTTACTCGACGCCCTTCGAGAGGAAATGCCCGCGGAGCCCTCCGGTACTACCAGAGCGGCGGGCGAGCCTCTGGAGGAGGGGGAGATCGCGCCTGAAGGTAGCATCATCCCAGCGGCTGAGGTGAGTATGCGGGCTCCACGGTCTCCCTTTTGCATGGTTTATTTTAGATGGCGAATAGCTGATTCCCATTCCCATGGTCAGGCGATGCCGATATCGGGGAAGGCGCCTGGTCGTATCCGGAAGGCAGTGGCCAAACGGAGACCGAGCATTGGCCCGATAGCGGTGGAGGGGCCGGCTCCAGTCTTGGGCTTGGAGAGAGAGAGACTGGCTGCGCTCGTGGAAGCGGGACGTTTACCCCAGCTGGTGGTTCCGCTTCCGCCCTTCCCGAAACTCCCGGCTCAGATGGAGGACCCGCTCTTGCAGCAGATATTTGCGGGGCTCCGTGCGCATCTGGAGGGATCTCAGCTGCGAGGGAGGAGTTCATGGGTGGCGACTTCGGGCCTGTCCTTACTCGAAGCTCCTCCTCTAGCCGAGGTGACGGCCCCTGCACCCCTGCCCCTTGGAGCAGTGGCAGGGTCGGGCCAGACGGAGGCAAAGGGGGCAGGGGAAATCCAAACGATGGGGGCGCCGGAGGCTTCGGCAATGGTCTCGTCCGTTCCCCAGGCAGTGGTTGGCCAAGAGTCTCTCGTCGAGCTAGGCCGGCCGGGCGACTTGACCCTCGCCCTTCCTTCATCTTCAGTGGCGGCAGATACCGACCTGTGGGCAGAGGTGGACAGCACCGTGGAATTCACTCCTCCGGTAGCGCCCTCAGTCAGCCATATGTCATCAGAAGCTCCAGTACGCCAAATGCTGATCACTCTACGGACCATGCTCCTCGCCGACCCTTCTCTGTCATATAGGGAGGTGCATACTATAGTGGTGCAATTGACCGGGGCGTTGCAAGTGCTCAGCTGCCCGCTGGGAGAATGGTCGCGGCGGGTTCTGCTGTTGCTGAAGTATGTCAAGCGCCGCGAGTTCCTGGAGACCCAGGCTCCTGACGAACGCGCCGCCCTTGATGCTCAGGCAGACGAATATCTGCAGACCCTAAAGGCCCGACGCGACAGTAGAGAACGCCACGGAAAGGCCCTAGAGGAAGGCGAAGGCAGCGTTCGTTCCTTCAAGAACCGGATCGAGAAGCTGGAGGGCTATCTCGCTGCGGCTAAACTTGGCCTCGCCGAGGCGGAAGGGGCGGTGGCAGAGGAGAGGGAAGCTCTTGCCGTCGCCGACGTTGAAATGGCGTCCGTCGAAGCGGAGCTCGCCCGTCTTGAGGGATTGAGGGGCCGACTGCGCGATATGACGAACTTCCCTTGCGTCGGGATCCTCCCCCTCGAGGACATCTTCAGGGACATCGACTAAGCGTTGCATCCCTTAATTTCTCTTTCTTTTTTTTGAATGTAACACAGGGGTATGCCCCGCAGCACATGTAGTTTGATCCTCTTTTGAATAGAGCAAAGCATTTATGATTTCACGCGTTCCTGGTGTATGCATTTATCCCGGAGGGAGCTTTCCCACCCCTCTTTCTCTTCCGTGCATATTGTTTTCTCCTTCCTCTTCCCTCGCTCTTGTATCTTTCCCCCCTTTTCGTGTAGGGACCCATTGGCAGGGTATGAGTCTTTGCGGGGATTCACTTTGGAAGGACCAGGCAGGGACCCATGTCAGGGTACAGGAGAGTGCTCGCCTTCCCAGGGGGAGGACGAGGGGACCACTCCACCATACCGAACGGGCAACTCCCTGGTTTTGCCGCAATATTGGAAGCGCGTGCTGGTCTCGAGTGAGGGGTACTTGGCCAGAGACCCCTTTTGCCGTTCAGAGGTGGCGGATAGAAAGGTCTGTTTAGTCAGTGACTTAGACGGGAGGTCTGATCCAAAGGGGTGCTCGCCCCCCGGGGAGGATGGAGAGAAGAGTTCGTCTAGTCAATGACCCGGACGTGAGGTCCGAGCCAAAGGGGTACTCACCGCCCTGGAAGGACGGAGAGAAGAGTTTGTCTAGTCAATGACCCGGACGTGAGGTCCGAGCCAAAGGGGTACTCACCGCCCGGGAAGGACGGAGAGAAGAGTTTGTCTAGTCAATGACCCGGACGTGAGGTCCGAGCCAAAGGGGTACTCACCGCCCGGGAAGGACGGAGAGAAGAGTTTGTTTAGTCAATGACCCGGACGGGAGGTCCGAGCCAAAGGGGTACTCATCGCTCGGGAAGGACGGAGAGAAGAGTTTGTTTCTTTCTTTTTAAATCAATTTTGGTACCCCCGCTGATGCGGGGCGGTGACTGGAAATGGGGGGCGTTCCCCCTTTCTGGCTTCTCTTTTTTTTCTCTTTTTTTTTCTCTTCTTTTTTTTTCTTTTTGCTTCTTCCTTCTTTCTCTTTCCATTTTTTCTTTCCTTCTTTTTTTTGCTTCTTCTCTCTTCCTCTTTCCATTTTTTTTGCTTCTTCTTTTTTTTGTCTTTCTCTTTTTTTTTGCTTCTTCTTTCTTTCTCTTTCTATTCCTTTCTTCCCTTTTTCGGGAACCCGGCTGGTGGCCAAATCATTCGGACATTAATCACGCAAATCCGCCCCAAAATGGGGCGAAGAGTAATATTATTACCTGAATGGGGGCGCTGGGGCGTGGTACAGCCTCAAGTGCCTTCCATTAAGAGGCGGGAATTGAACCTCCCCGCGGTGGTTGACAATTACATAGGCTCCGCCTTCGTAGACTTTCTGGACTACGTAGGGTCCGAGCCAGTTCTCGTTTAGCTTACCTTTGGGGTTGGCCGCCATGAGATCTCTTCTCTTGACCATGACAAGGTCACCCTTCTTGAATTCGCGTTCCTTGACGAGCTTGTCAAAGGCGCGTGCAATCCGGGCCTGATAGACCTGGATATTCTGTTGGGCTTGAAGCCGCTTTCCTTCCAGACTGGAGAGTTCATCGAGCCTTCGCTCGGTGTTGGTCTGCCCTTCGGGGACAAGCCCATGCTGAATGGCGACCCTGAGGGACGGTATCTCCAGTTCGACGGGGATGATTGCTTCCGAGCCATATACGAGAGAGAAGGGCGAGCAGCCCGTTGGGGTCTTGTATACGGTTCGGTACGCCCAAAGTGCTTCATACATTCTTCCTTCCCAGTCCCTTTTGTTAGGGCTAACAGTCTTGGCCAGGAGAGTGCAGAGTGTCTTATTGAAAGCTTCGGCCAGCCCATTAGCTTGTGGATTGTAAGGAGTTGAGGTCCTCCAATCAATTTTGTATTTTTCTGCTAGTCGGTAGACTTTCTGGTTGCGAAAGTGGCTGCCATTGTCTGATACAATTCGGTCGGGCACGCCGAACCGGAATATGATGTTGCGGAGGAAAAACCTGGCCACGATTTCTCCGGTGACCTCCCGTAAGGCAACGGCCTCGGCCCAGCGGGAGAAGTAGTCGGTCGCCGCCAGAATGTATTTGCAACCTGTGGAAGACGCGGGCAAGGGGCCCACGACGTCCGTTCCCCATTGGGCGAACGGCCAACTGGGCACTGTTGGGTGTAGTGGTGCAGGAGGTCTTCTGGGAATGGTGGCATGCTCCTGACATCTCTGACACGACTTAGCATACTCGCAACAGTCGTTGAACATTGCAGGCCAATAATAGCCAAGTTTCTTGATTTCAATTTTCATTTTCGGCCCCGCCTGGTGTGCGCCAGCTATGCCGGCATGGACCTCCTTCATAACCCTCCAAGCTTCTTCAATGGACAAGCATCGGAGGAGTAGCTTCCGTTTGGCATCGGCCACAATCCGGAATAATATTCCGCTTCGGAGCTCATAGGAGTCCTTGGTTCTGACCAGCTTGATCTTTTCTTCTCTTCGGTCGGGTAGTTGCTGGTGCCTGAACCACTGCATTAGGGGGTCCCTCCAGTCAGGCAGGCTGACGGCTTCTGCTGTAGCGACCTGTAGGTCCTCTTCTTCCGGCTCTTCTTCTATCATGCTGGGCATCTGGCGTTGGTTTATTACTTGGATATGGAGATATCCATCTGGGGGCACCGCCAGTGAGCTTGCCAATTTTGCCAATGCGTCGGCTTGTGCGTTCTCCCCTCTGGCGACATGGCCTATCTCGAGGAGGTAGAACCGCTCCATGAGCCCTTTTGCTTTAGTGTGATACGGGAGCAGCTCAGGTTTTCGGACATCAAACTGCCCCTGGACTTGCTTGACGACCAGCAGCGAATCGCCGAACACCTGGAGCATTTTGATCTCCATTTGGAGGGCGACCTGGAGGCCGATGATCAGGGCTTCATACTCTGCTTCATTATTGGTGCAGGGTTTGCTGATGCAGCAGGAAGTGTGCATCACCTCTCCGTCCGGCGACTTGAGGACGATGCCTGCTCCGGCTCGTACCTTGGTGCGCCCGGACGGGGTCGCTTCTGTCCTTGAGGCTCCATCAAAGTAAAGCTGCCAGATGGCTTGTTGTATTTGGTCTACCTCTAGTGTTTCATCTTCAGGTAGCTCGGTGGCCAACGGGGAGTCTTCGGGCACGGGATGTGCTGCGAAGAAATCCGCGACGGCTTGTCCCTTAACGGCCCTTTGCGGCACGTAGGTGATATCGAACTCCATGAGTAGCACGGCCCACTTGCCAAGGCGCCCCTTTGGGACGGGCTGAAAAAGGATGTGCTTAATGGGGTCGGCCCTGGATATCAAGCTGACTTCATGGGACAGCATATAGTGCCTCATCTTCTTGACTGCAAAGACCAGGGCAAGGCAGATCTTCTCAATCGGGGTGTACTTAGCTTCTGCACCCACCAATCTTCGACTGAGGTAGTAGAGAGCCTGCTCTTTTCCCTCATCATTGTTTTGGGCGAGCATTGCCCCCAGTGAGTATTCGGTGGCCGCTATGTATAGAATCAGCGGTCTGCCTTTGACAGGTGCCCCCAGGACAGGCGGGGTCTCCAGATACTCCTTTAACTGGTCAAACGCGTGCTGGCATTCATGACCCCAGCTGAAAGGTGCATTCTTCATCATTAGTCTGTGGAATGGCTGGCAGCGCCCCGACAGGTTGGAAATGAACCTGCGGATGTAAGCTAGACGCCCCTGTAGGGATCTCAGCTCTCCCAGATTCTTCGGAGGGGGCAGCTCCTGGATAGCTTTTATCTTAAAGGGGTCGATCTCGATCCCTCTGTGTCGGACGATGAAGCCGAGGAACTTTCCACTGGACACGCCAAAGGCGCACTTCATGGGATTCATTTTCAGCCCGTACAGACGGAGCCTTTGGAAGACGACCCTGAGGTCATTCAGATGCTCATCCCTCTTTTTAGTCTTGACGACCAGGTCGTCGATGTAGCATTCGACCTTGCTGTATAGCAGCTCGTCGAAGATCTTGGTCATCGCCCGCTGATATGTGGCACCAGCATTCTTGAGGCCGAAGGGCATCCTCTTGTAGTGAAATATCCCTTTAGGTGACCTAAAGGCGGTGTGAATCCTGTCGTGGTCGGCTATCCAGATTTGGTTATAGCCGGACGACCCATCCATAAAGGACAAGGCCTCGTGGCCAGTAGTTGCATCGATCATCACTTCGGTGATAGGCACCGGGAAGTCGTCTTTTGGGCAGGCTTTATTCAGGTCGCGGAAATCCACGCAAATCCTGATCTGTCCATTCTTCTTCTTCACTGGTACAATGTTGGCCAACCATGTGGTGTATTGGTTTTCCGCCACGAAGCCGACATCTATGAGCTTGTCGACCTCCTTGCAGATCTGGCTGGTTAACTCTGGCCTCATGCGCCGGGGAGACTGCTTCACTGGCTCCACCTTGGGATCAAGGGACAGGATGTGTTGAGTCACCTCGGGGCTGAGTCCGGGCATTTCTTTATAGTTCCAGGCAAAGCAATCCCGGAACTCTTGTAGCAGCTTCATGTATTGTTCTCTCTCACGAGGGGGGATGAGAGCACTTAGAAAGGTCGGCCTGGGGTCACCTTCTGTGCCGAGGTTGATCTCAATCAATTCGTCGACTGTGGCCCGGCCGCCATTTTCAATTTCCGGCGGGGCTGGCGACAAATCGACGAAGTCTTGGCCTTCATTGTCTTCGGGCTCGGGGATGGCATCCTCGTCTTCTTGCTCCTCCTGGCTGGGTGTGGTGGCTGGATTTGCCGTGCAGTCCTCTTGGACCGCAGCCGCCGGGTCTATGAGGTCCGCTGGTGCAGAAAGGCACAGGGCCACCCCGGGGTCTTCTATGTACTCATCGTAGATAGCTTGGACGGGGGCCGGGGCAGCCGCATCTTCAGGGGCCTGGTAGTGGATGGACACGGTGTAGGCTCCCGCTCTGGGGCTGTCCGCCACATGGGGGCGTGGCGGGGCTATCACATAATCCCCCATCCTGAGCTCGTCCCTGTCAATGAGGTCTTGGGCAATGTCTTTGAAGACATAGCAGTCTTCAATGGCGTGGCCCAGCATCTGGTGGTAAGGGCAAAATAGCGGGTCCCCGCTTCTTCGGGTGTCTTGCGGCCTCTTGGACCGTGGAAGGGAGACTTTGCCGTAGTGGCATGCCCAGTCGAAGATGCCCCGGGTCTTCTCTCTCGGAAAGGAATAAGGCTTCTGTAGCTTCTCTTGGAGTGTCAGCCCTTGCCTGGTCGGCCGCTCGGTCAGCGAGCTTGCCATGTCTCTCATTTCCTGCCTTGACAAAGCGGGGGTGCTGGGACTGGCGCCTCGGGGCCGAGGCATCCGGCCACCCCATGGGGGGAGGGAGCCCTGGATCAGGTCGGCGACTAGCGAGGTTAACTCGGCTAGCCGCCTCTTCAGCATCTCGATCTCCCGTTGCTGCCTGTGGTACAAGGCGTACATGACGGGGTCGTATCGAGGGGAATTCGGAGCATGGCCCATGCTGCTGCTCCTTGCTTCGCCGGCCGGCCGGGGCGAAGGTGTTTCGCCGGTGTGGCCTTTCGAGGTCGACACTTCGGGAAGGAGGGGGTCTTCTCTATGCAACGGCGGCGGGGAGGTTTCCAAAGGAAGATCTCCTCGTCTTGTGCCTCCTGAACTGGGGGCGCAGGATGTGCGTCTTGACAGGCTTTCCGCGAATCTGTAGCTTCTACGGGATCATTGCCGGGCCATGTTGAGACCGATATGACATCAGTCTCGTAGTAATTTTCTAGTGAAAAGCCCAGACCGGGGTGCTTGGTGACTTTCAGCAACCGTCGATCCAGGTTTGGTGGATTCCACATTTTTTCAAACATTTCCTTCCGGCTGGAGGGCTGGTAGGGAGGAATCTTCTGCTTCCTGACCATTCTGGCTGCCCGGTCAGTCATGTGGGGAAGTCCCGTAATGGGGACGTGCGGGTCATGCAACTCGTCAGGGAACCGGCAATCGTCGTCTTCCCTGACCGGCTTCTCCCCGACCACATAGAAGATAGTGGGCGGCCCCTCGGGGTTAGGCACCTCGAAGGTTCTCAATTGCTCAGCCGCTTGGCATTCAATTTCCGCTATCGGCTTGACGATCCCTGGCGGGACCCTGACATCTTCTAGCAGGTCTTCGAGGCAGGGTGCCCCCGGTGTGGGGTAGATGGGGAGAGGGGCTGCCCTAAATACCCCTTCCTCTTGTGCAATACATGGTACATGTGGGGGAGCCACATAGCCTGGGGGCGGCGGAGGAAACCAGCCTCCCGATTCCATTTTCTTCTTTCCCTTGTCTCGGGCAGCTTGAGGAGCTTGCTTCGCCTCTTCCAAGTACAGATTAGCATCTGACAAGTGACACTCAAACACCTCGAACGGGTGGAGGTCGGCGAAGATTCTGACTTCCTTTCCCTCGCAGGGGTACTTGATACACTGATGCAAGGTGGAGGGCACCACCCTATTTTGGTGTAGCCAAGGCCGGCCGAGCAACGCCTTGTAGGACGTGCTGGAGTTGATGACGTGGAACTGGACTTTGGAGGTGAAGTCGTCAAAGGTCAAGTTGAACTCTGCGACCCCCATGGGAACCTCACATTTCTGGTTAAAGCCGGCAATCTTGACATTTTTAACTTCGACCAGGTGTACGTCAAAGTAGTGCTTCTGGTATACCCGGTACGGGAGTATATTCACTGCTGCCCCTGGGTCGATCAAGACCCTGTTGATAGGCTGGCCGTTCAGCTGCCCTTTCATGTAGAGGGGCCTGTTATGGCTGCAAGTCGGTAGGAGCATGTCATCTTCTGTGAAAGCCACTGCTACTTCAGGTGATAATTCTGCCAAACAGGCTTCAAGGTGTGCTGGCGTCTGGAGTGCGGCGATGATGGCTTGCCGTGTTTCTTCATTCAAGGACAGCATCTCCCACACCGTGAACCGGGTCGGGATTTTCTTGAGGTGTCTGACTATTCGCTCGGCCGCCCGCACCTTGAGCAGTTTCATCTCTTCGGGCTTGCTGCGCCTGCCCTCATCCTGGGATTGGGGTGCCGGATTAGGGGACGCCTCCTTTGCGGGATCTGTTGTAGCCCGTTGAGCAGGCGGGGCCTGTTGGGCCTCCTCCGCTGTTCGCATGAATTCGGCGAGGTTTGGGGTGCCGCTGAATTCTTCCTCTGGCTGGGCAGGAGTTGCAGCTGGCAGAGCTTGGGGAATGCTTGCTTTACTGGTCGCAGCGGGCCCCTGGGGGTGCGCCCGCCTTCCTGCTCGAGCTGACAGGAACTCGGCGAACGACGGGGCGCCTTGACTCTTGGTGCCTCCGGGGTAGAGGCCTGATGGAGGAGGGATCTCGGTGCCTCGGACCTCGGGCTCGGGAACCTGGTATGGTTGTTCCCCCCTGAGCATGATGTTGAGGCTGCCCTGAGGAGAGCGCCCCCACTTCCTCCCTGACCTGGTGGCGTGCTGGGAGGTGGATGCTTCAGCTTGACTCACTTCCGCCGGCTCATGGGGTGGCTCTTCTTCTTTCTCTTCCAGGGAGAGAGAGGTGTCGAACAACGCCGAGAGGGTGTTGCAGGCGAAGACGACCTCCTTCTTCTTCTTGCCCCTGGGTCTTCTCTTCTTCTTCTTCTTGCCCGCTGCAGCGGACGGCTGCTCTCGAATAGGTTCACCCCACAGGGGAGGCTCTTTGTCTGCATCAGCTTCTGTTCCTGGAGCCAGCTCGAGTGACTCGAACTGCTCCCAGGGGACATATTGTTTTAGCTCGACGGGCTGGATTTTGGGCTGCTTATAATCTTCAAGCCCGTCGATAATAGCCTGGAGTTTTTCAACCGCCGGGCTAGTCTTCTTGTACATCCGCAGCGGGGCAGAGCTCTTCTTGTTGTGAGTGGGCCGCCTCATGACCAGCCGGGGGGCCGTGTCGTGGCAAACAGGGTTTACCGGGGGCGGTGCAGGCAGGGGCGCTGCTACCCTCGAGTGAATTCCTGGGGTAGGTCGAGAGGCGCGCGCCTTTCTGGTTTTTCTGGGTGCAGTCTGCCACCCTTCTTGGTCTTGAGCTGGGGCCATGATAAAGGTTTCATAAGTGGCACGGGCACAGGCCTTCGCCCATTCTTCTGGCAGCTCCTGATATAGTGAGATCATATTGACGGAGGAGGCTATGCTGGGCAGCTCGTGTGGCTGCGGGGGGTCTACTTTATGCTCCCCCATGTCCAGCTCCCCGTCCCTGATTAAGGACTCAATAACATCCTTGAAGACGTAGCAATCTTCAATAGTATGCCCGAGCACCCGGTGGTACATGCAGAAGCGCGGGTCATCCTTCTTCTTTGAGTCGCCAGGCCTTTTCGGCTCTGGCAATGTGATCTTATTGTAGCTGGTTGCCCACTCAAACAGGAGCTTGGACTTGTCCCGGGAGAAGGAATACAACTTGTTTCTCATCTTCTCTCTTAGTGAGGGGCCTTCCCGCCGTTCTGTGGTTCTGGGCGGCGGAGGGTTAGCCGCTCCCTTGGCTTTCTCCTTCTGCTTTTCAAAAGCCTGGAAGTCTAGTGCATGCACCTCCGGGGGAGCCGGCTTCTTCTCCGCCTGCCTGGCCCTCTGGCTTGACATGGCTGGGGTGGAGGAGTATCGGGCCAAGAATGCCTCGATCTCCGCTACCACATTGTTCAGACGGTCAAATGTCTTGACCTCAGTGCCGATCATTCTTTCTAGGATTTCTTTCTTTAAGTTTTGCTTGCAGATCTGAACTGCGTCCTCCTGATGCGGGGGGCGTTTGCACCTCATACTAAGGTTCCTCCATCTTTTGATGTAGTCGAGGGCCGACTCATCATTCTTCTGTCTTGTGGCGTAGAGTTCAGTCATAGTAACTTCTCTCTCGGCCACGTAGAATCTTTCCTTGAACTTCTTCTGCATGTCGGGCCAATCGGCCACCGACCCGGGCGACAAGCCGGAGTACCATTCAAAGGCAAGCCCGGTGAGTGTTGAACCGAAGAACTTCAGGAGGTAGGCCTCATCAGCAGCCAGGTCTCCCATGACGTTCACGTAATAGGCAATATGCTCTCTGGGAGATCCTTGCCCATTGAACTTTTCAAATTTCGGCGGCTTGGTGACGCCAGCCGGCAACTTCCTGGCAGCATACTGAGCCGGGTAGGGTACTCGGTAGACGTCGAAAGGCGTCTGATCCCCATCGCCCCTTTCGGCCAACTTCATGTCTATCATCTGCTCAAGCATCAACCGGCTGACTGCCGCCGGGTCGACCGGGTTCGGGTAGAAATGAGCGGGCTGTGCGCTCGGGGTGACTACCACGGTCGCTCGGGGGGCCATGGGGGACCCTTGTGAAAGCGGAGCCTGTGGCGGGGTCACCGCTGTGCAATGTGCTTGCTGCGGGGGCGTGCCCCCGGGGGGATCGAGGGTTGCCGGAAGAGCTGCCTCGGAAGACTGCCCCCTGTCCCTGGGTACCTCGGGTATGGTCTCGGTCTGCCAGGACATTGGGGGTGGTGTGTTTCGCTCATTCAACTGCTTTTTAAGTGATTCGATTTCCTGCTGGAATCGTTGCATCATGAGCAGCATTGCTGGATCAGCTGTGGGAAGACTGGGCATGCCCCCTGTCTCTTCGGCCGGGGCGTCCTCGGATGATGTCGAGGGTCCGCCACTCGTGTCGCCGGTGGTGACCACATTGGCCGTGAGGGCCGTGAGGGGCCCCGTGGGTGTCGCGCCGCCTGCCGCTCTCCTTCTTCTGGTAAGGGGTCCCGGCCTGGCGGCTATTCTGGCCAATTCTTCCGGGTCGGTGGGTAGGGCCCCATACCGACCATGGACCCCTGCCATATTGCAGGTGAATGTCTGCCATTTCTTATTCTTGTTTCTTCTTGACGCCCTCCGGGACGGTCCTCCTGGGAATGTTAGCCTGTCGAAGACCGACCGTCGGGACGGCGCCTCCTCCCGTACAGGGGACTGGCGCGGCTCTTCCGGGCGGGTCCTCGACTCCATACTAGGTGCAGGTTCCCCCCTTTCTTCCTGGAAGGCGGAGGTCATTGCCCCCAGTAGTCTCTGGCGGCCAGCGGGGGTGCTACCAGGGCCTCGGAGGTAGTTTCTCATAGCCTGCTCGATCCCTTCCCACTCCTGGTCAGGGAGAGCGGCCTGTGGTTGCGCGTCGATGACGGCAGTAGGAGGAGCGTAGGCCCCGAGTGCCGGGCGGGCGGCGTTGTGCCGGCGCCCTCGGCGACGGCGATGAGCATTCTCGGGCGGCACCGGAATGACGGGTGCCGGTCGGAGAGTGGGGGTCACTGCCTCGACCCCGTCATCTCTTCGGGCCCTCCTCGGGCGGAAAGTGCTGGGCCCTGCCTGGGCGGGTGCAGTGGGCTGGGCCTCCCTGGGTACCCAGACTTGCTTCAGTTTGGCCAGCTTGCGAGCCGGTGCAATCTTTGGTGGGGTGGCCACAACAGCGGGCGTCACCTTCCCTTTTAGTTTCTCCAGCCCTTGAAAGGAGTTGCGGACTGGGACGGTCGGGACGACGCGGTCTGGCGTCACCTGGGACCTCTGGCCGTCTAGGCGGACTCGGAGGGCCCCAACCGTCATGGACTTTCTGGAGTTGGACAGGCGACGCCCTGAGCCGGCGCCGGTGTTGCCTCTCCGAAGCCTCCTTCGGTGGGATGCCGACCCTTGGTGGAACGGGCCGGTGGTCTGGTGCACGTGGTGCACGTTGCAGCTGAGCGTCGTTGTGGGGACGCTATTGTTGCCTTCGGCCACCGCTCGGCCGGCGGCAGCTTCGACGGCTCTCGGAGCGGGAGCGTTGGTTTGAGGCTCCTCGGGCGCTCGTGCGTCGAGGATGTCAACGAAGGCCACCCCCAAGAAGTTGGGGAAGCCCACGGTGGGAGGGAAGCTCCCGAAAGTGAGGGGCACCGCTAGGTAACCGCCTCGCACATGATTCTTCACAACCTCAGGGCTGCAGACAACAGCCATTGTCGGCTCCATAATGCCTTTCTCTTTTTCTGCATTTAAGAAAGTAGCATAATTAGTATTACAAGAAGGGGGCCGCGGGGCCCCTAATTTCGGCAAAGAGATGAAGGGTGGATCGGTCCCACCGGGCGTGCCAGAGTTGTGGACGCACTTTTTGTTTAACCGTTGTTTCGGGGCGATCACCGGTTTATTGAGTGTGTGGGCGTGCCAGTCACCGAAGTGACGATTTATTTGGGCTCCGGAGAGCCCAAGGTGCGCTCGAATCTGACTTCGTCAGACGACTGTGTGGTTCGTGTCGGGACCGAATCCCGTCGCGCCATAGAGGTCACGACGTCATTTACATCCCTCACACGAGGGAATACCCTTGATTAATTGCCGAAATTAGGGGACCCGCGGCCAAAAAGAGTAATACTAATTATGCGAGAGGGATAGGAGTAGATCACACTGAAAGTTGTATTAAGGCCATAAACTGTCGGCCGTGTCGGCCACTCGTAGACCCTTTCGTATTCGGACACAGGTCCGTGGTAGAGTCACGATGAGAAAACCGAGGTAGGTCCCTTCAAATGTCTGCCGAGCATGCAGCAATTTTAATGAAGATTCAGAAGGTATCCGGAACGAGAAAACAAATCCGGTCCGATTAGGATGTCGGCCCGAGGTTGGATCAAAGCCTGGCCATATCGGGGTAATTCCCGAGACTCGGGCTCGACCTGAAAGGGCGGCGTCGTTATTCCCTTTGGCCCCGGGTCACGGGGAGAGATGGGAAGGCTGCGGTGCAGGCCTTAGCGTCTTTTATCTGGGGTTTTCTTAGTTATATCCTCTAGGATTTCTGATTCGATGTTTACTGTTTGTTCGTGCCTTTGTCCGGGGTGATTTCTCTTCTTTTATTCATGATTATTCTTGTTATTATCATTCATTTGTTATTCATTTTTTTATTACCCCTCCCGCCTCTTTATTGTGATTAATATTGCGCATTCGGAGTCCTTTAATTAGCATAATTTTTATTAGTTTATTTGCTATTGTTAATGCCCTTATCAGGTTGTATATGTGCATAGATGTAGTGTGCCGGCGAAGGGAAGGTAAGAGTGTACCGCTGAGAGGCCCGGAGGGCGTGCCGCTGAAGGCCAAAAGGGGGGTGTACCGCTGAAGGTCAAGGGAGCGTACCGCTGGGACTCAAGGGAGTGTACCGCTGAAGGTTCAAGGGGCGTGCCGCTGGGGCAATTAAGAGTGTACCGCTGAGGGTTTGAAGGGCGTACCGCTGAGGGCTTAAAGGGGTGTGCCGCTGAAGGATTTAGGCGAGTGTGCCGCTAAGAGGTGAGAGAAGTGTGCCGGCTAAGGGGCCAATCAGAACGTGGGGGTGGGTATGAAGTCTGTACGTTCCCCAGGCTCGAAGTCTATACGTTGCCAAGCCTAAAGTCTGTACGTCGGAGCAGAGTGGGGCAAAGTCTGCACGTTGCAATATGAAGTCTATACGTCGACTGGCCCGAAGTCTGTACACTGGCCACCATGAAGTCTATACATTGGCTGGCCCAAAGTCCATACATTGGAACGTGAAGTCTGTACATTGACCCTTTGACTGCAGCTCGAAGTCTATACGCTGCCAAGCCCAAAGTCTGTACGTTGTAACGTGAAGTCTGTACGTCGGCTGGCCCAAAGTCTATACATTGGATCCCGTTGAGGCGGTGGCTGAGGGTGTACCAGCGAAGGGAGGGAGCGTGCCGCTGAAAGGGTCAAGGAAAGTGTGCCGCTGAAGGCCAATAGGAGCGTGCCGCTGAGGGCCAATAGAAGCGTGCCGCTGAAGGCCAATCTGGGCGTGCTGCTGAAGGCCAATGGGGGCGTGATGGTAGAGGTTTGATCAGTTTTCGATTATTTGTTTTAAGGCTTTTCTTTTCTTCTTATCTTAACTTTCGTGTAGTTTTATACAAAGTTCCTCCCTTTGTTGGTTCCCTTTGTTCGGTTCGGTCTCTTTTCTTGCGGGTCGGACGTTCGGGCTGCCGGGTGGTGGTGCCGGCAGTGATTTGATGAGTTGGAAGGTCTCATTAATTATCCTGCTCGTTTTTGCCTCCTTTTGCCTCTTTTAATTGTTTATTAGTTTCTCACAAGAATTCGGCAGCATCTCCCCTTGACCCGGGGCGTAAGGGAGATAAAGGGAGCGCGCCCACATGGAGTGGCGGAACCCGACAACTGGAGGTGGGCCCCCGGGGGAGCAACACCTTTATAGAACCTCGGAAAATGTGAAGGAAGGTGCTCGGAGGCGAGGCCAAGGAGTGGGCTGCTGAGAGGCTGAAGGGTGTGCCGCTAAAGGCCATAAGGTGAGTGTACCGGCCAAGGGCCAATTGGAGTGTGCCGGCCAAGGGGTGTGCCGGCTAGGGGTAACAGAGTGTGGGTGTGCCGCTGAGGGCAGAAAGGAGTGTACCGCTGGGGGCAAATGAGGTGTGCCGCTGAGGGCTGGACAAGGTGTGCCGCTGAGGGCCAATAGGGGTGTACCGCTGAGGGCTATTGGGTGTGCCGCTGAGGGCCAAGGCAAGTGTGTCGGTGAGGGGCCAAAGTGAAGCATTGCCGAAGGATTAAAAGGGCCAAGTGTGTGTGGGCTTGCAGATTGTTCAAGAAAAGGAGGAAGGGTTACTGGAAGTGAATGAAGGACTCACAAGGCCAGGCTTTAAAGGGGAGGCATCACATTGATGTGGTGGCTTAAAAGAAACCGGAGGAACGGAGGAAACGGGTAGCACAATACATGCACTATGAAGGCAGGATCAAACCAACGGAAATAGCAAAAAAAAAAAGGGCCCAAGGAGGGTGATTGTTTCCATTCGTGGGATGCCAAGGACCGTATCCCTACATGCATATTACAAGAGAAAATGCCCAAATGAGGCCATGGACAAAAGGAAAAGACTCCAAGATGGAGAACGAGAGGAGGAATGAAATACAAGACGGAAGGAAACATTGGGGCCTAAGACATGGGCTAACGTTCCCAACCCTCTCCCTCAATACAACAAGCTCTCTCCCTCTTACTCTCGTTTCTTCCCGGTGGCCGTCGGACGGAGCTCAGGCCGGGAGGGTCGCTTCTTCTCTTCTCTCTCCTCCTCTTTCTCCTGTGTGTGTGTCTTCTACTGTCGGAGCCTCTCCCCCTCTTTGTGTTCGTCTGTGTACGTCTCTCCGTCTGTCCTCTCCTCCCCTGTGGAACGAAGAGAAGGGGTTTTTTATACCCCGGGCGGCGGGAGCCTTCGAGCACGGCCGCCGAAGCGGGAAGTGGCCCGTGATCATGAGGTTTGACCTGCCTGTCCTGGCTGTCAGTGGACTAGGCCACGTGGCCCAACGATCGGCTGCCACCTGAGATGGCTCCACTGCGCGCCAAGGATGTGTAGGGCATGGGCCTCACGTCGCCCGTTGAAAGAGCTTCACCGCTGTGCCGTTGAAGGGCTGAACAAGCGTGCCGCTGTAGTGCCAAAAGGGCGTACCGCTGGAGCCCCGGATGGGCGTGCCGTTGAACGGCTGAAGGGCGTGCCGCTGGGGACCCTACAGGGTGTGTCGCTGAAGACCCCCCAGGGGGCGTGCCGTTGAACCCCAAAGGGGGTGTGCCGCTGAACCCCCCCTGGGGGTGTGCCGTTGAACCCCCCTGGGGGTGTGCCGTTGAACCCCCCTGGGGGTGTGCCGGTGAAGACCCCAAGGGGGTGTGCCGGTGAAGACCCCAAGGGTGTGCCGTTGAACCCCCCCTGGGGGTGTGCCGCTGAAGACCCCCCAGGGGGCGTGCCGTTGAACCCCCTGGGGGTGTGCCGTTGAACCCCCCTGGGGGTGTGCCGGTGAAGACCCCAAGGGTGTGCCGTTGAA
Organism: Amorphophallus konjac; assembly: GCA_022559845.1. Lineage (NCBI taxonomy): Eukaryota > Viridiplantae > Streptophyta > Magnoliopsida > Alismatales > Araceae > Amorphophallus > Amorphophallus konjac. Next base: position 26,204 of record JAHNEJ010003651.1, read on the forward strand.
CCCCCCCTGGGGGTGTGCCGTTGAACCCCCCTGGGGGTGTGCCGGTGAAGACCCCAAGGGTGTGCCGCTGGGCAGCCGAAGGGGCTAGGCGTGCCGCTGAAGCCCAGGATGGGCGTGCCGTTGAAGAGCTAAATGGGCAATTTTGAGCCCATTGTGAGCACGAGTCGTGGCCCATTTGATTTTCTTCGAGGCCCATGGGCCGTGGGGCCTCTTGTGCTTGATTTCTCCGGGGTTTCTTCACTCGGGGCCGTTGTTGATGCTGGGCCGAGCGTGGCATCTGGATGTGCAATTTTCGGTGTCCACACCGAGCTACCTTCTTCCTTGGTTAGCGGCATTCCGCCCTAACCGAGCTACCTTCTTCCTTGGTTAGCGGCACTCCGCCCTAATCGAGCTACCCTTTTCTTGGTCTAGTGGCGCTCCGCCCTAACCAAGCTACTTTTCCTTGGTCTAGTGGCATTCAGCCCTAACCAAGCTACCCCTCTCCTTGGTATAGTGGCACTCCGCCCTAATCGAGCTACCTTCTTCCTTGGTTAGCGGCATTCTGCCCTAATCGAGCTACCCTTTCCTTGGTCTAGTGGCATTCCGCCCTAACCGAGCTACTTTTCCTTGGTCTAGTGGCATTCCGCCCTAACCAAGCTACCTTTCTCCTTGATCAGGCAGCTTTCCACCCTAATCAAGCTACCTCTCCTTGGTTAGCGGCATTTCGCCCTGATCAAGCTACCCTTTCTTGGCTCGCATTCTAAATAAAGAAAAAAAGGAAGTCAAAAAAAAATAATATATAACAAAAATGGGGTTAAAAATAGAGATACCCCGCCAGACTTGCTCCCACATCGGGACAAGTGCAAAAATGGCTATAACCCGGCTGTGGCGAAAACCCGAAAGGGCGTCGCAGGCAAAATCGGGTACCCCGCCGCGTGAAAACCCGAAAGGGCGCGCGGGCAAAAGCAAGAGGGGGCTGGCTTCGGCGAAAACCCGAAAGGGCGCCTGAGTCGGTAAAGTGGTAATTTCCCAAATGCCTCTCCTATTCTCCACCCTATAAACTCCGAAAGGGACAATCACCAAAGTCCCACCGGGAATACTTTAACACATCCTTTTCGACCCTCGCCGTCATTGGCGAGGTCGGTTGATCTCTATCCATAACTTGGACCTTACGTCCTTGTTAATAACCTCATCTTTCCTTCGGCATGTGACCCGTGTCGATAAACAAACCCTTTTCGACCCTCATCATCATCGGCGAGATCGGTCGATCTCTATCCATAACTTGGACCTTACGTCCTTGTTAATAACCTCACCTTTGCTTCGGCATGTGATATATGCCGACGAACAAATCCTTTTCAACCCTCGTCATCATCGGCGAGATTGGTCGATCTCTACCCCCAACTTGGACCTTACGTCCCTGTTGACAACCCCATCCTTGTTTCGGCAGTAACATATGCCGACAAATAAACCCCTTTCGACTCTCGCCATCATCGGTGAGATCGGTCAACCTCTACTCTTAAACTTGGATCCTACATCCTTGTTGATAAACCACTTCCTTGCTTCGACATTTAACCACTGTCGACGAAATAAACCTGAGACCAACCCTTGTCCTCATCTACAAGGACGGTCAGCGTTCCCGCGGTCCAGTTCTTCTAAATCTCGAATTCAAAAACAAAAAAAAAGAAAAGAAAAGAAAATGGGGTTAAAAATAGATATACCCCGCCAGACTTGCTCCCACATCGGGACAAGTGCAAAAATGGCTATAACCCGGCTGTGGCGAAAACCCGAAAGGGCGTCGCAGGCAAAATCGGGTACCCCGCCGCGTGAAAACCTGAAAGGGCGCGCGGGCAAAAGCAAGAGGGGGCTGGCTTCGGCGAAAATCCGAAAGGGCGCTTAGGTCAGTAATGTGAATAAAAAAAATAAAAAAAATAAAAATGATGATGAATAGTGATGAACCATCCGTCGTCCGAAGGCCATTTCCGAGGTCGAGGCGGAGTCTTCATCCGATATCCCACTTATACACGTCCAGTGTCTATACCCTTTCGACCCTTGTCACCATCGGCAAGATCGGTCACTACCTATCCGATTTTTGTCATCATCGGCAAGACCGTCTACCCTTTTTGACCCTTGTCACCATCGGCAAGATCGGTCACTACCTATCCGGTTTTTGTCATCATCGGTAATACCGTCTACCCCTTTCGACCCTTGTCACCATCGGCAAGATCGGTCGCTACCTATCCGGTTTTTGTCATCATCGGCAAGACCGTCTACCCTTTCGACCCTTGTCACCATCGGCAAGATCGGTCACTACCTATCCAGTTTTTGTCATCATCGGCAAGACCGTCTACCCTTTTCGACCCTTGTCACCATCGGCAAGATCGGTCACTACCCATCCGGTTTTTGTCATCATCGGCAAGACCGTCTACCCTTTTTGACCCTTGTCACCATCGGCAAGATCGGTCACTACCTATCCGGTTGTTGTCATCATCGGCAATACCGTCTACCCCTTTCGACCCTTGTCACCATCGGCAAGATCGGTCGCTACCCCATCTGGTTTTTGTCATCATCGGCAAGACCGTCTGCCCTTTTTCGACCCTTGTCACCATCGGCAAGACCGGTCGCTATCCATTCTCGGTTCTTGCCATTCTCGGCATGACCGTTTATCCGCCAGTTTCGCTATGCCCTCCTGAGTTCCCCGAACTCTCGGCCGGCATAAGCCGTTTCTAGTCTCGAGAAAAAAGTCGCGGTGTGGTGGAGTGAACACCTCACCTCTTCTCTGAAGGCGTGAGCGCTCTCCTGCCCTAGTGACCCATACACTCGGACTAGAATCAACGGGCAAATGAAAAGAAAAAATGACAAGATGGAGTCTTCATTCAAAATCAGGAGGGAGATTTTTCATTACTATGAAGTAAAAAGCACATGATTACATGGGCCATGCCCTGGAATACATAAGGTGCATTAAAAGGGAGCACATAAAGAAAAGAGACTACGGCAAAGGGCGTCGGAAGATGTCCTCCAGCACAGGAATACCCAGGGAGGGATGACAGATTAGTTCTTGCAATCTGAATTTGGTGGCCTCCAGCTCGGATAGCTTCATCTCCAGGGAAGCAGCTTGTCCTGCAGCCATCTCAGCATCCTCAACCTTTTGGACCCCCAGGCGATCTACTTCTTCAAGTTCAACCTCTATCCTGGAAAGTTCGGCCCGCAATGCCGTCATCCGGGCCGTCAGGGAGCTCCGGCGTTGTAAAGAGGCGTTGGCTTCGTCCCTCGCCCTCGCCGCGGTCTCTTGCAGAGAAATAAGGGCCGTCTTGTTTTCAGCCCGCTCCAATAATATGGCCGCCAGCTGGTCAGCTGCCTCCCGGCCCAAGAACTCCCTCCGGTTCACATATTTCAGGAGCAAGATTACCCGCGGAGTCCAGTCGTCCATGGGACAACCGAGGGCCAGCAGCGAGCGGGACAGATGCTCTATCAAGCCCCTCAGCTAAATATAAGTTAAATCCCTACTGGCTGTTATGGTCTGTTGGAGGGTCCCCAGGAACTGTCACACGACGTCACTCGAGGATTGAAGACCAAGTGGCAACGTCTCGGGCAGTTCGAACTCTACTCTACTATCCACGGCAGCCCATATATCATCAGCCGCCCCGGAGGATGACGACGGCATAAGCTGCAGCCCACTACCACCGGAAACAACCGCACCAGCAGATGCGGTGGCTGGAGCCTCAGCAACAACAATCTCCTTGCCGGTCCCCTGGGGTGGGAGTCCAACAAGAACCCCGAGCACCGAGGACGTCCGTCCCTCAATAATCTCCCCGGCTTCTATCTCAGCAGAGCCACCCTCCTCCAAGACTGACTGCTGTGCAGCCTCCCTTGGCGGAAAATCTCCGGCTACTGCCGAACTATCATCTTCCACAAGCGCTCCGAGACCAATTGGAACCATTGCTGCTGCATGATCCTTTGGGTACCGCAATGCGATGGGCCGCAGGACGGACGGGAAAGTCGCCTAGCCTGTTCCCAGGGCCGGGAGTGGTATCTGCACCGTCATAGTTGGCAGCGCCACCTCAGTCTGCATCGGAGATATATACACTTAAAACCTGGCTAGAAGAAGGAGAAAAAAAGCATGGTAAGCATCGGTCCCGGATGGATCCTTACCTCGGCCGAGACTAAGCTCAAATCTTTAAGAGCACTCCCCCAGCGCCAGCCTCCTCACCCGTAAGCAGTAATGACGGCACAGGACCGCCCCATGATAACCGGGCCGGGCTGAAAGTCAGATAGTCACTCTCATAGGCCGAGGATACCCCAGCATCGTCGGTCTCAAAATCAAGTGGTGATGGCTCCTCGTCACTGGAGCCGCCACCATAATCTACATGCTCAGAGAAGGAAGACCCCTCTGCTCTCTCAGGACGCTCCGCCGTCGAAGTAGGAGCCTCGCCAGCAGGAGCATCACCCTCGGCGGGAGCTTTCCCGGTGCTCTCCACACCAAGGGCAGCAATAGACGATACCTCAGGGGTGGGTTCTCCCTGCCCCGAGGGGATCACCTCCTCTGCGCTCTCCGAGCCCGGAAGCAATGATGGTTGTATATCGACTATAGTCCACAGCAAAAGGGAGTCAAGACGGCTGAAGATATGAAGGTTTACGTTGCTATCGCAACTAAAACTATAAATTACCTTCCATCTCCCGCCAAGGTGTTGGGGAAGGCAGATCCCTTTTTGCGGAAGCAGCAAGAACTCCCTCTGCCTCGTCCCTGGCCGCTACATCCACCGTCGCCTCCGGTCCGACGGCCGCGGCAGCTGTATTGGCAACTGTCAGCATGGGCCACCCCCAGGGGTCGAAACAAGCTAATGCACTCTGAAGAAAAGAAGAGCCTGCCTTCGGCCTCTAGCCCTTGTGTGCGAGAAGCCTCAAACTCTTCAAAAGATACAACAGGAGGAAGGACGGTTGCCGATTCCTTCTCTGCGGCTTTCTTCCGGCGCGTCCGTGTCACTCGGGTCACCGCCGCTTTCGCCTTCCCGACGGCCTCTCGCAGTTGGGACCTAGTCCTCTTCCTCGAATCTCCAGGAGGTAGAGGCGTCGTGGTCGGCGCCGGCTCAGGAACTTCAAAATACACCGGCTTTTCGGCTTTTATGATCAGCTCCCTGAAGTGCCGGGTCTCCTCTGAAGTCGATCGAACTGCATACGCACAAGGGTGAAAATGACACAACCATAATAAAAAGAAGAAGCCGGCCGAAGGGCCTGAAGGAAGAGATGGAACGTACTTGCCGGTCCCGTATAAAAGGGGAAGAGAGGCCAATAAAACAGCGAGGGCGTCTTGTCCCTCGAAGCTGCCATGCGAATAAGCCAGCATAGATCCCCGATCTTTTCGCTCGGCTCAGCCAGCAGTGCCAGGTCCTCATGGCCACGGGAGGACAGCAGATAATACAAACTCAGATGGTCCAGCCCCCACCTGTCTGCATATTTGAAGGAGATCTAAAGAGGATGGTCCAGTATGGCTTCGCTGGGGCTACCCACCGAGAGGCCGTGAGACCGAAGGAGTGCGAACAGCCAGGGGGTGTTGGCATATAAATCAGCCCGCCTGTCCTCTTTGCGAATGAAAGCCCGGTAGGGATACAATCTGTCTACCTCGGGACGCCAGTCTGCCACGGCTGCGATGGGCTCTTCTACCGGCAAAGGGAGTTGCTGGAGAATCATCCTCTCACTGCTCACCCGGCATAAACCCCGAAGGGTCTTCACATAGTCATCCTTGTTGATCGGGGGCAACTTCAGCTCAACTTTTGTCCTGCGGCTTTTTACGAGTTTGCGGGCCTCTAGATAGGCCTCCACATCCGTATTAGTCCAAGATTTCAACTTCTTCAAATAAGAAGCATCAATATCAAGAACTGGCTCCGGTTGGGAAGCTAAGAACCTGTGCTCTGCCACGGCCCAGCACTCTCCCCGGGAGGTCCTGTAAAATCCCGTCCGCGCGTTCCACCACTTGATGTATTCAGGCGTGGCGCGAGGGAACCGTGCGGGGGCGGGCACCCGGAAAGAAACGTCTTCACGACGATGGAAAAAGTCCCACCATATCCGGGCGTCGTCATTGGACGTTTGCCCGGCCCTGTGCCTGTTGGGCAATGCAAATTGCGAATAAGAATGTGGAATCTGCTGGTCGTAGCCAAAGTTCCGACTGAAACGGAACGGGTAATACGGCTCCAACCACAGAATGCCGCTCTTGCGAAAGACGAGGACACTAGGCCTTATGGCCAGTGCCCAATCAACCAACTCCGGCTCCAGAATAGGCCTGGTACAATTGGCCTGGGAAATCGGATGGATGTACTCCTCAGTTTCAAAGAGCTTGCACTGTCTCGTCCTGTTCGTCAATGGGCTCGAGTGAGCAGCTAAGCTCCAGAAATGAAGAACCCCGGGCGAGTCCACGGGAAGACGAGTCAATTTACCCCGAATAGCATAAAGTTGCTCCATTAGCAATGATGGCTCGGCACTTGCAAACTCTATCATGCGCGGGACCAGAGGAACCGCTTGTAATGCCCGAGGAGCTACCTCCGGGAACAGGGTGCAGACCCAAGCATTAAAGAAATGTAACGGACCAACTGTCCGAAGGCTTCTGGGAAGGCGCGTCTTGTGCAAGTCTCCCAACATCTTGTAAATGAGGCACAGGGCCACTGGGCAAAGAGACAGCTTGGTACCCCAAGCCATAAGACAGGCCGGATATATGGCTTCCGCCCTGATCACGCTCTCGTCACCTTGAGGGAGAGCAAAGGAACAAAGCCAATAAACCAAATATGCAGCACAGTGAGTCACTGCATCAACACCAGTAGGGTTTGGGTTTTCCCCCTGCCCTCCTCTCGAATAAGATGACGAAGCGGCCTGGCGTCTTACCCTCTTCTTCCGCTTCTGGGCCACCGGTGCTATCGGAGGAAAATCTTCATACTTGGTCTTCCCTTGGAAGAAATACTGAAGCCAAGCGCCCATCCGCACTCTTCGTTTCTCGCCCGGCTTTCGAGCTTCTCTCGTGTCGTGCGACGAATGAAAGAGGGTGTGATACGCCTTCATTAGATATCGATAGGCGTAGCCCGCCATATACCGACCGTCACCGTCGGTCTGGTCCTTCAAACAGTCGGGCCAACAAACTTCCTCATACGGCTCTCCATCAATGGGCAGGCCGCTGAGCTGAGATAGACTCCACAAGTCTAAAGAGGTCTCCCCCTCTGAAGTATTGAAGGTGTTGTATTCGGGGCAAAACACCTCGATCATGCCGCAGCACAAGCCTCGGGAAATCGGATACCGATACCTTGAAGCATATACGTTGTGATAAACACCAGCTCTGGTCAAAAGAGGAGCATAATGATGCAGCACATAGTCTGTGAATTCCACTGCTCCGGGCCTGAATGCGTGGGCGTCTGTGACTTTCAACTCAGCAAACCATCCCACGGAGATCTGGTGCTTGAAGCGAATCGCCAAGCAATCCAGCAAGAATGACTCATCTCTATATCCCCATCTCAACGGGACAAGGAATAAGCCAAAGATCGGCTTCTCCTGATCTACTCTACCCGCGGAGTCATTCCACCGAGCAGGCACAAATTCAGGAGCTCTGGTCAACAGTCCGTCTGCCGGAGCCAGGTCTTGCAGCCCTAGCTCAACGCTCCACTTCCTGACCTCCCCAGGGAGATAGATGGGTCTTCCCCGCGTTACGCATTCGGCCAAGCTGTCTCTCTCCACCAGCAGAGCCTGCTCGACCTTCCGCACGGCGAACACGTCCCGCTTCCCCTGAAGGTTGAAGCGCCGAAGAAGGGACATCAGGTGTTTGTCCTTGGGATAATCCTTCCTGGTCACGCCCTCTCTATTATAATGAAAGGAGTCGCCCCCGAGAATAAGGAGACGACCGGTGTCTACGGTGTCCGTCTCCGAATCCGAGGACTCCGCAACTATGGCCACCTGGCCGTGACCCCAGTCGAGAGAATTAACATTCTCCCATGTCACCACGGCACGAGAGGAAGAGCTAGATGCCATAACAGCTGTAAAAAGAGCATATCAAACAAAAACAACGTCAGGAAATGGCTAATCAAAGGTGAACTTCTGACAAAATTTCGGCAGAGTCTCCCCAGCACAGGGAATTGCCGAAGAAAAGTGGGAACGCGTCCACTGAGGAACGATCCCTAAAAAGCAGCCATCGGCATTACACCGAGGCCAGAGGGACACCTGGGGAAACAGCTCCGAGGGCAAGCCCTGCTAGAAGCCTCCCGGGACCCAAAGAAAGGGTTTTGAAACCCAAACTGACGGCACCTCCACTCACCCGAAGGAAGAAACCGCCGCTCTCGGCGCCGGAGAAAGGGAAGAGAGAGAAAAAATTTGGGCAAATGAGGGATGAAGAAGAAAAGAAGAAGGCGAAAGCCTTATATGGAGGAGGCCCCCCTCCGCTAAACCGGCGCGCTATTTAGGGCGCCGGATTAAAACCCCATAAGCAAAAGGCGCGCCGGGGAAAAGGCGCACCGAATTAAAACCCCACGGCATCAAGGCCGCGCCGAGTTAGCAAGGAAAAGGGAGAATAGCGCGCCGGATTAAAGCCCAAGGGTCACAGGCCGCGCCATACTAACGTCTGAACGGTACCGGGTCAACGTCCGTGCCGAATTAAGGGCCAGCCCAGGCGCCCGCCAACCAAAGGGAGGGTCAGTCTGGGTGAAATACATCCGTCGGCCCTGCTACACTCGTGCCTTGCTCGCAACACCCACGTCTGGGGGGCATTTGTTGGCACCTAAAATATGATCATCGGAGACCAAGCCATAAGGACGAATGACCCGGCCCACCGAAGTATGGAAGCCGATAAAGATCAACATATTGAGGACTTCTCAAGCTGTCAGAGCCTCGGGTCACTCCGTACGGATACAGGGACTTTACCTCAGGGGAGTCGAGACAAGCTCACAACCAACCGGCAGTGCGACCAAGCCTGCCCAATGAACCGGCATCGACTCTGTCATGCTGCATACACCACATCCGTTGTCCGACCAAGGACAACGGTCTATCCGGTGGTCCCCCCACCAAATGAAGAGGTTCTCCCGAAGGTGAAGGAGTTCCCCCGGCTCTCCAGCACGGAGGATCGAAGGCTCCGGCGGTAGAAGATCCCGATCACCCGACATGGGTGCAGCTTCCTGCCAAGATGGGCTCATTAGCGGCCGAATGATCACCCAGCTCAGGCGGATCTATCCCTGGTGTTGTCACGCTTTCCGAGAAGCCCCGGAAATGAACCAGGCCATGCTAACGGCCTGGGTCAGAGAGCTGAAGGCTGTATGCCCACAGAAAACCCGTGCGAGCAGCCTAAAGCAATCCAGAACCTGGAAAATGGCCGTACGCCAATCTAGGAGCTTCGACATATCATATCGTCGAAGTCTTAGTGAGCAGTAGCAGAGTACATGTTCATGATGGCCCCCGGAATTATCCCCGGGTTCATCGACTGGCTTAAAAGCGTGCAAGGAGCAGTAGCCCGGCGCTCCCTAAACCGGCGCGCCCCTCACTCAATACCCCTAAACCGGCGCGCCCCCCTCACCTTCAGCCTTTAGCCCGGCGCGCCCCTTTACCTTAAGCCCTCATCCCGACGCGCCAGTCACCCTATCGAATGGCGTCTTAAACCGGCGCGATAGATTGATGAAGACTCCCCTGGCGCGCCAAAAAGCTCACGCCGGATGAAGAGCCTTCAACCTGTTATATATATGGGCGAGGTTCGATTGAAGAAAGGGCGGCTCTCAGTGCAGAGAAAAAGAGGGGAGAGGTTCAATTGAAAAAAAAGAAGGAGGAGGGCACAGAAGAGGGCTTTTTTTTTTTCGGGAAGAGAGAAAGGAAAGGGAGCGGAGAGAGAGTAAGGTTCTTCAGAGGAGCTGCCATCGGTCATCTTCTTCCTCTACGACACCCTGTTCTCGGAAGAGGTGGGCGCCGGTGCCAGTTCTTTTCTGCTTTCCTTAGATCCCTCCTTCTGAGACTTCTGCCCACCGAATGTAAGCGAGGGGGAAGAGGACTGGCGATGATATGAGCCGACTCCTCTTTCCTTCGCCATCCCCCCTCCTTGCTGCTTTCTTCTGGGTTTTTTCCCTGTAAGTGAACTGGTGGCTGTTCCATAGTGCCGGCATCGGAACTGTAATATATGTATATAGTTTCCTCGCCTGGCAGCGATGCATCCGCATATATGAATGTTGGTGGGTTGAATGCTCCATGCCTTATTGTCTTTTCCCATCTCGATTTCCTTCAGAGGTCCTCTGTGGTCGTCCGTCTGCATGCAATCCTATGATTTCGGTTTCTCTAATTTCGCATGTGCCCTGGAATATCAAGGGCTACAGAGATAACCCCTCCCCGGGGCTTTCCCGTCTATGCTTGTTTCTTAGTCGACAGCCGTTGCGTTTTCTGGGAGGGTGGAGCCGTGCTTGTGCACATGTCTCTTCCCATTTCGATGCGAGTTCTAGTCTCCTTCTTCCTCTTGCGTTCCCATGTTTCGCATGAGAATTGGAGACCGCTCGTCTCGTAACTATCACGGTCCAGCTGCTTGAATATATGTCCATGTAGTCAGATTATCTCAGCTATGCTCCCATTGTCCCTCCATACAATCGCCAACTGCCCAATCTCACGGCAGTAAATACCTCGGTCCTAAGATCGGTAGTCCGTTGGTAACGAATATCCCCTCTCTCATCTGTGATTGTCCACCGCTTGAGTTCTGCTGATTTCATCTCGGTCATCCGGAGAGGGGGATATTCCCTCGTGATTTTACAGAGGTGCTGAAGGGTCGGGAGCCCTACCCCTTGATGGTAGACGCTCCCTCAGGGCTGCAGCAGATATTGACAGGGGTCCAACCCAACAATCTCAAACCCACAGTTTCCCCCCGGGGCTCTGTGGTGGCCAAAGGGTGAATGTTCCTAGCAGGCTAGCCCTCGGAACCTCTTCTCCTGAAGGCCTCTGTCTCCTTAACAGATGCAGTGCGTGCTGTAGGTCGCCCACCCCTTTGTAGGCTTGTCCTCGGGGTGTCGCCTCCGTTGTTAGTCGCCTCATCCGTTGCCTCCACCCACGGAGCTTTGGTGTCCCTTGTAGGCCAGTCCTCGGGGCACCTTATCCGATGGGATTTTGCTGGCTGCCATCATGCAGACCGGCGGTTTAGGGGCTTGTTCCATAGGTGAGCATGACCCCGATTCTCCCCTGCAACTCTTCAGGTTCAGGGGAGATGCTGTCCAATTTTGGACAGGTTAAGATTAAATAAGCCCTAATGAAATGATCGTTCTGGACTCAATCATCTCGGTGCTCGAGTATGAACCTCGCACTGACCTCCCCCCCTCATTTCCAGAGGGCCGTGGACTCCAATCGAACAATCATCTGGCCCAACAACTCAAGAAAGGGCCCCATGAAGTCTAACAAACTTAAAAGGGTTCATAATTCAACAAAACTGGTTTAGTACGGCGCGGTCTTAATCGGCGCGCCCTGAACTGGCGCGGTACCCCCCCGCGCCGGATTAACCCCACACTCATTTCCAACTTTTTTTCCTTTGCGCCTTTCCAGCGCGCCCTAAGCCGGCGCGCCCCCAAGCCCTTGCGCGCCGTTTCAACACACATGGTCACCGCGCCGTATTAACCTCTATACCTACGCATGACCGCGCCGGGTAAGCGTTCTTATACACTTGTAGTCACCCCGGTTTTGAAGCATCATGCCACTCTAGTGATTCATTCACCCCGAGTAAGTCTCATCTTTCGGGGGTGATGTCAATAAGCCGTAATCGGTGAATAAAAAGAAGGGTCAAGCGAACCCGAGTCATGTCATTATCATACTCACCATCGTAATCCGTTAGCATTTCGCTTTCGCTAGCATGCTTGTGTTGCTCTTCCTCCTCTCAACGAGGGGTAATAAGTGCGGGTGATCGTCACCGTCTTCATAACGCCATCTTCATGTTCAATATAATCATGAACGACTTGTGTCCATGCATGCATAGATCCTCGGGTATATCAAATGGCATCGACAGAAGACCGGGTTACGCCCGGCCGGAAGTCTTCGTCATACGCGATGGTGGTCTTCGGACCTACATCCTCCGCCACGTACCGAGGGTCCATAATTCCATGAACTATACGTCTGCTATACAAAAAATAAAAAATAAAAAATATTTGCATCCTGCTTGTCATTGCTATAATCATCATGTAGTTCTTTTAATCCGGCTTCGACGGCCCGCTATCTCGGCAATTAATCAAAGGTGTTCCCTCCTCGTGGGGGATGTAATTAACGCCATAACCTTCATGGTATGGCGGACTGCTGGTCCCGACCGAACCTCACATTCGCCCTACATGGGTCAGAATGAGCGCACAATAGAATCATCACACATATGACTGGCACGCCCGCGTCGTCAATCAGTCAGTTGACTACAAGTTAGTTAATTGGTTGATCGATACGCGAACGAAAAGGCGGAACGAAAAGAAAAGGTCACGAAACAACGGCCCGGTTCACCCGCAACGAGGTTCCGAAGGAATTACCGAAACACACACCGATAATCAGAAAACACGCGTGGAAAAGCCGCGGAGCTCTTCCGGGCCTCTGAAACGACTCCGAATCGGGCCGATCCGAACACAAAAGATGTCCGAAACATCATTTCGGACACAACAGAGCGAGATATACCAGAAATGCAGATTCGGGACCCGAGAAGAAGTATCCGAAAAACCCGGGGCATTACATAAAAGTACGGGCCGAGGTCGGCATTGTCCTTAAACCCCCTGAGGGAGAAGCATTACACACATCCTGTGATGGGGACATCACCTCCCATGCCCACCTTCACAGCTCGTCTCCTCGCTCCGGTTGCATCCGGCATGGTTTAGTCATTTAATTTTGAGTCCTATATAATTTTACTTGAGTCATTTGATGTAATTTGCATTTTATTTGAGTCATGTCCCTAGGTCTTGCATTTATTTTCCTATGTTTGAGTGTCATTAGAGTGTGTAATGTGCTAATTGGGCCCATTTCTTCGGGCTTGGCCCAATGAGCTCCCCTACCCCTTCGGTTATTTGTCAATGAGTCTTTTGTCAGGGTCTTATTGTAAAATGTGGGTTTCCTATATATAGGGCCCCATTTCCTTCATTTGGAGGTAATGAATCAATCAATGAAAAAATTGCCATTTGAGAGTCCAAAGCTTAGTTTAGTGGAGTGATTCCAACATTTTTTGGGTGAGAAACCCTAGGGGAGAGATTCCCCACCCTTCCCTCTCTTAATCCCTCTTTTTCACTCCACTTTCTCTCTCCTCATCACCCAATTTCGAATTTTCTTCTCTCTCCTCCCTTCCCAACCACCTCAACCCCCACCTACCATCATTAAAGCCCTCCACTTCCCCATGGCCTCCATTACTCCACCCCCCTAGTCCCAAGGAGATCCCTCACCATTCCAACACCACTTTCCCCATTCCAACACAATCAACCCCTTCCCCACACAACCCCACAACTTCCAATGCCATTTCAAATTTGAAATCCACCCTTCCCTCCACTCACTTGTGCCCCCCCTCACCTTCTCCTCTCACCCACCTTCCCAAATTCGTAGCTCCTCCTCCCACCACCTGTTAGACCCCCTTCCAGACCCCATTCTTCCCTTCCCCCACCTTAGAACACCCCCTCCTAGACCCCCTCACAGCCCGGGCTTTCCCCACACTCATCCACCCCCATTTCCCCTCCCATATACCCCATTCCCCCCCATCATCATCAACCTACAGCTCTCAACTGAAGATCTACAGCAGACCAGCAACTTGCAGCGGCCACCACGACCTCCTCCGGACGAGTTTGAAGACCCAAGAGCCATCGTCGGAAGCGTCTGCCAGTCGCCTTCGCAACCGAAGTGGTTTCGTCTTCTTCCGATCTCCGAGTCGTCCAGGAGGTCCATTCTCCCACAGCTGCGCGGTTCTGCCTCGGCTGAGGACCTGAGCCGGCTTAGAAGCTCTGCCACGACCAGCCCCGAAGGAATCAGTCCTCAAGTCCTTCTTCAAAGTTCTTCATCGGCCTGTCTACTTTCAGAATCAAGAAGCGGAAGCCCATTCAGCATCCGGGAACAGAAGTTACCAATTTTCTTCCACGGTCGCGCGGCTCTGCCTTCCCCAGTCTGCATCGACACCTCCTCACTCTTCTGGCTCCACAGATCGTCTCCGTTCTCTTCTGGCATCCCCGTTTCTTTTGCTGCAAAGAGGACTCACTCATGGTTCTAACGGCACTGATGGCATCAAATTTGGAGTTCCGGAGCGGCCAGGACAGCCTCTGCATCCTACTGTTGGTGTTCTGCCCCTGCTAGTCCGAGAAACAGAGGCCCTGTTCAAGCTTCTGCCCCGACCTGCAGCGACTCCAGAAGAAATTACAAAAATTCTGAGGCATTCCCCTTCCTGTTACGAAGATTTCTTCGCTGGTGTCGCCATCAGAAAAATTTCTGAGCAAGATCTACAACAGCAACACCGACCCTCTGTCCTGGTTCGCAGACAGCAGGCAGATTCAGCGTCCACCCTTGTTCCTCGTTCTTTGCTTTGGTTTCCCCACCCCGCTTGGCCGGCTGAAGGCCCCTCCCTGCGTGGAGGTAGTATTGATGTAATATCATTAACCCCCACCCCAAGTTCCCCCTCCTGCGAGAGGTGTAGTGGTGTACTTTGTTGGGGCAGGTCAAGCGACACCGCCGCGGCGTGTGGGGATTCACTCGCCTCCCCGCTCGCCCTCGTCTCCGACCGGGACCGGTTTCTTCAAACCGGTCGAGTAAGTGCTCAAACCTTCACTCCACTTAGTGCTTGTCTTTCAATATTAGTTCTTAATTCGCTGGTTATGCGAGTGAGAGCCCGGTCCTCAAGCCCCGTTGTCTTGAGTGATCACCGTGGGAAGAGTGCAACCGGTACCTTCGGCACTTCGTCGGCCCCGTTGAATTGGGCTTCCAACTCTATTGGGAATCAAACCTTGGCCTTTCTGGCCCTCTACCAGCAAGGGCCCAACCCCTCAACCTCACATTGGAATAGCCAAGTTACCCCGGGCTTGGGTGAGCGACGATAGAGCGGTGGCCCAATTCGGCCCATTTGAATGCGATTGTGCTTGCTTGCATTAAGTCCGAGGTCGTTTCACATCAAGTGGTATCAGAGCAAGTCTTTGATTTGTTCTCACAAGTCAAGTCCATGGGCATGCTTGCATTAGAGTTCTCATCGGATCGTTCTATGCATTATCCACCTCCCATTGTCATTGAGTCTACCGACCAAAAGGCCCCAATTCCCATCATATCCCAAGTATACCTACCTAATGGGAGCCCCACAGAAATTGACTTCATCGACATGGAAGAAGATAATTGGGTATCCCCCGAAATTGTAGCCACCCTCTCTACGACTGGACAAATTGTGCACAACGGAGACCTAGTCTTCGTTGAATTCCATAAATGGTTCGGGAAGACTAAGTATTTGGATGGGGCTTGGTGTCAAAAGGGAACATTGGCGGGTCCATGTATAATCCTAGGTAAGAAATGGTTAGATGAAAGGAATGCCGACATCGACCCAACACGTCGGACTTGCCTAGTGCATCCGCCACACCTTTCGGGAACCTTTAAATTCAACAACCTTTTATTCTCCCACCCGCGGGAATCCCACCCTTGTTCACCACCCCGGGTGCACCATACTCCGGCCATCATCACCCCACCATCAAAGAACCTTCCCACTCCATTAGTTTTGGAAGAAGTAGTCCACCCGCTTTGCCACATGAAGACAAATATCCCTCGGGAACCTATCCCCTCCATAGAGAGCTCCCATGTCCCAATTGAAGAGGAAGCCTCGCACAAGGATCTTCACCCTACACCACCCCCTCTAGATAAGGCTGAATTCATCTTAGAAGAGTCCCTTGTTAGGTGGCTAAGGGAGAGCCTAATTAGAGAGACCTCGACCCATGTTTGCCCTCCCATAGAACAAAATTTTCCCCTAGTGCCCCTCTTCTCCTATCACACCACAATCCAAGCATCCTATCAAGTGGAGACCTTAGAGGATTTTCTTAGGGGCTTAGCATGGCAAATTGAGTTCACTAGCATGTTGACCCCTATGGCCGAACAACCTAGGAGCCTTAGCCTCCTACACCTATGCATAGGGTCTATCACCTCGGTTTGCACCAATGGTTGCTACACTAGCGACCTCCTTCTATTCCTCCCTACACCGGATGAGCCCAACCTTCTCCTCGATTTAGAGCTTCTTATCTCGGGTAGAAAGCCAAGCCCTCCACTCATGGCCGACCCACTTGTCAAGAACATTGGCCCAACTATCATAGGGAAGGATGACTTAGCACCTTTTAAGGATCTTGAGGACATGGAGTTCCTCCCCCTAAGTGACCTATTTTATGATCCATATGATCCCTTCCAATGGGAGTCAAGGGACTCATATGACCCAACCATCTTACCAACCACCCACCCTTTCCTACCCTCACCCACCATATTGGGCCAAACCCACCTCATCCATGACCCGGGTTGCACCTTGGGAGCCATAACCTTGGACCATATATCCCTAGGTAATAAGGTGGTGCCCCACCCCATGATGACCACCTTCTTAGATCCATTCGATCCTTTCCAATGGGAGTTCAAAGGTTGTCCCACACCTATACACATGGAAGTCACTTTTGGGAAAATTATGCATGTGTCTAGGCTTTCCACCCCCTTTGGCATGAACACTATGTTGGGTCCATTCATTCATATCACCCACATGTCTAGTAGAAAGCATGAGTGGGCCACATTCGGATGTCATGGTCCTCCTTCATTCATCATGGATCGTAAGCATGTCAAAAGCATCTACGGATGTCCGGGCCCCCCCACATTCATCACCACTTTGCATGATAGGTTCACCTACGGGTGCCCCGGCCCACCCAGGCCCACCAAAGTCTACATGACAACATTGCATGATAAGTCCACATATGGTTACCCCGGCCCTCCAAAATCCATCAAAGTCTTCTTGGCATCAAAGCATGATCGGTCTACTTTTGGTTGCCCAGGTCCACCCATCACCCCTAGAATGTCAACATTCACGAAATTGCATGAAAGCCTTTGCAAGCACATAAGCAAAAAGAATGAGGCTTATAAGAGGCGGGCCGACTCTCATCGGCGTCACCAAGACTTCCATGAGGGTAACTTTGTGATGGTAAGGACTGAGAGGCTCTCCCCGGGAGCCATCTCCAAATTGAGGCCACGTGGGGCTGGTCCCTTCCAGGTCCTGAGGCGCATTGGTGCAAATGCCTATGAGTTAGATCTCCCCGAGGAGTATGGAATAAGTCCCACATTCAATGTTGCCGACCTAGTGTCATATAAGGGACCCACGGTGGTACCTAGTGAGGAGATTGAGCCTACGTCTTCCCTTGAGAGAGCACCCACCCGTGAGGAGAGACCACCAGCCAAGAGAGCCCAGCGTGAACAAATTGAACAAATATTGGATGAACAAGTCACTACCACTCGGAGCAAGGTATACGAGCGCTATCTCGGCAGGTGGATGGATCGGTCTCGTTCGGAAGGCTTGAGGGCAGTACCACTTCTACACCCTCCAAGGAGGGAAGGACACTTACTCGACAGAGTCGAGTTCTCCGCACCCCGGGAGTATGATGGGGACATCACCTCCCATGCCCACCTTCACAGCTCGTCTCCTCGCCCCGGTTGCATCCGGCATGGTTTAGTCATTTAATTTTGAGTCCTATGTAATTTTACTTGAGTCATTTGATGTAATTTGCATTTTATTTGAGTCATGTCCCTAGGTCTTGCATTTATTTTCCTATGTTTGAGTGTCATTAGAGTGTGTAATGTGCTAATTGGGCCCATTTCTTCGGGCTTGGCCCAATGAGCTCCCCTACCCCTTCGGTTATTTGTCAATGAGTCTTTTGTCAGGGTCTTATTGTAAAATGTGGGTTTCCTATATATAGGGCCCCATTTCCTTCATTTGGAGGTAATGAATCAATCAATGAAAAAATTGCCATTTGAGAGTCCAAAGCTTAGTTTAGTGGAGTGATTCCAACATTTTTTGGGTGAGAAACCCTAGGGGAGAGATTCCCCACCCTTCCCTCTCTTAATCCCTCTTTTTCACTCCACTTTCTCTCTCCTCATCACCCAATTTCAAATTTTCTTCTCTCTCCTCCCTTCCCAACCACCTCAACCCCCACCTACCATCATTAAAGCCCTCCACTTCCCCATGGCCTCCATTACTCCACCCCCCTAGTCCCAAGGAGATCCCTCACCATTCCAACACCACTTTCCCCATTCCAACACAATCAACCCCTTCCCCACACAACCCCACAACTTCCAATGCCATTTCAAATTTGAAATCCACCCTTCCCTCCACTCACTTGTGCCCCCCCTCACCTTCTCCTCTCACCCACCTTCCCAAATTCGTAGCTCCTCCTCCCACCACCTGTTAGACCCCCTTCCAGACCCCATTCTTCCCTTCCCCCACCTTAGAACACCCCCTCCTAGACCCCCTCACAGCCCGGGCTTTCCCCACACTCATCCACCCCCATTTCCCCTCCCATATACCCCATTCCCCCCATCATCATCAACCTACAGCTCTCAACTGAAGATCTACATCAGACCAGCAACTTACAGTGGCCACCACGACCTCCTCCGGACGAGTTTGAAGACCCAAGAGCCATCGTCGGAAGCGTCTGCCAGTCGCCTTCGCAACCGAAGTGGTTTCGTCTTCTTCCGATCTCCGAGTCGTCCAGGAGGTCCATTCTCCCACAGCTGCGCGGTTCTGCCTCGGCTGAGGACCAGAGCCGGCTTAGAAGCTCTGCCACAACCAGCCCCGAAGGAATAAGTCCTCAAGTCCTTCTTCAACGTTCTTCATCGGCCTGTCTACTTTCAGAATCAAGAAGAGGAAGCCCATTCAGCATCCGGTAACAGAAGTTACCAATTTTCTTCCACGGTCACGCCGCTTTGCCTTCCCCAGTCTGCATCGACACCTCCTAACTCTTCTGGCTCCACAGATCGTCTCGTTTCTCTTCTGGCATCCCCGTTTCTTTTGCTGCAAAGAGGATTCACCCACGGTTCTAACGGCGCTGACGGCATCAAATTTGGAGTTCAGGAGCGGCCAGGACAGCCTCTGCATCCTACTGTTGATGACCTGCCCCTGCTAGTCCGAGAAACAGAGGCCCTGTTCAAGCTTCTGCCCCGACCTTAAGCGACTCCATAAGAAATTACAAAAATTCTTAGGCATTCCCCTTCCTGTTACGAAGATTTCGCCACTACTGTCACCATCAGAAAAATTCCTGAGCAAGATCTACAACAGCAACACTGACCCTCTGTCCTGGTTCGCAGACAGCAGGCAGATTCGGCGTCCACCCTTGTTCCTCGTTCTTTGCTTTGGTTTCCCCACCCCGCTTGGCCGGCTGAAGGCCCCTCCCTGGGTGGAGGTAGTATTGATGTAATATCATTAACCCCCACCCCAAGTTCCCCCTCCTGCGAGAGGTGTAGTGGTGTACTTTGTTTGGGCAGGTCAAGCGACACCGCCGCGGCGTGTGGGGATCCACTCGCCTCCCCGCTCGCCCTCGTCTCCGACCGGGACCGGTTTCTTCAAACCGGTCGAGTAAGTGCTCAAACATTCACTCCACTTAATGCTTGTCTTTCAATATTAGTTCTTAATTCTACTGGTTATGCGAGTGAGAGCCCGATCCTCAAGCCCCGTTGTCTTGAGTGATCACCGTGGGAAGAGTGCAACCGGTACCTTCGGCACTTCGTCGGCCCCGTTGAATTGGGCTTCCAAATCCATTGGGAATCAAACCTTGGCCTTGCTGGCCGTCTACTAGTAAGGGCCCAACCCCTCAATCTCACATTGGCATTGCCAAGTTACCCCGGGCTTGGGTGAGCGACGATAGAGCGGTGGCCCAATTCGGCCCATTTGAATGCGATTGTGCTTGCTTGCATTAAGTCCGAGGTCGTTTCACATCATCCTGCTCCATTAACAAGCCCTACACAAATAATGAGGTAGAGTATGAAGCTCTGATCATCGGTCTCCAAGTCACTTTACAAATAGAGATTAAAATACTACACGTGTTTGGCGATTCACTGCTAGTCGTCAAGCAGGTCTAGGAACAGTTTAACGTCCGAAAACCCGAACTACTCCCTTACCATGCTAAGGTGAAACAGCTCATGGAGCAGTTCTACCTCATTGAGATAGGCCACATCGCTAGAGGAGAGAATGCGTAAGTCGATGCACTGGTGAAATTGGCAAGTTCATTAGCAGTATCCCCAGATGGATCCCTCAGCATCCGGGTGGTGAATCAGCGCCAAGTGCCTAGCATGATAGAGGGGCCAGAAGAAGAAAAACTCGAGGTCGCCACAGCGAAAGCCAGCAGCCTACCCGACTGGAGGGACCCCCTTTTGAAGTGGTTTAAATATCAGCAACTGCCCAGCCAAAGGGAAGAGAAGATCAAGTTGATCAGAACGAAGGACTCTTACGAGGTCCGGAATGGGATCCTATTTCGAATTATGATAGATGCCAAACAGAAGGTGCTCCTCCGATGCCTATCCCCCAAAGAAGCTTGGAAAGTCATGAAGGAGGTTCACGCCGGAACAGCTGGTGCACATCAGGCAGGACCGAAAATGAAAATTGAAATAAAGAAGCTCGACTACTACTGGCCGACGATGTTTGATGACTGCTGCAAGTATGCCAAGTCTTGTCAGAAATGCCAGGAGCACGCGACGGTGCCTAGAAGGCCCCCCGTGCCGCTGCATCCAACATTGCCCAGCTGGCCTTTTGCCCAATGGGGAACAGACGTCGTAGGTCCACTACTCGCATCATCCACTGGGTGCAAGTACATCTTGGCTGCAACTGATTACTTCTCCTATTGGGCAGAAGCTGTTGCCTTGAAAGAAGTGATCGGGAAAATCATTGCCAGGTTTATCCATCGCAATATTATATTCCAATTTGGCACTCCGAACCGAATTATCTCAGATAATGGAAGCCACTTCCGCAACCAGAAAGTCTACTGGCTGGCAGAGAAATACAATATCGATTGGAGGACGTCAACTCCCTACAACCCATAGGCCAATGGCTTGTCTAAAGCTTTCAATAAAACTCTTTGTACTCTCCTGTCTAAAATTGTTAGTTCTAACAAGAGAGACTAAGAAGAGAAAATGTACGAGGCCTTGTGGGCATACCGAACTGTATAAAAAGCTCCAACGGGTTGTTCACCCGTCTCCTTGGTGTATGGTTCAGAAGCAATTGTCCCCATTCAGTTGGAAATACCCTCCCTTCGGGTCGCAATCCAGCACGGGTTGGTTCAGGAAGAGCAAGCAAATGTCGAGCGAAGGCTCGAAGAGCTCTCCAACTTGGAGGGGAAAAGGCTCCAAGCCCATCAGCATATCCAGGTCTATCAGGACCGAATAGTGCGTGCCTTTGACAAGCTCGTCAAGGAGCATGAATTCAAAAAGGGTGACCTCGTCATGGTCAAGAGAAGAGAAGGCATGGCTTCCAATCCCAAGGGCAAGCTGAATGAGAATTGGCTTGGACCGTATGTAGTCTAAAAAGTCTACGAGGGTGGAGCGTATGTAATCATCAATCATCGAGGGGAGGTTCAATTTCCACCCCTCAATGATAGGCATTTGAGGTTGTACCATGCTCCGATTCCCCCATTCAATGAATGATGCATTTCTCCGCCCCGTCCCGGGCGAATTTGCATTACTATTGGCCAGATGGTTTGAGCACTATTTATCTTGCGTTTCAAAAAAAGAAGAAGAAAAAAAGAAAGAAAAAAATAAGAAGAATAAGAAGAAGAACAAAAAAGGAAAAGAAGAGAAAAAAAAGAAAAAAGAAGAACAAAAAAAAGAAGAACAAAAAAGAAAAAATGGGGGGAGGAATTAGTCTCCCTTTATTAACATTCACTCTTATCTTCGAGAATATTTCAATAAACAAATCAACCACGTCGATCTCCGACACCCTATTGGCATCGATGAACAAACATGTGGCCCGGACCTTTCGTCTGGTTTCATGAATAAAAGACCCTTACTTTGGCACTAACCCCGTGTCAATGAATAAACCATGTCAGTTTTCGACACCCTGTCAGCATCGATGAACAAACTTGTGGCCCAGACCTTTCTTCTGGTTCCATAAAAAAAAGACTCTTGCTTTGTCACTAACCCTGTGTCAATGAATAAACCACATCGGTCTCCGACACCCTGTCGGCATCGATGAACAAACCTGTGGCCCAGACCTTTCGTCTGGTTTCATGAACAGAAAGACCCTTGCTTTGGCACTAACCCCGTGTTAATGAATAAACCACGTCGGTCTTCGACACCCTGTCGGCATTGATGAACAAACCTGTGGCCCGGACCTTTTGTCTGGTTTCATGAACAAAAGACCCTTGCTTTGGCACTAACCCCGTGTCAATGAATAAACCACGTCGGTCTCCGACACCCTGTCGACATCGATGAACAAACCTGTGGCCCGGACCTTTCGTCTGGTTTCATAAATAAAAGACCCTTGCTTTGGCACTAACCCCGTGTCAATGAATAAACCATGTCGGTCTCCGACACCTTGTTGGCATTGCTGAACAAACCTGTGGCCCGGACCTTTCGTCTGGTTCCATGAACAAAAGACCCTTGCTTTGGCACTCACCCCATGTTAGTGAATAAACCATGTCGGTTTCCAACACCCTGTCGGCATCGATGAACAAACATGTGGCCCGGACCTTTCGTATGGTTCCATGAACAAAAGGACCCTTACTTTGGCACTAACCCCGTGTCAATGAATAAACCACCTCAGTATTACAATTCCCTAACCCACCAACGAACAAACCCGTGGCTCGGACCTTCCGTCCAAGTCGATGAACAAAAAGAACCTCCTTTCTTGGCTCGGGCCTTCCGTCCAAGTCGATGAACAAAAAAAAAACCTCTTTGCTTGGCTCGGACCTTCCGTCCCTGTCGATGAAAAAAACCCCTCCTTGCTTGGCTCGGACCTTCCGTCCGAGTCAATGAATAAAAGAACCTCTTTGCTTGGCTCGAACCTTCCGTTCAAGTCCATGAACAAAAAGAAGCTTCTTTGCTTGGCTCGGACCTTCTGTCCCTGTCGATGAACAAAAAAAAAAACCCTCCTTGCTTGGCTCGGACCTTCCGTCCAAGTCGATGAATAAAAGAACCTCTTCGCTTGGCTCGGACCTTCTGTTCAAGTCCATGAATAAAAAGAAGCTTCCTTGCTTGGCTCAGACCTTCCGTCCAAGTCCATGAACACAAGGACACCCCTCCTTGATTGGCTCAGACCTTCCATCCCAGTCCATGAACAAAAATGCATCCCCTTTGCTTGGCTCGGACCTCCCGCCCAAGTCGATGAATGAGCAACCTTCCTAAATCCAGCATGAGTCATTAACTTCCCCTTGGGATTGGCCTCATCCAAGTCATTTTGGACCTTTGCCTGGGAGGATGCATAAGCCCTTCCTCCTTGCTTCGACATTCACCTCATGCCGATGACTAAACCCCCACTCTGACATGTCGGTCCGCGTGCATATACGGTGAAGCGATTCCCTCATCCCTTCGCTGAAGGAGTGAGTGCTTTCCCGTAAATTTGCACTAGGCTAGCATCCCACTGGCTCGGAAGAACAGATATCCTATCGAAGAACTCTACACTGGCGGGCCCCACGCACTTGTCCCTCGCTTGCGTCGCCCACGAGTGGTTGGCATTTGTGGACGTCGAAAAAGAGAGAAGAAAAGGAACGTTCCTGCGGCATGGACGTCCTGACATCTCGAGAGCAAGTCGTATATGGGAAGGCCGAATAAACCCCGTACCTCCTCCAAGCAGGACGAATACATGCCCGACGCTCTGCCACCCAACAAAGAAGTCCCTCAAGTAGAAGAAACGGCCCCGGCTCCCCAGTCGGCGGCGCCGAAGGACGAATCAGGAAGAAACCCATGTATCTGACGTGGGTTCGGCACATGTCAAAAATCACTAGGAATTGTAAACCAAGGCTCAGGAGAGTTTGAAATGGACGGCCCGAGGTAGTGCATTAAAACTAAGGCAGTACTGGAGGCCAAATGTATGTCTGAGCTGGTTCGGAATCAAGGTGAAACCCCTTGGCACTTAAATCGGCGCGCCCTTTCCAATATCCCCAAAATCGGCGTGCCCCTCCTTTTTGTGCTAATCCGGTGCGCTCACCCCCCGCGCTGTTTTAGACAAGTCAACCATCCCATCCAAACTCCAACACTCTGTTTCGCATCAGTCTGAGCGCACAAAGAACATTCAATGCCGTAAAGCATGTCTCCACCTCCGTTCGACAGCGGAACGGCAGCGATGGCAGCAACATGCATCGACGGTGGCAGCAGCAGCAGATCACCCAGCAAATCTACAAACATCCCATCCTTGGACGAGCAGTAGCATACGGCACAAACCAGCAGCATCCAACACAGCATGTCGATTTCAGACTTCGTTGCAGACAAGGTGGAAGTGGCGGGAACCCTCCTCAATGGCCATTATATAAAACGGCAAGTCTGAAGAAGGAAAGAAGAGGTTCTGGGGGTTCAGTTCTTGGTCTGGTTCTTTGTTCGGTCAATTTTCTCTCTCCCGGGGCTCTCTCTGAAAGGGATTCGACTGAGGGAAGAGAGGAAAAAAAGCTGGTTCGTTGAAAGCGAGGGACGAGCGCAAGAGAAGAAAGAGACTCCATCCACTCGAGCCTGCAAGGTGAAGAAAAAGAGAGAGATTGTGAGAGAGGGAGTGTGAGTTCGGAGGGGGGAGGAGTGTGTGCTCCATTCCCTCTCCCCCACCGGTGTTTCTCTTTTCTTCCCCCTGCAATGTATCTTCCTCTTCACCTGGGGATGAACTATCTTGTATTTAAGCCTTCCCCCGTTTCTGGTGGATGAATAAACAGAGAGTCTTTTGTCAAGTTCGGTGTTCTTAGGTTAGCCCTCCGCCTTCCCTCTCTCATCTTCTGCTCATCCAGGATGCTTCGAAGCTTGCTTCTTCATAGCATGGCCTTCGGAGGAACCTGTAGCAACGATGAACATTCATGCCCCTACTGGGCAAACATCTGTCCCTTTTAATCGTATCTTTGACTCGTGGAGTGCTGGTACCCCTCGTAGTCTAGCCCGCGGGGTTTCCCTCCGTTGAAGTCTGCCGATCACCGTTTGGCACTCCCGGCTTTAAGGAGCGTACCCCAAATACTGTGGGACTTTCTCCACTTCGCCCCCGCAACCCTCTGGTAGTGGGGAGGAGCTGCCCAATTTTTGACTGAACACTTAGTCTATTTTGGACTATGCTCGAGTAGTAATCTCGCATAAGTTCAGACTGGCCATGTCTGCTGGACATTTGGGACCTGAATGAACTATGTAATCCTCCTAATTAACATTTAAGTTTCAAGAAAACCACTTGATCTTTCATTTTAGCCAAACCTACCCTAATCCGCGCGCCCCTAAACTGGCGCACCATTTTCCGGCGCGGTGCCCCCCCGCGCCGTTTTAGCCCTACACGCAAAAATCATTCTAACCCCATGGGCCCTAAACCGGCGCGATCTTAGCGCACCAGATTAACTTCAATAGGCGTGCCAGATTAACCATCCCATGCGCGTCGGATTAACCTTCTCAAGGGCGCGCCGTTTTAACAATTTCTTTCACCTAGGCGCACCGGATTAACCTTCTCAGGGGCGCGCCGTTTTAGCCATTTCTTTCACCTTCGCGCACCATATTAGCCTCCGCCATGCCCTCCACACCGTATAGCCCCTGTTATAATCAAAATTTCCTTCCGGGGGCTCCGGGCCCGGAAACCCCCACAATGGGCACTACCCCCCCTTGACCCCCTCGACCCCCTCTACCTGACCGAGCAGGTCGAACCCCACGACCTAACCGCGCAGGTCGATCCATGTACGAGGGCGCACGTTGGTGAGTTCGGACTTCACACTTAGCAATTCGCTTCCCCGGACTGTGCGTGAAGAGAAGAGCAACGATGCCCCATGGCATCGGATGTGGACCTCGGGAACCCCGTTATGGCCATAGTCCGAAACCATCCCAGGCCAATAGTTCGTTCAGCTTGACCCACCTCTACCGGGATCCAATCCCGCACCCACATTAAGTTGCCGTACCCACGGTAGACATCCATACGGTTTTATCATCATCTTTTGTGCTACAAACATGGACTTCTGTCCGGAGATGAAACGGTCCATGGGTGACCAACATGTATGCATCTATGAATATTTACGCCCCAATACGGGTTTGTTTAAACGTGATCTGAGATCTTCGCTCTCGCTTTGTTACCATGAATTTCAGGCCACAAGGCCCTTATTCCTGACAATCAATCAAGGGTGTTCCCTCGTACGGGGAATGTAAATAACATTGTGGCCTTTATGGCACGGCGGGTTTTGGTCCCAACACGAACTACACAATCGTCTGATTAGTTAGATCAAGCCACAATAGATCGTCACCTAGGTGACTGGCACGCCCTCGCACTAAATAAATGAATTAACTCCGATCAACAAATGAAACGATTCTTTCCGAATCTTAGTGCATCTACAATTCTTTATCTGATGGTTTATATAAATTGTGTCTTAGTAATGTGAATGAACAATCCTTTAATACTCTGCATACTTCAGTTTCTATTGGCAACAAGCGTGGTAGAGTTAATGAAAATACAGCCATGTTGTGGCATAGGAGATTAAGACATATCTCCATTAAGAGGGTTAAGAGATTAGTCGGAGAAGGAGTGTTACACACTCTAGATTTCACTGACTTTGAGACTTGTGTGGATTGCATAAAGGGAAAGCAAACACACACGTCTAATAGGGATGCCACTAGAAGTTCTGAACTTCTGGAAATAGTTCACACTGATATCTGTGGTCCCTTTTCACCCTATCTGACTGGTGAGCGATACTTTACCACATTCATTGATGACTTCTCTGGATATATGTATCTCTATCTACTTCTTGAAAATGCATATGTTTTCCATGCCTTTTATAAGATTTTAAGAACGAGGTAGAGAAACAATCAGAAAAATCTATTAAGGTAGTCAGATCTGATAGGGGTGGTGAGTATTATGATAGGTATACAGAGATGGGACAAAGGCCTGGACCATTAGTAAGATTCTTTAAAGAAGAGGGTATTGTACCTCAGTGCACTACTCCTGGAAATCCATATCAGAATGGAGTTGCAGAAAGAAGGAATAGAACGCTTAAAGAAATGGTCAAGACAATGTTAAGTCATTCTACCCTTCCTTTATCTTTGTGGGGGGAGGCCTTAAAGACAGCTGTACACATTTTGAATAAGGTTCCTACTAAGGTTACTTCTAAGACTCCTTATGAGTTGTGGAGTGGTAGGAAACCTTCAGTAAGCTATATGCGAACTTGGGGATATCCAGCTAAGGCCAGACTATATAACACACAAGAGAAGGCTTTTGATCCTAGAGTAACTAGTGGATTCTTCATTGGTTATCCAAAAAGATCAAAGGGGTATAGATGCTATTGCCCTTCACTTGTTCCCATCATTATAGAGACAGATAAGGTAAGGTTTCTTGAAGATGGTGGATGATGGGAATCGACGCCGAGCACTAACTGTTTATTTTGCATTTGAGTCCTTTTATTTACTTTTATATCCTTCGGAAAGTATATGTGCAATTGTAAGGCTTTGTAAGCCAATGTGTCATTCCCTAGGATTGTGTGGGTTTCTATGTAATTTGCCAGTATGTCCAGCAAGGGGCCCCCAGCCCTTTACAATTGGTCCACCTAAGCTATGTGGGGCTGGTCAACCATCCTAGGTGGCCATCTAGAAGGTTTGAATGCTAATTGACCACATGGGAGACAAAGGGGTTAAAAATTCAAATGTAGGTCACCTACCTTACCAACCCCCCCCCTTGGTCAAGGGGGCGCCCCCCCATTAGATATAATTAGGATTTTTTTTATTTTGTTTGAAACATTTAATATTATCTAAACCCTAGGTCTGAGGGAAATTTGAGTCATTTGCCATTTCATATATATAGCTTGTATTTTGTGATTTAGTTAGATTAATGAAGGAAAAATTAGCATTTTGCCCCAAGAGAGCTCTTGGAGGGTGTGCCCCTCTCCCCCTATCTCCTTGTTGTTCTTCCCCTTCCTCCAGAAATCTAGGGTAGGACACCCTTTCTACCTCCCCCCCTCATCCTCTGAGTTCCCTTTCTGAAGCTGCCGCCGTCGCACAGCCGACGCGCCGCCGCCACCGCCACCGCCACCGCCACCGGAATTCTGTCTCCATCAAGACAAAACCCCACCTCCGTGGATATATCTTTTTCTCTGGTTATCTGATCAAGCTGCGGTTTTGAGGGCTTGTTCCTCCTTCTGTTAGCTTTCCATCCATATATCCTTTTCCCCATTCTGATTTCATTTGATATTTTTTCCGTAATTTTTATAACACCCCTGTCAATCTATCATTCTACATATCTACAGTACAGAGTTGTCTTATAGTAATTTCTTCACCCACTTATCTATTTTTAGAAAATCCCAAAAAAATACTGAGTGTTCCCTAAGATATATCCCCCTCCACCATAATTTTATTTGAGTCAAAAAAATCGTTTCCCCTTCGGTCAAAGGTGTGTTTCAGGCAGATTGTTTGCTGCCCACTGTGTCTGTCAGTCCGGGTCACGAAAAAAAGTCAGTTTGCAGAAGTTTTCATTTTCAATCGGTATGGTGGATGAAGCTGTAAAAAAAGTATGTTGTAGATCTCTGAGTCTTCTTTCCAACTGTTGTGCCCCTGTGGTTTTGATGTCAACAACAACTATGTTTTGATGTCAGCAAGCACTATGGGTTTTGATGTCTACAAGACTGTTGTATCCCTGTGTTTTTTATGTCAGCAAGTACAATGAGTACATGTGAATGATTGATTGAGAATCTTGTTTGCATGTCATTCCGTCAAACAGGTTGTGTGCATATTAACTGCCATATGCATACATTACATCAGTGCATTCATCAGTCGCTTCAATTCAATATTGATGCGTGTTCATTATGCATACACTGCATCAGTGCATTCATCAGTCGCTTCAATTCAATATTGATGCGTGTTCATTATGCATACAACGTTTGTGCAGGGTTAACAGTCTAGGCCTGTGCATTTCATAACTGTGACTCATGTGGCCATAAGTTAGTACATGCCAGTTCAAGGGTTAAAGTCTGTACAGAGTTTGCCTAGACTGCATCAACTCAAGTCTGTACATTCTTTGGTGGCTGTCCCATTGTTTCATTCGACCAAGTCAGATCAACCAGTGGTCTTCATGCATATACATAGTCTATGCATTAATTTGTCTCGCACATACACTAAGTCTGCACATGGTGACTTAGCGAGTCTATACATTCGTGAACATAGTCAGTGCATCCTTTTGCATCGTTGTCCTTTACACATATACATAGTCAGTGCATTTGTTTGCTTAATGCATAGGCATAGTCAGTGCATTCGGTTGTTTCATGTCTATACAAAGTATACACATTCTCTGCTGATATGTTCGTGCATCATTTCACAAGTCTATACATCACCCCATGCTATCAAGTCTATGCATCGCCGCATGCTATCAAGTCTATAAATGATGCATTGATTCTTAAAGGCTAGGTAGCAAGTCTGTACATTGTCTTGTTTCAGGCACGCAAAGTCTGTACATCGTCTTGGCGCATGCACGCAAAGTCTATACATTCTTTGACAGCATGCCTGAGCATTCATCTTCGTTGTGCATACTTTGATAGATGCAAATTGCATATTCACACGTCAATGTCTGTACATTCAATGTGCATACTTCTCCATATGCAAAATGCATTACATGCATTCAAACTCTGTACACTCGTGGATGACATGTCCGTGCATTCATTCTCGTTGTACATACTTTCTTATATGCACACTGTATTTTGTGCATCAAGTCTGTACAGGCTCAGTTCAAATATCAAACTTACACGATGCATCCTTTCTTTCCTTTCAGATTAACTCACACTGATAACAAGCCTGATCTGACAGGACTGTAGCTCGAGGAGCTTAAGAAGGGCACGTGATCCAAGAATGGAGGAAGTGCTAGGATCGTGACACATGTAGTGCAGCAGGCTGAAATGCTTCCACGTGTTCAAGGCGCTAGGGCGGGAATTCGTGGAGGACACACGCCCACCTATCTGCTCCTACTATAAAAAGAAGACTTCTCCATCTGGAGAAGATGCTCGTGTAGAGAGGATCAAAAATTACATCTGAAAGAGCAGAAGCAGAGAGAGAGAGAGCCTGCACGATCCAGAAGAAGAGAAAGAAAGAAGAAGAAAAAGAAAAAGAGAAAGAGAGATCAGCAGAAGGAGAAAAAGAGAGAGAAGGAAAGAGAAAGAGAGATAGAGAGTTCGTGAAGAAGAAGAAGAGAAGCTCCATCAGAAGATCTGTCTCTACTGGACCGTGGATCAAATCCAGGCCAGTCAGCTCTCTAGGAGCCACATATGTGTTGATGTCGTTTACAACTTTCAGTTGTTGTGTTTCCTTTATTCTTCGTGTGTTTCTTTTGAACCTTTATTCAAGCTGTTAGTCAGCGAAGCAAGCTGTGTTGCTCAGCGGGCAGAGGAGGATTCCTCTGGACGGGTTAAGCTGTAATCCCCAGCAGTTGCAGAGGTGTGGTATCCTCTGGACGGCCAAGCTGTATTGCCCAGCGGATGGCTAAGCTGTATTGCCTAGCGGAAGTAAGCTGTGATGCTCAGCTGATGTAGGCAAGCTGTGAGGCCCAGCAGTTAAGCTGTGTATCAGCGGAATCCATACTCTGGTTGGAGTGTGGGGTGGACGTAGGTCTGCGGACCGAACCACCTAAAAATCTTTCATCTACTGTGGTTTGATTGTCATATT
Organism: Amorphophallus konjac; assembly: GCA_022559845.1. Classification (NCBI taxonomy): domain Eukaryota; kingdom Viridiplantae; phylum Streptophyta; class Magnoliopsida; order Alismatales; family Araceae; genus Amorphophallus; species Amorphophallus konjac. Next base: position 56,921 of record JAHNEJ010003651.1, read on the forward strand.
CGATTCGCTAGATGTATGCATAGGCCGATTTGAATCTTCTATCTAGCAAGGAATTTGATTGCATATCAATCATCTGATATTGGTATTGAGAAAGTCACTTCAATTACTTAATCATTGTTCTAGAGTGCTCCTGATTTGCTCAACCCATCTGAGTGTCTAAGTTGCAGTTGATTGCTTGAATGGGTTCGGTTAACAACAGTGTTTGTTCTTGTGTTTAAAGATAGATGTATGCTACACTCGATGTCAACCTACAGTCATGAACGTGTTTAATTCCGCATCAGTTTTAAGTTCATCAGGTTGAGTTTTTTTTAATTCGGGCAAATTGTGTAAGAGGGATTCATTCACCCCCCTCTGAATCCATCGCACCGATCCCAACAATTGGTATCAGAGCAGGTGTCTGTAACAAAAGGTCCAACGACCTGCAGATCCGTTCCTTGATTTAGTTTCGGTGCGATTTGAATTGATCTGCTTTGTCTTGATCTTATGATTGGAATTCCTATATACGCCGGTTCGGGTTTCTATGGCTGGTACGATCATTCTAGAGAATATGTGATGCATGTTAATCCAGATCTGTGGATAATCATTGCACACAGTCCATATGAAGTTCCAAAGGATAAATCCTTATGGAAAACTTCAGATCATTTGAAATTCTCTGAGAACCAGAAGGCCCTAGAGATAATAAATAGGGCGATAAATATTGACAAGTTTCCTTGTGTAACTAATTGCTGCAGTGCATCAGAAGTTGTCAAGATGGTTGCTGCTAGCAAGTGTCAGGAGGAGGTGAAGTGCCTCATGGCTACAGACGAAGACCAGGATCAAATCTAGGAAACTTCATCTCAGGTAAATTCTGACACTGGTAATTTCTGTATTGAAGAATTGATTATGTTGAATGAGCATTTGATTGAGAAATATGATAAAGTTAAATCTGAGAATAAGAAATTAAGAAAAGAAATGTTGCACGAGGTCAGAAGTCTGAAAGTTGAAATGAAAATTTAAAGTCAGACATGAATCGAGAAAGGGCTGAAATGAACTATTTGAAATCCGAAAATGAGACTTTAAGGAATAAACTCATTAAAGAAAAAGATTCTTGCAATGAGTGCGCTATCCTGAGAGATTTGATTAATGATCTAGATTCTGATGACAGTTTTCAAAAGGAACTAATCAAATCTCTAAAAGAAGAAAATATCTTCTTAAAAGATCAAAATAAGAAACTGATGATTTTGAACATTGTGCTTTCTGAAAGACTAATGAACTTTGAAAAAGGTAAATCAATTTTGAATGACAAAGAAGCTAATGATAATCAGAAGATGATACAAGAAAATGAAACTCTGAAAAGGCTGAATGATGGTTTGCATAATCAAATAATTTCATGTGAAGATGACATTGTGTTATTGCAAACTGAGATTGATGATCTAAAAGCTTCTTTGTCAAAATTCGTTAAAGGAAAAGACAATCTGAATAAGCTGCTTGGTTCTAAAGTGAATTTTTATAAACAAGGGATTGGATTTGTGCCTGTGAATGAAAACAACAATGATAAGAGGAAATCAACTATTTTTGTTAAAATCTCAGAACAAGATAAAGCTTCTACTTCATCAGTTTTCCAATTCACTGTTCAGAGAACTGAAAATGAGGATACAAACTTGAAGACTGAAAGTAATCAGAAAAAGGCTGGAAGTAAAAGGAAAATCAAACTCTCAACTATTGCTGTTAAGGCCTTTTCTGACTCTGTTAGACCTCATGATCAAGTGCATAGTACAAAACATTTCCCCATCCAGTCACATGCACACACAAGAATCACCTCATGTCATTACTGTGGCATATCTAGTCATCATATGCATGAATGTAGAATAATGGTTCAAGATGAATTGAGTGCTAAGATTATTCATGAAAAACCCCATGCATTCAATAAGAAGAAGATCCATTGCTTCCAGTGTGGGAAGCTGGGCCATGTTGCAGCTCACTGCTGGCATGCCCAGGGAGGAAAAAGGAGTTCAAAACCTGAGAATATCCTTGAGAACAAAACTATCTTTAATAGAAAAACTCATGTATGTTTTGAATGTGGTAAAGTTGGTCATCGACCCTTTAAGTGTTGGCATGTTAAAAGGAATACCAATTTGCATGGTAGAAATATCTTAACGAATGTCCACTCACAAAAATTTCATGTTCATCCTGTCAAAAGGAATTTGAACTCTGCCATTAATTGTCATTATTGTGGGAGAATAGGACATATCGTGAATAACTGCCATGATTTAAATTTTGATGATAGGAAGACTTGGAAACCCTGGAGTGCACCTGCCAGAGGTGTCACTCAACTAATAAGACCCAAGAGTCTTTGGGTCCCCAAATTCACAAATTGATCTTACCTTGCAGGTGTACCTTGGAAGTTGATGAATAAAGGGGTTAATAATCTAAGGCACTCAAGAATGAAACCCCCAAGATTGCACTATTCAAGTCAATTCTAAAAAATTGTTTTAAATTCTGTTATCAGAAATTGTTTGCTTTAGATGCTTGCATATCAGATTAATCTATCTGTCCTTAATTGAAACCTTTTGAAAAATTGATTGATTTCGCATGATGTTCTTGCTGATCATGACCAGTCTCATTGCATAGGGCATATATATAGTGTGATGCATTGCATATCATCTAAATTGAAAAATCCAAAAAGGAATAACTCATTACATCTAGACAGGGGGAGTATTTGAGTCTCACTAGTCGTTCACCTCTTGAAACCTTCCTCTCTAGCTATTCGGTTCACTTTCATATTCATGTGTATTGTTTTCATTCTGATTTGAGAGTTGGATTGTTTGAAAAATTGTCCTGTGTCAGCCTGTCATTGATTTCTGAATAAAGAATGCTCTAATGTTTGAACAATTGTTATGCACAACTGAGTGTCATACGCATGCTTTGCATAGTTGATGTTTCAAATGGATGCATGTATTGCACTGAGTATAGATAGTTGCATGTCTTGCATATAGTCCGTGCATCTTGTGTTCAAATAGCATGAAGGTCGGTGCATCATAATGTCAGGAAGAGGGTAGTAATGTCTGAACTTGGTGTGTTATGTTTTCATTGAATACAATGCATTCAATCAGGGGGAGTAGATGGATGTCTTTCAGAAAATTCATTTAATAAGATGACCCATTGCATCCAGGCAGGAGGAGCATTTTTGACCTATTAATCCATTTCAATCCAGGCTCTTCATGTCCAAATATGTGAATTCCTCTCTTGCTCCTGTGTATTCCACTCGAATTCTTCTCTTTTGACTAATCAACTGCTGAAATCCTTGAAAATCTGTTCAAATTCTTTCATAGCAGAATTCTGTGATCTGGTGTGGATAAGTTGTTCAGTTGCATTGATTGGACTGAGTTAAGAAATCTAAGTTGTGTACCTTGTTTATATGTCTGAAACCTAAGAAGAAACTTCTATCATACAGAGTTAAGAATGTCCACTGATTCAAATTGGTATAAGCCTAATATATTCTCGGATTTGAATTTGAATGATTGAAAGTATCTGAATCATAAGGTTTAATAATTTTTAACCACCCATGTCATAAAATATCTAGACTCATTCATCTGAATTCTGAAAATATGAGATCAAGGCTACTTTGGTAGAGACACATAGAATGAGCATTATTTTTAAACATTAACCTGAAAATTGTTGACTAAATTGAAAAGTTGAATTTAAAGCAATGACTTGGTCACTAAGAAACTGGATACTCTATCAATGAAATAGAGTAATTCTATGTCATGAAGTACCATAGCTATCTCTGGTGAAAATCTATTGAAAAATCTGACAGAGCAATAGCATGTCTGTGTTGAGTAACTGGGGAGTCTGGCCTCTGATCAAGGTGTCTCCTCATGTAAAAAGACACTTCTAGTGCTAACTCTGCTCTCAAAGTTGAGAGGCAATGAAAGTTATCACACTGAGTAACTGGGTCACTTCACCTAAGACGTGTTGTGCCTCACGTAAAAAGGTGTTGATCAACTTAAATTGCTCAGGAAAAGTATACTGTGTTAATCAAAACAAAATGTCTTGCAAAAATAGTCAACTCACATTCTAGTAAGGGTGTTTAATCTCAATTCTGCTCTGTGTGACTCTCAAAGGTGTCATTGAGAGTATTTGAGTAAGTTGGAGGATGTTTGATCTGGAGCATTGCTTGATTAGCTGGTTAATCCTTATTAAAACTTAGTTTCATATATGAGTAATGAATTTAATTGACAGATTCAGTATACATCATGCTTAAATCAGGTGGGTAATGTAGGTTAATTCATAACCCCTTATGATAGGAGAGTCTATTCTTGCATGGACTTATAACTGTGGTACCTGCTATATAGTAATTTCTTCTGATCAGGTTCACCTCTGACAACTTGATCATCCACTCGTTGGTCACTTCTTGCTCTGTGACTGTCATATTCTGCTCAATCTCTGCTGAACGATTCTTGAAAAATCATGTGCCACTCTTCCAGTGATATCACTCTATCCTTGGCTACAATTACTTCTTTTACATCACCAGTCTCGTTTTACTCTCCACACTGTTGGAATCTTCCATCTTGTTTCTGTAACCAGTTCTGGTTCTGTGGACATTCCACCTGCTTTATTCTGCCCATACATATGTGAGGTGCCACAACCATTATTGTTTTGGATTCCTTGTGATGGCAGATTTTAGATTACTTCATTGGTTAATCAGAGTTCATTCCTGCACGTCAAGAAGAGTTCTGCGTCATCTGCATTTAAGGGGAGAGTAGTCAAACATTCATGTTGATAGGGGGCATTCTTATATTCTATTCTTCGGTGCTCATCTTGAATATTACACTTTGGGGGAAAATAGCTCTACTGTGCTTTCATGTAGTCAAAGGGGAGATGTTATATCTATCTTTTCATACCTGCTTAATCTTTTCTCTCTCTCAAACTTTTCTCATTTTGATGAAGTCAAAGGGGGAGAATAGTTTGGGTCTGTGTGATTCATAGTGTTCATAGTGTTGCCATCATCAAAAAGGGGGAGATTGTTGTGCCCCTGTGGTTTTGATGTCAGCAACAACTATGTTTTGATGTCAGCAAGCACTATGGGTTTTGATGTCTGCAAGACTGTTGTACCCCTGTGTTTTTGATGTCAGCAAGTACTATGAGTACATGTGAATGATTGATTGAGAATCAATTGTTTGCATGTCATTTCGTCAAACATGTTGTGTGCATATTAACTGCCATATGCATACTCTGCATTAGTGCATTCATCAGTCGCTTCAATTCAATATTGATGCGTGTTCATTATGCATACAACGTCTGTGCAGGGTTAACAGTCTAGGCATGTGCATTTCATAACTGTGATTCATGTGGCCATAAGTTAGTACATGCCAGTTCAAGGGTTAAAGTCTGTACAGAGTTTGCCTAGACTGCATCAACTCAAGTCTGTACATTCTTTGGTGGCTGTCTGTACAACCTCCATTGTTTCATTCGACCAAGTCAGTTCAGCTAGTGGTCTTCATGCATATACATAGTCTAGGCATTGATTTGTCTCGCACATACACTAAGTCTGCACATGGTGACTTAGCGAGTTAATACATTCGTGAACATAGTCAGTGCATCCTTTTGCATCATTGTCCTTTACACATATACATAGTCAGTGCATTTGTTTGCTTAATGCATAGGCATAGTCAGTGCATTCGGTTGTTTCATGTCTATACAAAGTATACACATTCTCTGCTGATATGTTCGTGCATCATTTCACAAGTCTATACATCACCCCATGCTATCAAGTCTATGCATCACCGCATGCTATCAAGTCTATAAATGATGCATTGATTCTTAAAGGCTAGGTAGCAAGTCTGTACATTGTCTTGTTTCAGGCACGCAAAGTCTGTACATCGTCTTGGCGCATGCACGCAAAGTCTATACATTCTTTGACAGCATGCCTGAGCATTCATCTTCGTTGTGCATACTTTGATAGATGCAAATTGCATATTCACACGTCAATGTCTGTACATTCAATGTGCATACTTCTCCATATGCAAAATGCATTACATGCATTCAAACTCTGTACACTCGTGGATGACATGTCCGTGCATTCATTCTCGTTGTACATACTTTCTTATATGCACACTGTATTTTGTGCATCAAGTCTGTACAGGCTCAGTTCAAATATCAAACTTACACGATGCATCCTTTCTTTCCTTTCAGATTAACTCACACTGATAACAAGCCTGATCTGACAGGACTGTAGCTCGAGGAGCTTAAGAAGGGCACATGATCCAAGAATGGAGGAAGTGCTAGGATCGTGACACATGTAGTGCAGCAGGCTGAAATGCTTCCACGTGTTCAAGGCGCTAGGGCGGGAATTCGTGGAGGACACACGCCCACCTATCTGCTCCTACTATAAAAAGAAGACTTCTCCATCTGGAGAAGATGCTCGTGTAGAGAGGATCAAAAATTACATCTGAAAGAGCAGAAGCAGAGAGAGAGAGAGCCTGCACGATCCAGAAGAAGAGAAAGAAAGAAGAAGAAAAAGAAAAAGAGAAAGAGAGATCAGCAGAAGGAGAAAAAGAGAGAGAAGGAAAGAGAAAGAGAGATAGAGAGTTCGTGAAGAAGAAGAAGAGAAGCTCCATCAGAAGATCTGTCTCTACTGGACCGTGGATCAAATCCAGGCCAGTCAGCCCTCTGAGAGCCACATCTGTGTTGATGTCATTTACAACTTTCAGTTGTTGTGTTTCCTTTATTCTTCGTGTTTTTCTTTTGAACCTTTATTCAAGCTGTTAGTCAGCAAAGCAAGCTGTGTTGCTCAGCGGGCAGAGGAGGATTCCTTTGGACGGGTTAAGCTGTAGTCCCCAGCAGTTGCAGAGGTGTGGTATCCTCTGGACGGCCAAGCTGTATTACCCAGCGGATGGCTAAGCTGTATTACCCAGCGGAAGCAAGCTGTGATGCTCAGCTGATGTAGGCAAGCTGTGAGGCCCAGCAGTTAAGCTATGTATCAGCGGAATCCACACTCTAGTTGGAGTGTGGGGTGGACGTAGGTCTGCGGACCGAACCACCTAAAAATCCTTTGTCTACTGTGGTTTGATTGTCATATTCGATTCGCTAGATGTATGCATAGGCCGATTTGAATCTTCTATCTAGCAAGGAATTTGATTGTATATCAATCATCTGATATTGGTCTTGAGAAAGTCACTTCAATTACTTAATCACTGTTCTGGAGTGCTCCTGATTTGCTCAACCCATCTGAGTGTCTAAGTTGCAGTTGATTGCTTGAATGGGTTTGGTTAACAACAATGTTTGTTCTTGTGTTTAAAGATAGATGTATGCTACACTCGATGTCAACCTACAGTCATGAACGTGTTTAATTCCGCATCAGTTTTAAGTTCATTAGGTTGAATTTTTTTAATTCGGGCAAATTATGTAAGAGGGATTCATTCACCCCCCTCTGAATCCATCGAATCGATCCCAACACCAACGGTACCAGCCACGCCTCGATCGACCTCTGGATCTAGGCGCAAGCATTTTTACCGTCAAGGCCTGCAGATCTGTCCTATGTGTAGGTCCGAAATTATAGTCTAAAAAAAATTCAAGAGCAATTGTCAAAGTGAAAATCAGGAGCCGCCCCTTCAGGGAGTCGATCAGGGACATCCCGCCATCGTCCCAGCCAAGCGGCGCCTCCATAAGACATCAGGAAGACAGTGTTCCTTTGGAACGGATTGCTTGCTGTCCACCGAGTCAGCTACCGAGTTGGCGCAGCACCGAGTTGGAATAGTGCTGAGTCAGACCAGCAGGCCGAGTTCGTGCCGAGTTCGCCTCCAGATTGCTGCCCGTCAACCCAGGGTCGGTCCTCCCGGGCCCACTTGTAGCCCTTTACCTCCCTGCGTGGAGTGGGCGATAAAATTTAACTGTTGTAATTAACTTTTACTGTTGTTAACCGGAAGTTACCATAATTGGCCGGGAACGTCTTCCCCACGCCCGGAGCGTGGAGGTACACTTGCTCCCCACTCTTTACCGCATTTGCTTATCTTGTATAGCTTTGAATGCCGCTGCGAGTGCAGGTTTCTAGCTAGATATACTTGTATCACCGTTGCGAGAGAGCGAGTTTGAGTGTTACCGTCCCGTGACTCGATCCGAGTCTACACGGAAAGCCGATACCCGTGACTCACGGCCAGTTTCTCAACCGCGCCCGGTCCCACATTTCTCTCGCTAAGGGACGTCCGCGAGCTAGAGTCCTAGGTTGCACTCGAGTCAAGTCTGTGGTCCGTCCCGCATCAATTTGGTATCAGAGCGAAGTTGAGTCTAGGGTGTCAAAAAAATAATTAAAAAAAGTGTCATTTAGGTCTAAGTCGGTCTAGGTGTCTCACGTCTAAGTCGGTCCTAGGTGTTGCATTTGCATACCATTGTTCGGTATATAAAAATATGTTGTCCGAATGTTAGGCTACGCCTATCGGGAAGGCCGCACACTTGCGCGAGTTATCTTCGGATCGATTAACTCCACCACGTACCGAATCTTGGTCGTGTCTAGGTTGGTAGTCGAGTTGGCATTCCAACTTTACATTACTTAGGGTCATGTCTAGTGTTTTGTCCAAGTGTCGGCATGGCCATCCACTAGCTTCCCCGTGTCCCATGGATTACCGAACACCCGGATCTTATCCATGGTGGCGATACTATCTAAAATGGAAGGACCACCCGAACCACCCCAAAAGGCCTGAAGCCTGGGACTTCTATGGCTCCGAAAACCCGAGTGACTACTTAGAGTGGGAAGCCGTTATGGACGACTACTTTGAGTGTTATCTTATGTCCGATCCCGCGCAAGTCGACTTAGCCAAAAGGCAACTTTTCTATGAGGCTGCCGAAACATGGAGGGACATCAAGTACTTCCGGGAAGATAGGAGGCTAAGGCCCATCGAGTCATGGTGGGATATGAAGAGAGAGCTTAGAAGGGTCTACCTTCCCCGCCCACCTACCTCCAACTATGGGGGTCATACCACTAGCCATCCCCACCAACTCACCCGCAATCAAGTGGGACACACCTCCAACCAGCCTCGCCCCTTCACCCCCATCCAAGCCCTCCAAAGCAACCCCACTCAAGTGGTCCACCCTGTTGCCTCCAACCAACCTCCCCTTGGCTTCCCCGTCCAATCCCACCCAAGCACCTCCAACCAAGTGGAGGCCCCGCTTCTAGTCAAGTCTAGGTCCACACCCGAGCCGAGAGCCGAGGAGCAAGTCCACTCCGAGGTCCCCACTCCAACCCGCTCCTTTGAGGAAATCGAGAAAAAGTTTTGGGATTAGTTGGAAAGGACACGTGCTTGTTCACCATCCATGAGTGCTCCATTGCCATCTACTTTCGAACTTTATTCGGAACCATCTTATTTGGAGCCACCAAAACCCAGCCACCCGTGTTTCTTACGGGAACGCTATACATAGCTGAGCCACTTCTTAGTTGTCTCAAAGATGGCTTGGTCCCACGCCCTTACCCATTCATGGACCCCACCTTACCTCTAGTCCCTGTCAACTCCTACCATACAATCTTCCGATCTAGTCACTATGTTGACACACTGAGTGACCTTATTCTTGGTTTAGGTTGGCAATGGAAGTTGACGTATTTATTGGCCCGAGGCTTCGACCTACCCACTAGTCGTAGCTTCACCCATCCGGCCTTAGGGTCCATTACCTCCGTGTGCACCGTGGGTTGTGTTACCACAGAGGTTCTTCTACTTCTCCCGCTACCGGACGAGCCTGACTTCATTACTTTTCTTCCGAGGGAGGAGTCATATCACCTATGCACGGTCCCATCTACCACGATGGATGGAGGTGATCATCACCTTCATGAATTTCACCCATGGGACTATGTAATGGAGAAATCAAAGGGTCACACATTCTTGGACCCATTCGACCCCTTCTCTAGTGGGCCTAGTGATCCATCCCTTCCATTCTACCTTGTCGGGATAGTCCACTTTCATACCCCTTTACTACGGGCCGTGTCCTCCATACCCACCAAGCCAATCCATGATACACCTACATCCGGCTCACCTAGCCCTCTCGAGTCTCCCAAATCCAATAGGCAGTCGCATGTTAGGGACAAAGTAGGGTGTCTAGGAGTCCCACTCTCCGCCAACCATCGGTTGCCACTAGTGCATGCATGGCACATATTCGGGTGTCCTGGTCCGCCGTCACCCATGTACGGGTCGGACTAACATTAGATGTGTCTAGGGTCTTGTGTGTCTGTGCATCCATCGAGTCGAGTCAGTTTGTATGCTCGCATTGTTAAGCCCTTTCGAGTTCGAGACTTGTCGGATTATTGGGATCGGTTCTACCTCATATCGGATCTAGTCGCATAAGGGACAAGTGGTGATTCCTAGTGAGTCTTCGAGCCGCCTTCCCTCATTTGAGAGTGACCCCACCCCGGAGTGTCCACCTCTAGCCCCATTCCCATGGCAGCGTGTGCATATCGAATATATACGGGGTGAGAAGGTGTTGATTACTTGGAGTGGAGCGTACTCCGCGCTTCCAGGTACGATGACGGATCCGCCGACGTCACGAGCAGCCACACCCCTTACTCGACGGGGTCGAGTTCTTCCCACCCGGGGAGAGTTGATGGGAATCGACGTCGAGCACTAAATTTTCATTTTGCATTTGAGTCCTTTTATTTACTTTTATATCCTTGGGAAAGTATATGTGCAATTGTAAGGCTTTGTAAGCCAATGTGTCATTCCCTAGGATTGTGTGGGTTTCTATGTAATTTGTCAGTAGGTCTAGCAAGGGAGCTCCCAGCCCTTTCTCATTGGTCCACCTAAGTTATGTGGGGCTAGTCAACCATCCTAGGTGGCCATCTAGAAGGTTTGAATGCTAATTGACCACATGGGAGAAAAAGGGGTTAAAAATTCAAAGGTAGGTCACCTACCTTACCAACCCCCCCTTGGTCAAGGGGGCGCCCCCATTAGATATAATTAGGATTTTTTTATTTTGTTTGAAACATTTAATATTATCTAAACCCTAGGTCTGAGGGAAATTTGAGTCATTTGCCATTTCATATATATAGCTTGTATTTTGTGATTTAGTTAGATTAATGAAGGAAAAATTGGCATTTTGCCCCAAGAGAGCTCTTGGAGGGTGCGACCCTCTCCCCCTATCTCCTTACTGTTCTTCCCCTTCCTCCAGAAATCTAGGGTAGGAGACCCTTTCTACCTCCCCCCCTCATCCTCTGAGTTCCCTTTCTGAAGCTACCGCCGCCGCCATCGCACCGCCGACGCGCCACCGCCACCGGAATTCTATCTCTATCAGGATAGAACCCCACCACCGTAGATATATGTTTTTCTCTAGTTATCTGATCAAGCTGCGGTTTTGAGGGATTGTTCCTCTCTTTGTTATCTTTCCATCCATATATCCTTTGCCCCATTCTGATTTCGTTTGGTATTTTTGCCACAATTTTTATACCACCCCTCTCAATCTGTCATTTTACATATCTACAGTACAGAGTCGTCTTATAGTAATTTCTTCACCCACTTATCTATTTTTAGAAAATACCAAAAAAATACTGAGTGTTCCACACGTATATCCCCTTCCACCATAAATTTCTTTGAGTAAAAAAAAATCGTTTTCCTATCAGTCAAAGGTGTGTTTCAGGCAGATTGTTTGCTGCCCTGTGTGTCTGTCAGTCCGGGTCAGGAAAAAAAGTCAACTTGCAGAAGTTTTCATTTTCAATCCATGTGGTGGATGAAGCTGTAAAAAACGTATGCTGTAGATCTCTGAGTCTTCTTTCCAACGGTACCAGCCACGTCGTGATCGGCCTCCGGATCTAGGTGCAAGCATTTTTACCGTCAAGGCCTGCAGATCTGTCCTGTGTGCAGGTCCGAAATTATAGTCTAAAAAATTCAAGAACAATTGTCAAAGTCAAAATCAGGAGCCGCCCCTTCAGGGAGTCGATCAGGGACAACACGTCATCATCCCAGCCAACCGACGCCTCCAGAAGACATCAGGAAGACAGCATTCCTTTAGAACGGATTGCTTGCTGTCCACCGAGTCAGCTACCGAGTTGGCGCAGCACCGAGTTGGAATAGTGCCGAGTCGGACCAGCAGGCCGAGTTAGTGCCGAGTTCGCCTCCAGATTGCTGCCCGTCAACACAGGGTCGGTCCTCCCGGTCCCACTTGTAGCCCTTTACCTCCCTGCATGGAGTGGGCGATAAAATTTAACTGTTGTGATTAACTTTTACTGCTGTTAACTGGGAGTTACCGTAACTGGCCGGAAACGTCTTCCCCACTCCCGGAGCGTGGAGGTACACTCGCTCCCCACTCTTTACCGCATTTGCTTACCTTGTATAGCTTTGAATGCCGCTGCGAGTGTAGGTTTCTAGCTAGATATACTTGTATCACCGCTGCGAGAGAGCGAGTTTGAGTGTTACCGTCCCGTGACTCGATCCGAGTCTACACGGAAAGCTGATACCCATGACTCACAGCCGGTTTCTCAACCGCGCCCGGTCCCACGTTTCCCTCGCTATGGGACGTCCGCGAGCTAGAGTCCTAGGTTGCACTCGAGTCGAGTCCGTGGTCCGTCCCGCATCAGTGGAGTTAGTGGGAGTGGATGATGCGGGACGAGACCACGGACTCAACTCGAATTAGGAAAGCGATCCTCGGACTCTAGACGAGCTCGCAATTGTCCCTTAGCGAGGGAAGCGTCGGACGTGCGCGGTTGAGAAACCGACAGTGAGCTAGGGTGGTCGGCTCTCTCTTGTGCCCGGATCGGGTCACGGGACGGTCACGCTCTCTCTCGCAGCAGCGGTGATATGAAAAATATAGCGAGCTAGATCCTAAAACATGCTCTCTAGCAGCGGCATATAAAGCATATATGAAATAAAGTGAAATGCCAAGTGAAGGAGCGGACACGATACCTCCACGCTCTCGGGTTGGGGAAGACGGACCCGGCCGATCTCGTACTCCCAGAACAATTAATACACAATATTATAGTAAATGAATTACTGCCCACTCCACGCAGGGAGGTAAAGGGCTACACAAGTGGGTCCGGGAGGATCGATTTCGGGTTGATGGGCGGCTTCTCTCGTAGCTTCAGCAGCACACGAACTCGTGACTGTGGGGCCCACGCGGTGGACAGCTATAGTGGGGACGCCTGGGGAAGCGCTCCCTGGGATGGCGGCACTCTGGAACGTCGACCGGAGGCCGGACGGCTCCGATCGTCACCCGTCGGAAAAACTTCCCACAGATCTGCAACTTCTATTTTCAGGCGCGCGCTCCGGCAAAAACGGACGTTACGATCAGTCCCGATGTCATATCAACACGAAACTTGTGCCATTGGAAAGCTAACTTGAAATACTTTGATCTAGGACTAGAGAGAAAAAATAGAGTGCTCCAGATCGGGCCTTGGCCGAATTTCCAAACTACTGTTGTACAGTGGCCGGAATCTTAGATCAGTAGGGAACTTTCCTGATTGTTGGCGTTGACTGATTGGTAGACGTCCAATTCAGCTCCTGAGCTCTTCACCAAAGTTGTAGAGGTTTGAACAAGGAAAAGTAAAATAATTTTTTTGGAAGGATTGGTGGAGGCTACGATTTGTTATGAATTTTGGACTGACTAGTGGTCGGATCTGGAAACAAGCTTACAGAACTGTAGATAGGAACTTAGAAGAATTTTAGAAAATATGTGGAGGGCTGAATAAAAATCAAACAAATTTGTGGAGATAAGGGAAGGCTAACAGAATCTCCAATAAAATTGGGGACTCCTGGGAAAATCAAAATAGGGGCCGAATATGGGAAATTCAGGCGGACTATTACAGTGAATAGACAGCTGACAAATCTGGGAAGGGGTTGAAAATCGAAAATGGGAAAATAGGAAAAAAAGAATTTGGGCGTGACAATTTTTGTGGAGATGGGGTTTCAAGTGGGGAACAACCCCTAAAATTTTTAGATCAAGCAGATGCCGGAGTTGAGCACATGAATTCTCGTAGTAGACCTATGTTCTGTAAAACAGAACCTTGGTAGCACTTCGGAATCGGCGTCGCGGCGGCTCGTTGGCGGCACGAATGGCGGCGGGGGCACCGAAGATGAACTCAGAGATTGAGGGGAGGATATAGAAGGTAGATCCACTCTAGAATTAGGATGGAGAAGGGAAGAACACCAGGAGATAAGGGAGTTGAATGGGCACAAGAAGCTCCAAGGTTTTCCAACAATTTTCTCTTCATTAATTCATCCAAATGAAAAAAATACAAGTTTTATAAGTTACATATCAAATCTAATATCCACCATTGGATCTAGGGATGGGGAATGGATGGCCTAGATTAAATGTGAGCAACACACACAAAAAATAAACTAATCCAAGTGGAAGGGGGTGCCCCCTTGACTAGGTGAAAGAGTTGAATGGGTAGGTAGCCTACCTTGGAAAATTTTAACCACTTGTCTACCTATGTGGTATTTGACATTCAACCCTTCTAGATGGCCACCTAGGATGGTTGACCAGCCCCACATGGGTGACATGGACTAATGGGAAAGGGTTGGGGGCCCCTTGCTGGACCTACTGGCAAATTATATAGAAACCCACACAATCCAAGGGAATGACGCATTGGCTTACAAAGCCTTACAATTTCGCATATACTTTCCCATGAATATAAAAATAAACTAAAGGACATAAATGCAAAATAAAATGTACATGCTCGGCGTCGATTCCCATCAACTCTCCCCGGGTGGGAGGAACTCGACTCTGTCGAGTAAGAGGTGCGGCTGCTCGGGTACTCCGGCGGATCCGTCACCGTGCCAAGTAACGTGAGTATGCGCCACTCCAAGTGACCATCACCTGCTCATTCCATATATACTCGATATGCACAAGCTGCTATGGGCTAGTGGTGGACACTCCGAATGGGGCAATCTCAAAAGGGGAGGTGGCGACTCGAAGACTCACTAGGAATCACCGCTGAGTCCCTAGAGGTGACTAGATCCGGGTGTAGATATAGAGCCGATCCCATACTCATTGAGCGAGTCCACTCGCCTCTCACTCATGAGAGACCGTCAACGAGCTTGTACAAGACACATGCAGACTCACCAAGCACTAACACACGTATGCAAACCACACAAACATTCGACTCAAAACACACAACACAAAGAAACAGACTGACTCATCCAGGACCCTAGACTAAGGTGGTAACATCAATCCCACTAAGTGGCTGCATCCTGAACTGCGGGAGAGTCCTCCAGCTCTTCCCCCAAGGCATAGTACTCCTCGGCTAGTGCTGGGTCGGCCTCATAACTGACACACACAAGCTCGGGAGGCAAGGTTTCTCCAACACCTAGGGCTAGGGTGGTGCGAGCGGGACATTCACTGGCAATGTGGCCAAACCCGTGACAGTGGAAACACTGCACTCGTGACCTACTGCTCTCTCCGGTGAAAGGGCCTTTACCCTTATCCTTCCGTCGGGTAGGAGGTGTAGGCAGCAAGGGTGGAGGTGTAGGGGCTGTGGGCAATAGTGGAGGAAGTGTCGGGGCCAGGGGACGGGCTATGGGTGCCAGGGGATGGGCAACGGGTGCCGGTGGTTGGGGTGAAGGTAGATCCCGTGGTGGGGGAGGTTGAGGTCTAGGAGCGAAGTGCTCCTGATGGGTGGGCTCCTGAGGAGGAGCCATGGGTCCCCTCAGGTATGAACCTAAGGAGCCACGAGAATCACTACGGGGAGGAGCGGGGCTCCACCGTGGAATAGACTCGAACTCTCCCTCGAATTTCTCCATCTCGAGAGCAACTTGATATGCATCCTCCAACTTGTCCACCTTGCGGCGAAGATGCTCATACTATAGGTGCGGCGTAGACCACGCCGAAACCGAGAGATGGTAAGGGAATCTTCCTCCGTGGAATCACATCGCAAGTAGTATTCATCAAATTTGGCGATGTAATCAGAGACAGACCGGTCTCCTTGGGTGAGGCTTTGCCACCTCTCTATAAGACGTTGGCGGTAGGAGGTAGGGAGGTACTTCTTCCTAAGCTTCTCCCTCATCTCGGTCCAAGTATCGATCAGGGGTTCATGACGATGAAACAATAGATTCTCCATGTTCCTCCAATATGTTTATTCTTGGCCTAAAAGTTTCATCCTGGCGTACTTGACCTTCCGTTGGTCCGACATCTCGAACCACTCAAAATATCAATCCATGCCGGCCTCCCAATCAAGATAGACCTTTGGGTCTAAGGACTCGTCAAAGGTGGGAGGGTCTGCCCGAACGGTCCTAAGGGTCCGTTCATCCATATCTTGGTCGTGGGTACGCTGTGTAGGGCGACGATCCTGACCATGTCCCCGATGCTCATTATCAGACTCATAGTCATCCACCTCGGGGACTTCGTGCCTCCTAATAGCTACCCCTTGAACCCTTGGAGTCGCGAGTTGTTGAACCGGCTCTGGTTGACCTTGTGTAGGTGGGACGGGTGCCTGGACAGGGGCAATCGGATGTGTCTCGGCTGGACCTCTCTCTAGTGCAGCAACTCTCCCGACCAATCCCTGAACGGACATGTTCGACCCAGCGGTCCTATCCTCTACGGCTTTCATCCTCTCTTCTAGGCGAGTGCCTAGGCCATTCACTCGTGTACTCATTCCTTCTATCCTATCCATTCGGGTACTTAAATCACCCATTTGTGTATCTAACCCATCGAGACGTATATGCAATCCTTGCACTTGTCCCATAAGATTTTGGAACATTTCGACCACAGCTGACGCATCGAGACTAGTGGCTCGGGGATCCGCCATAGGTGGTGGTGGGGGTGAGTACTGAGTACCCCTATGAGTGGGCATGCAAGACACGGAGTAGGAGACACCAACTAATGCAAATGCACACTACAAGATGATGCACCTAGACGTAACCAAAACTTGGTACGTGGCGGAGATAACTGATCCGAAGATCACTCGCACAAGTGTGCGGGCTTTCCGATAGGCGTAGCCTAACGTTCGGACAACACCTTTTGATATACCGAGTAAAGGGATGCAATGCAAAGACACTTTTTTTATTTTAAAACAATGATGACCCTAAACACGACTTAGACAATGACTAATGACTAGATGTAAACGACACTTTCTTTTTTTTTTTGACACCCTAGACTCAACCTAGCTCTGATACCAAATTGATACGAGACGAGACCACGGACTCGACTCGAATTAAGAAAGCGATCCTCAGACTCTAGATGAGCTCGTAATTGTCCCTTAGTGAGGGAAGCGTCGGACTTGCGCGGTTGAGAAATCGGCAGTGAGCTAGGGTGGTCGGCTCTCTCTTGTGCCCGGATCGAGTCACGGGACGGTCACGCTCTCTCTCGCAGCAGCGGTGACATGAAAAATATAGCGAGCTAGATCATAAAATATGCTCTCTAGCAGCGGCATATAAAGCATATATGAAATAAAGCGAAATGCCAAGTGAAGGAGCGGACACGATACCTCCACGCTCTCGGCGTGGGAAGACGGACCCGGCCGAACTCGTACTCACGGAACAATTAATAAAAAATATTACAGCAAATGAATTACTGCCCACTCCACGCAGGGAGGTAAAGGGCTACACAAGTGGGTCTAGGAGGACCGATTTCGGGTTGACGGGCGGCTTCTCGCGTAGCTTCAGCATCACATGAACTCGTGACTATGGGGCCCACGCGCTGGCCGGAGGGGCCGTGTGGGACCCCATGGCACCGCTATAGTGGGGACGCTTGGGGAAGCGCTCCCTGGGATGGCGACATGCTGGAACGTCGACCGGAGGCCAGACGGCCCCGATCGTCACCCGTCGGAAAAACTTCCCATGGATCTGCAACTTCTATTTTCAGGCGCGCGCTCCGGCGAGAACGGACGCTGCGATCAGCCCCAATGTCGGATTGACACGAAACTGGCGCCGTTGGACAGCTAACTAGAAATACTTTGATCTAGAACTAGATATAAAAAATAGAGTGCTCCAGATCTGGCCTTGGCAGAATTTCCAAACTGCTGTTGTACAGTGGCCGAAATTTCAGATCAGCAGGGAACTTTCCTGAGAGTTGGCGTTGACTGATAGGTAGTCGTCCGATTCAGATCCTGAGCTCTTCACCAAAGTTGTAGATATTTGAACAAGGAAAATGGAAATATTTTTTGTGGAAGGATTGGTGGAGGTTACAATGTTTTATGAATTTTAGACTGACTAGTGGTCGGATCTGGAAACAGGCTGACAAAACTATAGACATGAACTTAGACGAATTTTAGAAAATATGTGAAGGGATGAAAAAAAATCTAGACAATTTTTTATTATAGGAGAAGGTGGACAGAATCTCCAATAAAATTGGGGACTCCAGGGAAAATCAAAATAGGGGCCGAATATGGGAAACTCAGGCGGACTGTTACAGTGAACAGACAGCTGACAAATCTAGGAAGGGGTTGAAAACCGAAAATGGGAAAATAGGAAAAAAGGAATTTGGGCATGAAATGTTTTGTAGACATGGGATTTCACGTGGGGAACAACCCCTGAAAATTTCATATCAAGCAGATGTCGGAGTTGAACACAGGAATTCTCGTAGTAGACCTCTGTTCTGTAAAACAGAACCTTGGCAGCACTTCGGAATCGGCTTCGCGGCGGCACTGGAGATGAACTCAGAGATTGAGGGGAGGAGATAGAAGATAGATCCACTCTAGAATTGGGATGGAGAAGGGAAGAACACCAGGAGAGAGGGGAGGGGCACAAGAAGCTCCAAGGTTTTCCAACAATTTTCTCTTCATTAATTCATCCAAATGAAAAAAATACAAGTTTTATAGGTTACATATCAAATCCAATATCTACCATTGGATCTAGGGATGGGGAATGGATGGCCTACATTAAATGTGAGCAACACACAAAAAAAATAAACTAATCCAAGTGGAAGGGGGCACCCCCTTGACTAGGTGAAAGAGTTGAATGGGTAGGTAGCCTACCTTGGAAAATTTTAACCACTTGTCTACCCATATGGCATTTGACATTCAACCCTTCTAGATGGCCACTTAGGATGGTTGACCAGCCCCACATGGGGGACATGGACTAATGGGAAAGGGCTGGGGGGCCCCTTGCTGGACCTACTGGCAAATTACATAGAAACCCACACAATCTAAGGGAATGACGTATTGGCTTACAAAGCCTTACAATTGCACATATACTTTCCCATTGATATAAAAATAAACTAAAGGACATAAATGCAAAATAAAATGTACATGCTCGTTGTCGATTCCCATCAATGGACCTTCTCGAGAGATTTCTTTTGAGGAGTTATAGGATCGGGTTGAAATACCTATAACAACTGATTTGTTCCCATATTCATTCCTCATAATGATATTTTAGGGGAACAAGAAGTTACAGTTGGTCCACCTCAAGTGGCTCCAGAGCCAGAAGATACTACAATAGTTGACCAATCACCTCCTTAGGTGGATCAGGGACCAACTCTATGCAGATCTGAAAGAGTCAGGAGACCTGTCATATCTGATGAGTTTTTGGTATACCTACGGGAGGATAATTTAGACGGGGGTGACATTGATGATCTAGTGACGTTTTCATAAGCCATGAAGAGTGAAAAGTCCACTATTAGTTTGAAGCCATGAAGGAAGAGCTTGACTCAATGACTAAAAATCAAGTCTGGGATCTCGTTGACTTGCCAAAAGGGTCGAAACTTGTTGGATGTAAATGGGTATTCAAAACTAAAGTGGACTCTAAAGATAAAGTTAAGCGACATAAGGTCAGACTGGTGGCTAAAGGTTTCACTCAGAGGGAGGGTATTGACTATGATGAGACCTTCTCTCCAGTTTCTAAGAAGCTCTCATTCAAGATAATCATGGCCTTGGTGGCTCATTTTGATTTAGAGTTACACCAAATGGATGTGAAAATGACATTTCTAAATGGGGACCTGGATAAAGAAGTTTATATGGAGAAACCTCAGGGTTTTCATGCTGAAGGAAAAGAACACTTGGTATGCAAATTAAATAAATCCATTTATGTACTTAAGCAAGCCTCCCGTCAATAGTTCATTAAATTTAGTGAAATCATATTGTCCTTTGGGTTCAAGAAAAATATCATTGATGAATGTTTATACCTAAAGGTCAGTGAGAGTAAATTCATTATCTTATTTTTGTATGTGGATGATATCTTGCTTTCCAGTAGTGATCTTGATTTGTTGCATGAAACTAAGGCTTTTCTTTCTAAGAACTTTGAGGTGAAAGATGTGGGTGATGCCTGTTATGTCTTAGGCATTGAGATCACTAGAGATAGACCTTCAAGTACACTTGATCTTTCTCAGAAAGCTTACATCTCAAAAGTCTTGGAAAGGTTCAACATACAATTCTGTGCACCCGATAAAGTGCCCATTGTTAAAGGAGATAAATTCAGTGATTTGCAGTGTCCTAAGAATGACTTATAAAGGAAGCAGATGGAGTCCATTCCCTATACTTTAACAGTTGGGAGCCTGATGTACCTTCAGACTTATACACGTCCAGATATTGCTTTTGTTGTGGGTATGCTTAGCGGGTACCAAAGCAACCTGGGTTTAGATCATTGGAAGGCTGCCAAGAAAGTCATGTATTATTTGAGAGGGACTATGGATTACATGCTCACATATAGGAGGTCAGATCAGCTGGAGGTCATTGCATATTCTGATACTGATTTTGGTGGTTGCCTTGACACGAGGAAGTCTATTACAGGCTATATCTTCCTCTTGGCAGGGGGATCCATTACCTGGTGCAGTGAAAAGCAGAGTATTACAGTGACTTCCACTATGGAAGCTGAGTTCATTGCTTGTTTTGAGGCTAGTAGATAGGCCATTCAGTTGCGGAACTTGCTCACAGGTCTACCATTTATAGATTTAATCTCAAGACCTATCAAGATTTACTGTGACAATTCCGCTGCAGTCTTCTTCTCTAAGAATAATAAGGCATCCAAGGGTGGTAGAGCCTTAGATATTAAGTATTTTGCTCTTAGAGATAGAGTGAAGAATCATGAAGTGTCTGTAAAACATATTGAGACAGATCTTATAATTAGTGACCCGCTCACTAAGGGACTACCTGCTAGCACTTTTTGTAGTCATGTGATTAAGATGGGTCTTGTTAGTTCTCTTGATATGTTATGACACTTATAGTTATTTGTGATCACATTTATATCATGACTCTTCTATTGTTTTCTACCTATTCCATTTGTTGTATATACATATTGGTTATGGATTATGGTTGGAAAAATTTATATTTAAGTGGTGACCAGCAAATAAACATTAAGTTTGAGTTTATCTACTATTTCAGATTCAATGTTCAATTGTAGTACGTTGGTGACATTGTGGTACATGGAAGGTGGTGTGTGATTAGAATGTATTTATCGCCATGACCCATTGTTGACACCCGTTTTATGATCGATAAGTCGGGTTATCTCCTTGTTCACTCTATGTGATGCTCCAAGTTATTCATTCCTTCGTTGAGTCTCCTTCATCAGTTTGAAGTTTGTTTCATGGGTCTTCTCCTCTTGGTTGAGTTTGGTTCCTTGGCATTCTCATTTGATGAAGCTTAGCAAGCTCTCTTATCCTTTTGAATCCTCATTGTCTCTAACGGTCCATACCAGGGGCATTACGTTCTTATGATGCATAGACCCTGGACCGTTACATCTTGAAGAGTTCTAAAGTTTGATGCATTTGTCCCAATGCTTATCCCTTTGTTTATTCGTTGGCTCTAACGGTTTGTCGTGCGGCCGTTACCTTACCCTAACGCGTCATCCCATGGCCGTTACATCTCTTGCAGAGTCCTATTGTTTGAAACCTCCTCGTTTGATCTTATCTCTTTTGGGGATAAGGTTAGTGTGACGGTCTCTCCCCGGCGCGTTACATTCCTGTGACAGTCTGTCGTGCAGCCGTTACATCCAACAGAGAGTCCTGGTAGTTCGGGCCTTTTCTCTGCTACTCTGTGGTCGAGATAAGAGTTTGATCTTGTGATTTCTCTTCCAAATCTGATCCTCAGAACCTTCTATTTATTTCTATAGACTCTTGGGAGTATTATGTTCAAGGGTTTGCTAAGAGTTATCCTACTTTCTTGCTGGATTATCCTCTGCTCGACCAAAGATTTTGAGGGCCTATAAATAGCACCCTTGATTTCATGGCCTAAAGAGGAAGATCTAGAGTTCGCGTCGAAGTGCTGCCGCATCCTGGAGCCACATCCAACCAAGGAGAACTGTTCCTCATGTCCATCTGCTTCACGGTGAAGGGAGTATTCGTTTCATTGTGTTTGAGTTCCCATCATTGTCGTACTTGCGTTCTTCCTCCCTCCTTTCCATCAAAGCATTGTCCCTCTTCTTTCTTCCACGTTCTGCATCTATTTTCATCATCTAAACATCCTTCCTACGTTTTAAGATGCCCAGAGGGGTTAAAAAACCAAAACTTTCCCGGTACTTCCCTTTCCCTTTGAATGATCTTAAGTTCTTTAAGAATTGATACTACGCTTGTTTGAAGGGCTAATTTGGGATTGTTTTCTTGTGTTTCACATTCTTTGGCAGGTTTACAGGGATCATTAGACGAGGCCCAAGCTTTCTGGTTGGCTGGAAGGTTTGGAGTTCGAAGAATCCACAAGCTATTTCTGCAGATACTCTGACGGTCTTAAGCAGGCGCGTCAGGCTTCTCTAACGGCTCATCGGGAGACCGTCACACTTCTGTGACGCACAGGGTCTTGGCCGTTACATTCAAGCTGATCTGCAGATTTCACTGGTTTCTCTCTCCCGTGGGCGGGTGCATCATCCTCCTATTTCTAAGGTATTGACCAGGTCTTTGGCTTGTTTAATTACCTTAGTGGCAATCACGTTCTTTCCTTAGTATAGGGCATTGATTTCTCTCTCATATCTCTTATTTCCTTTGCTTGTTCCACCCACGCGGTGTGTTTTATTTACTTTTTGCTCCACGCTCCAACGTGTGTGTTTCTTTACTTTCTTTAGCTTAGTTCGATTGAGATAGCATTGCCCGTACTAGAGCTTGTTCTGATTGCCTAGGTTCATGGTTCACATGTTCATAGGTTGATTGAGATCATTGATTTTTGCTTATCATCTTTATAATCACATCACAACCACAAAAAAAGAAGGAAGCAAACAAATCAACACCCATGTCATTTGATTTACTATACTTGAACCCTTCAAATTCTATTAGCTAGAATGGTTTGCAGTTTTGTTTTAATCATGCGCTCATGTACCGTGTTTTTCCCTTCAGGTGTAGGCCCAAGATATCAAATCTTCAAGAGTCTTTTTCAAAACTATGTATATGTCTATATTATATGTATATTTTTGAAAGGAAGATTTGATATGTTTAAGACAAGATGGACCAAGTGGGAGACTTTTGGGTTTTATCCTTACATCGTGGTCCACTTATGATTGGGCCGCACATAATTAAACACACCATCAGGTCCAGTTAAAGGAATATGTTTATTAGGCTGAACCCATTAAATGCCCATTAGGATCCTGTTATGGGTGGGATCCTATTTAAGCCCAATAGGGATTGGTCCCTCCTGTCTACATAAGTGTACAACTCCCCATTAGGTTACACACACACATACAGTACGTGAGATAGAGAGAGAAAACCAGAGGGAGAACGTGGGTTCCGTTACTCCCTTCCCGGAGTTCGTGATTGTGGATCATCTTCTTCGTTGTCTTCTTTCGAGTGAGATGGCTTTCAGTTTAGGTACACATCCCCAACATACAAATCTATTGCCAATGCGATTGCAAAAGTCATTTGGATCGAGTCTCTACTATGTGAACTCCGCTTTCCACTACTTCACCCCAATGTGCTCTCTTGTGGTAATATTGGAGCTACGTACCTTGCTGCAAATCCTATTTGTCACGCGTGAATAAAACATATAAAAATTGACTATCATTTTGTTCGCGAGCGAGTTGCTATGGGGCTCCTTCATGTCTGTTATTTATCGGCTCAAGATCAAGTCATGGACATTCTCACACAGCCATTATCCTGACAGCATTTTCAGCTTCTCACTTCTAAGCTCCACAATGACGGACCCCTGTTGCGCTTGCGGGGGCGTATCGAAGAATCACCAGCTCAGCAATCTGTAACTGCCGATGACCGAGTCCTGGGCAACATGGATCACGATAAGCCCAAGAACCGGGTGACTTGCAACGCCACAACCTCCACTCTGTCAAGTTCGGCGAGCGACCTGCAGGCACGCGGTGTAGATTATGTTTGGTTAGTTGCTGGGTTATTGCTGTGAATCAGGGACGTGCGAGTGTTGTGGTGTATAGATAAGGCTTACCCATGTACAGCTTGCCTATGTATAGTTTCTATATAATAATGAAAGCATTTGCCGCCAAAGGTATGCAGAGCAGACGTAATCCACCAAATTTCCTTCTTCGGTTACATCATTCGCTTCCTCTCTCTTCTGTACTTTCACACTCGTGATGGCCCAAGCATTGATTTGGATTGTCATCTACCTGGGGATGTTGGCCATGAAGCTAGAGTGTCCTCGATCCATAGATTCCCGAGGAAGCAGAAGAGGAGCGGGAGGGTGGAGATGGAGAGCCTCCTTGATCACTACTGTCAGGTAGCTCATGTGGATGATGTCATCCTCTGTCACTAGGGGCTTCCGTCCGGTGACCTCCTTGACCTGGCTTCAAGCTCCCTCCATAGTCCCTGGGTTCTTCACGAGCTCTGCCATGCCCACTCTAGGGTCGTGAGTGGTGTTATTGATCCAACTTCTACCATCTCCTGGATGGAAGAGGTGTCGAAATTCTGAGAATATGAGAAAGCTTTAATTTGATGGCTTAATTTCATGGCAGCCAAACGTACAGTATGTAGGTTCTTATCTATTGATCATTCACAAAAAGAGCAAGGTTTATCAAATGCATGAACTGAAGGAATTCTAACCCCCGCCAATCAGATGTTTCCACCGTCATCTCTTAGATTGAATTGCATGGAAACTAGCTAGCACGTCAAATCATCGATCCATTAATATTATTATTTTGCCATGCCAATGGCAACATCGTCCTACATGTCTGACCTTAAACTCGGATGGAAACCAGTCATGTTGAATGCCTACCATGTTCTAACTCCCCGAATAAAGAAATAAAGGAACAGGAGGGAAAAATCGCTCTCCGAACACTCCTTTCCTTGTTGAGCTCGGCACTGCTGGTCGCGTTCCACGAGTATCTGGTTGTGGAAGGCATCCCACCTCTTGAGCAACTTCCGGAGCTTGGAATCCATTAACGGGAGCATCCCCAACCAGTTGGCAATCAAAGTGAAGATGTCACGTAATCCAAAATGGTTCAGGAATTATAAGATCCATGGAGGTTCAGGAACAAATTAACTATATATAAGTTTAAGGCTCAGGTAATTTACCAATTACCATCACCAGGATTAAATTGAATCAATTACATACTTGTAGAGGCAAAAAACTTGTCTCTAATCTTAGTATCACACTTTTCTATTTATTTATCGAAAAAGTCATCCGACACCTGTGGAAGTCTGCAATCACCAGAAGAAAAGGGCGTCAAGAGGAGCCTTGAGCGCTACCCTAGGGGACAACCCTCTGATACTTAAGTCAGCAACGGTTTAAATAAAGAACGGAGAAAAGCTGGGGAGTGAGAAGAATGTAGGTCACAGTAGGAGATCGGAGAGATGTGTAGTCCCCCTAGACGAGTGCTCGCTGGTCTCAATGGTCACTCAGAGAGTGCCTGATGGGTGGTAAGGTCGTACAAGAGGGAGATTTCTCTCAAGGAGTGGGCAATCGTGACCTCTCTTTGTGGCTGCTAGATGGTTGACTCTATTCTCTGTGTGTAGCTCTTGACAGAATAATTCCCCCCCCCCATGTCCTCTGTCGAAGTCCCTTTTATAGGGGGTTGTCCTGGTGTCAAAGGCCTACCCCTTGGCGGGGAAGGGTGTAAGTCATGGAGTAACGTTCCCCGCGATTGTGGCGTGAGTTTCCCGCTGAGGGGTGACTACCCCGGAGTCGGTCGATCCCTGGGCGAGTCTTACGGCGCGTGTGGGGCGTGCTGGCTTGTTATAGGGTCGATGCCAACGTCATGTGGGCAATGGTCGGTCGCCTAAGGGTCATCTGGCGGTCAGTGTGCAAGGGCCAAAGCCATTTCTAAGCTGTCGAATCCAATGTCGAGTCGTATTGGGTTGCGGCTTTATGGGCCGCGACTATCGGGCGCCGTTGGGCGCGTTGTAGACCGTGAGTCGAATTGGGCTCGTCGTGGACGGGCATGTTATGTGCCGAGCCAGATTTACCCTCCTCACTAGCCCCCCTACTCTTAGTTGCCGAGCACTTTACAGGGAACTGAGAGTCGAGCACGAGAGGGTCAATTGGAGGGATGAACTCGAGGGTGATTTCCTCGTATATCGTCAGGACCAGTGGTCCCAATCGCATGCTTGGCGCGCAAGGTGCCCTTAGCAGTGGCAGACACCATTCTTGTAATCATGACACGAGTCCTGTTGTCTAGGAGCGCGGGCTTCAAACGGGAGTCTGAGCCCGGCGTGACAGTGATGGGCGCCTTTTCACCTGCCCTAGGGCTTCGAAGCGACCGTTCTGCCTTGGAAGGTTATAAGAACCGCCACAGGGTTTTTCTTAGAACCCCATCTACTTCTCGTTGTTCACTGCACTCGTTGTAGGCTTCTTCCCTCTTCGCCTTGTGAGGGTCTTCTTACTTTTTATGTGTCTCCCATCTTCTGGAGCCATGCCACCCCGTAGGAGAACCCTTCGTGTCAGTCCTACATCTTCTGTTGAAGAGGTGGAATCCATTCGGGGTGGAGCTCCGAGCACTTCGGGCACGGGCCCTAGTCATCCCCGTTCTCCGCCGTTGGTGGCTTATAGGGTGGTTCACCGACTACGGGAAGCCGTTCAGATTCCCCCCGACTTTGATAGTGTCTTTCCGACCGTCAACGACGACCTGTTGAGCATGCCTCAGGGTGGCATTAGGGTCCCCATAGCATCCTTCCAGGCAGGTTTCCACCTCTCTGTACACCCTTTCATTGAGTATGTTCTTCACCATTATGGTCGATACCCCGGGGAACTTTCTCCCAATTCCTACCACATTCTTTGTGGTTTTGTCTTTGTGTGTAGGAAAGCTTCGGTGGAACCGGATGTATTTCTCTTCCAGCAATTCTTCAGTCTCCAGAATTGTCCTTCCGACACTTCCTTCGCCTACTCTCGGGCTCGGCCTACCCGAAACCTTGTCCGCGTCTCTGAAGCTGCATCCAACCTCAAGCATTGGGCGGAGCATTTTGTATATATCACCAGGGCAGGAGCTCGCGGCCACTCCAGTGGCTGGAGGTTTGTGGGTTCCCGTCTCGTTTGGGTTGATAGGTGGCCCTCCGCCTCAGTTGAGGAGTCCAAGAAGATAAAGGCCCTTCTCCGCTTCCCCCTCTCCGATGCTGACTTCGAGCTAACTCCGGCGGTACTTCGGGAGTTGGGGATGAGCCCCTCATTGCCTCAGGGTACTAACCTTGTTCTTTGTCATGTTGGTTGGTGGTGAGCTGAACTAATCCTTTCTGAGTTCTTTTGCAGGGGCGCAAGAGTCGTCGGAGCTGCGGTACGAAATAGTCCAGCTACTGCAGAGTCCAACTCACCCGGTAGACCACGTCGAGCTGGGGGCCGGTCAGGTGACTGTCGTCATTCCTCAGGTGGCTATTGCCTTTGTGTCAGGGCGCTTGCCGTATCTGCCCCCAGCGACTCTCCCAGCAGAGGGTTCGACCACGGCTCCCGCGGCCAGCGGTGGGTCGAGTGCTGGGAGGGACATCTCTGAGGAAGTCGGTAGCGCTGCAGAAGTAGAATCCACCATGTCGGGCGGTGGGCGTATCTCTCTGAACATGGACGAACTGGCGATGTTGGATAGCCAGCATCGCTCGTGGAAGAGGAGCAGAGTTTCTACTCTGGTCCGAGGATGGGCTCTACCGTCGTCATTGCTTGAGGTTCCTCCTCCTCCCCTGCTTGAGGTTCCTCCTCCGTGATCGTTCCCCCTGCGCCTACCCCCACGCGGGAGGCGTGTGACAAGGGCGAGACTCCTGCCTTGGGCGACATGTCGCTCAGTTGGGAGGAGGTGAAGGCTCGTCTTTTGCCGTCCGCCGTTCCTTCGGGCTCCCACTTCTTGGCATCGGATGAGCCTGTCCTTAAGCCTGTCCTCTGGGTGGAGGTAAACAACATTATGGACAAGGCTATGCAGCCGCAGGACTGGACTGGCCTGGGAGTTCGACTTCGGGGCCCATGACGAGCTGATGGATCTGGCGGTGAGGAACTGCGCCTCGTTTGCCAAGGTGCTTAGCTTTTGGCGGTACCACTTTTGTGGTGTTGCGTGGGAATTGGAGGCCAGTCAGGCCGCGCAAGCCAAGTTGACGGCCAATTGCGAGAAGCTCAAGGGATGACAGAAAGCGTCTGAGACAGAAGTCACTGAGCTCCGGGAACAATTGAGTAAAGTGGAGCGGGTCCTCGCTGGGATGGAGTGAGATCAAGACTTCTTTCGTGCACGAGCCGAGACAGTTGAGGCCCAGGGGTCAAAGCTGGGGGCGCTGGTCTAGGCCGTTTAGCTCCGAGCCCAAGAGGTGGAAGTGCAGGTTGCAAACCTACACTCATCGATGTCTATTTTCGGTGAGGAGGCTGTGGAGAGCTTTCGTTTGTCCTTGGCCTATCAAGCCGAGCTGACCATGACGGCCTTGGACATCTATGGGCCGACCCGTGATCGCGATTTCCGAGAGGGTTGGACGGCTGCTCTCCAGGCCGTGGGTAAGAGTCTTGGCATTTTGGTGCCCTCTCTTCCTCCTCCGTCGGTGCCCTACGACCTTGAGGCCAACGGCGGTGAGGAGGAATGTGGATGCACTTTTGGGATCGCTTCTTTTGTTTAATTTATTTATTCATATGTTCATTCGTTTATTCGGTTTATTTGTGCGAGGGCATGCCAGTCACCTAGGTGATGATTTATTGGGGCTTCAAGGAAGCCCTTAGTGCGCTCGATCTGACTAGTCAGATGATTGTGTGTGTCGTGTAGGGACAAAGAACCCGCCGCGTCGTAAAGGTCATGACGTTAATTATATCTTTTCGAAGAGGGGAAAACCCTTGATTAGTCGCCAGGAAAAGGGGCACTATGGCCATGAAATTAACATTAATGAAACAGAGTATTGAAATTCGCGAGTCGCGTGAAAATGCCCCTCGATGGAGGAAAATGCTTAAATCATATCGGTCATTTGCCGACCACTTCGTGTTCGGACGAAAGTCCGTGTTGGAAGCGTGACGAAGACGAATACAAAACCCATGCAGAAATGTATGCCGAATATATGGCAAATTTAATATTTGGGGGACAGAGAGATTCGGTTAAATTCCTATCAAAATGGTTCAAAAATCAGTGGAGTATTAGCTTTGTGCAAAATCATGCCATGGCCATAGCGGGATGAATCCCCAAGGCCCAGACATGATCTACGAAGGCCTCGTCAATATCCCCTATTCAATGAGTCAAGAGGAAGGAATCTGGGATCGAACGCCGCTTATCTCTTGAGGATGTTTGTTCTTCGATTCATCATTAATTCTTTTTGTTACTTTATTGATGTTTTTTGGTTATATTAATTTTGGCTTGTATTTCATTACTGTTGTTATTATTTATTTATTTTTAGGAAAGGGGGTTCGGTCGACAGATTGGGTCAATGCAGCAGTGGGCACCTTGAAGGCAAGTCGATGCAGCAGTGCACAACACTACAGATGGGTCGATGCTGTAGTGCATAGCACTGCGGATAGGTCGAGGCATCAATGCGCAGCCTTGTGGATAGGTTGAGGCAGTAGTAGGCGCAGCACTAGATAGGTCGATGCAGCAGTGGGCAGGCCTGTGGATAGGTCAAGGTAGCAGTGGGCAGGCCTGTGGATAGATCGATGCAGCAGCAAGCATAGCACTGGATAGGTCGATGCAGCAGCAGCAGGCGCAGCATTGTAGATAGGTTGAGGCATCAATGGGCAGGCTGATGCAGCAGTGGGCAGACCTGTGGCTAGGTCGATGCAGTGCTGCTGCAGCAGGCGCAGTGATGGGAATCGACATCGAGCCTGTACCTTTTTTATTACATTTATGTCCTTTTAGTTTGTGTTTATATCCTTGGGAAAGTATGTACGCAAATGTAAGGCTTTATAAGCCAAGGAGTCATTCCCATGGATTGTGTGGGTTTTTATGCAATTATGCAGTAGGTGTTGCATCCCTACGGTTTTGATGATGTCTCACACTATAAATCAATCCTCTATCTCTAGATTTATGCTGGTTCATCATGTAAGTGAGTACAGTTCATATGCTGTTTCATTATTTCATCTATCTACACTCTGCTTAGTTAGTATGAACAGTAGTGGGTCGACCCACCCTTGCTGATGCGTCGACCCATCAGAACACTGACTATATGGGTATCAAAGTCTGTACATCAGCTTGATCGAGTAAGTCTGTACAGCATGCCTTAGTGTTCATATCATTAAGTCTGTACATTGGCATCTCTTCTTCAAGTCTGTACATCGGGCATCTTCTAATTGTAGTCTGTACAGCCAATGCACTTAACTGAAGTCTATACACTGGTTTGTCTAACTTCAACTTTATACATCCGATTACTGTTGTAGTGTTCACCAAGTCTATACATCGCCTTCAGACCTTCAACTCTATACACTGCTACAGGAACCAAGTCCATACACTCTCCCGTTCAAATCCTTCTAAGTCTGTACATCGGTTTCGCTTCTCCAAGTCTATACACTGGACTTTGTTTCACCAAGTCTGTACACTCCACATCTTTTCCTACGCTTGGCCAAGTCTATACACTCATACCTTTCCCTACGCTTTCCTGGCCAAGTCTATACATCGCTAAGGCTGTACATTGCATACTGCTCAAATGATCAAAGCCTAAAGTCTGTACATCGTGAAGTCTATACATTAGCTCAGGGGCTTCAAGTCTATACATTGAACTGTTCTTCAAAGTCTGTAAAGTGGCTTCGAATCGGCAAGTCTGTACATCGGCTTCACTCGTCAAGTCTATACATCCACAGTGGATCATCAAGTCCATACATCCACAGTGGAACTTCCAAGTCTGTACAACAATGAAGCCTTCACAAGTCTGAACACTGCTTGAGCCTCACCAAGTATGTACATCGCTTCAAGCTATTCAAGTCTATACAGCCTGCCTTCACGATCAGAGTCTATACATTGTTCCTCAAAGGCTAAGTGTATACATCCTTCCAAGCTTTAAGTCTATACACTCTCACATGATACCCACTTGGTTAACTGTTGTGTCAAGTTTATACACTCGATTCCCTCATGCATTTCACAGAAGTCTTCATATTCTATCTTGCTATGAAAATACTTTCATCACAAGTCTGTACACCGTCTTTTACATGTGTTCATACATTAAGTCTATACACTCACTCTCACGTTATACACACTTGATCATTTGCTGCTTTAAAGTATGTACATTTGCTGATTAACAGTCTGAACTACCTAATTCGAATCATGTCTTCTGTCTCTGTCAGAAGATAAACACAGGTTAATGATCGGGCACGTGATCTGAGGATGATCCCTGGCACGTGATCCGAGGTGCTCTCTGGGCGGGAACCTGAAAGCGACACGCCCATCATCTGCTATATATATGGAGCATCGTCCTTCAGTGAAAGAGAGATCATGAAAAGAAAGAATAGAAGATATTCGAGTGAGGCTGCACGATCCAGAAAAGAGAGAGAGCAGAGAGTCCCACATTGTCCAGATCCGAGAGGAATATGTTCGAGAGAGAGAGAGAGCAGTATCTGCGGTTTGATGAATTGCTTCCTTTGAAGCTACATTTGTATTGGTTTCAGAACCGACTGCTTCTTCGTTGGTCCTTGTTTCTATTTTGTGTTCTTTTTATTTGTTCATTCTTCTGATTCGAATTTGTTCCCCTCCAGTGTGTGGAGGAAGGGAGTGTAACTCCGATTTCCCTCTGGGTTGCAGAGGAAGAGAGATCGGTGATCTCTGGTGTTGCTAGTGACGGGTTGTCATTAGTAGTTTCCCTCCGGGTTGGAGGAAGGGAGACTTGTCTCCGGTTCTGTTCTAGCTGGTAGCTGGAACAGGTTTCAAGCTCTGTGGGTAGCAGAGTTTGGTTGAGGGATTTGTTTCCCTTGGGTATTCAAGTTGTGTGGCAGCAAGTTGTTCGCAGACTGAGTCTGCCGTGTTCTAGCAGTGACTAGTGGAATCCTCACTCTAGTTGGAGTGAGGGGTGGATGTAGATTGCGGACTGCAATCGAACCACCTAAAAATCTGATTGCCTATTCTGTGGTTTGCTGTTATTATCTGCGCTCTCCATATGCTTGTCTCTTTGCTTCCTTGTGATCAGCTCTTCAATCTCATCTACTTATACTGTCTTGATTGTTGACTGTGTTAGTATTCTCATTGTGCGGGTTCAGGAGGAGTGTAAACAGTATAATTAATTTTTAGCCGAAGTTTTTACAAATTGGGAGTGATCTATTCATCCCCCCCTTCTATATCACTCTTACTGCGCTAACATTTGGTATCAGAGCAGGTTTACGCCATGTGGACGAACGGTCAAGGAAATGCCAATGGTCCTAGAACCTTCATGGCCGAAGGTCAATCCATTAGTCGCCCCCCGTTTTTTGATGGTAGTAACTATCTGTTTTGGAAGAACATGATGGAAGTGTTTATCAGGGCTCAGAGCCATAAACTGTGGAGAGTAATTACTGTTGGGCCATATGATCTGCCACCAAACGAGGACGCTTGGACAGATGACCATGTCAAGCTATCTTCACTCAACTGGACGGCGCTGAACATCATCCAGTGTGCTGTTCATCCAGAGGAATATGCCCGTATATCTGCCTACAAGACTGCCAAGCGAATGTGGGATGAGCTGCAATTGATCTATGAAGGTACAGCTCAAGTGAAAGCCTCGAAGGTAAACCTCTACACTTCTAAGTATGAAATGTTTAGGATGAATGCAGAGGAGAATATAACTGAAATGTATGCCAGGTTGTCCTTGATCACAAACACACTTAAAGGGCTAGGGAAGGATCTTGCTGAGGCAGATATAGTCAAGAAAATTCTTAGATCTTTATCCCCGGCATGGCACACTAAGGCCATTGTGATTGAGGAGTCAAAAGATCTGACTATCTTGATTGTGAATGAACTCATAGGATCCCTTATGACCTATGAGATGAATTTCAAAGGAGGTGGAGAAGGAAGTGATAGGAAGGCTAAGAATGTGGCTCTAAGGGCATCCCGCAACAAGGGTAGCAACAGCGGGAATAGCAGCAGTAGCCCCGAGTCCGAGTCCGAGCTTGAAGGTTTTTCAAATCTCGACCAGGAGGAGCAGGCAATGCTCACTAGACAGTTCAGAAAATTTTTGAATAAAAAGGGAAAGACCTTTAGGAAGAAGAAGCCACACTCTTTTAACAAGAATGCTGAATTTACCAATTACAGGGATAGAAATCCTAAGAGACTGACTTGTTTTAATTGTAACAAACAGGGACACATGAAAGGCGAATGCCCAGACCTCCAGAAGAAGGGTCCCTATCTTCAGAAGAAGAACACAAAGGTGCAGAAGAAGAAGAAGCCACAGGCGATGGTCTGCACATGGAGCGAGGAAGAAGAAGATCCCGAAGACACTTCCTTAGAAGAATATGAAGATGGAATTTGCCTTATGGCAAACAGTGAAGAGGAGGTAATAAATGTTTTTAAAAATTACTCAATTGATGACTGGGAGGATGCTTATGGTGAATTGTTAGATAAATTTAATTCTCTTAGTAAAGAGCACAAAGTTCTGAAAAGAAAATTTAACACAAATGTTGAAGAACAAACTCTGGTCTGTGAGGAAAATCAGAAGCTAAAAGAGCAATTAGGAGAAGTGACCTCACTAAGAAAAGAAAATGATAAGCTCAAGGGAGAAGTTCAAGAAAGTCAAAATTAGCTCAATGAACTCAAGATTAAAATTGAAGAAAGCAGGAATGAAATTAGAGTGAACTCAAAGAAATATGAAGCTGTGAAGAAAGTAAATATTGAACTTCTAAAAAATTCTGAGTCCCTTCAAAAGGAGCTAGAAGACAAACAGAAAGTCCTAGAAAAGTTTGTCCAAGGAAAAACTAGTTTAGATGCTATACTAGGGACTAGGGTCAATTTCAATAAGGAGGGTCTAGGCTATGACCCAACCAACAAGAGACCCTTGCAATTCAAGACCATCACCTTTTGCCCAGAGAAGGGAAAAGAGAAGCTGGACACACCATCCAGCTCAAACAGCACTAAGGGATTTCAAAGTCCTAAAGAAAACATAAAAACCAATGCTGATCAACCATTTAAGATGAGAATGAATTGTATGAAGAATGTCACTAAGCTCACTCACCAGAACACTAATGGTAGATGGACCAAGAAAGTGAATCAGATTAAGAGCTGGAATTACAACAATCAGATGAGTCCAAACAGGAACTACTGGAGAAATAATGTTCATAGTCAAAAACATGGTAATCAACAAGCTTACAGGAAATTTCTTAGGGATAGGAAGACTAATGAATGGAATAGAACTCACTTCTCCAGACCAGCTGGATTCAACTTTAATAAACCAGAAAGGAAGGTGCCAGAGAAAACCATGCTGAAGCAAATCTGGATACCTAAACACTTGATCAGAGAGTTAAATAATGTCTTTGGACCCAACTCATCTTGGGTTCCAAATCACTCTGCTTGATGTATTTGTGTAGGTCGGCCTGGCAGCTGAAGACAACAAGTGGTACCTCGACAGTGGCTGCTCCAGGCACATGACAGGAGACCGATCCAAGTTTAGCAAGATAGAGATGAAGGCAGGGGGTCTGGTCAAGTTTGGAGGAAAGAACAAAGGTAAAATAATTGGAGTTGGTACAGTAGGTAAGTCTTCCACAAACTCTATTGAAAAAGTCTTACTTGTGGAAGAGCTTCAACACAACCTGATTAGCATTAGTCAGTTATGTGACAGGGGTCACAGGGTTATATTTGATGATAGTTCATGCAAAATCCTTGAAATAAATTCTGATGTGGTTAAATTTGTAGCCAACATGATTAATAATGTCTACATTGTAGACTTAGATGAGGAATCTGAATCTACTATTTGCTTATCTGCCAACTCTGAAAATGATGCTTGTGAATGACATAGACGTCTAGGTCATGCTAGCTTTACTACTTTAAATAAATTGGTCAAGCATGATTTAGTTAAAGGCATGCCTAGAATTAAATTCAATTCCATTTCAAAATCATGTGATGCCTGTGCTCTAGGCAAACAGACCAGGAATTCTTTCAAATTAAGATCTGAGCCATTGTCCTCTAGACCAATGGAACTTCTCCATATGGACCTTTTCGGTCCCACTAGATCTCAGAGTCTTAATGGGAACAGGTTTGGCTATGTCATCATAGATGACTTCTCTAGATATTCATGGATATTTTTCTTAGCAAATAAGAGTGATGCATTTTAAAAGTTTAATATGTTTTTTAATAAGGTCAAATAAGAAGGGAAATACAAGGTCTGTTCTATTCAATCTGACCATGGAGGTGAGTTTGAAAACTCCACGTTTACTGATCTTTGTGAAAAAGAGGGACTAACTCACAGGTTTTCTTCTCCCAGGACACTTGAACAGAATGAGATTGTGGAGAGAAGAAATAAAACTGTGGTGGAGATGGCCCGAACCATGTTGATTAAAAGTAAATTACCTAGAAGGTTTTGGGCAGAAGTGGCCAATACAACAACTTACATAATCAACAGGGCCATGGTAAGACCCATTCACAAGAAAACACCCTATGAGCTTCTAAAAGGTAAGAAACCAAACTTGTTTCATTTCAGAATTTTTGGAGCAAAATGTTTTATTCATAATAATGATAAGAAAGTTTTAGACAAGTTTGAAGCTAAAAGCTCCCCAGGAATATTCTTGGGTTACTCTGAAATGTCAAGGGTATATAAGGTATTTAACATATCAGATTAGAAAGTGGAAGAGTCTCCACACATCCTTTTTAGTGAAAAGAAAGATGTTTCTAATGTTGAAAATCTTGACAGGGATTCCAATCATGATGGGGATTTCCTAGAAGACCAACAAGAAGAAGAGAAGACTCAGCCGAGTGGAGAAACAAATTCCCCCAATCAGGAAGGGCCAAGAGAAACAGGTGAGTCTTCAACAAATGTTAGATTTCTTAAAGACCATCCATTAGAAAATATCATAGGCAATCCTGAAGACCTCTTCGGACTAGGTCTCATTTTAGAAATGTGAATAATGATGACTTAATTACTTTAGTCTCACAAATTGAACCCAAAACAATAGAAGAGGCCTTGGCTGATCAAGCTTGGGTCAATGCAATGTGTGAGGAATTAGGTCAGTTCGAAAGAAATAATGTCTGGGAGCTTGTCCCAAGACCAGATGGTGTCAATGTCATAGGAACTAAGTGGGTGTTCAAAAATAAGATGAATGAAGATGGAATCATCTCGAAGAATAAGGCCAGATTAGTAGCCAAAGGCTACTGTCAGGAATTCGGTGTAGACTTTGATGAATCCTATGCACCTGTTGCTAGGATGGAAGCTATAATATTGTTGCTTGCCTTTACTTGTTCAAAGAATATAAAACTCCAACAAATGGATGTTAAAAGTGCCTTTTTAAATGGAGTCATTAAAGAAGAAGTTTTTGTTGAACAACCTCCTGGATTTCAATTCTCTCCTCAACCTAACCAAGTTTTCAGGTTAAACAAAGCCTTGTATGGTCTAAAGCAGGCTCCAAGAGCATGGTATGAAAGATTGACTGAATTTCTGATCAGCAAGGGCTACAAAAGTGGTAAAGTTGATCGAACTTTATTTAACAAGGGCATAAATAGAGATCTCATCATAGTTCAGGTATATGTAGATGACATTGTATTTGGATCAACTAAGCATGAACTATGTGATGAATTTTCTATCATGATGTCTGCTGAATTTGAAATGAGCTTGGTTGGTGAACTAAAATATTTTCTTGGATTGCAGGTACAGCAGCTAGAGGACGGGTGCTTCATCAACCAAACCAAATACACAATGGAACTGTTCAAGAGGTTTGGTATGGAAAACTTAAAGCACATTACAACACCCATGGGCACCAATACCTCACTGGATGCAGATGAGATAGGTAAAGAAGTAAATGCCAAACTTTATCGAGGTATGATTGGATCACTTCTTTACTTGACAGCCTCTAGACCTGATATACAATTCAGTGTAGGAATGTGTGCAAGATATCAGTCTAGACCTACTGAATTACACTTAGCTGCAGTTAAAAGAATTTTCAGATATTTGTCAGCTACTCATTCTCTTGATTTATGGTTTCCTGCATCACACACATTTAACTTAGTTGCATACACGGATGCTGATTATGTAGGCTGTAAACTAGACAGGAAAAGCACTAGTGGTCATTGTGAAATTTTGGGTGGGTGGTTAGTGTCTTGGGGTTCCAAGAAACAACATTCTGTGGCCCTCTCCACTGTAGAAGCTGAATATGTGGCTGCAGGGAGTTGTGGAACACAAGTCATATGGATTAAACACCAGCTTCAAGACTACCAAGTAGACCTGGGGTGCACTCCAATCTACTGTGATAATACTAGTGCCTTCAATATTGCTAAAAATCCTGTTTTGCATTCACGAACCAAACACATAGAGATAAGACATCATTTTATAAGAGATGAGGTGTCTAAGAATAATTTTGAACTGATTCATG
Organism: Amorphophallus konjac; assembly: GCA_022559845.1. Classification (NCBI taxonomy): domain Eukaryota; kingdom Viridiplantae; phylum Streptophyta; class Magnoliopsida; order Alismatales; family Araceae; genus Amorphophallus; species Amorphophallus konjac. The sequence goes on from JAHNEJ010003651.1 coordinate 94,515, forward strand.
TAGGCACAGATAATCAGATTGCTGACATATTCACAAAACCTCTGGATAATAAAAAATTCACCACATTGAGAAGAGAATTAGGCTTATACAAATTGTCTTAATTATGAAGCATGTTCTTGTTGTGAGGGGGAGTTGTGTTTGTCTGATGTTTAGCCTTATGTCATGCTAGTTTAAGGGGGAGTTCTGAATGTCTGCTGGTTAGCTTTCAGGAATGCTTTGAGTGAGGGGAAGCTTTGAAAATTTGCTAGATTGTTTCATTGAGGAATGCTATGTCTTAGGGGGAGCTGAGTTGTAGTGTGAGAGGAGAAGTTCTTTGACAGATTCAAAAGGACTGTCCAGATGTGTAACTTTGCTGGTTTTGCATGATTGATCTAGTGTGGTTCTCTCAGACAGTAGAGTGTCACTTATTTCTTAAGTCTATAAGTCAGTGACTCTAAAATCCAGTTAGAATCTTTCCTTTGGTACTCCTTTAGAGATCTGGACTAATTGCATAAAGTATATCTTCCTACATTGTCATTGATTCTGGTTCAGGCCAAAACCTGTATGTCTTGATATCTGACCCAATCAGCTTGAAATCTAGACTTCAAGACTCAATTCAAGAAATAGTCCTTCTGGTATTGTTTTCAATCATTCTATCTCTTTAACTCAAGGGCTTAACTGAACAAACATGTCCTGTTTTGATCACTGAGAAACTGGGAGCTTCATCAATGAAATGAATATTTCTTCCATGTCATGAGGTGTCAAATGCTTAAAATGAATGAAAAGACATGACAGAGCAATGGTGGCTTGCTGGTGAGTAACTGGGGACTCTGGCCTCTAATCAAGGTGTTTCCTCATGTCAAAAGCCACAGTTACTAACTCTGCTCCTTAATAAAAAAAAGGGAAGGAAGTAATGAGGTACTCACTCTGAGTAACTGGGGATTCAGGCCTCTAATCAAGGTGTCTCCCTAATGTCAAAGGAGTGAACTACCAACTTACTCATTGATCTTCTTGAAAATCATCTCAAAAAGAAAAAAATTCCTTGTTGTTAAGCAACTAATGGATTGCTTGTCCACAATACCTTAAGAACACCTCTCTGATTTCGTCTCTTGCTGTCTTGTGGGATAGTTGAAAGATCAGCCATATCTGGCCATACTTGTTAACTCCTGCTCTAAATCATACACTATGTATGCTGATAAACTTTTCTATCATTCTATTTCTCTATTGTGTACTGGAGTTTAAAGAATCTTCTCTTGAAATTAGAACCTCACTTATTCTCTTAAGACCTACTCGTGACTTTCTGCACTAAGAATTTACCTCACTTCTTCTTCATGTTTCCAGCACTGTCATATATTCTGCATTTTCTTTTACTGATGTCAAAGGGGGAGATGAGAGTATGTTGTAGGGAATGTTTAATTCATATCAGTGAGTTAGAGGTTCTGCAATATCAGTGAGTCATGATCTGTTTTGAGCTTTGGGGGAGATGAGAGTACGTTGTAGGGAATGTTTAATTCATATGCATGAGCATGCTTTGAATTTACTCTGTTTGTTGAAGCTGATTTGAATTACTTGTTAAACTTTGATATTACTTGATTCATAGTGTTGCCATCATCAAAAAGGGGGAGATTGTTGCATCCCTATGGTTTTGATGATGTCTCACACTATAAATCAATCCTCTATCTCTAGATTTATGCTGGTTCATCATGTAAGTGAGTACAGTTCATATGCTGTTTCATTATTTCATCTATCTACACTCTGCTTAGTTAGTATGAACAGTAGTGGGTCGATCCACCCTTGCTAATGCGTCGACCCATCAGAACACTGACTGTCTGGGTATCAAAGTCTGTACATCAGCTTGATCGAGTAAGTCTGTACAGCATGCCTTAGTGTTCATATCATTAAGTCTGTACATTGGCATCTCTTCTTCAAGTCTGTACACCGGGCATCTTCTAATTGTAGTCTGTACAGCCAATGCACTTAACTGAAGTCTATACACTGGTTTGTCTAACTTCAACTCTATATATCCGATTACTGTTGCAGTGTTCACCAAGTCTATACATCGCCTTCAGACCTTCAACTCTATACACTGCTATAGGAATCAAGTCCATACACTCTCCCGTTCAAATCCTTCTAAGTCTGTACATCGGTTTCGCTTCTCCAAGTCTATACACTGGACTTTGTTTCACCAAGTCTGTACACTCCACATCTTTTCCTACGCTTGGCCAAGTCTATACACTCATACCTTTCCCTACGCTTTCCTGGCCAAGTCTATACATCGCTAAGTCTATACATTGCATACTGCTCAAACGATCAAAGCCTAAAGTCTGTACAGCGTGAAATCTATACATTAGCTCAGGGGCTTCAAGTCTATACATTGAACTGTTCTTCAAAGTCTATAAAGTGGCTTCGAATCGGCAAGTCTGTACATCGGCTTCACTCGTCAAGTCTATACATCCACAGTGGATCATCAAGTCCATACATCCACAGTGGAACTTCCAAGTCTGTACAACGCTGAAGCCTTCACAAGTCTGTACACTGCTTGAGCCTCACCAAGTCTGTACATAGCTTCAAGCGATTCAAGTCTATACAGCCTACCTTCACAATCAGAGTCTATACATCGTTCCTCAAAGGCTAAGTGTATACATCCTTCCAAGCTTTAAGTCTATACACTCTCACATGATACCCACTTGGTTAACTGTTGTGTCAAGTTTATACACTCGATTCCCTCATACATTTCACAGAAGTCTTCATATTCTATCTTGCTATGAAAATACTTTCATCACAAGTCTGTACACCGTCTTTTACATGCGTTCATACATTAAGTCTATACACTCACTCTCACATTGTACACACTTGATCATTTGCTGCTTTAAAGTATGTACATTTGCTGATTAACAGTCTGAACTACCTAATTTGAATCATGTCTTCTGTCTCTGTCAGAAGATAAACACAGGTTAATGATCGGGCACGTGATCTGAGGATGATCCCTGGCACGTGATCCGAGGTGCTCTCTGGGTGGGAACCTGAAAGCCACACGCCCATCATCTGCTATATATATGGAGCATCGTCCTTCAGTGAAAGAGAGATCGTGAAAAGAAAGAATAGAAGATATTCGAGTGAGGCTGCACGATCCAGAAAAGAGAGAGAGCAGAGAGTCCCACATTGTCTAGATCCGAGAGGAATATGTTCGAGAGAGAGAGAGCAGTGTCTCGGTTTGATGAATTGCTTCCTTTGAAGCTACATTTGTATTGGTTTCAAAACTGACTGCTTCTTCGTTGGTCCTTGTTTCTATTTTGTGTTCTTTTTATTTGTTCATTCTTCTGATTCGAATTTGTTCCCCTCTAGTGTGTGGAGGAAGGGAGTGTAACTCCGGTTTCCCTCTGGGTTGCAGAGGAAGAGAGATCGGTGATCTCTGGTGTTGCTAGTGACGGGTTGTCATTAGTAGTTTCCCTCCGGGTTGGAGGAAGGGAGACTTGTCTCCGGTTCTATTCTAGCTGGTAGCTGGAACAGGTTTCAAGCTCTGTGGGTAGCAGAGTTTGGTTGAGGGATTTGTTTCCCTTGGGTATTCAAGCTGTGTGGCAGCAAGTTGTTCGCAGACTGAGTCTGCCGTGTTCTAGCAGTGACTAGTGGAATCCTCACTCTAGTTGAAGTGAGGGGTGGATTTAGATTGCGGACTGCAATCGAACCACCTAAAAATCCGATTGCCTATTCTGTGGTTTGCTGTTATTATCTGCGCTCTCCATATGCTTGTCTCTTTGCTTCCTTGTGATCAGCTCTTCAATCTCATCTACTTATACTGTCTTGATTGTTGACTGCGTTAGCATTCTCATTGTGCGGGTTCAGGAGGAGTGTAAACAGTAGAATTAATTTTTAGCCGAAGTTTTTACAAATTGGGAGTGATCTATTCATCCCCCCCCCTTCTATATCACTCTTGTTGTGCTAACAGTAGGACCAGCAAGGGGGCCCTCAGCCCTTTCCCATTGGTCCATGTCACCTTGTGGGGCTGGTCAACCTTCCTAGGTGGACATCTAGAAGGGTGGACTAGTCATATGGACACATGGGGTTAAAATGGGTCAATATTCCAATGGTTGGCCACCTACCCATTCAACCTTACATATGGTCAAGGGGGTGCCCCATTCCACTAGGATTAGTTTATATTTTTTGTGTGTTTATCACACTTAATCCCATCCTTTCATCCCCCATCCCTAGATCCAAGGGTGCACAATTGATTTGATTGGAAACATATATAAGCTTGTATTTTTATGAGAAAAGCAATGAAAAATCAGAAAATTATGTTGAAGCTTGGAGCATATTGCGCCCCCTTCCTCTCTCCTGCTGTTCTTCCTTCTCCAACCTCTATTTCTAGAGTGTTTCTATCTTCTATCATCCCCTCTCAACTTCTGATCATCACCGCTGCCGCCGCCGCCGCCGTTCGTGCCGCCTTCGAGCCGCCGTGAAACCGTTCTCGGTGTTCTGTCCTGCTGGATAGAGGTCTCTTCCAGAAATTCCTGCTATCAGCAACGGCCTCTTCGTGGGCTAAAATTTTTATGGTGTGTTCTTCCCTCGTATCCCAAGATCCACCTAAATTTTCACGCCCCAATTCCATCATTTAGTTTTTTCCCATTTTCGTGCATCTTTCATTCCTAGTTCTGTTTTGTCTCTATCTACAGTGACAGTAGCCCTGTGTTTCTCACCTCCGGCCATCTTTTTGATTTGTCCAAACCCTCCCAATTTGACTGGGAGTTCTGTCCATCACCCCCTACCTCCACAACATTTCTTAATTTTTTATCAGCCTTCTATCTATTTTTAGATATTCGTGTTCTTCCTCAACTACAGTGTTTTCAGTCAGATCCCAGATCCGACAACCCTCCACTTCCAAAATCAGAACAAATCACCACCACCTCCAAATCCATATCCAAAAATAGTCATGGTTTCCTTACTTGATTTCCTACAACTTTCATGAACAAGTCGAAGTCTGAATCCGAGATCTTCATATCGGTCAAAGGCAATCCACAGGAAAGTTATCTGCTGACCTGAGATTTCAGGAACTGTACAACAGCAACCTTAAAAATTCGCCAATCAGAAGTACAGGCTTGATTATTTTTCTATAATCTCCTTGGGTTTAATCCCTTCGAAGCATCTTTCCAACGGCGCCAGTTTCGTCACATTCTGACGTCGGGGCTGATCGCAGCGTTCGTTCTCGCCGGAGCGCGCACCAGAAAACAGAACTGGCAGATCCGTGGCCGGTTATTCCGACCGGTGCCGATCGGAGTCGCCCGGCCTCCGGCCGGTGAACCAGCGTGCCGCCAGCCCAGGGAACACTTCCACAAGTGTCCCCAACACAGTGGTGACATCGGGTTCCGCACGGTCCCTCCGGATAGCGCGTGGGCCCCACAGCCACAAGTTCGGGTGATGCCGAAGAGACGCGAGAAGCCGCCCGTCAACCCGAATTCGGTCCTCCCGGACCCAGTTGTGTATCCCTTTACCTCCCTGCGTGGAGTGGCCAGTAATTCATTTGCTGTAATATGGTGTATTAATTGTCCCGGGAGTACGAGTTTCGACCGGGTCCGTCGTCCCCACGCCGAGCGCGTGGAGGTATCGTGTTCGCTCCTTGCCCGGCATTTTACTTACTTCATATATATTTGTTTTTGCCGCTGCTAGAGAGCATGTGTAGGGATATCTAGCTCGCTTTATCTATTTATTACCGCTGCTGTGAGAGAGTGCGAGACCGTCCCGTGACCCGATCCGGGCACAAAAGAGATGCGATCACCCTAGCTCATTGCCGGTTTCTCAACCGCGCACATCCGACGCTTCCCTCGTTAAGGGGAAGTCACGAGCTTGTCGTGTTCGTGGTCTCGTCCCGCATCACGCAGCATTGTAGACAGGTCGAGGCATCAATGGGCAGGCCGATGCAGCAGTGGGCAGACCTGTGGATAGGTCGATGCATCAAGGGATAGGTCTGAGGACAGGTCGATGCATCAAGGGATAGGTCGATGCATCAAGCCTAAACAGAGTTTCCAGCAACGCTCCAACTTGAAAATTTTTGGTTGATTCTTTTTTTGGCCCGTGCAATTAAGTTCATTCTCAAATCCATTCATATATCTTTTCATCGTAATTGCTCATTTGGTCATTGAACTTCTTTGCAAGACACATACATAGGCACACAAAAATTGAATGTAAAATGAATACCCAGTATGGCCTCGACACTCAAATCAAAACTAATTTAAAGAATTCAACTTCATATTATGTACTTTCGAATTTAAAATTAAAAAGATACTTAATTAAATTTATTATTAATTATTTTTATATAAATATATTTAATATTATTTTTCCATGATGTAGGATCCTCCTACAGTTGGTGATAGTGGAGATACTACGAATGAGGATGATCCAGTGGATATCTCTTGATTTTTTTAATGATATTACGAATAAGTGACAGATTTGAATTAATGTAACTTTAATTTTTTTATTCATTGAATTATGTGTCGTGGATGTTGTTTATTGTATGCTGTATATGTTATTTATTGCGTGTTTTATGTTGAGTTGTGTAGGTTGTGTGTTGTATAATTGTACTTTTAATTATAAACAGGTTTTCAAAATGTTCAAATATATAAAAAACGGGAGAGAAATTTTCGACAGAATTCTCATAGTTTTTTCAACGGAAAAATATTTGTCAAAAATAATTTTAATTTTACTATTATGTATTACCGACGTTTTATCGACGACATATATTTCCGTCAGAAAAATTTACGACGTATTTTTCGATAGAAATTTCAGTCAAAAAATACGTCAGAAATTATCGACGTTTTTTCGATAGAAAAATATTTATCGAATTTTTTTAATTTTACTATTATCTATTATTGACGTTTTATCGACGACATATATTTCTGTCAAAAAAATTTCTGATGTACTTTCCAATAGAAACATTTTTCTGTCAGATTTTTTAATTTTTTATTAAGTAATTTATATATTATCGACGAAATAACAACAAAACAAATTTTTGTCAGAATTTTTTCCAACGGATTTCAAACATAATAGCATCCGTCGAAAATAATTTTAAATTTTAATATTAATTAAAAGAATATATTACCGATTTATTTTTTGAGGGAATTATTGTTGTCGAAAATATTAATTAATTTTTTATTATTAAAAGTTATTAATTATCGACATAAATACCGACAAAAATATCGACGGAATATGTTTGTCGGTAATTTCCGACGGATTTTCGAGGGAAATATAATACATCAGAAATTAGCGACCTAATTTTTCTGACAGAATGATTTCGTCAAAAATGCGTCAAGAAAACTTAGTATCGACGAATTTTGGACCTAGTATCGACGTATTTTCGACGGAGTAAGTACGTCGAAAATTAAAAATTTTTTTGTAGTGGAAAGAAGGACAACCCTTGATTAATTGCCAAAATAGAGGGACCATGGGGCAGAATAAATTGGAGGAAAACATAAGTTTGGAAATATGCATTTGATGAAGTGGGGTTTATCATGTAATTAAGCAAGTGATGGGATGATGTTTCTTTAAGTGGATCGATTCCCGATACGAGGCGGAGATTTCAGTCATGCATGGTGAAAGTTTCTAGTCGGATTTAATCTTACTTTCTGCAAATCACCAATTTTATATACCCAAGACCTAAGGCATATAAGCATTTAATGATATGGAACATATATATATATGCACAAGGAAGTTTATTTTCTTATTAAGAATTGCGCGTAGGAACTAGCTTTCGCTAGGGTGCTGTTGTGCCTAGGCATTTTCCTAGAGAAAATGGCAAGAAACAAGGGTTCAAGAATTTCCCTTAACACTTTCAAAGCTTCATCTACCCAGCCCCTTCCATGATGTGCGGGGACCAACCGAGGGCCCTAGTCAGCAGGCTGTGACTCACGGCAACATCAACAATTGATTGGGGCCACTCTCGATCACTCAGCTTGCAGTTCTGCTCGCATTCAACTGAGCCACCCGGGACAACCTGAGCGCGCCCTGACCATAAGCCACAACATGTGGCACCTAGCAACGAGGTCGGGGCTATCCCCAAAACGCCTCCCTCCAGCATTCAAAAGCCAAAAGAAGACTTGTCCCAGTCAACCACGGGCTCCGAGAGCCCTTACTACGCCTATATGGCCCATGTTCGCATATCGGGAATTTCCCCGAGCATCTCGTGGGCACGTATATCTCAGTGATTCTACAGCAAGCTGAGGGCCGACCCACGGCTTGGACAGACTAGCCGTATCCAACAGCAACCCTCCAGTAAGTTGGGGTCACCCCCGACCCTCAGACACGAGGCGATGAGCCGTTTACTTTCAGCACCCGGCCCAACCCAGGGCTGCCCCGTCAACCCGCTAGGCAACGTAGCATAACTCACTAAGGCTGGGCCCACAAATTCAAGATGCCTTCTCTTAGCTCCTACGAGCTATTACCCTCATCACGGGGTCAAATCTAGGGCCCTCCGGCCAACTACCCGAGCCGTTCGACAACCCGAAGTGTATCGGGAACTTCCCTGAACACTTTGTGAGCGGCAGCAACAACACCAAATGATTGACCCCCACAGGCCAATCCCAACACCCCAGAACCACAAGTCCTTCAAAGGACAATGCCAAAGAAAGACGGAAGGCCCCCGGTGTCGCGACCCGAGATCCGGATACCGGGAGGAGCCCGATACCATTCGAATCCTGGCCCGCCGCCCACGAGCGGGAGGCTCGGAAGGGCTAAAAGGAGTGTGGAGGTACAAAGAAATAGGAAATAAAGTAGGACAATACAACAATTAACAGAAATAAATAAACAACTACAACAGAGTCTAGTCCAATCGAAAGTACAGTCTAAAGTAGTAAAGCGTACCATATGCCAAGTGAACACCCGGCCCCAGCAAGCTGGCAACTAAGAACCTCCGTACTGCACCCTCGATCCTCGAGGAAGAACCGACGCACCTGAAACGCAGAGGTGAGCCTCCTGTCACTGGACCAGTAGGGATCCCGCGGAACCCCAACTGAGAACAACGGGGGCACGGAAAGTAGTAAACAACAAGAACAACGGTAACAACAACCTGGTGGCCGGGAAAAACTCGGCGCTACAACTACTCCTACTGTTCAGGAAACCAACACCCCGATCCCACAGTCGGGGATGACCGGACAACGAACCACCCTAGTCACGCCACTAGGAAAATGACCACCCATCGGGAACTCGACACTGTCTAGGGGGAAAGCCCACGGTGACGCTCACCGTAACCCCTAGATCGCGACATTGGAAAAACACCTGGGAACTGCACGCAAAACCACGTCTCGCAGACGTGAAGCGGAACTCGACTCACGAGGAAACTCACGTCACGTGATGGGAGCACTGCCCACTATAAGAACGACCGGATGCGTCCCCTGACGTCTTACACCGCATCACAAGTGTCTAGCTACTACGCCCCAGGCGGAGACTCAGACACACTCAGTAACCAATACCACAGAACAAGGACTAGTTGGGGTCGCGCCTGCCGGCGCCGTCCGACGCCCCCAACCTCGTATGCACACTCAGACCATACGCCCTAGGCCTATCCTCTAGCTGTTAATTCCCCCTAAGCCCAGACTCGACTGCACGTGGGGGCCCTACGGTAACCAGCCTACTCACCGTCTCTCTCGGGTCAGCCGCTCCACCACTCCTGGGTGGGTCAGCACCGGGTGCCGTAAGAAGGCTACGACTAGTGGACGTGTCAAAGAATGTGGACACTGAAAACCACGCACGCACCCATTGCGAGTAACACGGAGTAACAGGTGGCTCAAAGCCACCCAACTCTAGACGACCCACTAGACCTACTAAACCCAACAGCCTTTGAGTCACAAGACTCGGGGTCAAGACCGTTGCACATGACATCACTGAGCCGTCAATCTGGCCTAATCCCTAGGTTCAAAACCACGATGCGATGACTCACGAGGCAGTTCATAACTACCGAGACCATTCCCTCACAAGGGAGCTAAGAAACCTCCAGCCCCAGGCTGGGAGACTAGACTCACCATCCAAGGTCACACGCTTGGCCCACTCAGAAGCCACCTTCCAAAGAAACAACGACGTGCGGGGAAACCTCACTGCACTCACACCGACACATGGTGACTCGGTCAAGCGTAACACAAAAACCCGAAACACGGGGAGTCACCCAGACTCTCAAACCCATGGGCACACTAAACCAGGTAGCATGATCCTCCCGAAACCCTCAAAACACAAACACGGAACCCCCGGGGTGTCAGGGGCATCCAAGAGACCGCAATTCGACCACTGGGTCACAACCGAGTCGACCAGGGATCCACACAACACGAAACATATGCAGCAAGCACGAAGACCCACTTCGGTGCAACATGGTGCCTGGCGGTCTATCTTTGGGCCGTTACAGACTGCAACGGTCCAAAGATAGACCGTCACAGCACCCTAACGGTCCAACTCAGGAGCGTTAGACGAAAAAGTAATGCTGGCTGTGGCGCACCCACCCTGGGCATCACAGCCTCTAACGGACCAAGCCTGGTGCGTTAGAAGACGGAGCGAAACAGGTTGTGACGCACACCGCTCGGGGCGTCACAACCTCTAACGGACGTACCCAGGTGCGTTAGAAGGAGGGATACGTCAACTCTGATGCACCCAAGCAAGAGCATTATAGAGCTCTGACGGTCCACCCCTAGTGCGTCAGAGTCCCGTGACCCCAATCGGTCAAAAACCACGATAACGGATGTAACGATCGAACCCAGGTGCGTCACACCCTCTGGCGGTTTATTGTAAGACCGCCAGAGCAACCGACGTCCTGTCGACACTACAAACCGCTGTGACACACCCCTCTTGGGGCGTCACTGACTGTGAGGCACCACCCCAGGGGCGTCACACCCTGTGACGGTCTCTGGAATGATCGCCACACCGTCTCCAGAGCGGGACGGCGGGAAAAACCCAAAAATATATCCCATGCCCCCATACCTTCACCGAAGAGGGGAAAAACAAGGGGGAAGCCCCCAAACAACCCCTAGCATGCCTCTATGGCCTCGGATAGGCCAAAACGCGGTGAAACGATAGATCGGCCCACGAGCCCTAAAACGTGGATTTTCCCCAAACCGCTCAAATAAACCCGCTCGGCTCACCGTAGCCTACCAAAACCGCAGGAAAGGAAGTGCACGAGCTGGGGATCCATCTCTCTACCTCCACCGAAGAAACGACGCGCCGTGGATGTCGATCCACGAAGAAAACGCCGTGAAACCCTCGCCGGTTCACGAACTCGCAACCGAGCTTCCACGTGCCACCGGCCCCCAATCCTCGACCCGTTCCTCGTTCCTCGCCTCCTGCCATCGCCGCCTCGCCCTCCTCCGCCACCGTCGGCTACCCGGGGAGAGGGGGAGAGAAAGAGATGAGATAGAGTGAGAAAGAGAGAATGAGAGGGGAGGGAGAGAAAGGGTTAATATAAAGAAAAACTCAAAAATTCCAAAAATTCAGAAAAATACGAAAAATTATCTCCTTGGGAAGAGCACAACATGCTGGTACTGTCCCGGAGTCGGAGAACGTCACGGTTCACCTTGCACAGAGTTCCGAAGGCACATCAGGGAAAAACACCTGTAAAGCACAAAATACACTCCGAAACCCACAAAATGATCCGAAAAAAATCCAGAAAAAAAATCCAGGGCATTACAGCCCTCCCCCCTTAAAGAAATTTCATCCTCGAAATTCAGGACAAACACAGAGGCACAGGGGGAGAACACCTCAACCAACTGATAACACTGTCAGAGCCCCAGCACAGAAAAATCTCGATTCTCACGAAAGCACCGATCATGAGGGATACGGCCAGACCATAATCACGAACGACGCCACGCTGCGCACGCCGCACACACATCGGCCACCAAAGAAGGCATAACACAAAGGCACAAGTCTGGTATCACCTCAGACACAACGGAAACCACTCACGGCATCGCTGCCACCCTCTCGCTCACCGAGGGAAGGCAATCCTCACCACAAGGACCAATCCACCGGTCAACGCCCACACTCGGCGGACCAACCAAACACCAGCTTCTCTGCCAGCTGACCACCACAAATTTGTCGACTCCACGTCGAGGACCACTCCACACTCGGCAAGCCGAACGCCACAACAGCACGGGACCAACTCTGTCAGAACTCAAACTTCGACAAAGCTCAGATCCCATCTGAAAAAACACCCCTCAGAAACTGCCTCCAAAAGGCCTCACTTGCAGGCGGCTCTCTCCATTCACGAGCCCCAGCAACCAGCATCTTCTGTCTGTGAAAGACCATCCACTGGTCACCAAACATTCCTCAACGGGAAACCTCCGCTTGCTCAGGTTCTTTCTTCTTTCCTGGTCCTCCACCAGATCCGAACGAAACATTCCATACCTCGGCAAGCCATCCGTTGACTCACGCACAGACCAATACCACAACCGATCTCGAACCTCACGCCAACTCTACCCTCTCAGGGGAGCACGTTAGAACCACATGACAAGATCTCCCCTCGATCCTCACGTCACTCGACTCAGACTTACGGGGAATCCTCCCTTGCTGGTCGCAGACCAGGGATCACCATCCCACGTCAACCTCTCTTCAAGGACCTTGCACAGGCATCACCCACCGTCCTGTCTCATCAAGTCCTATCTCATCGAAACCTCCGCCTTGATTAATCCAAGAGGACGCCTGCCAATCCCGACTCCCGTTCTTATCACAGAGCCATGGGACACACAACCCCTTACAATCCACAATACACTTCTCTAGAACCGACAAGTGCCACCTGCCACCACAGCAAGCAGGTCGACGACGCCACGACCTATGCATACGGGTCCCCAGACAATACGCGCCTTACCACGGTCGACCACTCGGTCAACCTGACCAGCCACTCATGGCCACCAACCGGGACCCATAATCTCTCGGAGATCACTTCTCTGAAACACTATCTCATCTACGAACGCAACCTCCAACGCAAGAACATGGCACTCACGTGGCCACCTCGCCAGCATATTTCCCCAAATCTCTACCTACCAGTGCCATGAACAATAAGATCTCAAGCAACGGCATAGTAACAACACGTCTCACACAACCGGAGACAATGCATATCGAGGAACCAATCCTCCGCTGCTCTACACTTCCTCAGAAATCCACCCGCAGCAACCAACGCTACGATCCACGCACTCTGATCCACACGCATAGCCATCACAATGCCAACTCGTGATCCTCCATCCCGACAATCCTCTGCAACCCCACAGACTCCGATCCTCCACACATCAGGAAGCACAACACCAATAGCAAATTCTCACGAACACCGCCCGACTGGCACACATCCTTCCGGAATAGCGCCAACACACCCTTACACAGCTGGGGATGTGCAACGCTTCTCACAGGCAACCACCTTGCCAAAACGCGGGATGCGTCTCGCACGGACTTCATCGCGCACGAAGGCCAACCAATCCGGACACAAAATGCAAGATGACGAACCTTAGCCAAACATGATTCTCTCCAAAAAAAGGAGAACCCAATCACACCTCCGACCAACGGAAGGAAAACTCCACGCTCGACCTGACCTCGAATCTCGCACATGCTGGGAACAGCACCTTCTAGCATCAAGAAAACCATCACCTCTGTTAGGTCAGCACCTCCGACACACTCGCCGAGTGTCTCGTCGGACTACGATCACAGCATTTCTCGATGCACCACCGCTGCAATTCCTTGAATTACAACACGCCATGCCAAGAGCCGCAACACAAGCCATAATCGATAACCGTCGACGCTCATCCTCGAGTCCCAAACTCACCGCGGAACCTTCTCATCCCACACCAAATCCAGGGCGAACACAACCGATTCGCACACAAGAGCGCATGAGCAAGAACTTACTAGGACATCACCGCCCAATCATGCCTCAAAGTCCGCAAAGATAACCGGGACTGACATGTCATTTCTGACATCACGGAGCATGACAAGAACATCGGCTCGACAAATCAGCAGCTTAACAGAAGGTCCTCCACTCACCCGAGCATAATTCTCAACCAGAGCACCCGCTCCAACACCTCAAACCACAACCTTAACACCGCAGGGCTAGATAAATGGTGCGGACACCCGAGCGCATGCGAGACACGAGCCGGCGAGCCACCGGTACCGCACGAGGAGCACGACTCGAGCCACCTCAGCATCCCTATGGCTCGGAGACAGTCTGGAGGTTCCCCACTGAGTCATAGCATTTATCATATTTAATTAGACTTTATTTGTGTGTAAGGTGTGTTTATTTCATTTTATACGGTTTGCAATTATGAGTGTACGAGGGGCTTATTTGTAAAATGGGACCCCCGGGCCCCATGGGACCCCCAGGCCCCCTCCCATTGGTCCATATCAGCCTTGTGGGGTTGGTCAACATCCAAGGTGGACATCTAGAAGCCTTGACTAGTCAATTGTCCACATGGGGGACAAGGGACCAAAATAGTCAACATTTCCAACCAACACCCACCTACCATGTCAAGCTTGTTCCCCCCCTAGTCAATAGGCTGTCCCCCCCTTATTTTTTTAATTGTATTTTTGTGGAATGGTCACAAGCCATCCCAGCCCTCCATCTCACACCCCTAGATCCAACGGTGGAGGATGGATTAGATGGGTGACCTATATATGCTTGTAATTTTCAATTTTGATGAATTAATGCCATTTGAACTTGGAAAATTGCTTGAGCAAAGGCCTAGGCCGCCCCTCTCTCCCCCCTTGCAGCTTTGAAGGTTGCCTCTGGAGGTGTGACTCCTCCCCTATCAGTTCCGGTCATCCTCGCCGCCGCCACGAGCCGCCACCGCACCGCCATCATTTTCATCGGAGTTCTGCCTGCGCAGTACCACAGCAGCCTCCACGAAATTCAGCCATCAACCACGAGCTCAGATCGACCTAGGAATTTTACTGGAGGTCCCAGAGGTGTCAAGGATACTCCATAAAATTTGGTTTGTCATTCAGATCCCGTTTTATAATATTTGATTTTCGTCCACCCTTCCACTTTGGTTCTGCCAAAATTCTGTCCAGGTTCCCATCCGCCATGAGTTTCAAGTCTTAGGTCCTTTTTTTGATTTTCTTTGGTTTGCCCAATTTAACTGGGTGTTCCTTGCATTCATCCCTTCATTCACCATGTTTTTTATTTTTTGGTTCGTCCATTTCATTTTTTTTAAAAATCGTTCTCAGTCCTAGCTACAGTTCTATCCCCCAGTTCCTAGATTCGACCACCAGCCACTCCAAAAATCATATCAAATCGCCACCACCTCCAAATCCAATTCCAAATATAGCCCCAGTTCCGTGGTTTGATCTCCTACAATTTTGAAGAAGAACTCAAGAGCTGAATCGGAGGTTTACTAGGCAGTCAACGGTGGTTATCAGATAAGTACCCTGTAAATCTGAGGTTTCGGTTACTGTACAACAGGGGCTTGTAAATTCATTAAAGTTCTGATCCGACCATATTCAGCAGATCTCTCTGGGTCTATATTGAAGCATTTGAAGAGAGCTTTTCAACGATAGCTCATGCGCCCCGATCCGACGTCGGGATTGATCGCAGCAGCCATTTTCGCCGGAGCGCGCGCCGGAAAATAGAAATCAAAATCCGTGGGCAGCTAGTTCAACAATTGGGAATCGGGGCCGATCGACCCCCGATCGGTGTTCCCGGCCGACCGCCGGCTGTGGAGGCGTGCCACCAGGGGTCCCCACCACAGTGGGACCCACTCCTGCAGATTCGGAGGCCAGCGCCACCCGTGGGCCCCACGGGCCCGCAGAACCCGCCGTTCGGAAAGCACGAAAACGCGGAGTTCGGCACCGCCGGGCGACATCAAGATGCTGCGCGTCAACCCAATTCGCGTGATTCCCGGGCCCCGCATGTGACCTTTTACCTCCCTGCATGGAGTGGGTCAAATTATTGTACTGCTGTAAAATTGTGTTAACCGGGGGTCCGTGATTGGCCGGGGTTGTCTTCGCCACGCCGGGTGCGTGGAGGTAATGGTCCGAACCTCTTGGCGTTCATTTGCTTAGCTAGTATACGGTCTTTTGCCGCTGCCGAGAGTGTAGGTACTAGCCCGTGTGTCTATGTCACCGCTGTGAGAGTGAGTGTGACCCGTCCCGCGACTCGATCCGAGTCCGGAAGTTGAGTCGGACTACCCTTGACCTCCGCCGGTTCCTTAACCGCGCACGGTCCGCGCTTTCCCTCGCTTGGGACGACGAGTGAGCTTCTACTTCTGTTAGCGACGTTTTGCCACTAGGAGCTCATAGTGTCGGGCTTAGTGTCTCCCTGGTGTGTATTGCTGGTCGCGTCTTCATCTAGAGTCCGAGGGTGGCACCTAATAGTGTCGTCTCCCGTGTCCGTCCCGCATCAGTTTGGTATCAGAGCCAGTCGAGTCTAGGGTAGTCGTTGCATAAGTCTTGCATAGTCTAAGGTTACCCCACACACACCTTCACTCGGTATATCCAAAGGTGTTGTCCGACCGTTAGGTTACGCCTACCGGGAAGACCGCACACTTGCGCGAGTGACCTTCGGGTCGATTACCTCCGCCGCGTACCGAGTCTTGGCCGTGTCTAGGGTGTAGTCGAGTCTCATTCTTTTCAAAACAAAAAAAAATATTTTAAATTGCATTCTTTTCAAAATACCAAAAAAAAAGAGAGTGTTTCAAATTACATTTAGGTCTCAGTGCATCATCTAGTGTGTGTTTGCATTAGTCGGTTTGTCTTGTCCCTTTGTGTCGGCATGTCCATCGTATAGTCTCCAATTTCTCATGGATTCCCAATCACCCGGGCGATATGACCGGTGGCCCACTCATGGGCTTGGCAACCATCCTCTCCGCTTCTGTAGGCCTGAAGCCTCAGATTTTTTTGGCTCCAATGACCCGGGCATCTACCTCAAGTGGGAGGCCACCATTGACACCTACTTTGAGTGTTATACTATGTCCGGGGCAATACAATTCTCTTTCTCCAAAGAGCGGCTTCTTCATGAGGCTGCCGAAAAATGGGAGAGCATTGAGCGCATGAGAGAGGTTAGAGGGCAATGGCCCATCGAGTCATGGTGGGACATGAAGAGAGAGCTTAGGAAGGTCTACGTGCCCCAACCGGTCACCTCCAACCGGCCCCACCCAATCACATCCACCCAAGTGGGCCATAATCGGAGGCAACGCGCCGCGCATGTAGAAGAGCCTAGGTCCACGACTAGGCCGACTTCATATGGGGGAGTCCATCATATCGCTCCTACTCCAAACCCCACCATTGCCGAACTCTTCCAAATCATTTTGGATAAGGTGGATAGGAAGTGTGATTATATTGAGTCCCTGCTTCCCCCTTGCCTACCTCCTAGCCGAGATAGAACCAAGCATGACCCTAAGGAGGTAGCAACCAGTAGTCCCGATCCAGTGTCATCTAGAGTGCCATCCCGAGGTCCTCTCCCCATCTTGGTGGATCCTCGTTCCCCACCCACGAGAGCCCCTTTGCCTATACCCCCTGTCCGTCAAGAGGATAAGGGTAAGGACGCACTTATCAGGGAGCGTAGTGGGTCACGACAGCAGTGTTATCGCTGCCAGGGGTTCGGCCACTACGCCGGACAATGTCCCACTCGGACATCTCTAGCCATAAGGGACAAAAGGGTTGGAGAAGCCCCACTCCCCGATCTTTATTCTAAGCCACCTCAGCCCGAGCCACCCGTGTTTCTAACGGGTATGCTTGTCATAGCCGAGCCGCTTCTTAGCTGGCTCAAGAAGGGCTTGGTCCCACTTCCCTTCCCATCTATGGACCCTATCCTACCTCTGGTGCCAATCAATTCATTTCATACCACTTTCCGGTCTAGTCACTATGTGGATACATTGGATGACCTTCTTAAGGGGTTAGGCCGGCAGTGGACATTTACGCACTTGTTGGCTCCAGGCTTCGACCGACCCACAGGTCGTAGTTTCACTCATCCCGCTTTAGGGTCCATCACCTCCGTGTACACCGTGGGTCATGTTACCACGGAGGTTCTTCTACTCCTCCCTATGCCGGCCGAGCCCGATTTCATTCCCATTTTCCTAAGGGAGGAACCTTACTTTCTACCTATGACTGCCGTCCCACCTCTCACAATGAATGCAGGTGATCATTTACACCTCCAAGATTTCCAAATGTGGGACAGTGAATTAGGGGAGCCTAGTCCGAGGGGTCATACCTTCTATGATCCCTTCGACCCTTTCTCTTGTGGACCCCGTGACCCACCATATTTACTCCAGCTTTTCGAGAGAGTCCACCATCATACCCCCACCGTCTCATCTCCCTTCACGGATGAAGGTGACCATCAACACCTTCTAGAATTCCACACATGGGACCTTGAAATGAGGGAATCCATATCGAGGGGTCACACATTCTTTGATCCCTTCGATCCCTTTCTTCGTGGGCCCTTTGGCCCACAACCTCCATTCCACCTCTTTAAGGAAGTCCACTATCACACCCCTCCTACTCGAGCCTAGCAACCTTTACATGGCAATAGGTCCGAACCGTCATTTGGGGGTAATGAAGATTTTGGTTTCCCCGGCCCACCTAAACCACCCAAACCTCCCGGACTTCTCACATCCAAACCCAATGTTCATAAATGGTACATCGTAGGATGTCTAGGAATCCACCATGCCATTAACCTCCGGTCATGTCAAATGCATGCATGGCACACATTCGGATGTCCTGGACCACCTTGCATATGATTGTGTCGGACTAGCATTAGGTTTGTGTAGGGTCGTGTGTGCATCTGTGTGTTTTTCTTTTTGTTAGGAGTCTGCATGACGACGTCCGTCGTCACAGTAAGGCCAGCAATGCACGGTACAAGGAGTTAGCCGGTGCCCATAGACACCACCGAGAGTTCCAAGAGGGTGAATATGTCATGATCAGGGTAAGACCTGAACGGTTTCCCTCTGGAATCGTTAAGAAGTTGCAAGCTCGCGGAGCCGGTCCCTTTAGAGTGTTGAAACGCTTTGACTCCAATGCGTATGTTGTGGACCTACCCGAGGAATATGGTATAAGCTCTACCTTCAATGTATCGGATCTTGTTGCATATAGGGACCCAGCGGTGATCCCTAGTGAGCCTTTTGAGCCCTCTCCTCCCCTTGAGAGTGATCCCACACCTAAGTGTCCACTTCCACCTCCAGCACCTTTTTCACGGCAGCGTGAGCATATAGATCATATACTGGATGAGCAAGTGACAGTTACCAGGAGTGGATCTTACCCGCGCTACCTAGTGCGATGGAGAGGACGGCCCGCTCCGGAGGACACGTGGATCACACATGGCGAGTTGCAGCGGACCGATCCGGACCTTCTGGAGCGATACAGGAGCGATGTAGACCCTTACTCGACAGGGTCGAGTTTCTCCCACCCGGGGAGAATTGGTGCGGACACCCGAGCGCATGCGAGACACGAGCCGGCGAGCCACCGGTACCGCACGAGGAGCACGACTCGAGCCACCTCAGCATCCCTATGGCTCGGAGACAGTCTGGAGGTTCCCCACTGAGTCATAGCATTTATCATATTTAATTAGACTTTATTTGTGTGTAAGGTGTGTTTATTTCATTTTATACGGTTTACAATTATGAGTGTACGAGGGGCTTATTTGTAAAATGGGACCCCTGGGCCCCATGGGACCCCCAGGCCCCCTCCCATTGGTCCATATCAACCTTGTGGGGTTGGTCAACATCCAAGGTGGACATCTAGAAGCCTTGACTAGTCAATTGTCCACATGGGGGACAAGGGACCAAAATAGTCAACATTTCCAACCAACACCCACCTACCATGTCAAGCTTGTTCCCCCCCTAGTCAATACGCTGTCCCCCCCTTATTTTTTTAATTGTATTTTTGTGGAATGGTCACAAGCCATCCCAGCCCTCCATCTCACACCCCTAGATCCAACGGTGGAGGATGGATTAGATGGGTGACCTATATATGCTTGTAATTTTCAATTTTGATGAATTAATGCCATTTGAACTTGGAAAATTGCTTGAGCAAAGGCCTAGGCCGCCCCTCTCTCCCCCATTGCAGCTGTGAAGGTTGCCTCTGGAGGTGTGACTCCTCCCCTATCAGTTCCGGTCATCCTCGCCGCCACCACGAGCCGCCACCGCACCGCCATCGTTTTCATCGGAGTTCTGCCCGTGCAGTACCACAGCAGCCTCCACGAAATTCAGCCATCAACCACGAGCTCAGATAGACCTAGGAATTTTACTGGAGGTCCCAGAGGTGTCAAGGATACTCCATAAAATTTGGTTTGTCATTCAGATCCCGTTTTACAATTTTTGATTTTCGTCAACCCTTCCACTTTGGTTCTGCCAAAATTCTGTCCAGGTTCCCATCCGCCATGAGTTTCAAGTCGTAGGTCCTTTTTTTGATTTTCTTTGGTTTGCCCAATTTAACTGGGTGTTCCTTGCATTCATCCCTTCATCCAACATGTTTTTAAATTTTTGGTTCGTCCATTTCATATTTTTTAAAAATCGTTCTCAGTTCTAGCCACAGTTCTATCCCCCAGTTCCCAGATCCGACCACCAGCCACTCCAAAAATCATATCAAATCGCCCCTACCTCCAAATCCAATTCCAAAAATAGCCCCAGTTCCGTGGTTTGATCTCCTACAATTTTGAAGAAGAACTCAAGAGCTGAATCGGAGGTTTACTAGGCAGTCAACGGTGGTTATCAGATAAGTACCCTGTAAATCTGAGGTTTCGGTTACTGTACAACAGGGGCTTGTAAATTCATTAACGTTCTGATCCGACTAGATCCAGCAGATCTCTCCGGGTCTATATTGAAGCATTTGAAGAGAGCTTATCAACGATAGCTCATGCGCCCCGATCCGATGTCGGGATTGATCGCAGCGGCCATTTTCGCCGGAGCGCGCGCCGGAAAACAGAAATCAAAATCCGTGGGCAGCTAGTTCAACAATTGGGAATCGGGGCCGATCGACCCCCGATCGGTATTCCCGGCCGACCGCCGGCCGTGGAGGCGTGCCACCAGGGGTCCCCACCACAGTGGGACCCACTCCTGCAGATCCGGAGGCCAGCGCCACCCGTGGGCCCCACGGGCCCGCAGAACCTGCCGTTCGGAAAGCACGAAAACGCAGAGTTCGGCACCGCCGGGCGACATCAAGATGCTGCCCGTCAACCCAATTCGCGTGATTCCCGGGCCCCGCATGTGACCTTTTACCTCCCTGCATGGAGTGGGTCAAATTATTGTACTGCTGTAAAATTGTGTTAACCGGGGGTCCGTGATTGGCCGGGGTTGTCTTCGCCACGCCGGGTGCGTGGAGGTAATGGTCCGAACCTCTTGGCGTTCATTTGCTTAGCTAGTATACGGTCTTTTGCCGCTGCCGAGAGTGTAGGTACTAGCCCGTGTGTCCATGTCACCGCTGTGAGAGTGAGTGTGACCCGTCCCTCGACTCGATCCGAGTCCGGAAGTTGAATCGGACTACCCTTGACCTCCGCCGGTTCCTTAACCGCGCACGGTCCGCGCTGTCCCTCGCTTGGGACGACGAGTGAGCTTCTACTTCTGTTAGCGACGTTTTGCCACTAGGAGCTCGTAGTGTCGGGCTTAGTGTCTCCCTGGTGTGTATTGCTAGTCGCGTCTTCATCTAGAGTCCGAGGGTGGCACCTAATAGTGTCGTCTCCCGTGTCCGTCCCGCATCAATAAACCTTAAGCTGGAGTGGCCAAACCAATGACAGCTCCCTCAGAGAATACTCACGACCACTTAACCACGAACAATCCTCACCAGTCACCTGACCTCATTGCAAATTCCTCGAACGCAGCACCGCAGCAACACACATGCCGGCAACCTCTGCCCAACGCAGCACACCCGGGGCCACCATCGATGAGGGAGAAAGCTCTCAACCTCGATTCTCAGACCCCACGCCAGCATTCTAATGAAACAGCAACCACATTCACAGCGGCAACGCCGCGCACTTAAGCTCTTATGCGAGAAACCAAGCAAAAAATAAGCATGAAACCCTATGCCAGCTGCTGACTGTATTGGACCTTACGGACTCTGATCACTACAATATCTCGAATTTCCATGTACGTCCACAACCACGCTCTGATACCAACTGTGGCGACCCGAGATCCGGATACCGGGAGGAGCCTGATGCCATTCGAATCCTAGCCCACCGCCCACAAGCGGGAGGCTCGGAAGGGTTAAAATGAGTGCGGAGGTACAAAGAAATAGGAAATAAAACAGGACAATACAACAATTAACATAAATAAATAAACAACTACAACAGAGTCTAGTCCAACCGAAAGTAAAGTCTAAAGCAGTAAAACGTACCACATGCCAAGTGAACACTCGGCCCGGTAAGATGGCAACTAAGAACCTCCGAACTACACCCTCGAACCTCGAGGAAGAACCGCCGCACCTGAAACGCAGGGGTGAGCCTCCTGTCACTGGCCCAGTAGAGATCCCGCGGAACCCCAACTGAGAACAACAGTGGCACGGAAAGCAGTAAAAAATAAGAACAACGGTAACAGTAGGAACATCAACCTGGTGGCCGGGAAAAATTCGGCGCTACAGCTACTCCTACTGTACAGGAAACCAACACCCCGATCCCACAGTCGGGGACGACCGGACAACATACCACCCTAGTCACGCTACTAGGAAAACGACCACCCATCAGGAACTCGACGCTGTCTAGGGGGAAAGCCCTCGGTGACGCTCACCGGAACCCCTAGACCGCGACATCAGGAAAACACCCAGGAATTGCACGTAAAACCACGTCTCGCAGACGTGAAGCGGAACTCGACTCAAGAGGAAACTCACGTCACATGACGGGAGCACCGCCCACTAGAAGAACGACAGGATGTGTCCCCTGACGTCTTACACTACGTCACAAGTGTCTAGCTACTATGCCCCAGGCGGAGACTCAGACACACTAAGTAACCAGTACCACAGAACAAGGACTAGTTGGGGTCACGCCTGCCGGCGCCGTCCGACGCCCCCAACCTCGTGTGCACACTCAGACCATACACCCTAGGCCTATCCTCTAGCTGATAATTCCCCCTAAGCCCGGACTCGACTGTACGTGGGGGCCCTACGGTAACCAGCCTACTCACCGTCTCTCTCGGGTCAGCCGCTCCACCACTCCCGGGTGGGTCAGCACCGGGTGCCGTAAGAAGACTACGACTAGTGGACGCGTCACAGAAAGTGGACACTGAAAAACACGCATGCACCCATTGCGAGTAACACGGAGTAACATGTGGCTCAAAGCCACCTGACTCTGGACGGCCCACTAGACCTACTAAACCCAACGGTCTTTGAGTCACAAGACTTGGGGTCAAGACCGTTGCACATGGCATCACTGAGCCGTCAATCTGGCCTAATCCAAAGGTTCAATACCATGATGCGATGATTCACGAGGTAGTTCACAACTACCGAGACCATTCCCTCACGAGGGAGCTAAGAAACCTCCAGCCCTAGGCTGGGTGACTGGACTCACCAAGGCCACACGCTTGGCCCACTCGGAAGCCACCTTCTGGAGAAACAACGACGTGCGGGGAAACCTCACCGCACTCACACCGACACACGGTGACTCGGTCAAGCGTAACACAAAAACCCAAAACACGGGGAGTCACGCGGACTCTCAAACCCATGGGCACGCTAAACGAGGTAGCATGATCCTCACGACACACTCAAAACACAAACACGGAACCCTCGGGGTGTCAGGGGCATCCAAGAGACCGCAAGTCGACCACTGGGTCACAACCGGGTTGACCAGGGATCCACACAACACGAAACGGACGCGGCAAGCAGGAAGACCCACTTCAGTGCAACACAGTACCTGGCGGTCTATCTTTAGGCCGTCACAGACTGTAACGGTCCAAAGAAAGACCATCACAGCACCCTAATGGTCCAACTCAAGAGCGTTAGACGAAAAAGCAACGCTGGCTGTGGCGCACCCACCCTGGGTCGTCACAGTCTCTAACGGACCAAGCCTGGTGCGTTAGAAGACGGAGCGAAACAGGTTATGATGCACACCCCTCTGGACGTCACAACCTCTAACGGACCTACCCAGGTGCATTAGAAGGAGGGATACGTCAACTCTGATGCACCCAAGCAAGAGCGTTATAGAGCTCTGACAGTCCACCCATGGTGCGTCAGAGTCGCGTGACCCCAATCGGTCAAAAACCATGATAACGAATGTAACGGTCGAACCCAGGCGCGTCACACTCTCTGGCGATTTATCGTAAGACCGCCAGAGCGATCGACACCCTACCGACACTACAAACCCCTGTGACGCACCCCTCTTGGGGCGTCACGGACTGTGACACACCACCCCAGGGGTGTCACACCCTGTGACGGTATCTAGAACGACCACCACTCCGTCCCGAGAGCGGGACGGCGGGAAAAACCCAAAAATATATCCCACTCCCCCTGTGGACGCGGAGTTTTTTTATTTATTTTATTTATTATTTATTGATTTATTGGCGTGCCAGTCACCGAAGTGACGATTTCATTGTGCGCTCGACCTGACTTGGTCAGTCGATTGTGAAGTCCGCGTCGGGACCGGAAGTCCGTCATACCATAAAGGCTATGACGTTAATTACGCCCTTCCAAGGAAGGACAACCCTTGATTAAACGCCAAAATAGGAGGCCTCGAGAGGCGAACATATATTCATATGCGCAAATTGAACTTCATACCAGGGCCAGGAAGGCGGGCCAAATAATAACATCAACTGTAGAAACGGACGATATCGTTAAGTCAGCGGTTCAAAGACCGGGCTTAGGGGGGGGAGGAGGATCTCAGTCACAGGTAGACTGAGCCATGGCCATGATGGGGTTTAAAGCATCGATCAGTATTTCGACAGCATTTCCCCTTGATCTGGATTATGCCCAGGGGGAAATAGACTATCACCCACGGAGTGCCAGGATGAAAGCCGAGAGAAAGAGAGAGGCCAAACCTCCCGACCTATATATATCTGCCACGGGGCAATGTTTGATGTTCCCTATAGAAACCGGCGGAACTCATGCAGTGGCAGAGCCCTCCCGAGCTAAAGGGGTTATTCATGAACCCGATGCGGGACGACGGAATGTAAGTGAACGCTCAATGTTGCGCCCTCGCACGCGGATCGACCTGCGGGGTCAGGTCGCGGGGGTCAAGGGGGGCAGCGCCCCTTGCGGGGGTTTCCGGGGGCGGAGCCCCCGGAACAAAATTTGGATTGAAGGCTCAGTAATAAAATTTGGGTAGGTTATCTGTGCAGTTCAAGTGTGCATAGGTTCCCGGCGCGAAGGCAAAATGGCCAGGTTCCCGGCGCGCCAACTGGAGAGCTTCTTGGCACGAAGGGGAGATGGCAAGGGAGGTTATCGGCCTGGTTGAAAAGAGGAGGAAGAGGCTTTCGGCGTGGGTTTTATTGACCAAGGGAGGTTCTCGGCGCGCTCATCACCGCGCCGGGAGCCTGGCGCCGGGAAGCCCAGGGTCGGGAAGGCTATATTGAAAGGGGCTCTTAATGGCCAATGAACAGAGCCGGGGTTTTATCGGCTTGCTGTAGGAAAAAGGGGAAGCCCTCTCAGCGGGGTAGCTCTCGGCGTGGAAACGGCCGCGTCGGGAAGGTGCAAGGGCTAAGGGGTTTACGGCACCCTGTTTTGAGTTTCTTGATGATTCAGGCCAAGGGGAAGGGTTTCTTCGGGGTCAAAATAGATCCGGGCCTCAAAGTTGAACTGGATTAGGCTTGAGCTTTATAGAAACATCGGGCTTGAGGGGGAATTCGGGAAGACCAAGGTGCAGAGAATCCCCGCCACCAGTGTGCAAAGTCCCGGGGACAGCTTAATATTGAATTTCATCATCCTGGGAGAATTTTGGCAGCACCTCCCCTAGACTTAGCATTTGCCAGGGGATGATATAGGCTGACATCCACGGAGTGCCGGGATGAAAGCCGGAAGGTGAGGGAGCACTAAGGCTCAAGGAGACTGTACATGTCTCTAGCATCGGTCACTATTCCCCTTCTCGGAGACCGACGGAACCCTTGTAAAGACAAGGTCCACCGAACCCGCGGGGTTGCATGTGAATCAAATTCGGGACATAGGAATGTAGGGGAGATCAATCCCCCCAACTGATTTATCTCCTGGGATACATATGATGACTCAAGAATGTCTCAGGGTACGTGGACGAAGTGATCAAGGGGTGAACAAAGGTAAAAGCTTGGTTATCGGTGCAGCTGGGAGGTAATGGGGGTTCCCGGCGCGAGAGGCTTCTCGGCGCGGCTGGAGGATCAAGGGGCTCCCGGCGTGGCTCTATTGACCAAGGGGGCAAGCTCTCGGCATGGCTTTCTTTGGCCAAAATAGGGTCTCGGTGTGGGGCTTCCCGGCGCGCTCATCACCGCGCCGGGAACTTGGCGCCGGGAAGCTCTGGGCCGGGAAGGTTATATGAAGGGGGGTTTAATGGCCAGTGAACACAACCTGGGATTTTGTCGGCTTGCTGAAAGGGGAAGAAAAGGAAGGCCCTCTCGGCGGCGTAGCACTCGGCGTGGAAATTAGCACGCCGGGAAGGTGAAAGGGTTAAGGGTTTCAGAGCTCGACGATGATGCTTTGTTCGGGAGTTTCCTGAGATTTATGGCTCAGATTGAGGCAAGATTTAGCGTGCAGGAGGGGGTTTCATGGAGGCTTCTGTTAGGAGGATGCCAAGGGGATTTAGAAGGCAGAATCAATGGGAGAAACGAGACCATCATCTGATCTTGTGAAGACTTTACTTATTTGCCGCCGGCCGTCTGGGGGATCAAGAGATGACTGTCTCTGATCCTCTGGACGAACCCAATGGCATCGAAAACCGGTGACTGAGGAACTTTTAGCACCGAAACTCCAGACCCTAACCATTCAAGGGTTAGAATGGAGGGTCGAGAGATCGTGGTCGTCACTCGTTAGAACCTCGAGGGATGGCATTCATCTGCAGAGTAGACATGTCCTTGTATAGCCAACAGTTCGGGGAACCAAGAGATTAATGTCTCTGGTCCCTGAACAGCACAAGGGGGGGAGGGCTTAAGGGCCTTGAGAGAAAACTCGAACGCATACGGTGAATCTGCCATCGAGACAGGAAGGGAGGAGGCGACAGAACCCAGTAACCCATCAGATAAGGGTAGGGGTTCTGTTTTCATTCCTCTGAAGAAAAGACTCGTAGGAAGACTCTGAGACCGAGAGCGTATAAACTATTAGACATTTCGGATAAAAGATATGCATACATGGAGAGACAGAGAGCAAATATCTCAATCAATCGATGCCCAAATGGGCCATGTTGATATTTCATTGCACTGCATCGAAGACTTACACTGGTCGTAAAAGAGAAATGCAAAGCAGAGAGGTGGAAATCAAGACCGGAACTCGCCGGATACATTTGATAAATCGAGAAAAAAACTCGCTAGATTACATCAAAGAAAAGAAAGAAAACATGGGGGAGGGCGGAGCATTGACTCCTATCCCTCCCCCGAGCAGCCCACCTGGAGCCTTTCCTTCTTCTTCTTCTCTCCGGCTTCTTCTCTTTTCTCTCAACGGAGGGGGGCTCTCTCTCCTCGTAGGTTTCTTACCGGCCTCTTTTCTTCTGGGTATTTTTTGGTTCTCTTCTGTTCGCCGCCCCCCTCCTTTTTCGAAGGGAAGGGGGTTTTATAACTACATCCCTTTTGTCTTCTCGGCAGGCATTTCACGGCGCGCCTGGCCGGAGGGCTTCCCGGCGCGCAGGACTGTGGCTTCTCGGTGCAGCTATTGGGCTTCGATGAGAGGATCCAGCGCCACCTTTACAGGCCTGCTTAAGTCTTTTAGACTAGGCCTTTGTTGGTCCTTCAAGTACACCATCACCCAAAAGGGCCTTTCATTGATGACGTAGATCATTTATAGGGTTTCATCAGTCGATGGACCGGGGTTTCATCGGCGTTGCCACATGAACGGCGACAAAGCCGGACATCATTTTATCAGTATCGTCACTTGAACGGTGATAAGACCGGACATCAGCTTTAGCCTGAGGAGACTTCAGCCGGGTGTATAATCTGTGGAGACGATTCTTCTTTTGTACTGACTTTGCAGGAGCCTTTACAATCTTCATTTGCTAGTTTTGGCTTCATCTTTATCTTTGCTCATATCACATCTGTCAATCAGTCGACATCTGACTTGCTCTGACATATTATCTGTGGATTCTCAGCCGAGGCAGTAATACAGCTCTTATTGAGGTGTGCTAGGAGGTCTCATCAGTCGGGTGACTGCTATTTCATCAGTGCTGCCGTCTGACTGACAATGGCACCGGACACCAGCCTGGCCGGGAAGAGGCTTCTGCCGGGTAGATGGTTGACGAGCTTCGTCATTGATCTTTCACTGTTGGTCTGATCTTCTTTTCAATTTTGTCTCCGCCATTACTCATTTTCCAGGCGTCAACACCCCCATACCTCCACCGGAGAGGGGGGAAACAAGGGGGAAGCCCCCAAACAACCCCTAGCATCCCTCTACGGCCTTGGATTGGCCAAAAACATGGTGAAACGGTAGATCGGCCCACGAGCCCTAAAACATGAATTTTCCCCAAACCGCTCAAATAAACCCGCTCGGCTCACCATAGCCTACCAAAACTCTGAGAAAGGAAGCGCACGAGCTGGGGATCCATCTCCCTACCTCCACCAAAGAAACGACGCGCCGTGGATGCCGATCCATGAAGAAAATGCCGCGAAACCCTCGCCGATTCACGAACTCGCACCGGAGCTTCCACGCGTCACCGGCCCTCGATCCTCGACCCGTTCCTCGTTCCTCGCCTCCCACCATTGCCGCCTCACCCTCCTCTGCCACCGTCAGTCGCCCGGGGAGAGGGGGAGAGAAAGAGATGAGAGAGAGTGAGAAAGAGAGAATGTGAGGGGAGAGAGAGAAAGGGTTAATATATAGAAAAACCCAAAAATTCCAGAAATTCAGAAAAACATGAAAAGTTACCTCCGTGATCATCGGGAATAGCACAACACGCTGGTACTATCCCGGAGTCGGAGAACGCCACGGTTCACCCTGCATAGAGTTCCGAAGGCACATCAGGGAAAAACACGTGTAAAGCACAAAATACACTCCGAAACCCACAAAATGATCCGAAAAATATCCAGAAAAAAATCCGGGGCATTCCCCCTTGGACCACCCCCCCACAACAATGGCTCTCCCTGGGGGGGAGTTCGCCCCAGGAGCGGCCGCACCCAGGTGGGGGCGAACTCCCCCTAGGGAAGCCCTCCACCCAGCACGGCCAATCTCCACGCAAGCTCATCTTGATCCCATTCCCCTTGGCGGTGGCAGCGATGCTGACATCCAGGCGGGGAATACGGAGAGCCTATGCCCAAAAATGGGACACGTAGTCCTAGAGGGTCTCTTCGTTCCCCTGCCTGATGGCGAGCAGGTTCACTATCGACTTGGCCTCCTTCAAATAGCCCATAAAGTTCTCGTTGAACAGCTTCTTCAGCTGTTGAAAGGAGGTAATGGTCCTGACAAGCAAGAACTCTGTTGAACTTGCTTGTCGGAATAGTCTTCACTTGGTGAGATACGGAGCTTTGCAAGTCGGAAATCACTTCAGCTGGTAAGATGTTTAACTTCAGTCTGATATCGCCAAAGCTAATGCAAAATGTATGTTTTGACAGGGACAAGAAGGCGATTCATGAATCAAGTTATACAAGGATATTATGGTGACATCTATCCGAATTCTTGCATTGTTGAAATTCTTCTTCTGTGTTAAAAGGATCCACATTCGTGACTAAGGCAATTTCACTTGGGTCTTTATCTTTCATGCCTTAGTTTCTTGAATTTATGAGGTTTGATCTCTTGTGTTGGCACTTGAACATTCACACTTTCTTGGCACTTGGTTTGGTGGTTTCCACCATTTCTTTGGTGCTCTGGGGCATGGGTCGACCCCAAGGGTCGACCCCTTTTTACTCTGTTCTTTTTCATAGCCCGAGGGTCGACCCCTGTAAAAATTCTGCTTGGCAGAACCCCTGTGAACGAGGGTCAGCCCCAAGGGTCGACCCCAAGGGTCGACCCATTCTGCCCAGAACATAAACCCCCCCCCCAGGGTCGACCCCAAGGGTCGACCCCTGTGAAATTTTGTCCCAAGGCAGCACGGATGCTCTTGAGGGTTGACCCCAAGGGTCGACCCATTGCCTTTGGGTCCTAAAACCCTATCACGAGGGTCGACCCCAAGGGTCGACCCCTTCCGGTCCGACCTCCAGCCGTCTTGTTTGACTTCGGTTTCCTTGCACCGAAAGTCTTCCAATCCATGTCTAATCACCTCTAGACATTCCACAAACCTCTCCACCTTTTGTGGATATGGTTCCCAAGCTGTCTTTGACTGTTTTAATCATTTAATCTAATCCTAATGGCACTAAATATATAGGAGAGAGGTGAGATCCGATAAAGTATGATGGTTATTCTATTGTGTATGTGTAGGTTCGGAGTTGCAGCCCTCAATCCCCATTCCTCTTTGCTCTGAAGCTGAAATCCAAAGGAAGGAGCTGGAATCCAAGCCCAAGATCCAATACATCGAAGAGCTGCATCGGATATCAAGCTTTCACATCCATTTGTGCTGCCTTGCGTCATACTTCATCCAAACTCGTTCATCATTCTACTGGAGTATCAAAGTTGATTTGAAGAACACAAAGGGGGAGCTTATCTAGAGATCCTTTCTACACTGATCTTCTTTAGTGCTTTTTGGTGAATCTGAAAGTTGGTGTATTCTAAACTATCTTGAAACAGATTCGTGAGTGTGTGTTCGTGTATGGACACGAGCGTGTGTGTGTGTGTGTGTGATTGGGGTGCCTAGATTGGGTACCGTGTGTGTATGTGTGTGATGTTCATAACAGCGTGTGTGTGTGCTTGGCTCACATCATAGTGAAGTCGTTTATCCTCATGAGTGAGGGGTGGACGTAGGGGACATTGCGGTGTACCCGAACCACCTAAAAACTTTATGCCTCTAGTGGTTTGTTCGCGTGCATATTTTGTCGAGTGGGCTTCACGGTGAGTTGAGTGTCCACCACCTTCTTCTTCACACACTCACCATCTTTCATGTATTCATGTGTGATCATGCACGAGTAAGACCGAGCGTTTTATTACGTCTATTTTGTCTCGCAAGTTCTTCAGAAAATAATTTTAATTTGCCAATCAATTCACCCCTCCCCTCTTGATTGCCACCGTTTGGGACCCAACAATTGGTATCAGAGCTTTGGTCTCTATATAGCCCTATCTCACGATCGTAGAGCAGATCCTTTTCTATGGCAAACAGAGGGATGATGCCCGAAGGGCATTCAGTACACAGGCCTCTGTTTTTTGATGGAACAAACTACACATATTGGAAAAATAGAATGTATGTTTTCTTACATGCTCAAGATTATGAAGTGTGGAATGTTATCAACAGAGGTCCTTATAAGTTGCCTGACAATGAAGATGATTGGGATGATGATCACATCAATAAGTGTTCAGCTAATTTTAAGGCCATGAATATAATTAAATGTGCTATCCATCTGAATGAATACTCACGCATATCTGTGTGTTCCTCTGCACAGGAAATGTGGGACAAACTACGTTTGATCTATGAAGGAACTTCTTAAGTCAAGGAGACCAAAGCTAATCTATTGGTCCGGGATTATGAGTTGTTTATGATGAAGCCAGATGAAACCATTTCTGAAATATTCGCGAGACTGATGAAAATCACAAATGGTTTGAAGGCTCTTGGCAAGGAATATTCAAACCGTGATCTTGTGAGGAAGGTACTGCGATCTCTATCACCTCAGTGGCACACAAAGGCTACAATGATAGAAGACTCAAAAGATCTCAGCACTCTGACTTTGGATGAGTTAGTAGGCTCCCTGATGACATATGAGATCAACATCAAAAGGAGCGAGGACGACAACAAGAAGAAGAAAGTTGCCACAACTTTGGCACTGAAGGTAAATCCTCAAGAGTCGGAAGAAAGCGAGGAAGGTTCCTCAGCCAATACTGAAGATGAGGAGCTTGTTGCTATGTTCACCAGAAGAGCAAGATAACTTGTCAAGAACACCAGGAAGTTTGGAGGTCAGTTCAGGAAAGGGCCAAGAAGGCAAGGTCCTAAGAGGAATGAAAGCAGCAAGAAGGAAAAGATAATTTGCTATGAATGCAAGAAGCCCGGTCACATGCGGGGAGAATGCCCGGAGTTGGCCAAAAGGTTCAAAAAGGGAAAATTCAAAAAGCCTAAGGCCATGGTGGCCACTTGGAGCGATGAAGATGAAGAAGACTCCGGGAATGAAGATGGACTAGATGAACTTGTCCAACATCTATGCTTCATGGCAAATGACGACACCAATGAGGTACAATCTGAAACTGAATCACTCACTTGTGAACAATGGCAGATTGCATATGAATCATTGTATGGAAAATGCAAAAAATTGAAATCTGAAAACAAACTTCTGAAAAAGAAAGTTGAACAAGTTGTGAGTGCTGAAAATCCCTGTGAGAATTACAAATTCATGAAATCTGAAAATGAGAATCTTGAATAAGAAAATGAAGCTCTCATGTCTAAAATTGAATTGTTTGAAGAAGAGAGTTCATGCATGCGTGAAGATCAAACTGCCCTCATCAAAATGCATGAAGATTTGAAACAGGAATTGGAACATGAAAGGATTGAAAATATCTCAAGTAATCAATCCAAGGAAATTGCTGAAAAGAAAGTTGAAAGTCTGTTGGTTGAGATAAATGAATTGAAGAATGCTCTCACCACAATTGAAAAAGGTAAACAAGTGTTGAATACTTGTGTGGGTCTTGATGAAGGATGCTCTCCACCCTCTTCTGAGAAAAGAAACAACTTTAAGTCCAAAACATACATAACTCCATGGGGTTCAAGAAGTACATATGCCTCATCTTCTAACACATAGATGCATAATTCATATATGAATGTGAACATGAGAAGAAATCGTGATAAAAGAATCACTACTTGCTTTTACAGTGGAAGATTAGGCCATGATATGTATGAGTGCAGAACCATGAGGTTTGATGATGAAAATTTTATTAGAATGATGAATAGATCATACAGGCCTCTTGTGTCTAACCACCGAGGACCCAAGCTTGTTTGGGTACCAAAAACCCCATAAGTACTCTATTTGTATTTGCAGGTCTGCCTTGGAGCTCAAAAGAACAAATGGTACTTGGATAGTGGATGTTCAAGGCATATGACGGGCAACAAGGAAATGTTTGCAGACCTGCAAGAAAAGGATGGTGGGGTGGTAGCTTTTGGAGGTAAAGACAAAGGAAAAATCGTTGGAGAGGGTAAGATAGGTAAGAATCAATCTCAAGTCATTGAAAAAGTTTTGCTTGTCAAAGGCCTGCATCACAATCTTCTAAGCATAAGTCAACTTTGTGACAAAGGTTGCAATGTGTCTTTTGATTCTACTCACTGCACTGTGGTAGATAGAAACTCCAATGAAATCTGTTGAGTTATGATTTTGTTGTTTTTTGGCGTTATGATTTTGATGATAACTAAACTTAGTGTGTGATTGAGTGATGATAACTTCATGTTCACTTTTGATTGAGATGGCAAATGACAATGGTTACATGGCCTTGATCCTTGGTTTGCATAAATTGATTTTACAAGAGGCAAGAGGTTTCATAACCTCTCTAATGTGAGCAAGCATGGTATTAGCCCTGACTATTTTGCTTACAGGATTAAACTCATGGCAGTCACTTGGTGAACCTAACGTGTGGATAAGCATCTTGCTGTTCTACAATCCAAAATAGGTGGTATATGTCGTTTACTGTCAAGAACCGTTGGTGAGACTCTTACCTTGTGTATCTCATGCTTAGCATCGATCTCACCCTGTGTATATCATATACACACCTCATTCATGCTCATTAAACGTGAAACCCTTCTGGCCATCGTGCGCCCTCGCCCGGGGATCGACCTACCCGGTCAGGTCGCGGGGGTCAAGGGGGCAGCGCCCCTTGCGGGGGTTTCCGGGGGCGGAGCCCCCGGAACAAAAATTTTGATAAATGCTCAAATGGTTTGCATGAACTTCAAGCATTTATCATATGGATGTTTAAGCTATAGTTCTAATCAACTATCCATGTGTTTGCAGGTCAAAGACTCAGTTGACACCTTCAAGACTATCAAAGTCGATGCCACAGATGAGAATGGGCTGCTAAAGGAGTTAAGCGGTTGAGCTAACGGCTTAACGTATTGAACCGGGAATCCCGGGGGTCTGCCCAGCTGGCGGTCGACCGCCAGCTTAGGGGCGGTCGACCGCCCCTGCCAGGAACCCACTGCCTACACCTCTCTCAATGGCGGTCGACCGCCAGCCCAATAGCGGTCGACCGAAATTCCCAGGGATCATCCGTTTACAGGTTTTTCAGTAGCGGTCGACCGCCAGAAGCTGCAGGTTGACCGCCAGCCCTGAGCTGCCCACAATTGTTGACTTTTTCCACTTCGAGAAGAGGCCTTCTCCTTGTAATTATTTAATCATAATGACACCAAATCACCCACAAAATGTGGATCTGGTCTGGGGGATGTCCATAGACCATTCAAGGGCTATATAACATCTCATTTGGAGCTATAACCCTAACCATCCAAGAGATCCAAGGGGAGGCTGTCCAAGGAGGAAGAAGAGGGTACTGTAGCTCCGTGAACAGTACCTCGTGCAGCAACAATCTTCATCCAACTTCAAGCCATTCAAGGTAGATCTGAAGCCAACATCTTCCAAGGAAAAGAAGCAAGCAAGGAAGCAAGGATTCAAAGGAAGATTGCTCAAAGAAGAAAGAAGAAGAAGCAAGCAAGTAAGCCATCCAAGGGGATTCAAGTGGAGATCAAGAGGAGGTGTTCAAGTGAAGATTGAAGATATGTTCAAGATCCGTAACATGCATTCAAGGGGAACCCAAAATAGGAGTTTTCTAAACTAAGCCTCATCATATTTATGTTTTTGGGTATTGTATTTGTGTTCATCATAATCTGAAGAATCTGTGTGTGTGTGGATCGTGTTTGATCCGTGGTCGTGTGTGTGTGTTGTTTTCCATTCGTGTGTGCGTAGATCTTCCTAGATCTACGTGTGTGTGTGTGTGGATCTCTTAGATCCAGTCGTTTTAATGTGTGGTTTGCTGTACTTGTCGCAGCGTGTGTGTGTGGTAGTGATCCGGTTGTCGGATCATGTTGGAGTTCATCTCCGTGTGTGTGTGTGTTGGAGCTTGTCTCCGTGTGTAGTTTGGGGCGCGTCCCCGTGTGTGTGTGCAGGTGTCGTCCTGCGTGTGTGGTTAGAGCGTCGTCTCCATTTGGGGATTTATCCCCGAGTGAAGCCTCACCGAGTTTGGTGAGGGGTGGACGTAGGATTGCCGTCGTGCATCCGAACCACCTTAAATTCACTGTGCATTGTGGTTTGGATTGTGCTTGTGTGTGGTTTGATTGTTTTATTTCGTTACATGCACGTGTGGGAACGGAGAGTTTGAGAAAATTTGTTTAACAACTTTCAACTTCCTAATTAGTGGTTATCACATATTTGAAAAGGACAAAAGTTTTAATAAAAATTATAAACACCCAATTCACCCCCCTCTTGGGTGTCATTGATCGCGGGACTTCAAAATCAAGTTTATAGGGGTTAGACACAACAATGTTTATATGATTGATCTTGATGATGTTTCACATAAAAACCTTTGCTTAGTTGCTAAAAACTCTGATGATGCATGGCTATGGCATCGCCGTCTTGGGCATGCTAGTTTCAATGTGATGATGAAGTTGTTCAGGAAAAATCTGGTGGTTGGCTTACCCAAGTTGAAGATGGTCAACGAAGGAATATGTGGAGCATGCAGCAAGGGCAAACAGACAAGAACATCCTTTAAATCTAAAAGTGATGTAACCACATCTAAGCCCCTTGAATTGATCCATATAGATCTCTTTGGACCAAGCCGAACACATAGCTTGGGTGGTAAGCTTTATGGATTTGTTATTGTGGATGATTTTACTAGATATAGCCGGGTGTATTTTCTCTCAAACAAAAGTGATGCTTTGATGGAGTTTGAGGCATTTTGCAGGATGGTTCAGAATGAAAAAGGGTGGTGCATCAAGACCGTGAGAAGTGATCATGGTAGGGAATTTGACAACCATGAGTTCAGTAATTTTTGCAGGGATCAAGGTTATATACACAACTTTTCCGCACCAAGGACCCCCGAACAAAATGGGGTCGTAGAAAGGAAGAACAGGACACTTGTTGAAATGGCAAGAACCATGCTAAATGAGAACAACCTTCCAAGGTATTTCTGGGCGGAAGCCGTCAATACAACATGCTACATAATAAACCGAGCCATGGTAAGGCCATTGTTAAAGAAAACACCTTATGAGCTATTTCGAGGTAAGAAACCAAACATTTCTTACTTCAAACCTTTTGGCTCCATTTGTTACATCCATAATAACGGTAAGGTGGATTTGGCTAAGTTTGACCCCAAGAGTGACAAGGGGATATTTCTCGGTTACTCCCTTAACTCAAGAGCATATCGAGTGTATAACTTGAGAACTCTTGTAGTTGAGGAAAGTCCCCATGTCATTATTGATGAATCATCATCCAAGGATCCTAATGAAAAGCATATCTTGCAGGAAGAAGAATCATAAGAAGATACCACCAAAGAGCTCTCGAATGAAGCAAACAAATCAGAAGGTGAAGAACAACAAAAGGATGATGAAAATCAGCAAACTCTAAGTGAACTACAGCTGCCTAGACAATGGACTTTTACAAAGGATCACCCACCAGAAGTTGTCATTGGCAATGTGGAAGAACAAATAAGAACGCGTTCCTCATTCAGGGAAGTTGAAAATCTCGATTATATTGCATTACTCTCACAATCTGAACCTCACTCTATAGAAGATACCTTAAAAGATGATTCCTGGATCTTGGCTATGCAAGAAGAACTACACCAATTCCAGAGGAACAAAGTGTGGTTCATTGTGCCTCGCCCTAGAAACCACTCTGTGATCGGAACCAAATGGATCTTTCAAAACAAAACAAACGATCAAGGGGTGGTAACTAGGAACAAGGCAAGGCTGGTAGCCAAAGGGTATAGCCAGGAGCTAGGAATCGATTTTGATGAGTCTTTTGCTCCAGTAGCAAGACTCGAGGCAGTGAGAATTATCTTAGCATTTGCATGTTGCAATAATATCAAACTGTTTCAGATGGATGTGAAAAGTGCATTCTTAAATGGTTTTATTCAGGAGGACGTATATGTGGAGCAACCTCCGGGGTATGAAGACACAAAGTATCCAGACCATGTGTACAAGTTAGACAAGGCACTCTACGGTCTTAAACAAGCACCCCGAGCATGGTATGAACGGTTAAATGATTTCCTTATACAAAATGGATTCAAACGAGGTAATGTGGATCAAACCCTTTTCACAAGGTTAAACGGTAAGGAAATTTTAGTTGTTCAAGTCTATGTTGATGACATTATATTTGGCTCCACCAAGGATACTCTCAGCAAGGACTTTACAAAATTGATGCAAAGTGAATTTGAAATGAGCCTAATGGGAGAGCTGACATTCTTTTTGGGATTGCAGGTTACACAAACGGCCGATGGGATGTTCGTGCATCAAAGGAAATATGCAATGGAGCTGCTGAAAAAGTTCGACTTGGCATCTACCAAACCACAACCCACACCTATGTCCACATCATTAAAAATTGATAAAGATGAAACAGGTAAATTTGTGGACCAAAAACTTTTCAGAAGCATGATAGGTTCCTTGTTGTACTTAACTGCTAGTCGACATGATATTCAATTTACAGTATGTTTGTGTGCTCGTTTTCAGTCTAATCCTAAAGAGTCACACTTGTCGGCTATGAAAATGATATTTAGATATATTGCTGGCTCAGTGAATTTGGGTTTATGGTTTCCGCGTAATTCGAATCTTGAGTTAATTGCCTATTCCGATGCCGATTATGCGAGTTGCAAAGTGGATCGGAAAAGTA
Source organism: Amorphophallus konjac (assembly GCA_022559845.1). NCBI lineage: Eukaryota > Viridiplantae > Streptophyta > Magnoliopsida > Alismatales > Araceae > Amorphophallus > Amorphophallus konjac. Next base: position 132,365 of record JAHNEJ010003651.1, read on the forward strand.
CCAGCGGGTATTGCCAGTTCCTTGGAGGATGCATGGTTTCATGGGCCTCCAAGAAATAAAACTCAGTGGCCTTATCAACTGCCGAAGCCAATTATGTGGCTGTAGGTAATTGTGTTGCTCAGGTGCTTTGGATCCAACAACAAATGGTTGATTATGGCAAATCCTTCAAAAACACCGCTATACTTTATGATAACACCTCAGCCATTAATCTATCCAAGAACCCAGTCCATCATTCTCGCACCAAGCATATTAAAATTAGACATCATTTCATTAGAGATCATGTTAGCAAGGGTGATGAAGAAATCAACTTTATCGACACGGCTCATCAAATTGCCGATATCTTCACCAAACCCCTTTGTGAGGACAAATTCACTTCATTTAGGAGAGAACTAGGGGTTTGTAGAATAGAATAGTCAACATCATGACTCTGTATGCTGTTGAGTGCATAGATTACTGCATTGCATCCATATGCATTAGCTTTATCCTAGCTTGCATTTTCCTTCTCATACATAAGCATCATGGTGTGTGAAAAATCAAAAAGAACAAAAACAAGTGTGTGATAAGTCTTCTATGTGTGCTCTTGCATTCCTTCTATATATATATAATATCCACTCATTCTTGTTGAAAATTCTATGGCCGTTTATGACCTTGAATACACTCTCCTGTCATCAATGGAGTAAAACTATCCGAATCATGAAATCCGGAGAATTGGATAAAAGCACGTCACATTTTGCTCTTAAAATGGTTGTGGCATTTCCCCAATTGTCTAAAACATTTTTTCACTCTTATTTTTATTGATTCCAACATGTATGTACATTGGGGGCTCGAGCCTATCCTCTCTCTTGACCATCCGGTGCAAATTTAAACAAATTTTGCTTAACTTCACTGAATGGGTCGACCCCAAGGGTCGACCCTCGCAAAAACCGGTTCTGCCGGGGTTTAGTTCACAATTGGGTCGACCCATTCCGGCGACGCGGTTCCACCGCGTCTGGGCCGTCCGCGAATGGGGTTCGAACCCTATGTTATCCCCTCCCTTGCCCATATAAGAACTCATAACCCCCTAGAAAGCTAGCCACCATCTCTTGTAAGCCCTAACAAACCCTCTTTGGCTCCCAAATCGTTCAAACCCTAGCCGCGGCTCTTCCGGTGGCTCTCCGCGCGATCTTCCTTCCCCGGCTCCAAGCATCATTCCTTGCTACTCCTTTCACTTGAGGTAAGTTCTTGGTGTTGGTGGAGGATCATAGACTCTCGTTTATAGCTTTCATCTCCACGGTTAAACCATTTTGATCCATACCCAATCTTGCGGCCCTTTTGATCTTTATTTAGATGGCCCCGAAGAGACGTGCATCTCGCCGAGGAGCCGAGTCTAGCAGGGCTCAAGAAATGCGCTCTAAATCAGCCGCACAGGCTGCTACTCTACGCGGTCAATCTTCATCCAGCAAGGTGCTTGATAGAAAAGTTCTTCGTCCCCGAGCTGTGGACTTCGGTAATTTGAGCAAACATATCCCCAGTTTAGTTGATGTCATTTGCAGTCAGCCCAACTTGGATGTGTTCATGTCCAGCCACCGACGGGTGTATCCCAACTTAGTGCATCAATTCTATAGCAATCTCTCCATGGCTGGTGACACTCCGATCACTAAAGTTAATGGGGTTCAGATTCTTGTCTCCACAGAGTTGTTAAGCGAAGCATTTCAGCTCAGTCCCTTGGGGTATGCATTTCGTGATATTCTTGTTCCTGAAGAAACCATTTATCTTTACATGACTTCTGAAGATCGAGCAGGCCGATCTGTTGCGGGGTTGAATGCTAATCGTTTCCCTCCGGTTCAACACATTCTTCACAGAATGATTACTACCATTTTGCTTCCACGCGGGGGAGGACATGACAAAGTTACAGAAATTCATATGTTTCTCATTTACTGTCTCTTGGATGGCATCCGTATTGACTTTCCCACAATTATCTTGGAGCATATTTCCACGAGCATAAAGCACAGAAATAGAACTCTACCTTATGCTGTAGCATTAACTGCCATTTTCCAGTACAAGAATATAAATCTCTCTGTAGAATCCTCACAAACTATGCGGGATGCTGACATTTTCACCATTCACTCCATTTGCCACAATATGGGTTATGTTCTCATTGACGGTGAATTAGTCCGGCAACTGAAAACCGCCGTTCCTCTTGCTTGTTCTGATGATGATGATGAGGATGAAGCCGCCGAGTCTGATGAAGAACAAGTCCCTCCTCCTGCAGTAGATATACCGTCTGAGGCGGCCAGGCTAATCATCGATCGGTTGGATCACATTGATGAGCGGTTGGATAAGTATGGGGAGGCCTTGGATGACATTGCAAATGAGCTGCATGACCTGAAGCTGTCTCACCAAGAACACACTCACTATGTCACTGATGCCTTGGCTCATCACACCCAAATGTGCCATGAAATTTTGGAGTATGTCCGGCATGCTCCCGGTCCACCGAATCCGGATGATGACTAGGCTGTTGCCCTCCGTTCTCAAGGCACCTTCACAGTCCCGTTTCACCCCCTCTTTTTGATGATGCCAAAGGGGGAGAAGTTTTGCCTTCTACTACTACTTGTGTGCCCGGCTATTGGCTACTTATATCTATGTGTGATGTATGCTTGCATACATGTGTGTTGCATTTTCATCTTCATATTTGATTAGTGTCTTAGGAGTGTTGCATTTTCCTTGTAATCATAGCATGGCATCTTATTATATTGCTTCACTTCCCATTGTTACATTGTAATCAGATTGTGGACTGTGGTTGTTTTCCTAGTAAGATATACTGGTTGTTAGAATATGCCTCTCCTTATCAATCGCATAGCACTCTGCTCCTATAGGAGTTTCAATTGATTCATAAGTTTGAGGTGGTTAATTCACGTCCTTTTTATATTGTTCCGACTCGACTCATTGTTAACATGGTATGGCTTTTGGTTTTTGTAATTCCATATTCTGAATTTTGTCATCGTCAAAAAGGGGGAGATTATTGAACCCCCTCTATGTGATTTTTGTAATGGATTTTGATGATGACTAAATTTAACTTGAATACCATGACTATTTCTGGAATAGTCTTCACTTGATGAGATACGGAGCTTTGCAAGTCGGAAATCACTTCAGCTGGTAAGATGTTTAACTTCAGTCTGATATCGCCAAAGCTAATGCAAAATGTATGTTTTGACAGGGACAAGAAGGCGATTCATGAATCAAGTTATACAAGGATATTATGGTGACATCTATCCGAATTCTTGCATTGTTGAAATTCTTCTTCTATGTTAAAAGGATCCACATTCGTGACTAAGGCAATTTCACTTGGGTCTTTATCTTTCATGCCTTAGTTTCTTGAATTTATGAGGTTTGATCTCTTGTGTTGGCACTTGAACATTCACACTTTCTTGGCACTTGGTTTGGTGGTTTCCACCATTTCTTTGGTGCTCTGGGGCATGGGTCGACCCCAAGGGTCGACCCCTTTTTACTATGTTCTTTTTCATAGCCCGAGGGTCGACCCCAAGGGTCGACCCCTGTAAAAATTCTGCTTGGCAGAACCCCTGTGAACGAGGGTCAACCCCAAGGGTCGACCCATTCTGCCCAGAACATAAAACCCCCCCGAGGGTCGACCCCAAGGGTCGACCCCTGTGAAATTTTATCCCAAGGCAGAACGGCTGCTCTTGAGGGTCGACCCCAAGGGTCGACCCATTGCCTTTGGGTCCTAAAACCCTATCACGAGGGTCGACCCCAAGGGTCGACCCCTTCCGGTCCGACCTCCAGCCGTCTTGTTTGACTTCGGTTTCCTTGCACCGAAAGTCTTCCAATCCATGTCTAATCACCTCTAGACATTCCACAAACCTCTCCACCTTTTGTGGATCTGGTTCCCAAGCTGTCTTTGACTGTTTTAATCATTTAATCTAATCCTAATGGCACTAAATATATAGGAGAGAGGTGAGATCTGATAAAGTATGATGGTTATTCTATTGTGTATGTGTAGGTTCGGAGTTGCAGCCCTCAAGCCCCATTCCTCTTTGCTCTGAAGCTGAAATCCAAAGGAAGGAGCTGGAATCCAAGCCCAAGATCCTATACATCGAAGAGCTGCATCGGATATCAAGCTTCCACATCCATTTGTGCTGCCTTGCGTCATACTTCATCCAAACTCGTTCATCATTCTGCTGGAGTATCAAAGTTGATTCGAAGAACACAAAGGGGGAGTTTATCTAGAGATCCTTTCTACTCTGATCTTCTTTAGTGCTTTTTGGTGAATCTGAAAGTTGTTGTATTCTAAACTATCTTGAAACAGATTCGTGAGTGTGTGTTCGTGTATGGACACGAGCGTGTGTGTGTGTGTGTGTGTGTGTGATTGGGGTGCCTAGATCGGTCCTCCCCGCTTGCCTAAACAGGGGTGCCTAAACAGGGTTCAAGCTTCACCGGCGCAGTGTGCGGGGAACCCACACTTCCCCGCTTGCCCATCGTCTCCGACCGGGGTTGGTTTCTTCAAACCAACCAGGTGAGCTTCTGCCCTGCTCCATTTACTTCTGTTCGTTTCATATCCGTACAACTTGTCCGCTGGTCGGTGAGAGAGTGCTTGTTCCCGGACCCACCGACTCTTGTGTGGTCGCCGTGGCAATAGTGAATGAGTGACCTAGTGCCCCCAAGGCACCCGACCGCCCTTGATTGTGGGCATCATACCTTCGGGAGGGTGAACTTTAGTTGTGCTGGCCCTCTACCAGCAAGGGTCTTTCTCCACCACCTCGACTCGGCATCATCGAGTCACCACGGGTAACGGGTGCGCACGGTGAGACGGCGTCTTCAAAGTTTGCTCGAATCTTGTGATTGTGTTTGCGAATTAAGTCCAAGGAACCTTAGCCACTTGCTGCATCATTGTGTCACATCAGTGTTCCATCATATACCATCTAGAGTTGTGAGGAAATAGACCCGGGTCGGGCAAATCATTTACCTCGGACACCTTTTGGGTGAATCCCTGTGGTCGGAAGCGACTGGGAGCCTAAGCATGGCATGACGGCATTGTCATCAGGGTAAGACTTAGCCAGCGGGATTATCATTCGAGGGGTCTAGAGGCCCAAATCAACTTAGATGTGCACTTAGGATACTTGTGAGGTTAGTAAGAAACCCCTGCTTTCATGTAGGTTAGGTGCCATTTGGGTGCTTACCAGGCGTTAGCAACAAATAATAATAATAACAAAAACAAAAAAGAGAAAAGAGAAAATGTAGATATTTGCAAAACAAAAAAATTAGTATAATAACAAAAACAACAAAAAATGCCAAAAAAAGTATAAAAAGAAAAAAAAAGTCATCTCGCATGATTGCATTTGTATGCAGTATTTCACTTTTAAATCTCGCTTGCATTCGTGTGCTTGTCTATCGCATTCATCATCATCACATCTTTCCCTTGCCTTCATTAATAAAGACTTGGCCCCTTGACCCGTTATCGAGGATAGTAAAAACAAACATCTGTTTATTGAGCAAGGGGCCAAGTCAGAGCAGAAATTCTGACTTGTTTGTTTCAATGATGTGTGCAGGGATTCAAGGCAACAAGAACGAGATGAAAACCAACAAAACTGAACCTTTTATTCCATTCCAAAATAAGAAATTGTATATTAAGTCCCGCCTTCTCTCGCTACATTACTCGTCCCGCCGCTCTCGGGGCAAAACGCTCTCAAGGGTGCTACCCAACTACGAAAAGCGGTACTTCTACCGCTCTGTACTCCTTTTCCCATCACCACACCCCGGCGTTGATCCGTGGGGGCAGCAAAGAAGCTACTAACACGAAAGTCACGCTCTCGTGCTCTTCGGTAGCGCTCCTCACCATCTCTCAGCCATTGTTCAGCAAGACCAAGACTGGTTCGGAGTTTGAATAGCTGGCCCTCCATGGCCCTTCGTTCCTCCCTTTCAGCCAATCTATCGGCTCTCTCTCTTTCTCTGTCCCATTCTTTCTCTGCCCGTTCTCTCTCACGGTCTTCCCTCTCCAGCTGAAGGGTGATCCTCAGCTCCATGGCATCCCTAGAATGATGCGGCACGGGACCACGGACACGACAAGCTCACGATCGTCCCTTAACGAGGGAAGCGTCGGACGTGCGCGGTTGAGAAACCGGCAAGAGCTAGGGTGGTCGGCTCTCTCTTTCGTGCCCGGATCGGGTCACGGGACGGTAACGCTCTCTCTCGCAGCAGCGGTGATATAAATAGAAAGCGAGCTAATTACCCTATCATGCTCTCTAGCAGCGGCATAAACAAGCATATATGAAATTAAGCAAAATGCCAAGTAAGGAGCGAAGATGATACCTCCACGCGCTCGGCGTGGGGACGACGGACCCGGCCGAAACTCGTACTCCCGGAACAATATTACACAATATTACAGAAATGCAAGCCGCTGCCCACTCCACGCAGGGAGGTAAAGGGCTACACAATGGGGTCCGGGAGGACCGAATTCGGGTTGACGGGCAGCTTCGTGTGTTGATTTGGCTACACGCGCGATCACGACCGTGGGGCCCGCATGCTGTCTGGAGGGGCCGTATAGGACCCGGTGGCACCGCTGTAGTGTGGACACTTAGGGAAGTGTTCCCTGGGCTGGCGGCACACCGGAACGTCGCCCGGGGGTCGGGCGGCTCCGATCGGCACCCGTCGGGTTTGCTGTCCACGGACTGGTGGTTGCTATTTTACAGCGCGCGCTCCGGCGAGAATGGACGCTGCGATCAACCCCGATGTCGGATCGACACGAGACTAGCGCCGTTGGAACGATAGCTTGAAGTTCTTCAACTTAGGTCCAAAGATCTGGCCTAGATCTGCTCGGATCTTGACGTATGGAATTTTCAATCTCCTGTTGTACAGTAACCGAAGACTCAGGCCTGCAGAGAACTTGACTGTGGATTGCATTTGACCATGAGGTAGACGTGCGAATATGGGGTTGTGTTCTTAGAGAAGTTGTTGGAAAGGAAGTTGGAAAGACTGAAAAATTGGTTTATACATGTTTGGATGTGTCTATGATTTGCTGTGATTTGTTTACTGGACGAAGGTCGGATCTGGGATCTGACTGAAAGTACTGTAGCTCCGGTAGAACATGAATTTTTAAAAATAGATAGAAGGATGATAAAAATTTAAGAACAATTGTGGTGGTATGGGACGATGGAAAGAATACACAGTTAAATTGGGAGGTCTAAAAAAAATTAAAAGGGTGGTCGAAGGTGGAGAACGCAGGGCTACTATCACTGTAGACAGTGACAGAACAGATCTGAGATTGAGAGTTGAACGAAAAGGTAAAAATATGAAATGGTGGATTTTGAACCTCAATGTTTTTGTGGAGAAGGGGATAGAAGATAGGAACCAACCCTCAAAATTTCAAATCGATCTAAACTCGTGGCTGAGACAGACAAATCGTGGAAGCTACTGTGGTCGGATGAAGGCAGAACTGCAGAGGCGGCTCGATGGCGGCACGAACGGCGGCGGCGGCGGCACAGACGATCACCGGAGGTTGAGAGGAGATGAAGGGAGATAGAAACACTCTAGAAATGGAGGTTGGGATGAAGAAACCAGAGGGAGAGAGGGAGGAGGTCGAAATTCACTCAAGGCATTCAACAAAATTCTGATTTTTCATTGATTTTCTCATGAAAATACATGGTTATATATGACTCCAATCAAATCTAATATGGACCCTTGGATCAAGGGTTGGGGATTGAATGGCTGAGATGAAGTGTGAATAACACACCAAATACAATTTTTTAATCTATCTTGACCATTCCAATTCAAACTTGGACTAATTCCATTCCAACCTCACCTAAATCACACCTAACTAGCCTAATAGAGCCAAAGAAGGGGGCGCCCCCTTCATGGGCCTCCCTTGGGCCAAGTGTGGTCAAATGCCATGTTACAAGCCCACTAACCATGCTAGACTCTTCCACCCTTGGTGGCCCATGAGAGAGAGAAGCCTATTTGGGCCTAAGTGGCTATTAAGGTCCATAATGATGGCCTTAAGACCCAATATGGAATAAGCTCCTAATGGACTCTACTAATGGCAACCTAGCCATGGACTCTACATTACAAATGGCCCATTGGCTTGATATAAGCCTTACAAGGAGCCCAAATGAAAGAAATGACACAATTACAATCTCATACAAGCCATAACACACAAATACACTCCACCCGTGTAAGGAAATCACCTCTGATGCCCCATCAATTCTCCCCGGGTGGGAGGAACTCGACCCCGTCGAGTAGGGGTATGACTGCTTCGATACTCCGACGGATCCGTCACCGTGCCAAGTAGCGCGGGTATGCTCCACTCCAAGTGATCGGCACCTGCTCATTCCATATATACTCGATATGCGCGAACTACTATGGGCTAAAGGTGGACACTCTGGGTGGGGCACTCTCAAAAGGAAAGGAAGCGGCTCGAAGACTTACTAGGAATCACCGCTGAGTCCCTGTAGGTGACTGATCCGGGTATAGATGTAGAATCGACCCCATACTCATCAAGTGAGTCCACTTGCCTCTTACTCATAAGAGACCGACAACGAGCTTGCACAAGACACATGCAGACTCACCATGCACTAACACACGTATGCAATCCACACAAACAATCGACTCAAAAACACACCACACAAACAAACCACACAAGAGAACACACTGACTCGACTATGACCCTAGACACACCTAATGTTAGTTCGACCCGTACATGGGTGACGGCGGACTAGGACACCCGAATATGTGCCATGCATGCATGTTGTGCAATTGGGAATGGATGGCATGGGGAACACCTATACGTCGGGTGTGGTTATGCGTGGACGGCCTTTCGAATGTGGGCGACTCGGGTGGTTTAGAAGGGCCGGGTGTAGGTGGGTCGGGATTGGTGGATGTAGATGGCCCATCCCAAGGGGAAGGGGCGTAAAAGTGGGCTTCCTTGAAGAAGGGGAGTACGGGTGGTAACTCGGGAAGCCTAATAGTGAAGGGGTCAAAAGGGTCAAAGAAGGTATGACCCCTTGTGGTGGGTTCCAACATGACATGGTCCCAATCGTGAAATTCTTGAAGAGGTGAATGGTCACATTCATCCGCCATAGTGAACGGGACGATGGTCATGTGAAGAAAATAAACTTCCTCCCTTGGGCAAAAGGGAATGAAGTCGGACTCGGCCGGCATCGGGAGGAGTAGAAGAATCTCCGTGGTGACACACCCCACGGTGCACACGGAGGTAATGGATCCTAAGGACGGATGGGTGAAGCTAAGACTAGCGGGTTGGTCAAAGCCTCGGGCCAAAAGATGTGTCAACTCCCATTGTGAATCTAATCCCATAATAAGGTCATCCAAAGTATCGACATGGTGACTAGACCGAAAAGTTGTGTGGTAGGAGTTGACGGACACCAAAGGTAGGGTAGGGTCCATGGATGGAAAGGGATGTGGGACCAAGCCATCCTTGAGCCAACTAAAAAGCGGCTCGGCGATGTATAGTGTACCCGTTAGAAATACGGGTGGCTCGGGCCTTGGTGGCTCCAAATGAGATAGTTCTGAATCATGTTCGGACATAGAGAGTGATGACATTGGAGCTCTCATAGGTGAGGAAGGAATGTCCCTCTCATGGTGAAGGGGTCCTTGGGGTGGTTCCGGGAACAACCAATCTACCCCGATATACCGATCTAGGCTAGTACTAAACCGATCTAGGCTTGTACTAAACCTTTGCACTTTTCCCAGCATGGCTTGGAACATTGGGCCCACTTCATCTGGACTATAGGCTCGGGATGTGGCCATGGTGGCCAAGATGGGGTTGGGTCCCCTAGGAATGAATGTGCAAAGCCATTTGGACAAAACACTAGACACGACCCTAAGTAATGCAAAGTTGGAATGTGACTCGACGACAACCTAGACACAACCAAGACTCGGTACGTGGCGGAGATAAGCGATCCGAAGATCACTCGCGCAAGTGTGCGGCCTTCCCGATAGGCGTAGCCTAACGTTCGGACAACACATTTTGATATACCGAGTAAAGGGATGCAAATGCGAAAAGACACTTTTTTTGTTTGTTTTAAAACAATGATGACCCAAAACACGACTTAGACCGGCTAATGACTAGACGTAAATGACACTTTTTTTTTGACACCCTAGACTCAAACTCGCTCTGATACCAAATTGATGCGGGACGGGACCACGGACACGACAAGCTCGCCATCGTCCCTTAACGAGGGAAGCGTCGGACGTGCGCGGTTGAGAAACTGGCAAGAGCTAGGGTGGTCGGCTCTCTCTTTCGTGCCCGGATCGGGTCACGAGACGGTAACGCTTTCTCTCGCAGCAGCGGTGATATAAATAGAAAGCGAGCTAATTACCCTATCATGCTCTCTAGCAGCGGCATAAACAAGCATATATGAAATTAAGCAAAATGCCAAGTAAGGAGCGAAGACGATACCTCCACGCGCTCGGCGTGGGGACGACGGACCCGGCCGAAACTCGTACTCCCGGAACAATATTACACAATATTACAGAAATGCAAGCCGCTGCCCACTCCATGCAGGGAGGTAAAGAGCTACACAATGGGGTCCGGGAGGACCGAATTCGGGTTGACGGGCAGCTTCGTGTGTTGATTCGACTACACGCGCGATCACGACCGTGGGGCCCACGTGCTGTCTGGAGGGGCCGTGTGGGACCCGGTGGCACCGCTGTAGTGTGGACACTTAGGGAAGTGTTCCCTGGGCTGGCGGTACACCGGAACGTCACCCGGGGGTCGGGCGGCTCCGATCGGCACCCGTCGGGTTTGCTGTCTACGGACTGGTGGTTGCTGTTTTGCAGCGCGCGCTCCGGCGAGAATGGACGCTGCGATCATCCCCGATGTCGGATCGACACGAGACTGGTGCCGTTGGAAAGCTAGCTTGAAGTTCTTCAACCTAGGTCCAAATATCTGGCCTGGATCTACTCGTATCTTGACTTATGGAATTTTTAATCTCCTGTTGTACAGTAACCGAAGACTCAGGCCTACAGAGATCTTGACTGTGGATTGCCTTTGACCGTGAGGTAGACGTCCGAATCTGGGGTTGTGTTCATCAGAGAAGTTGTGGGAAATGGAGTTGGGAAGACAGAAAAATTGGTTTGGACACGTTTGGATGTGTCTACGATTTACTGTTATTTGTTTACTGGATGAAGGTCGGATCTGGGATCGGACTGAAAGTACTGTAGCTCCCTTAGAACATGAATTTTTAAAAATAGGTAGAAGGATGATAAAAATTTAAGAAACATTGTGGTGGTAGGGGACGATGGACAGAATACATAGTTAAATTGGGAGGTCTAACAAAAATCAAAAGGGTGGTCGAAGGTGGAGAACGCAGGGCTACTATCACTATAGACAGTGACAGAACAGATCAGAGATTGAGAGTTGAACGAAAAGGTAAAAATATGAAACGGTGGATTTTGAACCTCAAGGTTTTTGTGGAGAAGGGGCTAGAAGATAGGAACCAACCCTCAAAATTTCAAATCGATCTGAACTCGTGGCTGAGACAGACAAATCGTGGAAGCTACTGTGGTCGGATGAAGGCAGAACTGCAGAGGCGGCTCGATGGCGGCACGAACGGCGGCGGCGGCGGCACAGACGATCACCGGAGGTTGAGAGGAGATGAAGGGAGATAGAAACACTCTAGAAATGGAGGTTGGGATGAAGAAACCAGAGGGAGAGAGGGAGGAGGTCGAAATTCACTCAAGGCATTCAACAAAATTCTGATTTTTCATTGATTTTCTCATGAAAATACATGGTTATATATGACTCCAATCAAATCTAATATGGACCCTTGGATCAAGGGTTGGGGATTGAATGGTTGAGATGAAGTGTGAATAACACACCAAATACAATTTTTTAATCTATCTTGACCATTCCAATTCAAACTTGGACTAATTCCATTCCAACCTCACCTAAATCACACCTAACTAGCCTAATAGAGCCAAAGAAGGGGGCGCCCCCTTCATGGGCCTCCCTTGGGCCAAGTGTGGTCAAATGCCATGTTACAAGTCCACTAACCATGTTAGACTCTTCCACACTTGGTGGCCCATGAGAGAGAGAAGCCTATTTGGGCCTAAGTGGCTATTAAGGTCCATAATGATGGCCTTAAGACCCAATATGGAATAAGCTCCTAATGGACTCTACTAATGGCAACCTAGCCATGGACTCTACATTACAAATGGCACATTGGCTTGATATAAGCCTTACAAGGATCCCAAATGAAAGAAATGACACAATTACAATCTCATACAAGCCATAACACACAAATACACTCCACCCGTGTAAGGAAATCACCTCTGATGCCCCATCATAGAAGGGTCGTCATCAGGACGACGCCGCAATTCCTCCTCCAGCTCTGCTATTCTAGCCTCCCTCTGTGCAGCATGGGCAAGTGCCTCTTGCGTCTCCTTTTCCTGCCACATATATCACCTCAGATATACGACAAGTCATAAACAAGGAGAACTCAACACTGAAACTCTTACCTGTTGTGGACGCGGATTCTTTTATGATATCTTTATCTATTTATTTAATTTGATTTATTGGATTGATTGGTTATTTATCGATTTATTGGTTCATTGGCGTGCCAGTCACCGTGGTGACGATTCTTATTGTGCGCTCGATCTGACTTGGTCAGTCGATTGTGAGTGATCGTGTCTGGACTAGAAGTCTGTCATACCCTGAACGCTATGACGTTAATTACGTCCTCCCTAAGGAAGACAACCCTTGATTAAACGCTAGAGGTAGGAGGAAGACAGCGGTAAAGCCGTATGCTCAAAGGAGACAAAATTCATCTGTTTGCAAGACGTTAAATGTATTTGAACAGAGCAGGGGTTTGTTAATTACGGGAGAAACCCGACGGCATATTCCCACCATCTTGGATGATGCCAAGTGGGGAATAGGAAACCACCCATGCAGCGGCAGGGTGGGATCCATAAAAGATCGGGTGTATACACATAACCCGGAATCCGGATGGGGACCGGCCTGATGTAACACACCCGGTACGAGTGCGATGTCTTATTAATATCCCCCTTCGGAGGACCATCGGAGATCACGCAAGGGCATAACTCCGTGGGCCAGCGGGGTTGGAAGAGAGTACCACACTCGATTGGTGGGGTATATGTAAATTTTGGCAGCATGTTCCCTCAACCTGGATTATGCCAAGGGAGGATAGGTCATCGTCCACGGAGAGCCGGGACAACGACCGAACAAAGATGGGCACCAGGCCCAGGGACATCTCTTGCCTTCATATCATTGATCAATATTCCCTTGGAACCCATCAGAACACATGTAATGACATGGTTCTTTGGGTTCATAAGGCAGCGGTGAAATCCGGATTCGGGACGAGAGCTGTAGGGGAGATCTTCCCCATTATTGTATCTCATCAAGACACAAGTGATGTTCTGTGAGTATCCCCTTGAACAGATGTAGGGGGAGATTTAGAAGTTTGAAGAAAGATGGTGCAGGGATGGGCCTCGGAGTGGATTTCATTGACTGAAGGAGGGATCTCGGCGTGGCTTTCGATTGGCAAGAAGGAGCTCTCGGCGTGGCTTTGATATTGGCCAAGGAGGGGTCCCGGCCAGGAGCATTTGGCTGGCCAAAGGGGCTCTCGGCAAGGGGTTTAGCCAGAAGGAAGGGGCCTCTCGGCGCGGTCCTCTGATTGGCCAAAGGGGCTCTCGACATGGCCTCTTCATGGACAAAGGGGGCTCTCGGCCTGAGCATTTGGTTGGCCAAGGGGGGTTCTCGGCAAGGGGTTTGGCCGGCCAAAAGAGGGAGGAAGGCCTCTCGGCCTGGAGCTTCTCGGCGGGCTCCTGGGCGCGTCGGAAAGGGGGGGCGCCGAGAGGAGCATCATCAGGTTTTGGGAAAAAGGGGTGTGAATGGCTGCGAAGGCAGAGGGGCTCTCGGTAGAGGGCTTCCCGGCGCGCTCCTGGCCGCGCCGGGAGTCTGCCGCCGGGAGCCTTGCACATAGCTTCACGTGGAAAGTGTTGTAACAGACTGGTTTGTCGTTTACCTGAAAGAAGGGGGAGGCCTCTCGGCCTTATGGTTCTCGGCGGGGAAACTCGAACGCCGAGAAGATGAAATGCAGAAGGATTTCAGGGTTTCAGAGCTGAAATAAATGATGCTCTGTTCGGGTGTTTTCTGGGATTTCAAGCTCGAATTGATGCCGAGCCAGGAGTGCAAAAGGGGAGACTCATGGATGTTTCTATTAGAAGGGTGCCAAGGGAATTGGACGATGGAATCAATGAAAGAAATCAGACCATCACCTGATCCTGTGGAGGGTTTTATCTATCTGTTGCAGGCCATTTGGGGGAGTCAAGAGATGACTGTCCTCCATCCCCTCCAGACGAGCCCAGTGACATTGAAAACCGACGAAGGAGGGACTCTCAACACAGAAACTTCAGGCCCTAAGCATTCAATACTTAGAATGGAGGACCCTGGGATCGGATCATCATTTATGAGAGCTGGACAGTCCAGGAAACCAAGAGACTGATATCTCTGGTTCCTAAACCGCATAAGGGGGCTCGTCAGAAAACTCAGATTATATATATAGGGAAACAGCCATTGAGATCGGAGAGGGAAGGAGAGAACAAAACTCAATAACCCATTAGATGGGGGTAGGAGTCCTATCCTCGTCCCTCTTCGAAGAACAAACCCATACGATCGGCTCTGAAACCCAAGGAGTCTAATCTATATTTCTTTCAGACAAAGACCATATACATAGAGAGACAGAGATCGGATATCTTGATCAATCAGTGCCCAGGCGGGCCATATCGATGTTTCATTGCATTGCATAAAAATCTTACACTGATCATGAAAGAAAAATGCAAGACAGAAAGGTAAAAATCAAGGCCGGAACTCTCCGGCTACAGTTGATAAATCGAGAAAGGACTCGCTATATTACATCAGATAAAAGAAAAACATGGAGGAGGGGAGGGTGGAGCATTGACTCCTCTCCCTCCCCAGTGCCCACCTGGAGCTTTCCTTCTTCTTCTCTTCTCTGTTGGTTGAAAGGGGGGGTGGCTCTTGCTCTCCGAACGGGACTCCCTCTCTATCTTTCTATTGCTCTATCTTTTCTTTTTCTTTCTTCCGATCGATCCCCTTTTTCTCTCGATCCCCTTTTTCTATCTGGCTTGGCTTTTTTCTCTTCTTCTTCCCCCTACTTCCTCTCAGCCGCCTCCTCTCTTTTTTTTTCTTCGAAGGGAGGGGGTTTTATAACCCTTTTCATCTTCCTTCTCGGCAGGCACCTTCACGGCGCGCTTGAGGTAAGCTTCCCGGTGCACTCGAATTTGGTCTCTCGGCGCCAGTATCGGGGCTTCGACATGGGCTTTCGGCGCCACCTTCATATAGGCCCACTTGGGGTTTCTTTAAGTGTATCATCACCCCAAAGGGTTTATCATCTATGAAATATCATGTATTGAAATCATGATTGCAATTTTCATCAGTCCGCAGTCGGGGTTTTATCAGTCCGTAGACAGGGGTTTCATCAGTCCGCAGACAGGGTTTTATCAGTCCGTAGACAGGGATTTCATCAGTCCGTAGATAGGGGTTTTATCAGTCCGTGGACAG
The DNA here is from genome assembly GCA_022559845.1 of Amorphophallus konjac. Taxonomy (NCBI): domain Eukaryota; kingdom Viridiplantae; phylum Streptophyta; class Magnoliopsida; order Alismatales; family Araceae; genus Amorphophallus; species Amorphophallus konjac. The sequence continues at coordinate 147,912 of JAHNEJ010003651.1, forward strand.
GGATTTCATCAGTCCGCAGACAGGGTTTTATCAGTCCGTGGACAGGGATTTCATCAGTCCGTAGACAGGGGTTTCATCAGTCCGTAGACAGGGATTTCATCAGTCTGTAGACAGGGGTTTCGGTTTATCAGTCCGTAGATAGGGATTTCATCTTATCAATATCATCACTCGAATGGCGACGAGCTCGGACATCAGCCTTAGTCTGGGAAGACCTCAGCCGGGTGCATAATCTGTGGAGACGATTCTTCTTCTGCTCTATCTTCTTAGGAGCCTTTACCATCTTCATCTGCCGGTGCTGGCTTCATCTTTATCTCACATTACTTCCGTCAGTAAGCCGACATCTGACTTACCCTGACATATCGTCTGTGACTTCTTGGACGAAGCAGTAGTACAGCTCTTCTTAAGGGGCTGGAAGATCTCATTAGTCGAGTGACTGCTGCTTTATCAGTGCTGCCGTCTGAGTGACATTGGCACCGGGCATCAGCTTTGGCCGACAAGGACTTTAGCCGGGTGAAAGGTTGATAAGCTTCATCATTAGTCTTTCACTGTTGGTCAGATCTTCTTTTCAATTATGCTTCCACCCTTGTTCATTTTCCGGGTGTCAACAAATGCCCCCCACCTGCGGGCGGCGTAAGCGCAGAATAAGCGCCACGGGGGTTGCAGGTGTCTTTTACTATTCGAGGGTATCTTCCTCAATTTGTCTTCAATTCAGTTCTCAGACCTGATCATCTCGCTGTAACAGTATTCTGCACACCGATGTTTCTCCTCTTCATATTTTCTGTCATTATTTTCAGCATTTGGGGCTTTTCGGCCTGCAGGACCTCCCGGCGCGAAGCTTCTCGGCGCAGGGGTCTCTCGGCGCAGCCTGGTTGGCTAGGTTCTCGGCCTGGACCTTCTCGACGCGCCCTGGCGCAGGGGGTCTCGGCCTGGGGTCTTCTCGGCCTGGGGGCCTTCTCGGCGCGCCCTGGCCGCAGAGGGCCTCGGCCTGGGGTGTTCTCGGCCTGGGGGCTTCTCGGCGCACCCTGGCCGCAGGGGGGCCTCGGCCTAGGGGCTTCTCGGCGCACCTTCTGGCCGCCGGGGGCTCTCGGCCTAGAGGTTCTCGGCGCGCGTTTCACCGCGCCGAGACCCTGGTCGCCTGGGCCCTATTTAGGGCGCCGACGGCCTATTTTTCTTCATTCTTCACCATTCTTTCTCTTTCTTCAGCTTTTCTCCATTTCCTCTCTCGGCGCGAGCCGTCTTCATCCTCTCGGCGGTGGCCGCGAGTCCTTCCGTCCTGGGTGACGTCTTTTGGGGATTCAATCCCTTTGCTTCCGAGATCACCCCCTCTTGGTTGGTGACTCCCTATTCTTTTTGGGCAGATCCCGAATAAGGGGAGATGCTGCCGAAATTTTTTATAGAATCTCATGTTGCAATCCTTATAAGACTGACTTTTAATCCACATTTCTTCTTTTGTTTACAGATATAGCAATGGCTTCTGGCTCTGCTGCTGCATCTTCCGGAGCTGTTGGAGCTAGTTTATCGGCCCAGCCAGACATATCTCGGGCCACAGTAAATTGGTTGAACGTGCACAGCTTGGATTATGGATATGATAGAATAGCTTCAGTTGACGAATCATCTGATTCTGAAACTGACACAGTGTCGACGGCCCGGGTATACTCCACGATGACCGAGACATGCTTCAGGCGGGATAATAACTACCGGCCAGACTTCCCGAAGGATCGCCACTTGATGTCGTTCATCCGGACCTTCACAGTGGGTGGCTTGCGAGATTATCGGATAGCTCGCGTAGTTGAAGCTGCCATCCTTGCCGAGCGAGATAGCCTGAAGGAATCAGTGTATCGCAGCAAGGCCATATATCTTCCCGGGGAGAAGCGGGACTGGGATGCAGTCCTTGGAATATCGAAGCTAGAACCGGAGAAGAAGATGCTGACCCGGGCACCGGAATTTACACCTGCTCGGTGGGACAATGCTGGCGGCCGAGTTCATAGGGAGAAGCCCGGCTATGGTATGTTCTTGGCAGCTATAAAGTGGGGATATCGCGAAGAGCCCTTCGTGCTAAATTGTTCGGCCATTCAGTTCAAGTACCATTTGTCCGCTGGTTGGTTCGGAGACTGCAAGATCACTGACTCCCATCTATTCCGAGTAGGGGCAGTAGAATTTACTGAGTTTGTTCTGACGGAATATGCCCCTCTGCTGATCAGAGCGGGAGTATACCACAGTGTTTTTGCTTCCAGATTCTGATATCCCATCTCCAGGGGGTTATGCTGTGGGATGTTTGAAGTGTTCTGTCCTTTGTTCAACACTTTTTATACAGCAGAGGGTGAGACATCCCTAGACCTCTGGAGTTTATCACGGCTCTCCGGTCTGCCTATTGACGGTGAACCGTATGAAGAAGTCTGCTTGGCAGACTCCGAGAAAGATAGCTCTGATGGGGAAGGCAAGTATTCCCTTGGCTTCTCTTACCGATATCTGATGAAGGTCTATCGCTCCATCTGTCTGGCATATAGTAGAGGATCCTCCAAAGGCTATCATCCCCGAGAGAAAGGTAGCAAACTGAGGGTCCGGATCGGGCAGTGGCTCCAGTACTTCTTCGACGGTCCCCTGAAATATGCAGATTTCCCCTCCATGGGTCCTGTTGCGAGCAAGCAGATAAGAGCTCCCCGCTATAAATCGGCACTGCCATCTTCATTGCGCCATGCGGGCAAAGGCGGTCCCAACCCGGCAGGGGTAGATCCCATCACACACTGTGCAGCTTATTTCACATTCTGGCTGTGTACTTTTGCTCTTCCACAAGGGGACGAGACAGTCATTCGGCCAGAGGCCATATATCCAGCTTGTCAGATGGCCTGGGGGATGAAGCTGTCGCTCTGCCCAGTGGCCCTGTGTTTGATTTATAAATCTTTGGGGGACCTGCACAAGCATCGGACTCCCCGTTCTTTGAGGACCGTGGGTCCTTTTCATTTCTTCAATGCCTGGGTCTGCAGTATATTCCCTGAATTAGCTCCGAGAACCTTGCAGGCGGATACAGTGTCACCCAGGATGATTGAATTTGCCAGCGCTGAGCCTGGTCCCTTTTATGATCAGCTATTTAAAATAAGGGGCCGACTGATAAAAGTACCAGTGGACGCCCCTGGCAGCATACATTTCTGGAGCTTGGCAGCAGGTTCAGCTCCATTGATTGATCCTCAAAGAGAGTGCAAGCTGGAGGAGATAGAGACATATATCCACCCTGTCTCAGGGGTCAACACTGCTCGGCCAATCTTGGAACCGGAGCTGGTGAGATGGGCCATGGCAATTCGGCCCAGTGTTTTGGTTTACAGAAAGGGTGGCCTGCTTCTGTTGGAGCCATACTATCCGTTCCGATTTGGGCGGAACTTTGGTTATGACCAGCACATCCCTACATCAGCTGCTCAATTTCCCCTGGATAGCAGGGCCAAGCATGGGTCCACTATCGTCGGCGACGGCCGGTTGTGGTGGGATTTCTATCATCGTCAGGACGATGCAATCTTCAGGGTGCCCACCGTCTCCAACCGTGTTCCCCGGGTAACATCAGAATATATTAAATGGTGGAACATTCGGACCGGCTTTTTCAGGGATGGCAGGGGTGCTTTCTGGGATGTAGCAGAGCGCTCTTTCCTGAAACAGCAGCCTGGGCCGGTGTTTGAAATCCCCGAGGCCCATCTGAGAAAGCTTTATTCGCAGAACCAGAGGGAGGCAGAGAACTATCTGGCCCAGCGTCGAGCTCTGAAGGAAAAGAATTCTGAGCCGCCCGCTCCTGTCTTTGCCGCTATTAACGAAGACAATTTCGTAAAGACCCTGAAACATTTGTGCCATATAGGAGATGATCGCTTGGAGGCACAACAGTATCCATTTCCTGTTGAAGAGCCGCTCCCGGCAGTAGCTCATTGGAGGGGTCCAGTTGATAAATTTCATCCGTATAGGACGTTTGTACGTCGGGAAGATAGAACTCAGACGTACTATAAGCAAACGTCCTGGCTGTTCATTCTGCTGAGTTTGCATGGATTATCTGCAGAAAGCCCGATAGCTGGCATTTTGAACAAGCCGCTGTTTATATCATTTCATTATGTCGATGGCTGGGGCATGGACCATCTTGACTTGTTTCGCTGCCTTGATTTTCATGGCCATAATGACCTGGCAGCTTTAGTGGAGAAATGCCAGATATTCGGCGATGTTTGCTGGCTTATCAAGGAGGCTGCTTCCCGCTCCAAAGAAGTGGCTTATCTGTACTGGCCGCTCTCTGTATTTTATGATGGACCAGCAGGTATAATCTTTTCCTTTCTGACTGCAGTGTTTTCTGTTTAGCATCTGAATTTTGCATCTATTGATCCCATCATCTTTCTGCCGTTCTTAACAGACCGGCCCGATATAAAGCGGCAGGGGCTCTACAGGAAGATTATTGCGCAGGTCGAGAAGCCCACTTACTTTGAAGTTCCTGCTGCAGCACCGACCACTACTCCCCTGCCTCCTGGCAAGAAGAGGAAGGCTTCTGCAGTCAAGGCTGCAGTTGGGAAGGCCAGGAAGGCCAAGAAAGCTCAGGCTCAACAATCGGCTTCGGTAGTGATGGACACCGGGACCCCTCTCCCTGACATTCCCTCATTTGACGAGTTCGAAACTCAGAGGGAGGCTGCTCAGGCATCAGTTCAGGGTAACATTAATATTCTGCCATTGCATTCTTCATTCTATCTTGCTGGGTTTCAGAGGAGTGTTTAAATCTGACCACTCCTTCTTGCACAGCCCAAGAGCCAGTCGCGGCGCCCTCCGAGGTGGGGACCAGGTTGCCCTCTCCCACGCCGACTAGTGAGGTGGAGGGTAAGCATGCCCTTTTCATCTTTTTCTGTTCATTTCAACTACTTTTCATCGTCCCTCTCACAGGCTTTTCTTTATAGTGATAGCCGGGGAGGAGACTGAGATTACAGGAGCGGCTGGCGATATTACTCAGCCGCAGGAGGGTCACAAGACCCAGGCGAAATGGGGCCCCGCTCCGGAAGGCGCATAGTTACCCGGTCTTCCTCCAAGCAGATGTTAGAATTGATGGCCCCGCCCATGGACAGAGTAGAAATCTCTTCCGGTAGCTCTGCGGCCGCTTCTGAGGCAGGTGGAGAAGAAGTAGATCTCAGCGGGAGCGATACGGAGGGTATCTCCAAACCAGAGACCCCATCCGTATGTACCGCCATTGTTTTATCATTTACACCCCCCAAGTTGCTGGTGCCATTTTCTGGAGGGGAAGTACCAGAAGAGTTTGCCGGCCTGGATACCGAGGCGGATATAACTCCTCCTTTTGTGGTTTCATCAGCAGAGCTTTCTTCTTCCCTGCAGTCTTTTGAGGATATTGGCATCACACTAGAAGTGAGTCTTTTCCCTTCATGGTTTCCTTTTTCCCATTTTTATCTGCTGCTTGACGCTGCATTGATCCGTTCACAGGAGTCCCTGTTGCCATCCCGGCGAAGAGTGCAGCCGTTGAAGCCACCTTATCTGACACCCTGGCTATTGTTCCTGCTTCGGTAGCCGCCTGGGCAGGCGTTCTTGAGATAATTCGCCCTGTGCCGGTGAGGGTGCAGTCCTCCACGGACTTAGCATCGTTGGATCTGAGGAATGCAGGGGAAGGCCCGGCTCTCATCAAGGCTTTGGATTTCAGAGCTGAAATGGACCCAGCCAGGGGTTCTGCTTTATACCAGCTGCAGTGATGACCATTGCTCCCGAATCAACAGTTCCCATAGTATCAGTCATGGAGAGCGAACCTTTGCCTCTTCAGACTGTGGCCCCCGCAGCTTTGACATTGCAGGGACTGGGCACCGAAATGGAAGAAGGAGAGGTAGCTGTTACAGAACCGGGAGTATTGCCTATAACGGCCCCGGAATCTATCTCCGTATTTTCAGAATCTGAGGAGGAGATGCCTGAAGTTGCATCCGGGAGTTTCCGACGGCCGCCTCCGAGGAGATGGAGGTGGAAGATCTCTCGGCCACGTCAGAGGTTACGGGCAGAGCTCAGTTGGTGGCTTCGGCAGACCTGCCGTCTTCTTCTTCGCAGCCGGATATCACCCTATGGGCGGATATAGACAGTGAAGTAACTTTTGAAGTAGCTCCTCTTCCTTCGCCTGGCTTCACTTCCCCTGAAAGTTTTGTCTGGCAACATCTGGGCATGCTGCGTCAACTGGTGGAGTCCCAACCTGGACTAACTTATTCACAGTTGAAGGAGATAGCCGGGCGCTTCACCGCCGGCTTACAGGCGATGGGATGTCCCACAGAAATATGGGCCCAGCGGGTTCTTTTGTTGTTAAAATTTGTTCATCGCCGGGATTTCTTGACACACATCATGTCGGACAGATTGGCAGCCTTGAAGTTGCAAAGAATGGAGTGCAAGTCCGAGCTGGCAAAGATGAACTCTATCCTTCAGGAGCGACAGCGTCAAATGCAGTCTTTGGCGGAGCGGGAGCATTTCGTGCGCGACCGGATAACTATCCTGGAAGCTGAACTGTCTGATCTCCGAGCTGAGCTGCCACAGCTAACAACTTCTCGACCGCAGCTCGAGGAAGAAGCAGCTTTATTAGAGGGGCAGGTGGCATCCTTTCGAGACCAGTCTGTTCGACTGCAGGAAGAGGAGGCTCGGCTTCATGAACTAGGAGCCGCCCCTTCTGTGGGTCTTCTGGCATTCGAGGATATCTTCCGGCAGCCATGAATCATTTTCTTTTTCTTTTCTTCTTCTCTCTTTTTTTTGGTGCTCTTTTGTGATACAATGTCCCCTCGGGGCCCTTTATGTACTCACTTCTTAATGAAAAGAAAAATTTTGCTTTATGTGTATCCGCCTTCTTTTCCATGTGGTTTTATCACTTCAGGGAAGTGGGGTAGTGGTTTTAGCAACCCCTCATGCGAATGGCTCGTATCTGGCAGGAGAGCGTCCACCCCTTCAGAGAAAGGATGGGGAACTCGCTCCACCGCGTGACGGCATCCGAAGAGGTGCTTAAACCGGATTCTGTTGGTAGCGGCAAACGTCCCTCTTGGCAATATGTGCTGTGAGGGAGACAATTTGCAGGAATGTGAAAGAAAGGGCCTTATCAGAATAGACGGAAAGTCTAGACTGGGTAGAGGTTATAGCAGGTGGGACGATTACAGGATATGTGGTTTTCATCAAGACAGACGTAGGGTCTGAACTGAATAGGGTTTTATCATTGATCGGGCGAAATGCCAGTCGATCAACAGCTGGTTTCATCATCGATATTGGGTTTATATCGATGCAAGAAGAGTTCATAATTTTCCCCAGAATAGACGAAAGGTCTACACTGAGTAGGGTTTCATCATTGATCGGGCGAGGTGCCAATCGATCAACAGTTGATTTCATCATCGATATTGGATTTATATCGATGCAAAAAGGATTTATAAGTTTCCTCAGGATAGACGAGAGGTCTAAGCTGAGTAGGGTTTCATCATTGATCGGACGAGGTGCTAATCGATCAACAGTTGATTTCATCATCGATATTGGATTTATATCGATGCAAAAAGGATTTATAAGTTTCCTCAGAATAGACGAAAGGTCTAAACTGAGTAGGGTTTCATCATTGATCGGGCGAGGTGCCAATCGATCAACAGCTGATTTCATCATCGATATTGGATTTATATCGATGCGAAAAGGATTTATAAGTTTCCTCAGAATAGACGAAAGGTCTAAACTGAGTAGGGTTTCATCATTGATCGGGCGAGGTGCCAATCGATCAACAGTTGATTTCATCATCGATATTGGATTTATATCGATGCGAAAAGGATTATAAGTTTCCTCAGAATAGACGAAAGGTCTAAACTGAGTAGGGTTTATCGCAGGTGGGACTTTGCCAAGAATGTATAGGTTTCATCAGAACAGTGATGGGTTTCATTGTTGGTGGGACATGCGAATGGGGGTATGTGGATTTTATCAGGGCAAACGTAAGGTCTGTCCCAGAAAGGCTTTATCATCGGTGGGGCATGGAGCCATATGACCGACGGAAGGTTTTACCAATGAAGGCAGATGAAGGTATCGTGCCGGTTGGCACGGAACTTTTTGAATTACCATATTACTGACCCAAGTGCCCTTTCGGGTTTTCACCAGAGCCAGCCCCCTCTTGCTTTTGCCCACGCGTCCTTTCAGATTTTCACGTGGCGGGGTACCCGATTTTGCCTGCAGTGCCCTTTCGGGTTTTCACCAAAGCTGGGTTTTAGCCATTTTTTGCCCTCGTTCAGAATGCCTGAACAAGACTGGCGGGATATCTCTATTTGTAACCCCATTTTGTCTCTTCTTTTCTTCTCCCTTTCTCTTTTTTTTTATTGAAACTTTGATTCTATAACTGATGGGCGCAGTTTGTGCATATGTCATCATTGATGTGGGTGCTAACATCAATGCAAGGGTTTCATAGGTCTCATCAGGATAGACGTAAGGTCTAAACTGGACAGATTTCATCGCTGATCGGGCAATGCGCCAATCAATCAGCAACGGATTTCATCATCGGTATTGGGTTTACACTAATGCAAGGATTTTTATAGGTTTGATCAGGATAGACGTAAGGTCTAAACTGGACAGGTTTCATCGCTGATCGGGCAGTGCGCCAATCGATCGGCAACGGGTTTCATCATTGGTATTGGGTTTATACCAATGCAAGGATTTTTATAGGTTTGATCAGGATAGACGTAAGGTCTAAACTGGACAGGTTTCATCGCTGATCGGGCAATGCGCCAATCGATCGGCAACGGGTTTCATCATTGGTATTGGGTTTATACCAATGCAAGGATTTCATAAATTTCATCAGGGTAGACGTAAGGTCTAAACTGGATGGATTTCATCACGGCGGGACGTAAAGAGATATGCGGGTTTCTTCGTGGTTACCACATTACCGACCCAAGTGCCCTTTCGGGTTTTCACCAGAGCCAGCCCCCTCTTGCTTTTGCCCGTGCGCCCTTTCGGGTTTTCGCATGGCGGGGTACCCGATTTTGCCTGCAGTGCCCTTTCGGGTTTTACCACAGCTGGGTTTTAGCCATTTTTTGCCCTTGTTCAGAATGTCCGAACAAGACTGGCGGGGTATCTCTATTTTTAACCCCATTTTTATATATATATATTTTTTTCTTCTATCCCCCCCTTCCTGTTTAGAGGGTGTCAGATCGTGACGACACAAGATCACGATAAGTGGTAGCCTGGTTAGGACGGAGTGTCACTATACCAAGGAAAGGATATCTTGGCTAGGGCGGAGTGCCATTAGGCCAAGGAAAAGGTATCTTGACTAGGGCGGAGTGCCGCTAGGCCAGGGAAAGGGTATCTCGGCTAGGGCGGAATGCCACTAGACCAAGGAAGGGTAGCTCGGCTAGGGCGGAGTGCCACTAGACCAAGGAAGGGTAGCTCGGCTAGGGCGGAGTGCCGCTAAACCAAGAAAAAGGTATCCCGGCTAGGGCGGAGTGCCGCTAGGCCAAGGAAAAGGTATCTTGACTAGGGCGGAGTGCCGCTAGGCCAAGGAAAGGGTATCTCGGCTAGGGCGGAGTGCCGCTAGGCCAAGGAAAGGGTATCTGGACTAGGGCGGAGTGCCGCTAAGCCAAGGAAAGGGTATCTCGACTAGGGCGGAGTGCCGCTAGGCCAAGGAAAAGGTATCTCTTGCCCGATTACTCGGGGAATATCAGCTGTGCAGCATGATACAACTTTAGGTGTTTACCGTTGAGTGGTGAGAATTGGATCTCCCCTCGATGATTAACAACTATGTAGGCCCCTCCTTCGTAGACCCTTTGTATCACATATGGACCTTCCCAATTGGGATTTAGCTTTCCCTTCGGGTTGGACGCCATGACTTCTTTTTTCTTGACCATGACGAGGTCACCTTTCTTAAATTCTCGTCCTTTTACGAGTTTGTTAAATGCGGTGGCCATGCGGGCCTGATACATCTGGATATTCTTCTGAGCTTGGAGACGCTTCCCTTCCAATTCAGCCAATTCTTCTAATCTTCTTTCTGCATTGGTTTGTTCGCCATGGGCTAGGTCGTATTGGACTGCCACTCTGAGTGACGGGACTTCCAGCTCTAGTGGGACTACTGCCTCTGAGCCGTATACCAAGGAATATGGTGAGCACCCTGTAGGTGTTTTGAAGACGGTGCGGTACGCCCACAGAGCTTCATACATCTTTTCTTCCCAGTCCTTCTTATTGGCACTGACGACTTTGGCCAGCAGGGTGCACAAAGTCTTATTGAAAGCTTCTGCCAATCCATTTGCCTGTGGATTGTAAGGGGTGGAAGTCCTCCATTCGATCTTATATTTCTCGGCAAGCCGATAGATTTTCTGATTTCTGAAATGACTCCCATTGTCAGATATTATTCGGCTGGGGATCCCAAACCGGAAGATGATGTTTTGCTTGATGAATCTGGCGACCAACTCACCAGTGACTTCTCTTAGTGCTATAGCCTCTGCCCATCGGGAGAAGTAATCTGTTATGGCCAGTATATACTTATGCCCGGCCGAGGAAGTCGGTAGTGGACCGACTACATCAGTTCCCCATTGTGCAAACGGCCAGCTAGGGACTGTAGGGTGCAGAATCGTAGGTGGCCTTCTAGGCACAACAGCATGCTCCTGACACTTCTGGCATGACTTTGCAAATGTGCAGCAGTCTTCAAACATAGTGGGCCAATAGTAGCCCAGCTTCTTGATTTCTATCTTCATCTTGGGGCCAGCCTGGTGGGCACCTGCTGTCCCAGCATGTACTTCTTTCATCGCTTGCCAAGCTTCCTCAGTGGACAGGCAGCGGAGCAGAATCTTCTTGCGTGCATCTGCCATTATTCGGAACAGAGTCCCATTCCTGAATTCATAAGAATCTTTGATTCGCAGGAGTTTCATCTTTTCTTCTCTTTTCTGCGGCAGCTGTTGGTGTAAAAACCATTGTAGCAGGTGCTGTCTCCAATCAGATGCCTGTTCTGTACTGATCGTGGCGACTTCATTTTCTTCGGGGCAGCCTTCTAGCATGCTGGGGACTTGCCGCCGATTTATAACAACAATGTTCAGTGTCTCATCCGGTGGGACTGCTATTGAGCTGGCTAGTTTTGCCAATGCATCAGCCTGGGCATTATGTGCACGGCCCACATGCTTGAGCTCAATATGATAGAATTTCGCCATGAGGCGCACAGCTTTTTGGTGGTAGGGGTTCAACTCCGGCTTTCGCACTTCGAACTCACCTTGGATTTGCTTTATTATCAACATTGAATCCCCGAATACCTGAAGCATCTGGATACCCATGTTGAGGCTTATATGCAGTCCGATTATCAGAGCTTCATACTCGGCTTCATTATTAGTGCAGGGCTTGTTTATAGAACAGGAAGTATGCACAACCTCCCCTTCTGGCGATTTCAGCACAATACCGGCTCCGGCCCGTATTCTGGTCTTTCCATCGGAGTCCGTCTCTGTTCTAGATGCTCCATCAAAGAATAGCTGCCACATAGTTGACTGAGCTTGGCAGGCTTCTAGTGTCTCATCATCGGGTAACTCAGTCCCCAACATATCATTCTCTGGCACAGGATGTTCTGCGAAGAAATCGGCCACAGCCTGTCCTTTTATTGCCCTCTGGGGTATATATGTGATATCGAATTCCATCAGAATTACTGCCCATTTGCCCAACCGGCCTTTCAGTACTGGTTGAGTCAGTATGTATTTGAGTGGATCTGCTGCAGATATCAATCTGATTTCATGTGACAGCATGTAGTGCCGGAGCTTTTTAACGGCAAAGACTAGTGCCAAGCATGTCTTTTCTATATAGCTGTAGCTTTCTTCTGTTCTGATCAGCCTCCTGCTCAGGTAGTATAGAGCCTGCTCTTTGCCTTCTTCATTTATCTGTGCTAGCATTGCCCCCAGGGAACAGTGTGTGGCTGCAATGTACAGTATCAGGGGTTTGCCCTTAATAGGTGCCCCCAGCACTGGAGGGGTCTTGAGATATTCTTTCAGCTTCTCAAAGGCTTCCTGACAGCCATCGTCCCAGAGGAACGGCACATCTTTCATCATGAGCTTGTGAAAAGGGTGGCATCTCCCCGACAGATTTGATATGAATCGTCGGATGTAGGCCAAACGCCCTTGTAGAGATCTCAGCTCGTGGAGATTCCTTGGTGGAGGGAGCTCCTGGATAGCTTTAATCTTGGATGGGTCAATCTCAATGCCCCTATGACGGACGATGAACCCAAGGAATTTTCCACTGGATACGCCGAAGGCACATTTCATAGGGTTCATTTTGAGCTCATATTTGCGCAGCCTCTGGAATACTACTCTCAGATCCTGCAAATGGTCTTCTTTTCTGCTGGTTTTCACCACCAGGTCATCAATGTAGCATTCTACCTTCTTGAAGAGCAAATCATCAAAGATCTTTGTCATAGCTCTTTGGTAAGTAGCGCCGGCATTCTTGAGGCCGAACGGCATTCTTTTATAATGAAATATCCCCTTCGGGGTGCGGAATGCAGTGTGCACTCTGTCTTCTTCAGCAATCCAGATCTGGTTATATCCGGATGACCCATCCATGAATGACAGGGCTTCATGGCCAGTGGTTGCATCGATCATTACTTCAGTGATTGGCACTGGGAAATCATCCTTCGGGCAAGCCTTATTCAGGTCCCTGAAATCTACACATATTCTGATCTGCCCATTTTTCTTCTTCACGGGCACTATATTGGCCAGCCATGTAGTATACTGGTTTTCTTCAACAAAGCCTACATCAATCAGCTTGTCGACTTCTTTGTTGATCTGATTTATCAGTTCAGGACGCATTCTCCTGGAAGGCTGCTTTACAGGGCTAGCCTCTGGGTCTATTGCCAAGCGGTGCTGTGCCACATCAGAGCTCAGTCCCGGCATTTCATCATATGTCCATGCAAAACAGTCTCGGAATTCTTTCAAAAACTGAATATACTGTTCTTTGACAGCTGGCTCCAACAGTGCGCTGAGGAATGTAGGCCTTGGCTCATCTGCTGACCCCAGATTCACTTCTATCAGCTCATCGACGGTGGCTTGGCCTCCGTCTTCAACTTCGGGTGGGGCTTCTTGCAAATCAATAAAGCCTCCCGGGATATAATCTTCTTCATTTTCATGATTTTCTGTTTCATCAGATTGGTCATCAGCAGATGCTGGTGCATCGTATAAGGCCAATACGGCCGGATTCTGTTCAGTCTGCCCCGAGGACGTGACTGGCTCAGCGGAAAACTTCGAAGTGGAGTCTTCCGTGTTTAGAGGCTCCTCTGATGTGGGCTCCCCTGAGAGGTCATCATTATGTAGAGCTCGGAATTCTTCTAGAATGCGCCCAAACTCCAGGCACTCTTGCAGCTCTCTGGCTACTTGCTCTTCATCCGGGTTTCCCGTATCAAATTTTGCTTCATCCTGGAACAGATCCTCCTTGCAAGATAGATCTTCCCAGTACCAATCTCTCTTTGTATCGTCAGGTACCCCTGTCCCTGACTGATTGTCTGGGATTTCATTGTCCACTACGGACTGATAAATGATTTCTTCATCTTCCGAAGGGTATTGGTCATAGTCCATCCCAGGGGAATCTTCATGCTGGTAGAAGGCAGAGATGACATCTACCTCGGCTTCATAGTATTCTTGAAGGGTATAACCCAGTCCCGGGTGCTGTGTGATCTTCCTCAGTTCCTTATTATCTCGAGGCGGATCCCATAGCTCCTTGAATGCTTTCTTCTGGGCTGCAGATTGTAGTGATGGCATTTGCATCTTTGAGAACATCTGTGAAACCCGCTGGGTAGTATACTCCAGGCCTGTAATCGGCACCATCCGGTTTGCGGCCTCTTCAGGGACCATGCAGTCTTGATCATCTTCTTCGACTGCCTCTCCGGTGTAGAATATGGTGGGCGGCTCGCGGAAGCGAGGGATTTCCATAGTCTTCAGTGGCAGCACTGTTTGGTACTCTAGGCTGGCGATGGGTTTGATTAAACCTTGTGGGACCTTCACCTGTATGTACCTTTCTTTCATTTCTTGGTTGGTGCCATCTGGATGGATGCTAGGAGGGGTGATCCGAGCAAAATCATCAGCATAAGAGATGTGAGCTACTTCATGCTTTTCAACATAGCCCCTGGGTGGCGGTGGAGACCAAGCTTTTGCCTTCGTCGTCGGCTTCTTCTGGCTGATCACAGCCTCTTTCTTTTCATCCTTTTGTGACACCTCGGTGTAGTAGGATGCATCGAGCATATGGCACTCGAACACTTCAAAGGGATGTAGGTCTGCGAACACCCTTTCTTCCTTTCCTTCATGGCAGTATTTTATGCATTGGTGTAGCGTGGATGGCACTATCTGATATTCATGCAGCCACGGTCTCCCCAGCAGAGCCTTATACGTGGTGTTGGAGTTGATCACATAGAATCGTACCACGGTAGTGAGGTCGCCCAGTGTGAGGTTGAAATCAGCCACCCCGAGAGGTGTTTCACATTTCTGGTTGAACCCAGCAATCTTCATGTCTCTGACCTTGGTAAGCTGCAGATCAAAGTAGTATTTCTGATAGATGCGATACGGGAGGATATTTACAGCAGCCCCGGGATCTATCAGTATCCTGCTCAGCGACTGACAGTTCAGGGAGCCCCTCATATACAACGGTCTGTTGTGACTGGCATTTGGGATCAGCATATCATCTTCTGTGAATGTAACTGATGGCCCCGAATTCACCTCCGTTAAGAGTGCTTCATATTGTGCCGGCGACTGCAGGGCATCCACAATTGCTTGGCGGGCCTCTTCACTCAGAGAGAGTATCTCCCAGATGGAGAATCTGGTGGGGAGCTTCTTCAACATTTTCATGATTCGACTGTCGACCCGAACATTAGACAGCCTCATCTCCTCTGCCCACCGGGGTCTTGGAGGTTCATGTGGTGCCTGTGGCCTTTGCTGCCCAGTCCCAGTTTCATTTTCTTCATCGGTCTCCCGGAGGGCTTCTTCTGTAATGACTGCCCCTGGCTTTGCTAGAGGGCTATTTTCTTCATTTTCCTCATGCTGTTTCTGCTTTCCGGCTGCTGTCTGCTGGCATTTATCGCTTTTAGCTGGAGCAGTATGAGACGGTTGCTCGTTTTCTAAGCTGGACAGGAACTCCAGGAATGAAGGGGCTCCTTCTGCTTTATCTTTTCCTTGGTACAAGCTGGCAGGGGGAGGAACCTGGACACCGCGCACCTCTGGTTTTGGGATCTGATAGGGTTGCTCCCCTCTGAACATAATATTATGGTTAGCTGGTGGCGGACGCCCCCATTTTCTCCCAGAACGTGTTGCATGGGCTGAGGTAGAGGCCTCAGCATGATTGGCTTCCAGCGGGGCATCTGATGCTTCTTGTTCATCATCCTCCCCGGGCAGAGAAAAGAGTACCGACAGAGTATTGCATTGTACTGTCGTGACCTTCTTTCCCTTTTTGGCCTTAGGCCGTCTCTTCTTTTTCTGGGAATTTGGCTTTGCTAGTTCCTGCCCCCAGAAGGACTCAGTCTCATCTTTCTTTGTTCTGCCTCCGGCTGCTCTTCAATTTCCAACTCTTCGAGCTGCTCCCAGAGTATACAGTCTTTCACCAACAGGTGTTTCGGCTTTTTCTGCTCATACTCATCAAGCTCATTAATATATTGCTGCAGACGCCTGGTTGCAGGACTTTCTTCTTTATGTGCAGGGAGGGGAGTTTGTCTCCTCCGGTTGCGAGTATGGATCCGGATGACTGGTCCGGTCTCAACTGTAGGCCATATTGGCTTTATTGGAGGCGACTCAGGCCTTGGGGTGACACCCCGGATAACTGCTCCGTTGGTTTTGACTGCGGGAGTCTTCTTTCTATTTTTTGTGGGTACCATCTGCCATCCTTCCTGATCTCTCAATGGGGTGAGGAGGCAGGCTTCATAGGTGTGCCTGGTGCATTCTTCAATGGCTTCCCTAGGCAGCTGTTGATAGATTGAGATCATATTGGCGGCCACCCTCCAGGGCGGAAGCTCATGTGGCCGAGGCGGCTTCACCTGGTAATCTCCCAGCTGCAGTTCACCCTTCTTGACCATTCCTTCCATGATATCTTTGAAGACATAACAGTCCTCAATTGCGTGCCCCAACACCCGGTGAAAGGGACAGAACATCGGATCATCTTTCTTTTCTGCATCTTCGGGCTTCTTCGGTTCAGGCAATGTTACCTTATTGAACTTATATGCCCAGTTAAATAATGCTGCAGTCTTATCCTTGGGAAAAGAGTAAGCCCTTCTCATCCTGTCCCTCAGAGAGACTTTGTCTCTTCTTTCTGCTGTATCTGCCATCGGGGGAGCTTCATCTGCCCCTTTCTTCCCTTTTTGTTGCTCAAAGGTTCTAAAATCGACGGTGTTGGCCTCAGAGTGTGACGGCCGCCGATCATTGGATTTACCTTTTGGCATGGCGGGAGCATTGACGGTCGGACGTTTGGACAAGAACGTCTCGACCTCCGCCACTATATTGTTCAGTCGGTCAAATGTTTTGACATCTGCACCGATCATTTTTTCTAGTACCTCCCTCCTGAGGTTCTGCTTGCATATCTGCACTGCATCCTCCTGATGAGGAGGTCTTCTGCATCTCATGGCTAGATTTCTCCATCTTTTGATGTACTCCAGTGCAGTTTCATCCTGTTTCTGCCTGGTAGCATACAGTTCTGCTATTGTGATTTCCCTCTCCGTGACATGAAACCTGTCGCGGAATTTTCTCTGCATATCGGGCCAATCAACCACTGATCCTGCTGACAAGCTTGAATACCATTCAAAGGCCAACCCAGTGAGGGACGAGCCAAAGAACTTGAGCAGATAGGCTTCATCGACTGCTAGGTCGCCCATGATTGTAGTATAGTAGGCTATATGCTCCCTGGGGGAGCCCTGGCCATTGAATTTCTCAAACTTTGGCGGCTTGCTGACGCCTGGAGGCAGTCTTTTGGCAGCATACTGGGGAGGATACGGTACCTTGTACACATCATAGGCACTAGTATCATCTCCAGTCTTTTCTGACAACTTCATTTCCACAATTCTTTCAATCATCTGCTTGTGGGCTACAGCTGGATCTATATCTTCTGGAAAGAAGTGGGCTTGTTGCTGGCTGTGAGGAGTTGTCATCACAGTGGCGCGCAAGATGGGCGCGGTAGGCTGTGTCTGAGACATAGAGGGCTGAGCCACTGTTTGCTGTGGAACAGGTTGGCTTGGTGCTTTGCCCTTATCGGCTAAGAGAGGATTAGCCAGGATAGTTGTTTCTGTGGAGCTGGATGTCTGCCCCGCAGGTTCAGCTTGCTTCGAGACTGATGTAGCTTCCTGTCTCTCATTGAGCTGTCTTCGGAGAGCATTGATCTCCTGTTGGTATCTTCTGAACATCATCTGGATCATGGGATCCATGGTTGATGGAATTTGTATATCTTCAGAAGTCCCTTCAGCATCATCAACAAAGGGGTTATCTCCATCTTCCGCTGTTACCACATTAACTGTCATAGTGGTAACCCTGCGGGCTTCATCATCAATTTTCATTTTATCTTTTGCTGCCTGGCCTCTTCTTGTGACAGGACCAGGTCTAGTTGCCAGCCTGAGCAATTCATCTGGCTGAGTTGGTAGTATATCTTGCCCCCTGGCCAGTCCAGCCATATTGCAGGCGAAGATTTGCATCTTTCTTTTCCGCCTGTAGACCTTTCTTTCTATTTGACTAGGATATCTGAGCCGGTCAAAGACCGATATTCTTTCTTTGGCTTCTTCCTCGTACAGGTCTTCTTCATTATATCCGGCCTTGGGGCCTTCTTCATAGTCATTTGAATCGGAGGAAGAGGCTTCGATCATCATTTCTTGGAAGGTTTCTTCTTCTTCATCATCTCTGGTGCCCAAGGCACGGGATAGTCTTTGCTGGCCTAGGGCAGAGCTCCCTAGGTAGTGGAAGTAGTCTTGGACTACCTGCTTAGTCTCCTCTGGGTCGCGCCTTTGCGGCTCAGGCCGGAGCATCAGTCTGTCCTGGCCCTTTTGCTGCCAGGCCAGTCTTGTCACCCGAGCATTCAGACGCTCGACCCTGGGATATTTGAAGATATCAGCCTGTCTGGCACAGGCTCCTGATCTTCTTGCAGTAACCATAGTGACTGGTTCACCTCTTCTCATATTGCCAACTTGGCAGCGGTTGGCAGCAGCATTGTAGATCTTCTCTTCCCATCTCTTGCCCCTGGCCATGGGATGGGTGTTGGTGAAGTTTTCCCTGGTCTCATATCTTTCGCCCCTCATCATGGGACGAACAGCAATCATATCTCTTTCTTGACCCTCAATCTCATCTCTCTTCCCCCGGGTCCTGGGGTAGGCAGCAGTAGCATTTCTTTCATCTTTCTTCATCTCCCTTCTGCCCCCTGCTCTGAGGCGGGCAACAGTGATATCAGTGAGGTTCTCTCTGTCTTCAGCTGGGGCCCAGCTTTGGATCCTCTTCGGTCGCCAGACCTGTTTGTATTTTGCTGGCTTGGGCGCCAGCGGCTTCTTTTCAGCAGCTTCCCAGTTGGCCCTCCTAGCGGCCAAAACCTGGAACTTGTTGTCAGTTGGGATGGTCGGGACGATTCTGTCCGGCCGGACTCCCCTGGGGCGACCGTCGAGGTTCGCCCTAATAGCACCCATCATTATCGTCTTTCCGGAATTGGAAAGGCGACGATCAACAGCAGTAGACCGGTTCCTCCGGTTGGTTTTCTTCCCCTTCTGGGCAGCAGTGGGGACCATGTCCCTTTTCTGGACATGATGGACGTAGCAGGCGACGACCGTAGGGGCCGTTTTCTTCGGTAAGCCATCCTTGCGATCAGCGGCCTCCACTGGGGCGTTTGCAGCAGCGCCTTGCTCCTCGTTATCGACCTGTAGAAGGTCGGTGTAGACAACGCCCAAGCAGTTGGGCAGCCCGACAGCTGGGGGAAACGAACCGAACGCCAGTGGTACCGCCAGGTACCCCTCCTGGACGTGCATGTCCACCGGTTGCTTGTCGAAGCATACAGACGCGATTTGTGTTGTCATCGTAGTTTCCTGGAAACAAGGAAACACACGGAATCAGAAATTTGAGGGGGGCCCGCTGGGCCTCCTACCTTAGCGTAAAGATGAAGGGAGACTAAGTCCCACCGGGCGTGCCAGACTTGTGGACGCGGATTCTTTTATGATATCTTTATCTATTTATTTAATTTGATTGATTGGTTATTTCTCGATTTATTGGTTCATTGGCGTGCCAGTCACCGTGGTGACGATTCTTATTGTGCGCTCGATCTGACTTGGTCAGTCGATTGTGAGTGATCGTGTCTGGACTAGAAGTCCGTCATACCCTGAACGCTATGACGTTAATTACGTCCTCCCTAAGGAAGACAACCCTTGATTAAACGCTAGAGGTAGGAGGAAGACAGCGGTAAAGCCGTATGCTCAAAGGAGACAAAATTCATCTGTTTGCAAGACGTTAAATGTATTTGAACAGAGCAGGGGTTTGTTAATTACGGGAGAAACCCGACGGCATATTCCCACCATCTTGGATGATGCCAAGTGGGGAATAGGAAACCACCCATGCAGCGGCAGGGTGGGATCCATAAAAGATCGGGTGTATACACATAACCCGGAATCCGGATGGGGACCGGCCTGATGTAACACACCCGGTACGAGTGCGATGTCTTATTAATATCCCCCTTCGGAGGACCATCGGAGATCACGCAAGGGCATAACTCCGTGGGCCAGCGGGGTTGGAAGAGAGTACCACACTCGATTGGTGGGGTATATGTAAATTTTGGCAGCATGTTCCCTCAACCTGGATTATGCCAAGGGAGGATAGGTCATCGTCCACGGAGAGCCGGGACAACGACCGAACAAAGATGGGCACCAGGCCCAGGGACATCTCTTGCCTTCATATCATTGATCAATATTCCCTTGGAACCCATCAGAACACATGTAATGACATGGTTCTTTGGGTTCATAAGGCAGCGGTGAAATCCGGATTCGGGACGAGAGCTGTAGGGGAGATCTTCCCCATTATTGTATCTCATCAAGACACAAGTGATGGTCTGTGAGTACCCCCTTGAACAGATGTAGGGGGAGATTTAGAAGTTTGAAGAAAGATGGTGCGGGGATGGGCCTCGGAGTGGATTTCATTGACTGAAGGAGGGATCTCGGCGTGGCTTTCGATTGGCAAGAAGGAGCTCTCGGCGTGGCTTTGATATTGGCCAAGGAGGGGTCCCGGCCAGGAGCATTTGGCTGGCCAAAGGGGCTCTCGGCAAGGGGTTTATCCAGAAGGAAGGGGCCTCTCGGCGCGGTCCTCTGATTGGCCAAAGGGGCTCTCGGCATGGCCTCTTCATGGACAAAGGGGGCTCTCGGCCTGAGCATTTGGTTGGCCAAGGGGGGTTCTCGGCAAGGGGTTTGGCCGGCCAAAAGAGGGAGGAAGGCCTCTCGGCCTGGAGCTTCTCGGCGGGCTCCTGGGCGCGCCGGAAAGGGGGGGCGCCGAGAGGGGCATCATCAGGTTTTGGGCAAAAGGGGTGTGAATGGCTACGAAGGCAGAGGGGCTCTCGGCAGAGGGCTTCCCGGCGCGCTCCTGGCCGCGCCGGGAGTCTGCCGCCGGGAGCCTTGCACATAGCTTCACGTGGAAAGTGCTATAACAGACTGGTTTGTCGTTTAGCTGAAAGAAGGGGGAGGCCTCTCGGCCTTATGGTTCTCGGCGGGGAAACTCGCACGCCGAGAAGATGAAATGCAGAAGGATTTCAGGGTTTCAGAGCTGAAATAAACGATGCTCTGTTCGGGTGTTTTCTGGGATTTCAAGCTCGAATTGATGCCGAGCCAGGAGTGCAAAAGGGGAGACTCATGGATGTTTCTATTAGAAGGGTGCCAAGGGAATTGGACGATGGAATCAATGAAAGAAATTAGACCATCACCTGATCCTGTGGAGGGTTTTATCTATCTGTTGCAGGCCATTTGGGGGAGTCAAGAGATGACTGTCCTCCATCCCCTCCGGACGAGCCCAGTGACATTGAAAACCGGCGAAGGAGGGACTCTCAGCGCAGAAACTTCAGGCCCTAAGCATTCAATACTTAGAATGGAGGACCCTGGGATCGGATCATCATTTATGAGAGCTGGACAGTCCAGGAAACCAAGAGACTGATATCTCTGGTTCCTAAATCGCATAAGGGGGCTCGTCAGAAAACTCAGATTATATATATAGGGAAACAGCCATTGAGATCGGAGAGGGAAGGAGAGAACAAAACTCAATAACCCATTAGATGGGGGTAGGAGTCCTATCCTCGTCCCTCTTCGAAGAACAAACCCATACGATCGGCTCTGAAACCCAAGGAGTCCAATCTATATTTCTTTCAGACAAAGACCATATACATAGAGAGACAGAGATCGGATATCTTGATCAATCAGTGCCCAGGCGGGCCATATCGATGTTTCATTGCATTGCATAAAAATCTTACACTGATCATGAAAGAAAATGCAAGACAGAAAGGTAAAAATCAAGGCCGGAACTCTCCGGCTACAGTTGATAAATCGAGAAAGGACTCGCTATATTACATCAGATAAAAGAAAAACATGGAGGAGGGGAGGGTGGAGCATTGACTCCTCTCCCTCCCCAGTGCCCACCTGGAGCTTTCCTTCTTCTTCTCTTCTCTGTTGGTTGAAAGGGGGGGTGGCTCTTGCTCTCCGAACGGGACTCCCTCTCTATCTTTCTATTGCTCTATCTTTTCTTTTTCTTTCTTCCGATCGATCCCCTTTTTCTCTCGATCCCCTTTTTCTATCTGGCTTGGCTTCTTTCTCTTCTTCTTCCCCCTACTTCCTCTCAGCCGCCTCCTCTTTTTTTTTTCTTCGAAGGGAGGGGGTTTTATAACCCTTTTCCTCTTCCTTCTCGGCAGGCACCTTCACGGCGCGCTTGAGGTAAGCTTCCCGGCGCGCTCGAATTTGGTCTCTCGGCGCCAGTATCTGGGCTTCGACATGGGCTTTCGGCGCCACCTTCATATAGGCCCACTTGGGGTTTCTTTAAGTGTATCATCACCCCAAAGGGTTTATCATCTATGAAATATCTTGTATTGAAATCATGATTGCAATTTTCATCAGTCCGCAGTCGGGGTTTTATCAGTCCGTAGACAGGGGTTTCATCAGTCCGCAGACAGGGTTTTATCAGTCCGTAGACAGGGATTTCATCAGTCCGTAGACAGGGGTTTTATCAGTCCGTGGACAGGGATTTCATCAGTCCGCAGACAGGGTTTTATCAGTCCGTAGACAGGGATTTCATCAGTCCGTAGACAGGGATTTCATCAGTCCGTAGACAGGGGTTTCATCAGTCCGCAGACAGGGGTTTTATCAGTCCGTAGATAGGGATTTTATCAGTCCGTAGACAGGGATTTCATCTTATCAATATCATCACTCGAATGGCGACGAGCTCGGACATCAGCCTTAGTCTGGGAAGACCTCAGCCGGGTGCATAATCTGTGGAGACGATTCTTCTTCTGCTCTATCTTCTCAGGAGCCTTTACCATCTTCATCTGCCGGTGCTGGCTTCATCTTTATCTCACATTACTTCCGTCAGTAAGCCGACATCTGACTTACCCTGACATATCGTCTGTGACTTCTTGGACGAAGCAGTAGTACAGCTCTTCTTAAGGGGCTGGAAGATCTCATTAGTCGAGTGACTGCTGCTTTATCAGTGCTGCCGTCTGAGTGACATTGGCACCGAGCATCAGCTTTGGCCGACAAGGACTTTAGCCGGGTGAAAGGTTGATAAGCTTCATCATTAGTCTTTCACTGTTGGTCAGATCTTCTTTTCAATTATGCTTCCACCCTTGTTCATTTTCCGGGTGTCAGCACCTGTATGGAGTGCATTCCTTCTGCCTCCGCGGCACGCTGTGTAGCACGAGTGTAACGACCCGAGAATCCGATTACCGGGAAGGCCCGATAACCCGAGACTCGCACCGCCGCCCACGAGCCGGGAGGGCTCGGAAGGGCTAAAAGGAGTGTGGAGGCACAAAGAAATAGGAAATAAAGCAAGACAATTCAACAAATAATAGAAATAAATAAACAACTACAACAGAGTCCAGTCCAACAGAAAGTACAATCTAAAGCAGTAAAGCATACCACATGCCAAGTGAACACTCGGCCCGGCAAGCTGGCAACTGAGAACCTCCGCTCCGCACCCTCGAACCACAAGGAAGAATCGCTACACCTGAAAAGCAAGGAATGAGTCTCCAAAACAGAGACTCAGCAGGGATCCCGCGGAACCCCAACCGGAAACAACGGCGGTAGCGGAAAGGAGAGCTACAACTACAGCAGGAACAGCAAACCGGTGGCCGATCAAAACTCGACACTACAGCTACTCCTACTGCCAGAAGGCAGACCTCGAACACGCAGTCGAAGCTACCGAACCACGCTAGTACCACCTACCGAAGTAAAAACACACGGTAACCACGCCGTAGAGGCCTGTCCCCCGGACAGCCAACCTGGACATGCTATCCAAGGTGCAACCCCGACCATCCGATCGCGGGTACCGCACCACAAGACGCCACTTCGGTAAAGACACTAGCACTAGTCTCACGGCGCAAGAACCGACACACGCGCCAAGGTGAAACAACCGAACTCACCGGTCAACAAGACCGAAAACCCGAAGGTCAAAGACACAAGACTGACAGTCTGTCACTCCGTACTCGACAGGAGTACCACCCACGAGAAGCACAACCGGTAGCGTCCCCTGACGTCTTACACCGCACCGCAGGTGAACCGCCTGACGTGGTAGGTCCTACCTGAGGCGCGAACACCGTACAAGTAACCACAAACAAGTAACTAGCTGGGGTCACACCCGTCGACGTGGGTCCAACCGCCCCCAACCACGTGTGCACACACAGACCTTGCGTCACTAGGTCTAGTCCTCTGACCGGTTTTCCCCCGTAGCCGGACTCTGGCTACTGACGAGGGGCCTACGGTAACCGGTCCACAAACCGTCTCAAAGGTGAATGCCCGTACACCACTCCCAGGTGAGACCAGCACCTCGTACTGGTGGGCTACGACTAGTGGAGGGTCACTGAAGGAGTAGACTCTCAAGTCAACGGAAAACAACGTCCGAATCCGACGACGTACGGGGACCACCCCACGTACCGGCCCCGTCGCACGGTGACCATAGTCGGAGAAGAAACGGGACTCACAGTCCACGGCCACGCACGCACCGTGCGCGAGAGTCGAGAAAACTCAAGTGGCGCTAAGCCACTGGACTCTAGACAGTCCTCTAGACACACTACAGCCAACGGTCCTTGAGTCACAATACCCGGGGTCAAGACCGTTGCACGCAACAGCACAAGGCCGTCAATCTAGTCCAATCTCTAGGTCTAAAACCATGGTAGCACGAGTACCGAGATAACACACAAGTCGCCAAGACCACTCCCTTGGGAAGGGAACGCAAGGGACTAAGGCCACCCACACGGGACACACGAAAAATGCAGAAGCACGATTCCCAAGGTAGCACACAAGCCGCCACGACGATTTCCCATCTTGAAACAAGCGGGAAACCTCCAGCCCCAGGCCGGACAACTGGACTCGCAGTCCAAGGCCAAACACATGGCCCACACGGGAATCGCCTTCCAAAGGAACCCACGATATGCGGGGGAGATCCCACCGCACACACACCAATACACGGTGACTCGATCGAGCGTAATACGAAAGCCCGGAACACGTGAGGTCACTCGGACCCACCACACCTATGGGCACGCTAATCGAGGTAACACGGTCTCTCCCGACACCCTCAAAACACGGACACAGAAACCCACGGGCGTCTGGGACATTCACGAGACCGCAAGTCAGACAAGAAAACGAGGTTGCCACCCTCATGGGGCAACCAGGCAAGTGGCGGTCCACCCTTGGGCCGTCACAAGCATGTAACGGCCTGGTCCAGGCGCGTTACACAAAAGTAACGCGCTTGGCCCCATGCGTTACACACCAAAGCCAAAAAGGGATGTAACGCGCCTCTCTTGGTGCGTTACTCGCATGTAACGCACCTAGCCCAGCGCGTTACATGGCCCTTACACTCGGGGTGGGGAGGGGAAGTAACGCGCCTGCCCCTACGCGTTACAAGCAAGCAACGCGCTGGGCCTAGTGCGTCGCTTGGCCCACCCACCTGGGGTGATCGCAGGAAGCAACGCGCTTGCCCCAGCGCGTTACACGGATGTAACGCGTTGGCCAAGGCGCGTTACTTGCGCAGACCCCCCAACGGTCGAAAAGCAAGCGACGGCCTGGCCCATGCGCGTCACTAGCAAACGGTGGCCAGTCGTGGGACCGTTACAGCCCCCGGCCCCGAAGGCCAACACTCAGGGAAAGTAACGCACCCCTCTAGGGGCGTTACAAGCATGTGACGGTCACTGGAGTGACCGTCGCTTGCCCCCGAGCACGCTACGGCGGGAAAACCCCAAAAACTTCGACCACGCCCCCGTACCTCCATAGGAGAGGGGGAAAACAAGGGGGAAGCTCCCCAGAAGCCCCTAGCATGCATCTACGGCCTCGGATCGGCCTAAAACGCAATGAAACGAGAGATCGGCCCACAAGCCCTAAAACATGGGTTTTGCCCAAAAACCCTGATTCCACCCGCTCGGCTCACCACGGCCTACGAAACTCGCGGGAAAGGAAGTGCACGAGCTAGGGAACCATCACCCTACCTCCACCGAAGATTTCGCGCCCTGAGCTCGCCGATTCGTGAAGAAACGCCATGAAACCCTTATCGGCTCGCGACCGCGCCATGAGCTCCCACGCGCCTCCACCGCCTCGATCCTCGCCCATCCTCGCCCGCGTCCTCGCCCGCGCCGCCTCCGCCTCGCCCCCTCCTCGCTCCGTCGGCCGCCGGAGAAGAGAGGGAAGAAAGAGGGCGTGAGAGAAGAGAGAGAGTGAGAAGGAGAGAATGAGAGGGGGAGAGAGGAAAATGGTTAGTATATATAGGAAAACCCAAAAATTTGATAAATTCAGAAAATTATGAAAAATTACCTCCGCGATCCTCGGGAGGAGCACAACGCAGTGGTACTGTCCCGGAGTCGTAGAACGCCACGGTTTGCCCTGCAAAGAGTTCCGAAGGCACATCAGGGAAAAACACGTGTAAAGCACAAAATACACTCCGAGACCCACGAACGAGGATCCAAAAAATATCCAAAAAATCCGGGGCATTACAGCCCTCCCCCCTTAAAGGAATTTCGTCCTCGAAATTCACGACCAAGCACGAAGTCACAGGGGAAGAACACTGAACGAACTGACACGCTGTCAGAGCCCCAGCACAGAAAAGCTCGATTCTCATGAAAACACAGATCCTGAGGTACACAGCCAGACTCACAATCACGCATAACACCTCGCTCCTCGCGCCGAGCACACTGGCCAGCAGAGCAGGCATATACCAAAGGACACAGTCTGGCATCACCTCAGACAACGCGAGAATCCACCATGGCGCCGCAGCCACGATCTCACTCACCGAGGAATCACAACCCTCGACACGAGCAACGGCTACTGATCCACCCAATGGTCAGTAGACAAAACACACATCAGCTTCGCAACCAGCTGACAGGTCGCACACCCTCCTCAAGGGAGCAACCAAAACAGAGCCTCCACCAGCTCAAGCAGCCATCTCAACAGACCGCAACCAGCACATCGGCTCAACACCAAGAAACACCTCACACATGGCAAGCCGAAAGCTAGACATAACACTGTGCCAACTCTTGTCAGAAGACAACCTTCCACAAAGCCCAGATCCCATCCGGAAAGGCACATCACATGATCAGCCACCCAAGGCCTCGCTGGCACACGGCTCTCGCCATGCTCGAGCCCCAACAACCAGCATCTTGTCTGTGAAAAGACCACACGCCGACGGTCACCAACCGCTCGCTCAGGTTCTTCCTTCTTTCATGGTCCTCCACCGGGTCCAAAGGAAACATTCCAAACCTCGGCAAGCCATCCGTCGACTCACACACAGACTGATGCCGCATCTCGAGCTGCACTCCTCTCGGACTCCGCATCCGAGTTCGAACATCACGCCAACTCGACCCTCTCGGGGAGCACAACGAAACCAAATGATGGATCTTGGTGTCTTCAGTCATCACCTCACTGGACTCAGACTTACAGGGGAACCATCCCACACTGGTCACCAAACCAGGGATAACAATTGCGACACCAACGTCCTATCAAGGACCATCCTCCGACGCCCATCTCACAAAAGGCCTCCGCCCACAGGCGTCACTCATCCATCTGGTCTCATCAAATCCTTCGATCAATCCAAGTGGACACCTGCCAATCCCGATTCCGCCCTTACTACCGAGCCACGGGACACCACCTGAACAATGCTCACGGGTCCCTAAGCAACATACATCTCATCGGGGCCAGCTACGAGACTAGCCTTACCAGTCACCCGCAGCTACCAACAGGAACCCACAGCCTGGCAGAGATCACTTCCTCAAAAGATGATCTCATCCGAGGACACGACTGGGAACACAAGTCGGACACCAAGCCACCGACTCTGACCAACACGTCCTCGACCTCCGTCAGGCGACATCCTCAACAACCCCATCCAGGTCCAACACCGACGCCTGACACGGCTTCCAACACAGGAACAGGGTACTCATGCGGCGCACTAGCCAGCAGTTTTCCCAACCCTCCATCTTGCCAATGCCAAGAACCACAAAACATCGAGCAATGGCACGTCAACAACACGTTTCACACAGAGGAACCAATCCTCCAATGCTCAACGCAAACTCAGGAATCCGCCCGCAGCAACCAACGCTACGATCCTGAACCAATAGGTTATGGGCCCACCACGCTTCCGCTGCGCACTCAAATCCGCGCGCACAGTCGAGAAAGCAAACACCGCCCAACCAGTACTCGTCCTTCCGGAACAGCGCCAGCACCCTCACACGTCAAGGGAATGGGCACTACTTCTCACAGGCAACCGCCTTGCCAAGACAAGGAGCACATCTCGCACTGACTTCATGGCATACAAGGCCAGCCAATCCGAACACGCAATGCAAGATGACGAACCTCAACCCAACACAATCTCTCCAACCAAAGGGGAGACCAAACGCACTTCCGACCAACGGAAGGACTCCACGCTCGACCTGACCTCGAGCCTCGCGCATGCTGGAAACAGCACCATCCAGCACCAAGGAAAACCATTGCTTCCATCAGGTCAGCGCCTCCGACACACTCGACGAGTGTCACGTCGGACCACAATCACAGCATCTCTCGATGCATCACCGCTGCAATTCCTCGAACTACAACACGGCATGCCAAGAGCCGCAACACGAGCCATGACGACAACCGCCGACGCTCGCCCTTGAGTCCCGAACTCGCAGTGGAGCCTTCACCCCACAAGCCAACTCCAAGGCGAACACAACCCATTCGCACACAAGAGCGCAGGAGCAAGACTTACTGGGACACCACAGCCCAATCCTGCCTCGAAATCCATAAAACAATCGGGACTGACACGTCATTTCTGACGCCACAGAGCACGACAAGATCATCAGGCTCGACGAAACAGCAGCCCACCGAGAAGATACTCCGCTCATCTGAGCACACTTCTCGATCAGAACGCCTCAGGAGCTGGACAAACCTCAAGCTGGAGTGACCAAAAACCGACAGCAGCTCCCTCAGAGCACGCTCACGGCCACTTAACCTGTAACGCCTGGTAATTTTGGAATGTAAATAAAAGGATAAATACATACTCTTATAAGTATATAATCTCTTCGATAAGCAAGTAATATTCCTTCAGAAATGGAAGTAAAAGGTTTACTCGGATCGAACCTGTCTCTGATACCCAGGACAAGGATTAATAGAAGTAAAGGAAATTGTGAGGAATAAAATCTCTATATGGAAGAATGCTAGGATCTAAACGTACGTTAGAACCAATCACACCAAACTAATAAGGCCTAGAACATTAATGGAAAAATCTGATAGCCGTATGAGCCTTATATACGCCTATACGGATATACATGCGAATTATTAAAAGCTATGAGTCGTATGTTTTAACAATAAGCAAATAAGACTTCCAAACAAAGTAAACTTGTGTAAAAAGGACCAAATAGGAATAACTAGTTATAAATAAAATTATTAGGCCTTGATAAAGGATTAACAATTAACCTTAAAAACATTTAAGTTAATGCTAAGCTCCATTGGCCCAAACTCATCCCAAACAATTAATGGGCTTTTTAAAACGTTTTATTATCTTCTTCCATATAGGCAAAATATATATATATATATATATACATAAGTACATAACATAAACCAGTAAATATGTATATATATATACCTAGAAATAGAAGGAAAGTATATATTATATACGAATGAACAAATAATAGAGGGAGATACAAATAACGCCTCTTAGTAAGGCGTTAATTTAAAAAGAAACACCTCTATCAACGGCGTGACTAAAGAAAGGACGCCCTTACCTGACGGCGTCAAATTCCAAACGCCAAAAAGGGCAAGGCCAAGAAACGCCTCTATATTGGGCGTGTTTTAAAACAAGGAACGCCCTTATACAAGGCGCTTCTTAAGAAACGACCTGAACCAGGTCGTCAATTTAAGAATCGACGACCTGACCAAAGTCGTTAATTCCATTTGTGAACCGTTCAAACCCAGAGCTTATCCAGGGAAGGATCATGTTAATCTAGTAAGTGGTTAACATGGCAAGGACTCTAATAGGGATATATTACCCGCAATCAAACACTACTTTTGTGAGGATTCCAAAATCCTATAAATAAGCTGCTCGATCCAAACCCTAAACCTATTTGATCGACTGCTGCTGTCACGGTAAGAACTGAACGTTCTTATTTTCTTCTGTTTCTCTTCCTTATGAACGTAGTATGTGAAGAATTAATATTCTTCGTTTATTCTATTCTTACAGGTTAAGAAGCCCCTACGCTCTGAAGAAAAACAGAGCTCTTTCATCCGGGTAAAAGTTATTTACCTTCGTATGATGTTCAGATCACAAAGAAACTGATACAGTTTCTTTATTTTCTTATAGGAAAACTACAGTTCTTCTTCTACGATTTTTCATCAAAGCCAACATCCTTCTTCCTCAGGCCATCATCTAGTAGCCGTTGTTGTCTTCAGGAGCATAGCAGAGCATCATCTTCTTCTAGTCAAAACCCCTCACGGTTGTCTTCAAATCAAAACTTTAAGGTAGGTTTTCTCAAGCAACGTAGCCCAAAGAAATTAACTCCATAAACATACCAGCATGACATGCATGATATATATATATAGTTTGCTTATGGTTTTAAAATGTTTTTTGTAAATTTTGAAAGAAACGCCCTTGAATAGGGCGCTACTTTAAAAGAAACGACCATGACAGAGGTCGTCAATTTCAGAATCGACGCCCTGTACATAGGCGTTAATTTCATGAAAATAATAAATACCCACATTATAAAGATGATATATATGAAATCCTGATTCTAATATAATACATGACTCTACCCGCTAGTTTTCCTGTCCTGTCCATGAAATTTGATCTCAGAAAATTGCTTGTTATATAACTTCGTTACTGTTCATGACCCTTGAAGAATTAACGACCTAAGTTAGGTCGTGACTTGTGAAACTAACGCCCCGAACTAGGGCGTGAGTATGTAAATAACGCCCCTTTACAGGGCGCTTTCATGAAAAATACAGAAAATAGATTTCCTGCAAAAATAGAATTAAAAGAATGGACGACCGATGTGCAGGTCGTCAAATTGAAATAAAACGCCCCTGAACAGGGCGTGTTTTTGATAAAATACTGAAGTTAGTGAAAATTTTGTAAAATAGAAATATATAAATGCCCTTCTTTAAGGCGTTGATTACTTTAGAAAAGACTTAGCGTAAGTCGTTATTTTACTGTAAAATGATTTTTATCCTGATTCTGTTAGCCGATGGTTTCATATTATACATATACATATATATCGGCACTATTCTCCACTCCGTGAGTATAGTCCCACGTTTCACGATTGTTTTATCGATCACACTCAACTCTCATTGACATACAAGCTCTCCATTGGACATTCCGTTCCTTTGGACTAGCGAGTTAGTCATAGAGACCTCCGTAAGACTCCTCGTAGCCTTGGATTCCCTCAAGGCCGACTGAGCTGGTTGTACCCTAAAAACCCATTACACTATTTTGCCATGTCACTCTAAAGAAACATGGTATACTGGCCCTTATGATTATACAAAGAGTATATCATAAGAATTCCTTAATGTAATGATTATATCATGCCATATTATGTTGTCCTTGCAAAACCTCAATTCTATGATAAGAATGAGGGTATGTTACCTTTGATATAATGTCCCTATGGACTAAATTCTATAGAATGTCCATATCGATTGGTCATGGTACCCAAGTTAAGGGAACCATATTCGACCTAGTGTTATCGATATCGTGATTATACCGTCATTATCGCCATTCCATGTCCTTTGCCATATTTTTGGACTCTATTCCATCAAAGTTGTCATACGGGTCTACAAGCTTGATTATTGAAATTCAAAAATTGGCTATATAAACAAAAGTGGATGTCAAAAACACATGATAAATGCCTGCGCATATAGGGCCCGATCTGGTCCTGGGAGGAGCACCCGAAAGTACTTGTGCCCATGGGAGTTAAAATGATAAGGTATCTGGCATTATACTGAGTACTTTACTTTCTAGATTGGACATTCCACATAAATCTCGTTCTCGAAATCGTACTTGACATGAAATGAAATGTGTGGCCCGAAAAAGGGTAATTTACTCGCTTAATACATGATAGCCAAAGTTCTTGACATGACTTGTTAAATGTACTTGCTTGAATATCTCAAATGTCTTGTTATCTTGTTGAAAGTTCATGATTAGTCCATCTTAATTCCTTGATATTACATTTTCTCTATCTTGTCGTTTTATGCGAGCATGCATAGCTTTATTGCATTCATGAAAATGTAATTACTTAAACCCCTTGCTAGTACTTGAGATATAATTTCCTACTGAGCCTTCGCCCACTCCGTTTATTCCAACATTTTCAGGTAATCAAGTGGCTAGCGAGACTATGACTCACACGGGCGGGACAAGTGTGCAAGCGAGCTTCGGAAACTAGTGAACCTGAGTCTTTTATCTTTCTTGAGTCTAGTTAGTATTCCCTATTAATTGTCTGATCTAGTATTGCGTCTTGTGTTAGAGTCTGTCAGTGCGTCAGTTCTCTTTTCTTTCATGATGACGTAGTTGAGTCGTCAAGTTCTTGAAAGAGATTTATATTTGAAATAAAATTTTTATGCTATTTCAAATTATTTGGTCTCATGCGATTGCTCTTGATCCTTCACGACTGTTTAACTGCCACGTTCCGAGCAAACGACACGTTCCGCTGCTATCGGCCTGGGGCGTGACATAACCACGAAAAATTCTCTCCAGCCACCTGACCACGCTGCAGGTTCCTCGAACGCAGCACCGCGAGCTCACGCCTGCCAGCAACCACCTTCACAGCGCCGCACAGCGCACTCAAGCTCTCAAGCGAGAAACAAGGCAGAAAACGAACAGAAAACCCTAAGCCAGCTGCCGATTGTACTGGACCTTATGGACTCTGATCACTGCAATATTTTGAATTCCTATGTACGTCCACAACCACCGCTCTGATACCAGCTGTAACGACCCGAGAATCCGATTACCGGGAAGACCCGATAACCCGAGACTCGCACCGCCGCCCACGAGCCGGGAGGGCTCGGAAGGGCTAAAAGGAGTGTGGAGGCACAAAGAAATAGGAAATAAAGCAGGACAATTCAACAAATAACAGAAATAAATAAACAACTACAACAGAGTCCAGTCCAACAGAAAGTACAGTCTAAAGCAGTAAAGCATACCACATGCCAAGTGAACACTCGGCCCGGCAAGCTGGCAACTGAGAACCTCCGCTCCGCACCCTCGAACCACGAGGAAGAATCGCTACACCTGAAAAGCAGGGAATGAGTCTCCAAAATAGAGACTCAGCAGGGATCCCGCGGAACCCCAACCGGAAACAACGGCGGTAGCGGAAAGGAGAGCTACAACTACAGCAGGAACAGCAAACCGGTGGCCGATCAAAACTCGGCACTACAGCTACTCCTACTGCCAGAAGGCAGACCTCGAACATGCAGTCGAAGCTACCGAACCACGCTAGTACCACCTACCGAAGTAAAAACACACGGTAACCACGCCGTAGAGGCCTGTCCCCCGGACAGCCAACCTGGACACGCTGTCCAAGGTGCAACCCCGACCATCCGATCGCGGGTACCGCACCACAAGACGCCACCTCGGTAAAGCCACTAGCACTAGTCTCACGGCGCAAGAACCGACACACGCGCTAAGGTGAAACAACCGAACTCACCGGTCAACACGACCGAAAACCCGAAGGTCAAAGACACAAGACTGACAGTCTGTCACTCCATACTCGACAGGAGTACCACCCACTAGAAGTACAGCCGATAGCGTCCCCTGACGTCTTACACCGCACCGCAGGTGAACCGCCTGACGTGGTAGGTCCTACCCGAGGCGCAAACACCGTACAAGTAACCACAAACAACTAACTAGCTGGGGTCACGCCCGTCGACGTGGGTCCAACCGCCCCCAACCACGTGTGCACACACAGACCTTGCGTCACTAGGTCTGGTCCTCTGATCGGTTTTCCCCTGTAGCCGGACTCTGGCTACCGACGAGGGGCCTACTGTAATCGGTCCACAAACCGTCTCAATGGTGAATGCCCGTACACCACTCCCAGGTGAGACCAGCACCTCGTACTGGTGGGCTACGACTAGTGGAGGGTCACTGAAGGAGTAGACTCTCAAGTCAACGGAAAACAACGTCCGAATCCGACGACGTACGGGGACCACCCCACGTACCGGTCCCGTCGCACGGTGACCATAGTCGGAGAAGAAACGGGACTCACAGTCCACAGCCACGCACGCACCGTGCGCGAGAGTCGAGAAAACTCAAGTGGCGCTAAGCCACTGGACTCTGGACAGTCCTCTAGACACACTACAGCCAATGGTCCTTGAGTCACAAGACCTAGGGTCAAGAACGTTGCATGGAACAGCACAAGGCCGTCAATCTAGTCCAATCTCTAAGTCTAAAACCATGGTAGCACGAGTACCGAGACAACACACAAGTCGCCAAGACCACTCCCTTGGGAAGGGAACGCAAGGGACTAAGGCCACCCACACGGGCCACACGAAAAATGTAGAAGCATGATTCCCAAGGTAGCACACAAGCCGCCACGACGATTTCCCATCTTGAAACAAGCGGGAAACCTCCAGCCCCAGGCCGGACAACTGGACTCGCAGTCCAAGGCCAAACACATGGCCCACACAGGAATCGCCTTCCAAAGGAACCCACGATATGCGGGGGAGATCCCACCGCACACACACCAATACACGGTGACTCGATCGAGCGTAACACGAAAGCCCGGAACACGTGAGGTCACCCGGACCCACCACACCTACAGGCACGCTAATCGAGGTAACACGGTCCCTCCCGACACCCTCAAAACACGGACACAGAAACCCACGGGCGTCTGGGACATTCACGAGACCGCAAGTCGGACAAGAAAACGAGGTTGCCACCCTCATGGGGCAACCAGGCAAGTGGCGGTCCACCCTTGGGCCGTCACAAGCATGTAACGGCCTGGTCCAGGCGTGTTACACGAAAGTAACGCGCTTGGCCCCATGCGTTACACACCAAAGCCAAAAAGGGTTGTAACGCGCCTCTCTTGGTGCGTTACTCGCATGTAACGCTCCTAGCCCAGCGCGTTACATGGCCCTTACACTCGGGGTGGGGAGGGGAAGTAACGCGCCTGCCCCAACGCGTTACACGCAAGCAACGCGCTGGGCCCAGTGCGTCGCTTGGCCCACCCACCTGGGGTGATCGTAGGAAGCAACGCGCTTGCCCCAGCGCGTTACACGGATGTAACGCGCTTGCCCCAGCGCGTTACACGGATGTAACGCGCTGGCCAAGGCGCGTTACTCGTGCAGACCCCCCAACGGTTAAAAACCAACGGTCGAAAAGCAAGCGACGGCCTGGCCCAGGCGCGTCACTAGCAAACAGCGGCCAGTCGTGGGACCGTTACAGCCCCCGACCCCGAAGGCCAACACTCAGGGAAAGTAACGCACCCCTCTAGGGGTGTTACAAGCATGTGACGGTCACTGGAGTGACCGTCGCTTGCCCCCGAGCACGCTACGGCGGGAAAACCCCAAAAACCTCGACCACGCCCCCGTACCTCCACAGGAGAGGGGGAAAACAAGGGGGAAGCTCCCCAGAAGCCCCTAGCATGCATCTACGACCTCGGATCGGCCTAAAACGCAATGAAACGAGAGATCGGCGCACAAGCCCTAAAACATGGGTTTTGCCCAAAAACCCCGATTCCACCCGCTCGGCTCACCACGGCCTACAAAACTCACGGGAAAGGAAGTGCACGAGCTAGGGAACCATCACCCTACCTCCACCGAAGATTTCGCGCCCCGAGCTCGCCGATCCGTGAAGAAACGCCGTGAAACCCTTATCGGCTCGCGACCATGCCACGAGCTCCCACGCGCCTCCACCGCCTCGATCCTCGCCCATCCTCGCCCGCGTCCTCGCCCGCGCCGCCTCCGCCTCGCCCCCGCCTCGCTCCGTCGGCCGCCGGAGAAGAGAGGGAAGAAAGAGGGCGTGAGAGAAGAGAGAGAGTGAGAAGGAGAGAATGAGAGGGGGAGAGAGGAAAAGGGTTAGTATATATAGGAAAACCTGAAAATTCGATAAATTCAGAAAATTATGAAAAATTACCTCCGCGATCCTCGGGAGGAGCACAACGCAGTGGTACTGTCCCGGAGTCGTAGAACGCCACGGTTTGCCCTGCAAAGAGTTCCGAAGGCACATCAGGGAAAAACACGTGTAAAGCACAAAAGACACTCCGAGACCCACGAACGAGGATTCGAAAAATATCCAAAAAATCCGGGGCATTACAACGAGCAAGTTGCTCGTGAAGCAAGTCAAGTTCTGAGGTGGCGATCCACAAGCTGGAAGAGACGCCACCTGCTCCCATCGCTGATGAAGCCGCATCAATCTGGGCACGCTATAAGCACATGAGAGGATAATTAGTGGCCAAGCACCATAAATCTAGGGTTTAAATTAGGAGTGTGCACTGTATATACACCTACCGAGGCACTCAAGGCTCCGCGGGCATCGCCCAACTGTTGCTCCGTCTCTGCCAAGCGAGCTCGCAAGTTTGCTATCATGGTATCACGGACATCCTACAGCCATGCCATACGAGTCAACATTCCCATAAAAATCACCAAAAAGAAGAAAAGAGGGAAAAAGGGAGATCCACCTCCACAAGTCCCCGGGGTTGGAGCCGCTCTGCGTACATTATCTTATATAGATGCAGGTAGTCTTCACTATCGTGCGCATGTGATTCCACGATTGTGCCACCCCGTTGTCAATCTTCATACTGTTCGGAGAACCGCACACGCCAATCAATGCAGGTTGCCGGTCCCCGTGTCTTTCTCTCGACGCGAGGTGGCGCAGCCGTATCCACCCATTCCTGAGCCAGTCCTAAAGTCCTCATAACCAATCGTAGCCGAAGCGGCCCGATTTCATTTAGGCAATGCATCCAATGATCCCGTCCGAACCGGGCACGATTTGTTAAAACCCATGGTTGGTCGGCATCGACCATGCCTGAGTAGGGTCTCCAGTTTACCTAGGTTAGGTTGTACATACCCATTTAGTTGGTCAAAACAAAATAAAAATAATCCAAAAAAAGAAAAAAATCCCACCATCGCTGCAAGGAACTCCTGTAGCTCATGCCTTAGCACCATCAGTTGGTAGGTTAGAGGCGCTGCACTCATGATGGCTTGCCACCGCCTGGCTAACGGCACCATCACTGGTCGCCAATGTCGAGCTCTCCCCATTGGGAGATAATAATAGCTCCACTGATGCATCATCATATGCCATCAGTACCTTAAGTGGACACTATTACAAAAAACAAATGTAATAATAATAATAATAATAATAACCAAACAAAAACCAAAAAAATATCTGGATAAATGGTTTGAAGCCACTCACAGTCATCTCACGATCTGCCTCTTGGGACAGACCTATAAACAAGTGTGCTAGCATGGCAGCTCCCCAGGCGTACTGCCCTACTCTTTCGAGGTCTGATAGCAGCTCCAGGAAACAACAATGGATACCGTCTCCTTTCGAGCTCAGTATCAATCTTCCCAACAAAAAGAGGAGAAATCTCCTCAAATCCATGTTGGATCTCTCCCAATTGCGAAAATCTGTGCCGTACACAGCACGACATCCCCTTTCCATCCTTTCCATAAATTCTTCCAAGGACTCATCGT
This sequence comes from Amorphophallus konjac, assembly GCA_022559845.1. NCBI lineage: Eukaryota > Viridiplantae > Streptophyta > Magnoliopsida > Alismatales > Araceae > Amorphophallus > Amorphophallus konjac. The sequence continues at coordinate 185,161 of JAHNEJ010003651.1, forward strand.
CCTGTCGACGAGTATCAGTGAGCCCTAACGCCTCCATGATGGATGCCCTGGCTACTGACCTGTTCTTCTGACCATCTAGGTCCAACCCCAGTAGCTTCTGGGCACCTTCTCGGTAGTCTGCGTAAGTGACTATGGTCACTGCCTCGCCATCCACCTTGAGACTCATGATTCGGACCACATCTTCTAGGCTGGGCACCATGTGCCCCCAGGGCATCAAGAATGCCCGACTCAGTGGGTCCCATCTTTCACGCAAGGCTTGGATCAGGACCAGGCCGAGCTTGATCGGCTCGATCCGCAGGAAGGCACCAAATCCCATCACGTCTAGCCTGGCCTTCTGAAAATCTGGGAGACCCCGATATGCTGCCACTACTAATTCCAATGAAATATGGGATTTCATCACACTCTGCGCATACACGAGGAATGAAGAGGGGTTTTGTCAAAAGAAAGAAGGAAAGAAAGGAAGAAAAAAAGAACGAGAAGGGAGGGCAGGAAAGCTCAGCTTACAAGTTACGATTGGGTCCTTTCACTGAAGTGCCCTTCAAGGTCCGAGAGTTTTCTGGAACTACTACCACTGGACCTGCTCCTCTTCGAGGAAATGGAAGATTCGCCCTCCATCCAGACCTCAGAATTCTCAGTTCCTCCTCTTCCGTGAGAACTTGTACTCTTCGAGTTGGCTCTCGATGTCCCTGGAAGAACTAAAGAGGCAGGTATTTATAGAAATGGGAGAAGGGCGGGCCAAGACTGCCTCCATCACCTTTAACGATAGCCCTCGCGATAGGGCGCCTACCATACGGTCCAATGTGTCACTTCACCGCCTGCGCAAGGTGATTGATTGGATGGTGTAATATGATGACCCGCTCCCTATGCTGTTAGGGATGCCCTGTCATGATGTAGAGGTCGTCCAGGAAGTTTGAAAGAGCGTTCATGAGAAGTGCCTAGAGCCGTCATTATTGACTTTGGCGGTAGATTTCCGTGTGAAAGATAGTCAGAGCAGGATACGATTCCCCATTTTGGGCAGAGTCTCGGCGAACACATCACATGGGAACAATGCAGAGGAGAAGAAGCGCAGGGAAGAAGGAACGCGCGAGAGAACAAATGAGCAATAGGAAATCAAATCACTTCATTCATAAGTCTACATAAGTTGTCACAAACATTACAATCATAGAGAGGAGGCGGGTATGCTAGCTCGCCAACTCTCGCCATCACACTCATGCTCATCCCTCTAGACGTCCCTCTCATCTCCCCTAAGGTGAGGGTCCCTCAAGGGCCTTCTGGAACTCCGTGAAGCAGTGCTCGCCTCACCCCGTGATGCCTGCCCCACAGTGGTGACCCGATGCTGCTCCCCTGGCGTGGCGAAGAAACCACCAACAGAAAAGCGGCCAGACTGGCGGAGTCGCACCCCAAACTCTTGCGCTCTCTCGTAGTGCGTCTCCATCTTTCCTAGCCTCTCTACCATGGCCTGAAAGCCTAGCTGGAGCTCCCTCACCTGGACCTCCATGGCTCTTCTTTCCTCCCTCTCATTCTCCCTCTCCTGTCTCTCTCTTTCTGCCTCTCTCTTGGCCACCTGGAGGAACACCGTCAACTCTAAGATGTTCGGAGAAGGACTCTCCTCATCCTGATGCCGCAGCTCTGCCACGGCTGCTGCCCACACATCACGCTCCTCTTCAGCACGGACCACGCGAGCCACTGCGCTAGTAACCTGCTCTCGGAGGGAGGCAATCTCAAGAAAAGGGGCCGAGGAGCTGTAAGATGCGACGCCAGCCATTCCCACCATCGCTGCCTGATGGGCACGCTGGAACAAACAAACAACGGCCATCGGTTAAGCTCCAAATTTAAAATAAAAAAATGCAGCACTTAGCTTACCAGGATCACCAGTTCCTGTTGAGTGACGGTCAGCTGCTGTCTAGCCTCTGCCAGTTGGGCACGCAAGCCGTTGATGTCGCGCGTATCCCCGAGTTGGAGAGGTCCCACATGACTCTCTCTCCGTTGCCGTAGGAAGTCGGCACTGTCCTGCACCAGTACGCTCTCTTGCTGTCCAGGGAGACGTATGCGCCAATCCTCGAGCCTTGCCGTGACTCTCCTTCCTGACACGGCTCGGCTCATCTACACTCGCCCATTCATCAGCTAAGCCTGGGATCCTTGGCATGCCCTACATCAAGAAAGAAGGGTCTTACGTCAAACAACGAGAACGCGTCTCCTGTCAAGGACGTGTCCTTCATTTGAGTGCAACACACGCCGAACCCTTTTCCCCTCTCGCATGGCTCGCTCCAAACTCCAAATGGATCAAAGAGGAGGAGATCGGAGGACCTACCAGACCGTGTTCACCTCCCTCCGCGCCATCGGGTCCCTCGGGTCCTTTAGGTGCCCGAAGGGGCCCTTCCTCTTCCATGGACGCCGCTCCGTGCTCTTGCGGGTCCCTCCTCGGGCGAGGAGTCCCTCACCCCTCTCTCCCTTCACCACGATCTGGCCCACCGAACTCCATCGATCGAGAGTGGAAGAAGACGAAGATGGGTGAGCAAATCTCGACGGAGGCGGGCTCGTTTGCGGGCAAGGCACGGAAGAAGAAGGGCTGCCTCGCACTTTAATTTTTAATTTGAAAGTTAAGACGCGTCCTCGCGCCTAGACGCGCCCAAAAAAAGTGAAAAAATATAATAATAATATATATTAATAATAAAGCGTCCACTTATTTGGACGCATCAGAAATGATGAAAACAGAAAAAATAATAAAAAGAGGAAAAGATAAAAATCCAAACTTTGCACATTCTCAATCCCAGATTTTATTCCATCAGAAAGCAGAGTGAGCTACATCAGGGGCTTAGGCACTCTAGGCCTTAACTTCCCCAATTCGGTTACATAAGACTTCCACAGCTCGTAGTTTTCATCCCCGCACGCTAATGCCTTTCCCACAACACTTGTCTTCCAGAGTGCTTTAATGGCCTTCGCTTCCTTCGCATCCGCCTCCATTCCCAACTCCCTCTTCTTCAAAGGGACGATGCCGGTTAGTAGTGGGAACGAGTAGCGTGGAATGCCGATCTGGAGGCAGCACCGATGCGCGTTGTAAAAAACAAACTCAGTCATGCCGATCAGTTGGAGTTCAGCTCTGGGAGAAGGCCGCGTGAGAAGTTCAAGTGAGAGTATGCATGCCGGTGCACAGGTGAAGAAGCTTTGTGTCATGGTTCTGAAGTGAGACCGCCAGTCTTCACGTTTCCTCAGCCACGGAGCACGGTTCGCTATGGTACAACCGAAGCCTAACACATCGGCTATGTGACGAAGGGGGCTTTGTTGGAAGAGCTTCGAAGCAGTTGGCATCCCCTCACGGTGGTCAAATTTGAAGTGAAAATCAATATAGCAATTTAGAACAAGTGCGCAACCGAAAGGAGGCTTACCCATGCTAGAGGCAGTAAGGCCACTGTAAAGGTAGGCAAGGACGGCGGGTCCCACCCTCTTTCCACTCCAAATCCCGCAGATGGCACTGAGTTGGCCCTCCTCCACTATGTTGTCGGTATAAGGAAATAAGAGAGCACTCGCCAAACAGATGGTAAACCCCTTTATAATTCCTTCCAAGTGGTCATCATCTGGCGACCCTCTCAGGGCATCCATGACCCATTCTGCGAGCTTTTACAGATCAATTCCCTTGAGTCCTAACCTTTCTAGCAGCACCAGGAGGCATGAAGCTTCCGAGGATACTCTCGGAGGTCACCCTTGTCAGCATCCGCATAACCTTTATCCTCCCGTCACTCTTGAATTTCTTCAGCCCGAGCAGAAGTTCCACCTCCTCAAAGAGAATCGTCGCCTCGAAGGTAGGGAAGATGAAAGTGTGAGTCTGATGATGCCAGATCTCCACTAGTGCGCCCATGGCGGCCCAGTCCATGCAAATCCTCTCATAGTGTTTGGCATGAATGAGGAGCCCCTGAAGATGCCACCTCGAGAGTATGGCCCTCATGCCAATGGAGATGTTGGAAGTTAACTTCGAAAGCCACGACAGTTTGGAAAACTTCCTCAGGCCTGGGAAGAGTGGATACGGCTGAAGAGAAGAAGAAGAAAGAAAAGAAGTGAAAAAAGAGTTCGCACAGAATTTGAAATAAACCAGCTTACCATATGCGACTGGATCATCCCACTCATATGACCTTCGAGGTCAGAAAGTCGCTTGATCTCACCACAAGTCCTGCTCCTCTTCACAGGGCGGGAAGACTCTCCTTCCATCCTCGAAATCCCTGGATTCTCCTCTCCTCCTCCTCTTGAGCTTTCAAAGCTCTCCTTGGTGCATTTGGCTGAACTAGCCTAAGGGGGGTACTTATAGGAAGGGAGAGACGCTATAGGACAAAACACGTCACATCAGTGGTCAGTCGTCAGGTTTTTGTCTGGATCTCCTTGTATTGTGGTGCGATTCTGTTACGATTCTGTTGCTTTCTGATGTTGTTAATCTATGCTGGTCTGAGCAGGTTTTACTAACGGACGTCATTGTCCCATCTCCTGTCCCACCAGTCAGTGATTGGTCCCACCATGTCATGCATCATATTATATGATATCTACGCTATTAGAGCATGTCAAGGACCTTGCGACCCGAATGAATCTGGGATTTGAGTTCCCCTTCAACAAAAATGGTGATGATTCCGGAAGAATTTATGTTGTACGGATAGGCCGTTAATTTATGGTAGCATGGGGACGACGGTTCCATTCAGTGAGTTGGTGCGTGGATAAACGGGCCCCAGCTCAGTATCAGCTCACCGGATCGGTATCCTGACCCATTCTTAACAAGTTGATAATATTATCCTTAGCTATTTTCTATTTTAGTTTGTTTTAAATTTTCTTTAAACCCAACATGCATTAATGTAGGACTTTGAGTTTATTATGGAAAATCATTCAATGTGATTCGATTGTGAAAGCCGCTGTGCTTAAATACTTACTGGAGAGGGGGATTTTCGCAGCCCACCACCAAGGTGGCCCAACAAGGCCTACAAGGTCCAACCGGGCAAGCCCCACCCAAGTGATAGCCCACAGGGCCCACTTTGGGAGAAAAGCCCAATAAATAAAGACTCGAGGAACCAACTCTCCCCGGCGGCCTTCTAGGCTCGGAGGGCCCGAGACAGCGGTTAGGTCGGATGGAAGGTCTGGTCTAAAGCCCACTCTCCGACCGAGAGAAAGAGGCTCCAGCCGACCTATCCGACCCCACCTTCGCCGGGCCATGCCTATCGCTCGGACACGAGCTAGCATCCCCGTAGCTCGGTGAGACCGCTTGTTTACCTACAGGTGCGGCCATTCAGAGTCCTCCGGCAGCGGGAGAGTCATGGGAGCTGCCGAACTCAAAAGGGATAATGCCCCCACGATCCGGCCATGAAAGCCCCCGATGAAGACGTAACTCCCGCCGGGAAGCCCTCAGCTCACCGGACTCTTAAAAGGCGATGCACTATTTAAGTAAGGGAGACCCTCCGGAAAATGGTAAGATGAACTAGCCCTTCACATACCCTAAGCTCCTGGGCACGATTCGCTTCACCCTTGGTGGAGAGGATTCTCGCGCATCAGCTCTCTCCTCCCCTCATTATCGCTTCCACCATCGCTCTACTGACTTAGCCATCGGAGGGTTTTCCCCCAGGGAGATCCCCTGGGCCCTCTGATACGTTTCCCTCCTCTTGCAGATTCATCTTCTGGTGATCCACAGCCCGCTCAAGACTCAGCGCGAGATTCCGCCTCTTCATCTGGCGCCGTCTGTGGGAAACGCACGAAGAGTCAAGATGGTGAGAAAAAGCTCAGGGAGGAGATCCGCCGGTGGGGCAGGTAAGGCTGTGGCAGCGGGAGGCGTCCCCCCTAGGGTCTCGCAGAGGCCCCCCTCCAACGCCAGCGTCCCCGCCAATAGGCCACCCCCCCCCGGCGGAGACAGGGGCACCCCTCGACGGCGGCGCCAACGCCTTCCAAGCCCTCAACGAGAAGATGGACATCCTCGTAGAGCTCATGAGGGCCCAGGCGGCCCGAGACGCAAGGTCCCGCACCCCGTCAGGAAGTCCCCCTCGAAGGAGTGCAACGCAGCACACCGCCGGAGGCCGCTTCACCCTCCGCGGCCGACAGCTCCTCCGCAACGACGTCGGAGGACCCTCGCAAGCTCCGCCTGCGGAGCAAGAGGCTTCCTCCACGCCGAGGAAAGGGAAGCAGGGGGCGAAGCCACCGCACCCGGGCACCAGTGCTCCGGGAGATCGCCATGACGTCCCCCCCAGCCCCACGGCACGGCCACAGCCGGAGCTGTCTCTCCGGCTACGAGATTTTGAAAGACGGTTCGCAGAGCAAGAGCGCGCTCTTCGCGCCCTGCAGAAGACCTCTTTCCCGGAGGACGAGGAGAAATCCCCTTTCTCCGAGTACATCTTGAAGGCAGAGGTCTCTCCTAGAGCCTCCATCCCAACCTTCAAACTCTACGACGGCCAGGGTGACCCAGCCGACCACTACGACAGCTTCGACGCCCTGGTGACCCTGCATGGAACGCCGGATCCCATCAAATGCCGAGCCTTCGCGGCCACCCTGGTCCAGGGCGCTCAGGCATGGTTCCGAGCCCTCGCCCCGGGGTCCATCCGAGACTTCAGGCAGTTCGGGCGAATTTTCAAGGAGAGCTTCGCCGGTAGCGCCCCCCCAAGGTCAGTAGCGGGGCTCCTGGCTCTCAAACAGGCGCAAGGGGAGAGGCTCCGGACTTACGTCCACCGATTTAAATCGGAAGCCCTTAGGATCCCCCGCCTGGATGTGGCCTCAGCCACAACCGCACTGACCGGGGGCACCCGGGACGAGAATCTCCGCCGTGAGCTTGTCCTCCACCCTCCCTCGACCCTTGCCGAGCTAGTGACTCTGGCATTGCGCCACGCCGAGTGCGAAGAGGTACTCAGCGCCTGCCGAGACACAACCGGCTCGGGTCGGGAGGGGGACAAAAAGTGGACCTCCGAGCCAAACCCTGGCTCGAGCAAGAAGCGCGATCGAGAAGGAGAGCGCAAGAGAAAGTACGAGCGGTATACCCCTTTGACCGCACCAGTCTACGAGATCTATGAAGACATTAAAGACTCGGGACTTCTCCGCTAGCCCGAGCCTATGAGGTCGAAGAACCGCAAGCGGGACAGTCATTGCCTGTTCCACGGCGACCACGGGCACCACACCGGAGATTGCCATCAGCTCCAGGACGAGATCGAGCGCCTCATCCGTCTGGGGCATCTAGCCCGGTTCACAACCGGGCACAAAGAAGATCGAGACGCCGCAGAGGAGATCGACAACGCCCCCCGAGGGGTCCACATCAACGTCATCTCCGACGGAGCGGCATCGGGAGGCGACACCAGCTGAGGAAGGAAACGTCATGCCGAGCGGGCCAGCCGAGCCTTAGAGCCCCCCTAAGGCCCGCCAATGGAGCCCCAGGTCATAGTCTTCTCCGACCAAGACCTGGAAGGGCTGAGCACCCCGCATGACGATGCCCTCGTTATCTCGGCCACGATAAATCACTGTAATGTAGACAGGATTTTGGTTGATAATGGGAGCGCCCCCGATGTATTATCTTATGACTGTTTCCTCAAGATGGGGGAAGACCCATCCAAGCTCCGCCCGATCCGAACACCCCTGTGCGGGTTTAATGGCCTGGCCACCTACCCCGAGGGAGCCCTAAGCCTGCCGGTCACTATCGGCACCCCACCCAAAACCGTTACGGTCATAGTGGACTTCATAGTGATTAAAGGTATGATAGCGTACAACGCCATTTTTGGCCGAAAAATTCTCAGCCGAATAAAGGCCGTACCATCTACCTATCACCAAAAAATGAAGTTTCCCACCAAAAACGGGTTGGGGGAAGTCCGAGGTAACCAGGCCACGGCTAGAAGGTGCTATAATATTTCGGTGGAAGCCTCAAGGCCGGACGGGAAGGATAAGGGCCCCAGGGGAGTCGAAGGAAAAACCGTAACCGCCGAGCCCGGTGGCGAATTATTAACGGTATTCCTGAACGACGACCCGGCCCTTGGAGTGAGGATCGGTTCCGACCTACCACCGAAGGAACATCAGCAATACAAAGAGTTTCTTTCTGGGTACGTCCGGGTCTTCGCTTGGTCCGATGATCAACTCCCTGGTATACCAGAGGAAACTGTGATGCACAAGCTTAACCTCGACGCCACCATGAGGCCCGTACAGCAGCGGAGGAGGAAGCATGCGCCCGAGAAACAGGCGATCATCAAGGCGCAGGTCACCAAGGGACAAGAGACTGGTCTTTTCAGACCGGTCCTGTACCCAACGTGGCTAGCCAACGTCGTCCTGGTGCCGAAGACCACCGGCAAGTGGCGAATGTGCGTAGACTTCACCGATCTGAACAAGGCCACCCCCAAGGACTACTATCCGCTGCCGAGCATCGACCAACTGGTTGACTCAACCTCGGGCAACGAGATACTCAGTTTCCTAGATGCCTATTCGGGTTATCATCAGATCCGAATGAGCCCTGAAGATGTCGAGAAGACCGCCTTCATCACCGACTACGGCGTGTACTGCTACACCCGGATGCCTTTCGGATTGAAGAATGCTGGAGCCACATACCAGCGACTGGTCAACCATATGTTCGAGGGACAGTTAGGTCGGACGTCGAGGCCTACATCGACGACATGCTTGTCAAGACCCCAAGGGTCCAAGACCACCTCACCGACCTGGCCGAGACTTTCGGCACCCTCATGAAGTACAGCATGAAACTCAACCCCGCCAAGTGTGCCTTTGGAGTAAGATCTGGGAAGTTCCTGGGTTTCCTGGTCACTCAGTGGGGGATCGAAGCAAACCTTGACAAGGTCCAGGCCATCCTGGACATGCGCCCGCCCACGTGCATCAAAGACGTCCAGCGTCTGACGAGGCGTGTTGCCGCTCTCAGTCGTTTCCTGTCCCGTGCGGCCGAACGATGCTTGCCCTTCTTCATGCTAATGAGGGGGCCTAAAATAGCGTCTGCTACGTTCGTATGGGACGGGGAATGCCAGACAGCGTTCGCCGAGCTCAAAGAACTCCTAGCTTCACCCCCGGTGCTCTCTAAGCCCGTTGCGGGCGAGGTTTTGCTGCTCTATCTCTCGGCGACGCCATCAACGGTCAGCTCGGTCCTAGTCAGGAATGACTCGGGAGTCGAGAGGCCGGTCTACTACACCAGCAAGGTGCTCGGCGAGGCCGAGCGGAGGTACCCCGCAACCGAGAAACTCGTGCTAGCGTTGGTTACCTCCGCAAAGCGCCTCCGACCCTACTTCCAGGGGCATCCCATCAACGTGCTAACCGGCGAGCCACTGAAGAAGATTCTGGCCCACCCCGAGGCGTCGGGGTGACTCGTCAAATGGGCCATCATGCTCGGGGCATACGACATCTCGTATCGGCCACGATCAGCTATCAAGGGGCAAGCGCTCGCCGACTTCATCGCCGAGAGCACCGTTCCGGTCGAGGATAGGCCTCCGACAGCAACCGGGCCAACCTAGGAGCTGTTCGTCGATGGATCGTCCAACTCGGTCGGTAGCGGCGCAGGGATCCTCCTAAGGTCCCCCGAAGGAATAGAGTTGCAGTACGCCCTAAAGTTCAACTTCCCGGCGTCCAACAATGCTTCCGAGTACGAGGCCCTTATCTCGGGGGCCCGCATGGCCCGACGGTTGGGGGCTGAGCGAGTCAGGATCCACACCGACTCCCAGCTGGTCGCAAGCCAGGTCAGCGGCGAGTACGAAGCTCGGGAGGCACCTATGATCAAATACCTCCAGTTGGTCCGGAGCCTGGCCCAGCAGTTCGTGGAGTTCGAGGTAGTCCGAATAGCTCGGGAGCAAAACTCTCGGGCGGACGCCCTCTCCCGACTGGCCTCCTCCCTAGACCCGGAAGGTACACGATCGGTCCTCCTAGAAGAGCTAGAGCGCCCAAGCATAGACTCGGAGCTCCTCGCCGTTGACTCGGCCACTCCCGACGACTGGCGCTCCCCCTACCTCTCCTGGCTACGAGACTCCCAGGAACCCTCCGACTCTCGGGAAGCCCGCCGGATGAAGTACCAAGCTCGGCGCTTCGTCATCCTCGACAGCGCCCTCTACCGAAGATCGTTCTCTGGGCCCCTTCTGAAGTGCCTCGGCCCCGACGAAGCGAGCCAAGCTATTGAGGAGATTCATCAAGGCCTGTGCGGAGCACATTCAGGAGGTCGGTCGCTGGCCAGAATCCTGCTAAGGCAAGGATACTGGTGGCCGACCCTCCAGCGCGACTGCACGGCTTACGTACAACATTGCGACCGTTGCCAGCGGTTCGACCATTTGGTCCACCAGCCGGCCACGGAACTTGTCACCCTTACCGAGCCCTACCCTTTCGCTCGGTGGGGGATCGACATCCTTGGGCCATTCCCAACGGCTCAATCCCAGAAGAAGTTCATCATCGTCGCCATCGACTACTTCACCAAGTGAATCGAGGCTGAAGCAACAGCGAGGATCACCGAGACAGTCGTCTGGGGTTTCGTATGGAAATCGATCATTTGTCGCTTCGGCGTCCCCCGAGTGATAGTGAGCGATAACGGGCGGCAATTCGACTCTCGATACTTCCGAGATAGATGCGCCGACCTAAATATCCGCAACCACTTCACTTCGGTCGCCCACCCTCAGGCCAACGGGCTGGTTGAAAATGCCAACAAGACAATCTTGAAAGGCATAAAAACCAGACTCGGCAAGGCTAAGGGTAGCTGGCTCGAGGAACTGCCTAGCGTACTATGGTCGCACCGAACGACCCCAAGAACGGCAACCGGTGAGACCCCTTTTCAATTGGTATATGGCACCGAAGCCGTCGTTCCATTGGAAATCGCCAATCCGTCTCTCCGAGTGATCAGCTTTGTGCCCGAGGCAAACGAGCAGAAGCTGCTCGAGAACCTCGACCTGGCAGACGAACTCCGAGAGATCGCGAACGTCCGAGCTACGGAATACCAGCGCCGCCTCACTCGGTACTATAACGCCAGGGTCCGAGGCAGACAATTCCGACCAGGGGACTTCGTCCTCAGGAAGGCAGAAGCCTCTCGACCACTAGAGGCGGCGGGCAAGCTATCCCCCAACTGGGAAGGCCCCTACCCAGTGATCGAGACGCTCGGGAAAGGTGCGTACAGGTTAGCCACAATGGAAGGGGAATCCATTCCCCGGACATGGAACGCAACCACACTACGCAGATTTTATTTCTGAATACTGTATCAACAAATTGGGTAAAATAAACCCCCTTATCTTTCGCATTCATTCAAGATAACTGTTGGTACATCAGAAAGGCAACTGCCAATACATTAGATAACAAAAAGTGAAAATCCATCTGGCACCGCAGCAAATGGCCGTCGCCCGGTCGACCCGGTCTTGACCTTCTCGCATCCAGCCACTGACTCTGCCTCGCGTAGAAACTGGCTCGGACAAGAGATGGTCGACCCAGTTGGCTCGGGTGGTCCGTGACAAAGGTGACAGAGGGACGGCAAGGAGAAGGCCACCTTTCACGCAAGGAAGGCTACCTTCCAAGTTGGCAACAACCTGGAAAAAGGGCCCGCCGTGAAGGTCCCCTTTCTTCCAAACTGCCAACTCTTTGGAGGCGAACAGAAAGCCAGCAGCCCCCGAAGAGTGAAAGAAATGAAGAACAAAAGAGAGAGAAAGAGGCAGCGCACGGGGGTAAGGAAGGGACTGGAGCCGCCTCCTCCCCTCCCACGGAGGGGAGTGGCGGCCGGCATCCCTAACTCCCCCATCCGCCCTCCATCTCGGCGTCCGCCCGGAAGCCTCGCCGGAGCCAAGAGGAGGAAAACGGCGTGCCCCCGCACGTCGAAGCCCTCTCCCGATCCGCGCGGCGACCGTCGGACCCGCCTCATGCACGCACGGCGACCGTGGGACCCGACCGATATTCCAGGACATCTGGAACCGGCCGCTCCCCGTCGTCTGCAGCATCACCTTCTGAAGGGTCCTCCATGTTCCGATCGCGGTGGCGCAACGCAAAGCGAAGACGAGGGAATAAGAGCAGACCGCCGGCGAAAGTCCTAAGTGTTAAGAGAGAAGGAGCGCCCTTCGGTCCTTTTTATAGGCCAAGGGAGGCCACGCACCTTAAAAGACTCCCCCCTCGAAAACACGCTACAGGACCTCCCTGGAAGGTCACCTCGAAATCCCTGCCCCCCGCCCTAGCGGGATTCGCGAAGCACCTCGCCTTTCAAAGCATGGTAATACGGAAGGACGCCTGCCAGAAGTCTCCCGAATCGACATGCGAAAACGGCACAAAAAATATCGGCACTTTCCAACTGCCACGATACGCCAACCAAATCACAGCAAAGATAGCGATCAAATAAAGTAAGTTATTTATTGCCTCCCATAAAAGCCTCTTACAACGAGGAAGACGGACAAAAAGGGGAAGGGGCAAAATAAAGTTACATCAGGCCTCGGGCCCACTTTGAAGCTCGGGAACCGCAGTAGGGGACGCGTCACCCCCGGTACCCTCGGCGACGGCCGGCCCGGACACTGACCTCGCCTGTGCGAGAACTGTCCCGGTCGCGAGCCCTCCCGAGGCTTCCGGAGCCGGTGACCCCGCTGAAGGCGATTCCCCCGGTTCTTCCCCGGCCGAAGATGAGGAGCTGGAATCTGACTCGTCCGAGTCATAACGCTGGCCGTAAGGAAAGTCACCTCCGGCCAGGTGCTCATTAGCATAGTCCATCGCTCGGCGATAGCCCTGCTTGAACCCCTTTCGAGCACCCCGGCGGAGAGCTACCTCGTAGTAGGGTAGGGCGGCTGCAATCAGGTCGGCCGAGTAAGCTTCCGAGCCTTTATAGCGCTCGATCGCCTCCGCCTCGACCTGCCCGTCCCGAGCCCGCTCCGCCTCGGCCGCACGCTCTTCCGCCCTCGCCAGACGCTCCTCTAGCTCGGTCATCCTCCGCTCGGTCTCGGTCATCTGACCCTCCGCCCGGGCTCGGTCCGCCTCGGCCTCAGCACGAAGGCGCTCCGCGTCCTCCGCTCGATCCTGCAGCTCGGCACGCTCACGCTCCCAGAGGCCGTCCAGCTCGACGTGGCGTTGACGCTCGTCTTCTAGACGCTTGCTCTTTGATGCGGGACGGGACCATGGACACGATAAGCTGGCGGTCGTCCCTTAGCGAGGGAAGCGTCGGATGTGCGCGGTTGAACAACCGGCAGTGAGCTAGGGTGGTCGGCTCTCAATTGTGCCCGGATCGGGTCACGGGACGGTCACTCTCTCACTCGCAGCAGTGATATGATAAATTAAAAGCGAGCTAGGTAACCCTACACATGCTCTCTAGCAGCGGCATAAACAAGCATATATAGAAATAAGCGGAATGCCAAGCAAGGAGCGAATACGATACCTCCACGCGCTCGGCGTGGCGAAGATGGCACCCGGCCGAAACTCGTACTCCCGGGAACTTAATACATTAAGATTACAGCAATACAAGTAAGCCCACTCCACGCAGGGAGGTAACGGGCGACACAAGGGGGCCCGGGAGGACCAATTCCGGGTTGACGGGCGGTTTCCGGGCACGGCTTCGGCTTCGCGCGTACTCGTGCTAGTGGGGCCCACGTGTGGACCGGAGGGGTCGTGTGGGACCTGATGCCTCCTCTGGTGTGGGTACACTTGGGAAGCGCTCCCCTAGGATGGCGAGTTGCTGGAACGACCGCCAGACGCCGGGCGGCCCTCGGACGACGCTCGCGGGAAACCGGCCACAAGTCTGCACTTGCTGTCTTCTCGCGCGCTGTCCGGCGAGATCGGCTGCTGTGATCAACCCCGTTGTCGGAATGCAACGAGCTCAGCGCCGTTGGAAAGAGGACTCCAAATACTTCGACGTAGGGGCCTTCAGAAAAAATAATCAGATACGTATATCTGACTTATGGAATTTACACCCTTGCTGTAAACAGGCCAGAACTGCAGGGGCAGGTTCTGACTTCTCTGAAAATCACCGTTGACCGGTGGGAGGACCTTGGAATATGGAGATGAGTTCTTCAGAAAAGTTGAATATCTCTGAGATAGAAAACCGGGACTATTTTTGGTTTTTGATTTGGATAGGAAATGGATTTTATGGGATTTTTTGAGTGGACCTGGGTCGGATCTGGGACACTGTGGAAAAATTGCTCACAGGAACTGGTACGAATTTTGAAAAATACCTAGAGACCTTATCAAAAATTAAGAAAATTCATGGTGGTAGACATATGTGGACAGAAGTCTCAGTAATTTTTAGAGCCCCAACAAAATTCAAAACATGGGTCGAACAAGGTAGACTCAGAACTGATGAACAGTAGACAGAACCTGGACAGAACTGAAATTTGAACTTGGACGAAAATCTAAAAATATCTAAAGGACGAATTTTTGCCTGAAATTTTTTGTGGAGGTAAGGGTTCAAGAGGGGAACCAACCCTGAGAATTGGAGCTTCAGAAGATGAGGGAAGAGAGAGGGACAATTCGGATAAGAGAGGTCTATCCAGAGTGGACAGAAAACCGAATTCGTTGGTGAAGACGCGTCGGCGGCGAGACGGCGGCGGCGACGATCACCGGAGCTGCTTCAGAAGTTGGAGGGGATCAAGAGGGGAGGGATCTCACTCTATAACTGGGCTGGAGGTGGAAGAACACCAGGGAGAGAGGGGAGAGGGGCACAAGCTTCAAGGAGGCAAAATGCTAATTTCTTCTTCATTAATTCTTTCCATAAGAAAATACAAGTATTTATATGAAAGGGTTCTAATCTAATATGAGCCCTTGGATCAAGGGTTGAAGAATGGAGGGTTGAGATGTGGTGTGAACACCACATTAAACCCAAATAAACTAATAGGTCCGCCCCCCCTTAAAGAGGACAATTTGGAATTGTCTTCTTTATTTAATTCATGGTCCAAGTCCAAATTTGGACCATGGACCAGCCACCTTGGACCCAAGAGTCCATGTGGACCAATAAGGAGGAGGGAGGGGGCCCCTGCAGGGCCTACAAGCATATTTGCAAAGAAACCCAATGGCCTTTTGCAAATAAACCCACTAAGACCTACTATTGTGTACGCATATATCACAAGGGCGTACATACAAATACAAAAGGACATAAATGCAAACACAAAGTGAGCTGGTTGTCGCTGATGTCCCCATCAATTCTCCCCGGGTGGGAGGAACTCGACCCCGTCGAGTAAAGGGTGCGGCTGCTCAGGTCTCCGGCGGATCCGTCACCGTGCCAAGTAGCGCGGGTATGCTCCACTCCAAGTGATCGGCACCTGCTCATTCCACATATACTCGATATGCGCACTGCTATGGCCAAAGGTGGTCACTCCGAAGGGGCACTCTCAACGGAAGGAAACAGCTCAAAGACTCACTAGGAATCACTGCTGAGTCCCTATAGGTGACTGATCCGGGTATAGAAGTAAACCGATCCCATACTCGTCAAGTGAATCGACTCGCTTCACACTCATTCGGGAACGACACGAGCTTGCACAAGACACATGCAGACTCACCATGCACTGACACACGAATGCAAACCATGCAAACAATCGACTCAAAATCACCACACAAACAAACCACACAAAGAAAGCACACTGACTCATGCACGACTCTAGACTAAGGTGGTAGCATCAAACCCACTAGGTGGCGACATCCTGGGCGGCAGAAGGGTCGCCCAGCTCTTCCCCCATGGCATAGTATTCATCGGCCAGTGCCTCGTCGGCCTCGTAATCGACATGCTCAAGCTCGGGAGGTGCGGATCCTCCAACACCTAAGGCTAGGGTGGTGCGAGCGGGACACTCACTAGCAATGTGGCCGTACCTGTGACAGTGGAAACATTGTATTCGCGATCGACTACTCTCCCCGATAAGAGGGACCTTACCCTTATCATCCCGCCGGGTAGGGGGTGTAGGCAACAATGGGGGAGGTGTAGGTGCCTTGGACAAGAGTGGCGGGGGTGCCGGTGCCAGAGGACGGACTATAGGAGCTGGGGGACGGGCAAAGGGTGCCGGTGGTTGGGATGGAAATAGATCCCGGGGTGGAGGAGGGCGAGGCCGTGGAGCGAAGTGCTCCTGACGGGTGGGCTCCTGAGGTCGAGCCATGGGAGGCCGCTGATGTGGGCCTATAGAGTGACGGGGCTCGGTACTACGGAGAGGGGTGGGGCCCAACCGATGGCTAGACTCGAACTCTCCCTCAAATTGCTCCATCTCGAGAGCAACCTGATATGCCTCTTCCAACGTCTTGGCATTGCGGCGGAAAAGCTCATACTGGTAGTGTGGCCGCAAACCACGTCGAAAGCGGGACATGGGCATGGTACTCTCCTCCGTGACACCACATCGTAGAAAGTACTCATCAAACTCCGCGATGTATTCGGAGACGGACCGGTCTCCCTGGCTAAGACTTTGCCATCTATCGATGAGTCGCTGGCGGTATGTGGGAGGAAGGTACTTTTGCCGAAGTTTATTCTTCATCTCGGCCCATGTGTCAATCGGGGGTTCTAGCCGCTGAAGTAGCAGGCTCTCCACATTCTTCCAATAGGTTTGTGCCTGCCCCATGAGTTTCATGGTGGCAAATCGGACCCTTCGACGCTCCGACATATCATACCATTCAAAATAACGGTCCATGCCAAACTCCCAATCTAGGTAGACTTTCGGATCCAAAGACCCGTAAAAAGCGGGAGGATCCGCTCGCACGGTCTTAAGGACCCGATCATCATCCTCATCTCGTTGTGGCTGAAAACCACGACGGCGTTGACCATACCCCTCGTAGGCATTGTCGGACCCATAGTCCTCGAGACCAAGGTCACGGTGTGGTAGTTGGGGAACCCGAGGAGGGGCGGGTGGAGGCACCAGTGGTGGCTGGTTTTGGGCCGCGGGAGCGGCCTGGACTTGGGCCATGGGAGCGGGTTGGACTTGGGCCCCCGCGGGAGGAGGTGCGGGTGGACCTTGGGCTGCCCCAGGAGGGTCCCCGTGTGACATCCTATCTAACCGCCCAACGAGGTCTTGGACCGACCTATCGGAGTTCTCCATGCGTCCTTCCATGGCCCTAAGGCGACCATCCATATTCTCGGAGAAGGTCCGAAAGTTAGCATCGGATTGGTCCAACCTAGCCATAATGGCCATCATCGCCTCTTGTAGGGAGTGGAAGTCTCCCGAGGTATCCCGTGGGTTGGCCATAGGTGGGGGTGGGGGTGAGTACTGAGTACCCCGACGAGTGGGCATGCAAACACACCGACTAGAGCAAAACACACTAATGCAAAATGATGCGTCTAGACTTAACCAAAACTCGGTACGCGGCGGAGATAATCGACCCGAAAGTCACTCGCACAAGTGTGCGGCCTTCCCGATAGGCGTAACCTAACGGTCGGACAACACCTTTCTATATACCGAGTAAAGGGATGTATGCGAAAAGACACTCTTTTTTTTTTTTGACACCCTAGACTCAACTTGCTCTGATACCAAATTGATGCGGGACGGGACCATGGACACGATAAGCTAGCGGTCGTCCCTTAGCGAGGGAAGCGTCGGATGTGCGCGGTTGAACAACCGGCAGTGAGCTAGGGTGGTCGGCTCTCAATTGTGCCCGGATCGGGTCACGGGACGGTCACTCTCTCACTCGCAGCAGTGATATGATAAATTAAAAGCGAGCTAGGTAACCCTACACATGCTCTCTAGCAGCGGCATAAACAAGCATATATAGAAATAAGCGGAATGCCAAGCAAGGAGCGAATACGATACCTCCACGCGCTCGGCGTGGCGAAGATGGCACCCGGCCGAAACTCGTACTCCCGGGAACTTAATACATTAAGATTACAGCAATACAAGTAAGCCCACTCCACGCAGGGAGGTAACGGGCAACACAAGGGGGCCCGGGAGGACCAATTCCGGGTTGACGGGCGGTTTCCGGGCACGGCTTCGGCTTCGCGCGTACTCGTGCTAGTGGGGCCCACGTGTGGACCGGAGGGGTCGTGTGGGACCTGATGCCTCCTCTGGTGTGGGTACACTTGGGAAGCGCTCCCCTAGGATGGCGAGTTGCTGGAACGACCGCCAGACGCCGGGCGGCCCTCGGACGACGCTCGCGGGAAACCGGCCACAAGTCTGCACTTGCTGTCTTCTCGCGCGCTGTCCGGCGAGATCGGCTGCTGTGATCAACCCCGTTGTCGGAATGCAACGAGCTCGGCGCCGTTGGAAAGAGGACTCCAAATACTTCGACGTAGGGGCCTTCAGAAAAAATAATCAGATACGTATATCTGACTTATGGAATTTACACCCTTGCTGTAAACAGGCCAGAACTGCAGGGGCAGGTTCTGACTTCTCTGAAAATCACCGTTGACCGGTGGGAGGACCTTGGAATATGGAGATGAGTTCTTCAGAAAAGTTGAAGACCTCTGAGATAGAAAACCGGGACTATTTTTGGTTTTTGATTTGGATAGGAAATGGATTTTATGGGATTTTTTGAGTGGACCTGGGTCGGATCTGGGACACTGTGGAAAAATTGCTCACAGGAACTGGTACGAATTTTTAAAAATACCTAGAGACCTTATCAAAAATTAAGAAAATTCATGGTGGTAGAAATATGTGGACAGAAGTCTCAGTAATTTTTAGAGCCCCAACAAAATTCAAAACATGGGTCGAACAAGGTAGACTCAGAACTGATGAACAGTAGACAGAACCTGGACAGAACTGAAATTTGAACTTGGACGAAAATCTAAAAATATCTAAAGGACGAATTTTTGCCTGAAATTTTTTGTGGAGGTAAGGTTTCAAGAGGGGAACCAACCCTGAAAATTGGAGCTTCAGAAGATGAGGGAAGAGAGAGGGACAATTCGGAGAAGAGAGGTCTGTCCAGAGTGGACAGAAAACCGAATTCGTTGGTGAAGACGCGTCGGCGGCGAGACGGCGGCGGCGACGATCACCGGAGCTGCTTCAGAAGTTGGAGGGGATCAAGAGGGGAGGGATCTCACTCTATAACTGGGCTGGAGGTGGAAGAACACCAGGGAGAGAGGGGAGAGGGGCACAAGCTTCAAGGAGGCAAAATGCTAATTTCTTCTTCATTAATTCTTTCCATAAGAAAATACAAGTATTTATATGAAAGGGTTCTAATCTAATATGAGCCCTTGGATCAAGGGTTGAAGAATGGAGGGTTGAGATGTGGTGTGAACACCACATTAAACCCAAATAAACTAATAGGTCCGCCCCCCCCTTAAAGAGGACAATTTGGAATTGTCTTCTTTATTTAATTCATGGTCCAAGTCCAAATTTGGACCATGGACCAGCCACCTTGGACCCAAGAGTCCATGTGGACCAATAAGGAGGAGGGAGGGGGCCCCTGCAGGGCCTACAAGCATATTTGCAAAGAAACCCAATGGCCTTTTGCAAATAAACCCACTAAGACCTACTATTGTGTACGCATATATCACAAGGGCGTACATACAAATACAAAAGGACATAAATGCAAACACAAAGTGAGCTGGTTGTCGCTGATGTCCCCATCACTCTTCCTCTCGAGCGATTCTCGGGCCCTTGTCAGCTGCTCGGCCAGTACCTCGGCCTCCCGACGGCTTGACCGCGCCAACTCCCTGAGAGCAAGGAACTCCCGCCGGAGCCCCTCGTGCTCCCCCTCGAGCCGAGCTAGTTTCCTCTCGCATCCACCGAGGGTCCAGGCGAGCGTCGACCGCTCCGCCTCCGTCCGGGCGTGCGCCTCTGCCATCACGGCCGCTGTCCGAGCTATAAGAAGGCCGCCCTCCATCAGGATGTCAAGGACCCCGGCAGGAGTGCTGCGCTTTTCTCCGCCCCTCGTCCTATCGGCGATCGACCGGCAGATCCGGTACAGATCACCCGAGACACCAAGCCTGACCAGAGCTTCCGGCAAAGGGGGCCGCTCCACCCTGGGCGCCCCGTCAGAAGGCCCTGTTGTGGCAGCAGAACTAACCGCCCCGCGCACCACGGTCGGTTGGGGTTGCAACGCCTCCCCGGGCGAACCCCCACCCTCGACCGGCGCCGCGGGATCAACGGCACCAGAAACTGCCGGCACTTGGGGTTGCGACACACCCCCATTTGCACCGACCGAGCTCTCGGTCCCAGCGCCGGCCACGCCGGCATCGGCCCCCTCTGTCACCACAGAGGGGATAGCCGACCCATCACCTCCCTCTACGGGGCCCCTGGTCTCCTCGGCCCCCTCTCGCTCGGCAGATGGGAGAGCCAGCCCAGAGGGGTCGGCCCCATCCTGCCCCCGAGAGGGGAGCGCCGCCGAGCCAGAGTCGCCCCCGACGGCGGTAGGAAGACCGGCTTTCCTGGCCCTCTTCCTGGCCTTCGCGGCCTCCCGCAGTTTCCCCACCAGGGGATCCTTGCGCTTCAGGCCGGTCGACCGAGAAGTCCCCTCGGGGGCCGCCCCCTTGCCCTTATCTCGGGCATAAGCGCGACCCACCGAGACATCAGGCTCGTCGACTGCCGAGTCCTCTCCCAGATCGATGACCTCGGCCGCCTCCTCCAGAGGCTCCCGCCTCACGTCTGCAACAAGAAGAAGCCCCGGTCAGGAGGAGAAAAAAAGGGTTACCACCCCAGAAGAAGAACCTCAAAGAACCGTACCTGACGCCGTCAACCGCGGGAGAAGACACCGTTCGATGTTCTCCAGTGTCACCAGCTCCTCGGTCGATTGGTGATTCTCCAACAGACGGGCAGCCTGCTGCTCCACGTGGGGAGGAAACTCCTCCTGGTGAGGGGGCAGATTCGGATGAAAATTGGGCGAGGTCCGGCATCTCCAGATCTCGTCCGTCGCCATCGCCTTCACCCAGAAGAACTGAGTCTTCCACCCCTTGTGCGAGGACTCCTTCGCCGCAAGCGAGATGCAGCTCCTATTCCTCCGCGCCTGGATGAAGTAAAAACCTTTTCCCGCCGATGGATGCGCCTTCAGCTCAAAGAAGAAGTGGAAAAGGTCCAGAGACGGGAAGATGCCGCGATGGTGGCACAAAATCCCGAACGCCGAAAGAAGAAGATAGGAGTTGGCCACCAACTGGATAGGCGCCAACCGGAAAAAAGTGAGCAGCTGCAGCACGAAAGGATCGAAAGGAAGCCGAAATCCACTCTTCCAGGCCAAGAGGAAGGTGCAAATGTGCCCATTGCGGTTGTCCAGACTCGTCTCGTACGGAGTGGCGGCAGCAAAGCTATAGCGGAGAGGCAGACGGAAACGATGCTCCAGCCTCCGCACCTCCGCTTCTCCCAACTCGCTATAGTTGGGGACGGGATCGCGCCTCACGGGCACAAGCTCCGGACTCTGATCCGCCATCGGATCGGGAGAAGACCCCTCGTACGAGCTTGAAGACTCCGGGGGAGAAGGAAGCTGTCGAACCGCCTCCGCGGTTATCCTCGCCAACTCTTCAAACGCCGCCGCAAGGCTCCGCGTCTCAGCTGTGCTCTCACGGCGCATCAAGAAGCAAGGAAAGCCTAAAACCCTGGAAGCCTAGAACGATGAACAGCGCCCCCTATAAACTCCTGAGGGTGGTGGCGCGCCGTTCCGTGCTCCGAGAAAAAGGGGGGCCCCTTCGTTTCAAATCCGTCAGGATCATCATTACAGGCCTCGGCAACCGCTATAAGCGGCTACATAACGCCAACGGAATTCCACCCACCTGAGCCACGCCGGTCCAAAGCCTCGAAAAACTACTCATCCGAGCCTCCTTTGGCTCGGGAGTAGGAGGGGGACAAGTGGAGAGGGGGATTTCCGCAGGCCACCACCAAGGCGGCCCAACAAGGCCTACAAGGTCCAACCGGGCAAGCCCCACCCAAGTGATAGCCCACAGGGCCCACTTTGGGAGAAAAGCCCAATAAATAAAGACTCGAGGAACCAACTCTCCCCGGCGGCCTTCTAGGCTCGGAGGGCCCGAGACAGCGGTCAGGTCGGATGGAAGGTCCGGTCTAAAGCCCACTCTCCGACCGAGAGAAAGAGGCTCCAGCCGACCTATCCGACCCCACCTTCGCCGGGCCATGCCTATCGCTCGGACACGAGCTAGCATCCCTGTAGCTCGGTGAGACCGCTTGTTTACCTGCAGGTGCGGCCGTTCAGAGTCCTCCGGCAGCGGGAGAGTCATGGGAGCTTCCGAACTCAAAGGGGATAACGCCCCCACGATCCGGCCATGAAAGCCCCCGATGAAGACGTAACTCCCGCCGGGAAGCCCTCAGCTCACCGGACTCTTAAAAGGCGATGCACTATTTAAGC
Organism: Amorphophallus konjac; assembly: GCA_022559845.1. Lineage (NCBI taxonomy): Eukaryota > Viridiplantae > Streptophyta > Magnoliopsida > Alismatales > Araceae > Amorphophallus > Amorphophallus konjac. The sequence continues at coordinate 207,268 of JAHNEJ010003651.1, forward strand.
AAGGGAGACCCTCCGGAAAATGGTAAGATGAACTAGCCCTTCACATACCCTAAGCTCCTGGGCACGATTCGCTTCACCCTTGGTGGAGAGGATTCTCGCGCATTAGCTCTCTCCTCCCCTCATTATCGCTTCCACCATCGCTCTACTGACTTAGCCATCGGAGGGTTTTCCCCCAGGGAGATCCCCTGGGCCCTCTGATACGTTTCCCTCCTCTTGCAGATTCATCTTCTGGTGATCCACAGCCCGCTCAGGACTCAGCGCGAGATTCCGCCTCTTCACTTACAATATGAGATATTCCACTCCGAATAAAACTCAGAGTTTCCTTAAGACAGCCCTACGCTGCTCTTCCAAAGGAGACCCTTGTTTGGATAGACCCTCAGATATTCCTTTACTTTTTACCCTATTTGACCCACCTTGGCTGCAGCACTTCTACATTGGCTAGTAACCGCTCTCCAAAGGTGAAACCTGCAGGTTTACGACCCAGGTACTTCCACACCGAAAAGTTGGTCTCCTTCATTTTCGTGCCTGAGCGCACATCTCCCCCTCCCTTGTTTGATCTCCGTCCATGCAATCGTCAAATTTGGAAGACCTTCTTTAAGGTCGCCTTAGTGAAACTATGGGAAAGATTCCAAACAGTAATGTCTGAAGCGTGTCTCGTCGCATCTTGGCATCAACTTTTCAGTCCATCCTAACTCCATTTCACTTCACTTCGATACCATTCCATTACATGTCACTCCCTTGCAAAGTAGACACCAAGGCGGGGCAGCTGTAGACACGCTATTTCTGACATCCCCTAAGAAAATCTCATATTACTATATGATGCCCCGCAGTGGCTTTCGCGTTCTGAATCGCTTGAGTGCTTCTTATTCGTGAGTCTTCTTTCGCCTTTTGAGTAGGTAACGTAACACCCCTGTAGCATCCGAAAACCGCCTCGTCGCGGAAATCATACAGCATACGGACGTCATCTTCACCAACCGGATGCATCAGAAGTTTCCGGAACCAGAAGGATGTCTGGCGGATGGCTGTCGACGGTTTTTCGGGAGGATCCGGAGGTTTTTCTTGAAGGCGTCCAGCCTCCTGGACGCCTTCATCAGTTGAAAAATAAATAAAAAATAAATAAAAAATAAAAAAATATTTTTTTAAAGGCGTCCAGTTGCCTGGATGCCTTCATAAAAATGAAAAAATATAAAAAATAATAATAAATCAAAATTCTTGAAGGCGTCCACTTGCCTGGATGCCTTCATGAAAATGAAGAAAATAAAAAAATAAAAATAACAAATAAAATAATAATTTCTTGAAGGTGTCTAGGTGCTTGGACGCCTTCATCATCTTGCTCACAGGCGCCCCCGATCCGCCGATTGGTTTGTCGTTTGAGAAAAAATCTAAAGTGTGAAGACGTCTTGCCAACCAGACGCGCCCACTCGTGAGTCACGGGTGCCAACCAAAATCAGGCGCTGTACCAAACCGTGTGCGACTTTCGACGGGGTTCTGGTGGGAAGTTTTGAAGGCGTCCAGTTGCCCGGATGCCTTCTTGAAAGTATTAAAAATAAAAAAATAAAAAAAATAAAATATTATTAATGCCATGATGAAGGCGTCCAGGCCCCTGGACGCCTCCATTCTCCGGATCTCTATAAATAGCAGACCCCCCTCCATCCGAGGGAGAGCTTTTTAAGAGGTCCGACAGGCTGCTGGAACCCAGAGGCTGCCAGATCCTTTTCTAACCCGTAGGTTCTTTTCAGGAGGAGGTTCCGCCGGCTTCCCGGGTGCCTGTGCTCGCAGGAGGAAGGCCGCCTTCGTCCACCATGCTTCTATATCGTCCCTACGCTGCTGAAGCTCCGTCGGATCTCGCCATCGGCACATCCAATAAGCCAACTCTCTCCTTTTCTTCGTAATTCTTTTGCATTCATCATCCTCCATTCTTCGTCTCCCTTCATAAGGGAATCTTATATTTTTGCATAACTCCATTCATCATTGCATTTCCCTCCTACTCGTGTCCAAGAGGGGTTTAAAATCACACCAACCAGGTGTGTGTCCTGCTACGATTTCATCACTTTCATTGCAAGGGATTGATACTACATTGCCATTTTCTAATGCCGTTTATTTACTATCTGTTGTTTTACAAGGGTAACTAAAGAAAGCCCTCTCCGTTGGCCGGCCGAAGGGGGAGGAAGAAGCAACCCGCCACTTCCTACTAGTGAGGTAGGCGCGATCATTTTTTTATTTTGGGGTCTTTGGCCCCTAGCGATCACATCATAATCTCGAGGCCGTGGCGAGTCATTTCCCGCAATGGCCGTTTGAATTTCTGTCTTTATATTTTTATGCTGCTTTTATATCTGCCATACTCTCGAGGCCGCGGCGAGTTACTTCCCGCAATGGCCGTTTAAATTCCGTCATTTATATCTTGTCATATTCTCATCTGCTTATATTTTCGAGGCCGCGACAAGTCACTTCCCCAATGGCCATTTAAATTACCGTTCTTTATATTCTCTTTATATTCTGTTATATTCTTATCTGCTCATATTCTCGAGGCCGCGGTGAGTCATTTCCCGCAATGGCCGTTTGAATTCTGTCCTTTCTTTTGTATATCTTGAATTACTTCTATATCTGCTATACTCCCGAGGCCGCGGCGAGTCACTTCCCGCAATGGCCGTTTCAATTCTTGCTATTTGATTTCTGCACCATTCCCGTCCCCCCGAGGCCGCGGCGAGTCACTTCCCACTATGGCTATTTAACCCCCACATTTTGTTATATTGCATCTGTCCCGCACGTCCCGCCAGAGCAATCTCCCGTGGTGGGCTCTCTCCTTTTCTCTCTTATTTCTGTGTTGCAGCAAAGCAAAAAAAGCAAAACAAAACAAAAATGTGAGCCCTCGCGCTCCGCATCATTCCAACCGCGTGACGTCGCTCACAGGTCCCACCGTGATCGCCACTTCGCTTGTAGGTGCCCAGAGATGATGGTTGGGGATTGTTTTATTGGGTGTTGGTTGGATTGGATCGATCGAGGATGCGAGCTTGCTTGAGCTTTAGGGATGAGATATCTCCATGCAATGGTACCTACAGAGGAACAAAAGAGTCAAAACGTGATCGCCAGAGGTCATTTTACCTGAACCTCGTAGGGTGAAGATCACGGGGAGGTGTTCAAGATGAAGAGACGTAGGTTCCCTCTTCCTCGTCCTCGGTCGGCCAAGGGCAAGGAGCCCTGCTCGTCCCTTGTGCTAAAGTCCTGCAACGTAGCTCAAAAGAAAATAAAAAAGAAGGCCATTAGTGAAACTTATAGTGCAATATATATTCTAACAAACGGAAAGATACAAGAACGATGGTGGCAAAGGTACCTAGGGGTGATGGGAAGGAGGGATGGCCGAGACTTTCGACCACCCACCTCCCCTTTGTTTTTTTAGGAAGGAACCTCTTAAGTTGGGGTCTAGGAGAACACTACATGCAATGCTACACTTACCCGGAAGCCGTAATGAAAGTAGGGGCAGGGAGTATGGCGTTCAAACAAGGTTCGTAGGAAGTAGATGATAGCCTCTGGGATGAAGTTCCGTGAGTTCTCCTCGGTGAGAGCTCCGTTCTCCTCCCCGTGCGCCACTTCCAAACTCCTCCCCTCTCCAATCTCCCAATCTCTCCTCTCCCCCCTCTACACTTGAGGTGGTAGAGTTTTGGTTCGACGAGCTTGGAGTTACAGAACATTGGTGTAAATCATGCAAAACGGGGGAGAGGATGTGGCCATGAGCAGGGCCACGTTCTCTGACTAGGTAAACAGGGGAAGGCGACCAAGTCGTTGGCCACCTTGGCAAGTGAGGGCGGCCAGGAGGCTGGTCGCCCTGCAGACCAGGGCGGCCATCGCCCTGGTCACCCAAAAGTGAGGGGCGGCTAGCACCTTGACCGCCCAGACCCCGGCTCTTGGGCCCCTAAATGGACGAGGCCCAATAACTTAAGGCTATGGGCTGGATTTTAAAAATTCAAACATCGGTAAAACGAGTACGATAATTAAGCGTCATTTACATGAAAGTCCATTGGGGATCCGAGGGATGTCTGAAACTAGGCGTCTACAACACCCCCTCAGCGGATGGGTCATCGGGTCCTCTCTGCATACCCGTTGGCACAATCCGAGGGACAAAGAAGACATCTTCGGAGTCTTCAGCGGCTTCGATTCGAGTGGTGGGCCCACCGCCACAAGGCTCAACCAGTCCACAGAGTCGGGATAACGGTGCAGAGTGACAATATCATGTGGCTCCATCAGTCGCCGCTAGACCCAGCCCTCAGCGTGATCACAAAGGTAAGGCTAAGGAGCAGGACAATGAGCATATCTCTCGGTCCGCTTCTTCTCAAAAGTTGTCGCCACCGCGGCTAAGGCATCAAACCATGCATACGTCTTCGGATGCCAGCACCAGCCTGTCAACTCCTTGTAGGCTCCCGTCGTCACCGTGGTTAAGGCATCAAAGCGCACATATGTCTTCGGACGCCAGCACCAGTCAACTGACTCCTCAAAATTTATGGCCATCACGGGTAAGGCATCAAACCGCGCACACGTCTTCGGACCCTAGTCCCAGTATCCCGGCATACCAGGAATTGTCGCTCGAGGTAATCGAGTTGGCGATCAATGCCACCTTCCCGATACAACAAAGGGAAGGCGCCTGGATCGAAATCCGGGCAAGGAAGAGTCAACGACCTCGCCCTACAAAGGCACCAGCTTGGAGATATCCTCAACAAGATTTATCAACTCCAGCTCCAGGATCTCTCCCTCCTACTCCCTTGGAGACCGCTATTGCCAAGAGACAAGAGAGAAATAGGAGGAAGAACCTCAGAAGACGGCTCAAGAAATAAGCTGAACAAGCAAGAGCTCTACAATCACCAACCGAGCCGATGCCTCTCCTAAGGCTCCAACGGCTCATTGATGACCTGGAGAAGTACGTTCCTCCTCGTCCTACTGGGACTCTCCCACTCGACAGCTATATCCCGCGGGAAGAAATGCTGAAACGAGTCCGCCTCAGAAATTGGGTCCAAGAGATGATCCAAAGGCTCAAGAACGGCGAAAGACTTGTGATCTCGGATGAGCTCTCCTTGTGCTATAATGACAAGGAGATCACAACAGAGCATCTAGAAGAGATGCTTCAGGGCTGTAACTGTAACATGGTGGCCATCCCACCTCCTGACAATATCAATGCTGCTCAGCGGGGTGAGCCAATAGCCTCCCGGACAATGCAAAGAACCATTGCTCCTCTTAGGCTACAGCCAGCTCCAGAGCATGCCGGTTGTGGTCGAGGGTGTGGTCGGGGACGAGGTAGAGACCGCGGGAGAACCCCTGAGTTACCCCTCTCTCCGTCCACCTTTGACCTGGAACGAATCATCCTCTTCTAAGGAGAGGAACTGGTTCCCATTCATGAAGTAGAGATTCGGAGCGGACCCGATATCTTTGATCCTTCTGGCGTTGAAGAGGCTACTGCCAGCCTCCCATCCCCTACATCAGTACTGGCTTCTACAGCAGAGCAAGCGGGACCGTCCAGCAAGGACGAGCCACCCCGCCAGTCACCCCCAGAAGAGCCATCACTGGCATCCCTGTTCCAGGAGTCCGTTGGCCATCAAAGTCAGTCTGATCTCGGTGGTAAGGGCAAGGCAGTGCAACTTCCCGACGGGGAACAGCACGGCAGCTCGCAGAAGGCTCAGCCTGACATACTACCCTCCTTGGAGGATGCTTGTAATATCCCGGACCCTTCGGATCCTTCTTTTCGGGTCCCGAACCTATTTTCCCAGAGTTTGTTCTCATTTTGCCCGGAATTACCTTTTGGACATTTTTCGAGTTCAGATCCGTGCGTTTCGGATCAGTTTCAGAGGTCCCGAAACGTGTTCTGCGGTTTCCCGTGTTTTTCCCTGACAGGACCTACGGAACCCCGTAGCGGGTGAATCTGGTCATTCACCTACTCAGGGATGGTACCACGAAGATCAGCGTGTTCCAACAATCGTGACAGTATCTTTTTCTATTTTCTATATTTTTCATAAAATCTGGATTTTCTATATAACCCCAATTCTTTTTCTTTTTCTTTTTCTTTTCCCTTTCTCTTTCTTCTTCTTCTTCCTCCCTTCTCTCCCGTGAGCGCACCACCGTGACCGGCTCCCCCTCTCCCATTCGACGAAGCGGTGACCCTCTCCTCTACTGCAGACGCTGCGAGGTGACGGTGCGGCGATGGCGGTGGCGACGTGGTGATCGCGGCGGTGTGTGTGGTTCGTGAGAAGCTTGGGAAGAATGAGGGTTTCAAGCGAGTTTTTGAAGATCGACGGAGATCCATCGCGTTTCGAGCAAATCCGAGGTAGGGTGATGTTGCCTAGCTCCATGTTTTCCTTCCCCGTGATTTATAGGCCGAGGCGAGGCCGAGAGAGGGTTATTTTGAGTTGGGAAGCGAAAAGCATGATTTTGGGTTCGAGCGCCCGATCTAGCGTTTCAATGCATGTTTTCATGGTTTGATGGCATCAAAAGATGCATTAGCGACTTGGGAACAAGTTTTCCTTTTGTTTCCCCTTCACCCGGGGGTGAATGGGGCGTGGAATGGCGATTTTGGGGTTTTCCCGCCATTCTCAATTTTCGGAGGCTGTGGTGGCCCTTCTAGTGACCGCCACATCCTTCAGGCGGTCCCCGTTCGACCATTTCAGTATTTCCATGTGTAGGGTTGGGCTTGGCGGCCTCACGATGAGCCGCCTGGGCCCAGGTGGTGGCCGAAGGTCCGACCGCTAAGCCAAGTTGGCCGATAGGGCCTTTGAGGCGTTATGACCATTGGTTTCTGACCGTTGGAGGCTTTTTGGGTCTGGCGGCCGAAGGTACGCCCGTCTCATACCCTTGGCGGCCCTATATGGGACCGCTTGTTCTTTTGCTACACAGGGTGTGGTGGACCATTGTTGAACTGCTACAGTCCCTGTGGCGGCCTAATGTCAGACGGCTAATTCTTGTGGTGGCCCAAAGGTAGACTGCCAGCTGTCTGTGTCCAAACGGAGGTATGTTTGCCGATTCGAGTCCCAGGTTGGTGGATCTCGATCCGCGTACTGACCCGTGGTCTGACTGATGCTGGGCATCATGTGGGGACCACATGTTAGGGTGCCGTGGGATCCCAGGAGTTGGTGTTCTTGGTCTGTGTCATCGTGAGGCGGTGTCGGTACGAGGTGCGGTCCTTGTGCTTTTACCTATTTAGACGCTATTTTCCGTTGACTAGTGAGTCTACTCTTTCAGTGACCCTCCACTAGTCGTAGCCTTCCGACACGAGAGTGGTCCCACCAGGGAGTGGTGGTGAGGCTACCCCGAGAGACCTTTTTTAGACTAGTTTCTGTTGGGCCCCACGTCTTGCAGCCAGAGTCCGGCTGAGGGAAAAACAAGTCAGAGGGCCAGACCTTGGATGCATGGTCTGTGTGTGCACACGTGGTTGGGGGCAGTTGGACCCGTGCTGACGAGTATGACCCCAGCTAGTCACTTGTTTTGTGGTTACTTGTACGATGTCTCAGTTCCCGCTGGGCCGGAGGGAGACACCTGAGGCGCGATTTAAGTCATCAGTGGACGCATCCGGCCTTGCTTCTAGTGGGTTGGTACTCTTGTCTCTATGTGATAGTAACTCTTGCATTTTGACGAGTTGTCTAAGTTTTCGTGCCGAGCGTTCGGTACTAGCCATTGTAATAGATTGTAGTTACTTTTCGTGCAGTTTCTCTGTTTGTGAGGTGGGGACCGGATGATCCTTACTGAGCCTTTTATTTTAAGGCTCATTCCCTGTGTGTTTTCACTGTGTTTCAGGTTAGACGAGGCTTCAGGGGAGCGCTTTAGAGGCTCCACGTGGTTCAGGTGCCCAGGGTTAGTCGCCAGTTCCCAGTTCCGGGATATGCCCCTCGTAGTTGTACTTTTCTTTGGACTGTACTAGTTGTGGACTACTGTTATAGTTTAAACTGCTGTTATTATTGTGGACCATGTAATTTAATTAATGTTATTTATTACTTCTTACTTAATTCATTTAAATTGCGCAGCTCTGTAATTATTTAGATCCTTGTGTATCTCCACACCATCCTTTTAACCCTTCCGAGTCTTCGGGCTTGTGGGTGGAGGTTCGGGATTCGGGTTATCGGGCTTTCCCGGTGTTCGGATCTCGGGTCGTTACAGTTGGTATCAGAGTATGGTTATGGATATATGTGAGAATCGTAAATAGTTGCAGTGGCCACTAGTCTACAATGATGATGAACAGTTGGCACTGGCTTAGGGCATCGTGTGTTTTATTGATTCTGTTACTTTCCGTGTCTTCTATTTGTTTGCAGTAGGCGAGTATGGCGCCGAGGCAGAGGACTCGCTCTCGATAGGGACAGTCGACAGAGGAGCAGGAGGAGCAGAGCAGAGTGCCACAAGATGCCACTGATGCAACGAGAGTTCCAAGGGTTGAGGATTTCTTCCGGAGTATGTTTCAGTTCATGTCTCAGCAGTTTGGCGGTGATGCTGGTGAGGGCTCGTCATCTAGGGGTGGTCCCAGTCATGCTGTGAGGGACTTTTTGCAGTTTCACCCACCCTATTACGATGGCTAGCTAGATCCTGATGTGGCCAGGAGATGGCTTGATGAGATGGAGAGAGTGTTCAGTTCTACGCATTATGCTGAGGAGGACATGGTGATGTTGGCCTATAACCAGTTGCAGGGTATGGCTCGAGATTGGTGGTCTTCGGAGTGGAAGACATCCTTTCAATCTCGTTCACTTCAGGAGATCGTGTGGAAGGACTTTGTTATGGTCTTTGAGCATACTTACTGCCCATCCTATGTTGGTACGTAGAAGATGCGTAAGTTTTTGGAGTTGGTTCAGGGAGACATGTCAGTGTTGTAGTACATGGCTCGGTTTATGGAGTTAGGCCATTATGCTCCCCATATCATGGAACATGAGGGAGTGAAGACATAGCAGTTCATCTCGGGTTTGAGGCATGAGCTGAGGCACTTTTTGATGGCGAACGTGGCTATTGATTTGGAGACAGCTTCTCGTGTGGTGGCATCTTTGGAGCTGGATATGCAGAAGGTCCGAGGATCGGTTGGCCAAGGGCAGTCCCTGTCAGGATGTAGCCAGCAGGCAGCTACCCAGCAGCAGCGCACCTTTCAGCATGCGACGGGTAGTTCGGGAGCATCAGTACCGGCAGTGTCAGTGACATGATCTGCGTCTTTTGGCTCGAAGGTTAAAAAGTTTCTCAAGAAGTGCTTTGGTAAGAAGCGCAAGGATAAGAGGCAGGCGTCTGCAGGTAGTGTACAGCAGCCGATTCCTTTTCAGCGTCAGGGATCAGTGGGTGGATCGCAGGGACCGTGTCCCCGATGTGGCGAGTCGCATCTAGGCAGGCAGTGCACGGCGCCGGTGATTTGTTTCAGGTGTGACCAGCCATGGCACATGCCGCGCGACTATCCTTAGAGACCGCAGCAGTAGCAGTATCCTCAACAACAGCAATACCCACAGCAGCAGAGGCCACAGCAGCAGCAATAGCAGCATCTGCCACTACCTAGGTCAGCGAGTGTGGGGGGCAGGCAAAGATCCCGAGGCTAGATTACACACATGACCAGGGCAAAGGCAGCGGCGTCGTAGCTCGTGGAAGGTACCGTTCAGATTTTGGGTTGTGTGGCTCGAATTTTATTTGATTCTGGCAAGTCTTATTTGTTTATTTCGGAGGATTTCGCGCTGAGTATTGAGGAGCCGGTGACCCAGTTGTCTTGTGATTTGACAGTGGAGTTACCTTCTGGTGATTTTATGATCACTCCATATTGTTTTGAGGAGGTTCCTGTGTGGGTGGAAGGGTAGAGTTTACCGGCCACGCTTTATGCGTTGCCACTTCAGGACTTTGATGTGATTTTGGGCATGGATTGGCTTGAGGCACATCAAGCTTTGGTGGATTGTGGCTCGAAGAGGGTTTATTTTCGGTGAATTCGTAGAGCCACCTTCTATTTCCAAGGTATCAGGTCTTCCTCTTCCCACTTTCTTATTTCGACTATTTGGGCTCGTCGTTTGCTTGATGCGGGTTGTCAGGGTTTTCTCGCTTCTGTGGTCATGGTGGACCAGTCGGAGCCGGATGTGGAGAACATTCCGGTGGTGTACAAGTTTCTCGATGTTTTTCCCGAGGACCTACCTAGATTACCTCCCCGGCGGGAGATTGATTTTGTGATCGAGATTGTGCCTAGTACGGAACCTTTGTCGAAGGCTCCTTACTGTATGGCTCCCGCTGAGTTGAGGGAGTTGAGGGCACAGTTGCAGGAGTTGCTCGCCAAGAGGTATATTCATCCTAGCTTTTCCCCTTAGGGTGCACCAGTGTTGTTCGTGAAGAAGAAGGATGGTAGTCTAAGGCTGTGCATTGACTACCGACAGTTGAATAAGGTGACCGTTAAGAACAAATATCCGTTGCCACAAATTGATGACTTGTTCGACCAGTTCAGTCTGCTCGAATGTTCTCGCAGATTGATTTGTGGTCCAGTTATTATCAGTTGCAGATTCGAGAGTCTGACGTAGAGAAGACTACGTTCAGCTCAAGATATGGGCATTATGAGTTTCTAGTGATGCCGTTTGGGCTCACCAACGCCCCCACAAGATTTATGGATTTGATGCAGAGGGTGTTCCGTCCCTACCTGGACCAATTCGTGGTCGTGTTTGTGGACGACATCCTTGTATATTCACAGTCTACAGATGAGCATGTGTATCATTTGAGGGTTGTGTTGTAGACTTTGTGAGATCACCAGTTGTATGCTAAGCTCAGCAAGTGTGAGTTTTGGCTTCACGATGTGTACTTTTTAGGGCACGTGATTTCTAGTGATGGCATTTCCGTAGATCCAGTGATGGAGGCATCACCCACGATTCCCTTTGGCTCGGGTCCACTTCTTCACACTCGGGAGCTGGTTGAGTTTTGGCCTCACTCTATTAAGGCCCCTTATCCATTTTGTAGCTTTCCTTTGAGTCATTTTGATGTATTTTCATTTTATTTGAGTCATTTCCCTAGGTCTTGCATTTATTTTCCTAAGATTGTGTGTCATTAGATGATGTAATGTGCTAATTGGGCCCAATTCATTGGACTAGGCCCATGTGCACCCCTTCCACCTTCGGTTATTTGCTATTGAGTCTTTTGTCATGGACTTTTGTAGAAATGTGGGTTTCCTATATATAGGACCCCATTTCCCCCATTTGAAGTCAATGAATGAATGAATGAATGAATGAATGAGTTAAACTTGCCATTTGAGTTCAAATTGGAGTGATTCCTCTAGTTTTTGGGTGAGAGACCCTAGGGGAGAGATTCCCCACCCATTCTCCTCTTAATCTCTCTATTTCACCCCTCTTTCTCTCTCCTCCAACCCCAATTTCGAATTTTCTTCTCTCTCCTCCCCTCCCAACCACCTCCACTAGCTACCCACCTCATTTAATACCCCTCCACTTCCCCAAGTTGCCATTACTCCACTCCCATAGTCCCTAGGTGGCATCTTCCCCATTCCAACACCTTTCTCCACCTTCCCACCAAATCTACCCCATTCCAATACAAACTCTCCACTTCCCCACATAATCACCCACCTTCCAAGGCCATTTCAAATTTGAAATTCACACTCCCTCCACCCACTTGTTCCCCCTCACCTTCCCCCCTCTCCCTCCAAGCCCCAAATTCGTAGCTCCTCTCTCACCCACAGAAAACACCCCCTTCCAGCTCCCATTCTATCCCTCCCTCACCTTGAAACACCCCATCCTAGACCCCCTCACAGCCCGGGCTTTCCCCACACTCATCCACCCCCATTTCCTCTCCCATATACCCCATTTCCCCCCCATCATCTTCAACCTACCGTTTCAGCTGACAACCTGCAGAAGTGTACCATCTTACAGCGGCGACCACGGCTTCCTCCCGACGAGTTTGAAGACCCAAGAGGCATCCACGGAAGCGGCTACCTGTCCTCTTCGCAACGATCGAGGTCTCATCCCCATCGGAGATCGGTGCTGCTGTGGAGGTCCGTTCTTCCCCGACCGCGCAGTTCTGCTCCGGCTGAGGATCGAACCGGACTAAAAGCTCGGCCACGACAAACCTTGACGAACCAGCCCCGAAGCTCTTCTACAAATATCTTCCTCCTCCAGTCTTCGTTTAGGATCAAGAAACGGAACCTCATTCGGCTGCCGGAGGAAGGAGTTACAAATTTTCTCCCCCGAGCTCTCCAGTCTTGTCTCCTGCAGTCTGCTCCGACCAGTGCCCACTCTTTAGGGTACACCGACTGCCCTCGACCTCTGATTGCAGCCCCGTCACCTCTGGCTGAAAGCTACTTCAACCAAGAAGACGTCGCCACCAGTTTCGTGTTGATCGGAGTTCGGGAGGGTGCGTGGCGTCCTCTGAAACCTGCTGCCAGAAGTCTGCAACTGCAAGTCATAAAACCTGATGTCCTGTTCCAACCTCTGCCCCAGTCAACAACGGTCTCAGAAGAAATTTAAGAAAATCTGAAGTGTTCCTGTCCCTGTTACGAAGCTTTTGCCGCAGTCTCGCCATCGGAAAAATTCGTGAGAGGATCTACAGCAACCACACCAACACACTATCCCTGTTCGTAGACAACCGGCAGATTCGGCAACCTCGCTTAATCGTCGTTCTTTACCTTACTTTCCCCACCCCGCTTGGCCGGCTGAAGGCCCCTCCCTGCGGGAGGTAGTATTATTGTATTCACATTAACCCCCACCCCAAGATCCCCCTCCTGCGAGAGGCGTAGTTTTGTACATGGTTTGAGCAGGTCAAGCTTCACCGCCGCGGCGTGTGGGGAACCACCGCCTCCCCGCTCGCCCTCGTCTCCGACCGGGACCGGTTTCTTCAAACCGGTCGAGTAAGTGCCTCATCCTAGCTCATTAGTGTTGCTCTTTCAATATTTACTTCATGCGCCGCTGAATTTGCGAGGGAGCGCCCGATCCTCAAGTCCATGACTTAAGAGTGATCGCCGTGGGATAGTGTGAACCGGTGCCCTTGTGCACTTTGTCGGCCCCAATTGAATTGGGCATCCAAACCTTGGGAGTCAAACCTTGGCCTTGCTGGCCCTCTACCAGCAAGGGCCCTTTCCCATACCTCACACTTGGCATCGCCAAGTCACTCCGGGTATAGAGTGCGACGGGAGAGCGGTGGCCCTTAAGGCCCATTTGAATGCTTAATTGTGCTTGTTTGCCTAAGTCCGAGGTCGTGTCACATCAAGTGGTATCAGAGCAAGTTCACAACTTGTCTCTATCAAGTTGGTCCTAGGCCATTTTTATGCATTTAGAGTCCTCAGTTGCATCTCCCATGTCCACTAGAATGGCCGCTTCATACCCGTCATATCCATCCCCATCAACTTTCCCAAGAAGCCCAAATCCTCATGGAAGTTCCATTACCAACAAAGTGGGTAGCAACACCTCTATCATAGAAGCCCTACCTAATGTCCTTAATCGGCTTGAAGATATCATGTCTCGACTCGACCGACTTGAAGGAAATAGCCGTGCACCAAGAGTAAATGAGAGTGACCTTTGGGGAAATCTAGAAACCATATTTTTAGAACACTTGAAAATTAAAACCCCCCCCTTTGATGGATCCAATAGCCCAAGTCTTTACCTAGATTGGGAGATTTCTCTCGACCAATTCTTTAAAAGTTTCCCCTTGAACGAAGAAAGGAGAATGAGGCTAGCCAAGGCACACCTCTCCAAACAAGCTAAAACTCATTGGTTAGTTGTGGAAGGTTTGAGAAAGATCCGTGGGGAGGCTCCAATTAGCACTTGGGATGAGATGAAGACCGAGCTTAGAAAACCCTACACTCTCCAACCCTCTCCCTCCTACTCAAATCACCAAAGTCCATGGAGCACTTCAACTCCATCATCCCCACCCGGTCAATCCAAGACCCTAATTGACCCAATCCCCTCCATGATGACCACCACTCAACCAACCCTCACCATTCAAAACCAAGTGGACACCGTGTCCACCCCTCCACCTAGGCCCATGATTGTCACCACCCTCCAATCCAGAAGCTCCCACCAAACCCCTACCCCACAAAACCCCTTGGTCCCCACCACCACCCCTCCCTTGTCCCCGAAAAAGGACATTCCCCCCAAAACCAATCAACCCAAGCCACCCCAACCAACCCATCTCCCACTCCCTACCCCAAAAGTCCAAAGTCCTAGGCTTCCACTACTTCCCCTCCCTATCCAAGCCAAAGTTTCCCATCACCCACCACCCCGGGTACACCATGCACCAACCATCATCACCCCACCCCTAATAGACCTTCCCATTCCCTTGAGAAAGGAGACCACAACCATCCACATGGGAGTAGATGAACCCATCCCCATCATTGAGGAAATCCAAGTTCATATCCGTGGTAAGGAAGAATCACAAATGTCCCCTAGCTTGAACCCCCAAGAGCCACAAGCCTTCACAAATAGCACCATAATCATAGATGGGCCCCTAGCTAGATGGCTAAAGGAGAGACCACTTCACCCCATCGTGTCCTATGTTTACCCACCCATGGAGAAAAACCTTCCCATTGCACCCATTAACTCCTATCACACCATAATCCAAACATCCTACCAAGTGGAAACCTTAGAGGATCTTCTTAAGGGCGTAGCATGGCAAATTGAGTTCACTAGCATGTTGACCCCTATGGCCAAACCACCTAGGAGCCTTGGCCTCCTACACCTATGCATAGGGTCTATCACCTCGATTTACACCATTGGTTGCTACACTAGTGACCTCCTTCTATTCCTCCCTACACCCGATGAGCCCAACCTTCTCCTCGATTTAGAGCTTCTTATCTCGGGTAGAAAGCCTAGTCCTCCATTCATGGCCGACCATCCCACCAAAAACTTTGGCCCGATCACTTTACTAGAGGAGGAGAATCCACCATCAAGGGGTTGTGAGGACCAAAAGGACCTAGGGTTCCTCTCCTTAGGTGACCCTTACCATGACCCCTTCGATCCCTTCCTATACCCACCCATTAAGATCCCAAACACTTTGTTCGGCCAACCCACTAGAAAACTTGGCCCACTTACCTTGGAGGAGGATGACTCACAATTTGGGAACCTTGAAGACATAGAGTGCCTCCCTCTAGGAAGACCTTTCTACGACCCCTTTGATCCCTTCCTATGGGAGTCTAGTTCCCCATGTAACCCAACCATCTTACCCACCACCCACCCTTTCCTACCCTCACCCATCATATTGGGCCAAACCAATCTCATCCATGACCCGGGTTACACCTTGGGAGCCAAGACCTTGGGCCACATATCCCTAGGTAATAAGGTTGTGCCCCACCCCATGATGACCACCTTCTTAGATCCATTCGATCCGTTCCAATGGGAATTCAAAGGTTGTCCCACCCCTATACACATGGAAGTCACTTTTGGGAAAAGTATGCATGTGTCTAGGCTTTCCACACCCCTTGGCATGAACACTATGTTGGGTCCATTCATTCATATCACCCACATGTCAAGTAGAAAGCATGAGTGGTCCAAATTTGGATGTAGTGGTCCACCTTCATTCATCATGGGTCTTAAGCATATCAAAGGCATCTACGGATGTCCGGGTCCCCCGACATGCATCACCACTTTGCATGATAGATTCACATATGGTTGCCCCGGTCCACCTAAGCCCACCAAAGTCTACATGACAACATTGCATGATAAGTCCACATATGGTTGCCCCGGCCCACCAAGGCTCATCAAGGTCCATATGGCATCATGGCATAAATGGTCTATATATGGTTGTCCAGGTCCACCCATAACCACTAGAAGGTCAGCACTCACAAAATTGCATGAGGAAATCCGCAAGCACATTAGCATAAAAAATGAGGCTTATAAAAGGTTGGCTGACTCTCACCGGCGTCACTTAGAGTTCCAAGAGGGTGACTTTGTGATGGTAAGGACGGAGAGGCTCTCCCCAGGAGCCAACTCCAAGTTGAGGCCACGTGGGACTGGTCCCTTCCAGGTTTTGAGGCGCATTGATGCAAATGCTTATTGGTTAGATCTCCCTGAGGACTATGGGGTAAGTCCAACATTCAATGTCGCCGACTTAGTGCCATACAAGGGCCCCACGGTGGTACCTAGTGAGGAGATTGAGCCTACTTCTTCCTTTGAGAGAGCACCCACCCGTGAGGAGAGTCCACTAGCCAAGAGAGCTCAGCGCGAACGCATTGAACGAATATTGGATGAGCAGGTCACTACCACCCGGAGCAAGGTATATGAGCGCTATCTCGTCAGGTGGAAGGATCGGCCTCCTTCGGAAGACTCATGGGTGAGTCGGGAGGACCTCCAGCGGTTGGATCCGGACCTCCTCGAGCGGTACCTTAGCCGGATGGACCCTTACTCGACGGAGTCGAGCTCTTCGCGGCCCAGGGGATTTGATGGAGGCATCACCCACGATTCCCTTTGGCTCGGGTCCACTTCTTCACACTCGGGAGCTGGTTGAGTTTTGGCCTCACTCTATTAAGGCCCCTTATCCATTTTGTAGCTTTCCTTTGAGTCATTTTGATGTATTTTCATTTTATTTGAGTCATTTCCCTAGGTCTTGCATTTATTTTCCTAAGATTGTGTGTCATTAGATGATGTAATGTGCTAATTGGGCCCAATTCATTGGACTAGGCCCATGTGCACCCCTTCCACCTTCGGTTATTTGCTATTGAGTCTTTTGTCATGGACTTTTGTAGAAATGTGGGTTTCCTATATATAGGACCCCATTTCCCCCATTTGAAGTCAATGAATGAATGAATGAATGAATGAATGAGTTAAACTTGCCATTTGAGTTCAAATTGGAGTGATTCCTCTAGTTTTTGGGTGAGAGACCCTAGGGGAGAGATTCCCCACCCATTCTCCTCTTAATCTCTCTATTTCACCCCTCTTTCTCTCTCCTCCAACCCCAATTTCGAATTTTCTTCTCTCTCCTCCCCTCCCAACCACCTCCACTAGCTACCCACCTCATTTAATACCCCTCCACTTCCCCAAGTTGCCATTACTCCACTCCCATAGTCCCTAGGTGGCATCTTCCCCATTCCAACACCTTTCTCCACCTTCCCACCAAATCTACCCCATTCCAATACAAACTCTCCACTTCCCCACATAATCACCCACCTTCCAAGGCCATTTCAAATTTGAAATTCACACTCCCTCCACCCACTTGTTCCCCCTCACCTTCCCCCCTCTCCCTCCAAGCCCCAAATTCGTAGCTCCTCTCTCACCCACAGAAAACACCCCCTTCCAGCTCCCATTCTATCCCTCCCTCACCTTGAAACACCCCATCCTAGACCCCCTCACAGCCCGGGCTTTCCCCACACTCATCCACCCCCATTTCCTCTCCCATATACCCCATTTCCCCCCCATCATCTTCAACCTACCGTTTCAGCTGACAACCTGCAGAAGTGTACCATCTTACAGCGGCGACCACGGCTTCCTCCCGACGAGTTTGAAGACCCAAGAGGCATCCACGGAAGCGGCTACCTGTCCTCTTCGCAACGATCGAGGTCTCATCCCCATCGGAGATCGGTGCTGCTGTGGAGGTCCGTTCTTCCCCGACCGCGCAGTTCTGCTCCGGCTGAGGATCTGAACCGGACTAAAAGCTCGGCCACGACAAACCTTGGATGAACCAGCCCCGAAGCTCTTCTACAAATATCTTCCTCCTCCAGTCTTCTTTTAGGATCAAGAAACGGAACCTCATTCGGCTGCCGGAGGAAGGAGTTACAAATTTTCTCCCCCGAGCTCTCCAGTCTTGTCTCCTACAGTCTGCTCCGACCAGTGCCCACTCTTTAGGGTACACCGACTGCCCTCGACCTCTGATTGCAGCCCCGTCACCTCTGGCTGAAATCTACTTCGACCAAGAAGACGTCGCCACCAGTTTCGTGTTGATCGGAGTTCGGGAGGGTGCGTGGCGTCCTCTGAAACCTGCTGCCAGAAGTCTGCAACTGCGAGTCAGAAAACCTGATGTCCTGTTCCAACCTCTGCCCCAGTCAACAACGGTCTCAGAAGAAATTTAAGAAAATCTGAAGCGGTCCTGTCCCTGTTACAAAGCTTTTGCCACCAGTCTCGCCATCGGAAAAATTCGTTAGAAGGATCTACAGCAACCACACCAACACACTGTCCCTGTTCGTAGACAACCGGCAGATTCGGCAACCTCGCTTAATCGTCGTTCTTTACCTTACTTTCCCCACCCCGCTTGGCCGGCTGAAGGCCCCTCCCTGCGGGAGGTAGTATTGTTGTATTCACATTAACCCCCACCCCAAGATCCCCCTCCTGCGAGAGGCGTAGTTTTGTACATGGTTTGAGCAGGTCAAGCTTCACCGCCGCGGCGTGTGGGGAACCACCGCCTCCCCGCTCGCCCTCGTCTCCGACCGGGACCGGTTTCTTCAAACCGGTCGAGTAAGTGCCTCATCCTAGCTCATTAGTGTTGCTCTTTCAATATTTACTTCATGCGCCGCTGAATTTGCGAGGGAGCGCCCGATCCTCAAGTCCATGACTTAAGAGTGATCGTCGTGGGATAGTGTGAACCGGTGCCCTTGTGCACTTTGTCGGCCCCAATTGAATTGGGCATCCAAACCTTGGGAGTCAAACCTTGGCCTTGCTGGCCCTCTACCAGCAAGGGCCCTTTCCCATACCTCACACTTGGCATTACCAAGTCACTCCGGGTATAGAGTGCGACGGGAGAGCGGTGGCCCTTAAGGCCCATTTGAATGCTTAATTGTGCTTGTTTGCCTAAGTCCGAGGTCGTGTCACATCATCCAGCCAAGGTCGAGGTAGTGATGCTGTAGCCGAGGCCACGATCCGTGTCGGAGATTCGGAGTTTCTTGGGGCTTGCAGGCTATTACAGGAGATTCATTCAGGATTTTGCTCGTGTTGCATCCCCGATGACCAGGCTTACGTAGAAAGATGAGTTGTTTGTCTGGACTGGTGAGTGTGTGCAGAGCTTCATGGAGCTTCAGAGGTTGCTCACCTTGGCACCGGTGCTGGTGTTGCCTTCGAGATCGAGAGGGTTTATGGTGTGTATAGATGCTTCCAGGATTGGGTGGGTGCTGTGCTGATGCAGCATGGCAAAGTTGTGGTGTATGCATCTCGGCAGCTGAAGGCACATGAGGAGAACTACCCTACCCATGACCTTGAGTTAGTGGCCGTGATCTTTGCATTGAAGATTTGGAGGCATTATCTGTACGGTGAGAAGTTTGAGGTGTTCATAGACCATCAAAGTTTGAGGTATGTGTTCACTCAAAAGGACCTTAACCTCAGGCAGTGGCGGTGGATGGAGTATATGAAGGATTATCACTTCACTCTGTCTTATTAGCCGGGCAGGATGAATGTCATTACCGATGCCTTGAGTAGGAAGGTTATGGTCAGCGCCATGATGATGACAAAGTGGAAACACTGGGAACAAGTGCCAGTCGTGACATTTAGGCTCAAGGTTCCCCAAGAGCCAGGGTCAGATGTTCTTGCGAGCTTGACTGTCACGCCAGCGATTCGTTGTCAGGTGATAGATGTTCAACGTGCAGACCCTGAGTTGCCCCAGATTTTGGCTTTGGCAGATGTGGACTTCGGCGAGGAAGGAGCTGTGAGATTCTATGGTAGGCTGTACGTCCCAGCCGAGGAACAGGTGAGGCGTGCGGTGTTACTAGAGGCTAATGGGAGTCGGTACACTGTGCACCCGAGAGCGACGAAGATGTATCGGAACATGAAAAGGCAGTTCTGATGTCCAGACATTAAGAGAGATATTGCAGAGTATGTGGCCCGATGCCTGACCTGTCAGTAGGTGAAGGTGGAGCATCAGCGACCAGGCGGTACGCTTCAGCCCTTGGAGGTTCCCGCGTGGAAATGGGACCATGTGACCACGGATTTTATGGTGAGATTGCCGAGGACTCTGAGTGGGCAGGATAGTATTTGGTTTCCAGTGGATAGGCTGACGAAAGTGGCTCGGTTGTTACCGATCAAAGTCAGTTGGAGTGTGCCCAAGTTGGCTCATCTTTATGTGGAGTGGATCGTACCTTTGGATGGAATTCATATTTCCATTGTGTCTGATCGAGATCCGCGTTTCACTTCTGGATTCTGGAGTATTTTCCAGCGAGCTCTTGGCATGGAGTTAGCATTTAGCTCAGCGTATCATCCTCAGTCAGATGGTCAGTCGGAGAGGACCATCGAAACGTTAGAGGATATGTTGAGATTATGTTGCCTGGAACGGCAAGGGAGTTGGATTCACCATCTACCATTGGTGGAGTTTGCCTACAACAAAGGCTATCATTCGAGCATTGGGATGGCTCCTTATGAGGCGTTGTACGGGCGTCCATGTTGAACTCCACTTGATTGGTCTGAGGTTGGTGAGCGTGTTGTGACGGGACCGGAGCTGGTGCAGCAGTGCATTGATGTGGTGCATCTGGTCCGCCAGAACATATTGGCGGCGCAGAGTCGGCAGAAGAGATATGCTGACCGGAGAAGGTAGCCACTTAGTTTTGCGGTCGGTGACCGAGTATTCTTGAGGGTTTCAACCATGAAGGGAGTGATGCGTTTTGGACAACGTGGGAAGCTGAGTCCCCGCTATGTTGGTCCTTTTCTCATCGTGGAGCGCATCGGCGAGGTTGCATATCGGTTGCAGTTACCTCCTGAGTTTGCAGCGATACATGATGTGTTCCATGTCTCGATGTTGAGGAAGTATATGACCGATGTCTCTCATGTGTTGGAGGATTCCGTTTGGCCCGAGGTGACTCCTGATCTGTCTCTACCGGAGTTCCCTATCCGTATTGAGGATCGGAGAGAGTAGCACCTACGGAATAAGGTTATTCCTCTGGTTAAGGTGGTGTGGCAGCGGCACTCTGGCGGTGAGGCTTCTTGGGAGCGTGAGGACGAGATGCGTCAGCAGTTCCCTTACATGTTCGAATAAGTTTTCCTTTTCTTTTCTTCCCCTGTGCTTCATTTTAAATTTTGGGGATGAAACTTGTTCAAGGGGGGAGGGCTGCAATATCACGGACCCATCGGATCCTTCTTTTCGGGTCCCAGACCTATTTTCCCAGAGAGTTTGTTCTCATTTTACACGGAATTATCTTTTGGACATTTTTCGGGTTCGGATCCGTGCGTTTCAGATCAGTTTCGAAGGTCTCGGAACGTGTTCTGCGGTTTCCCGTGTTTTTCCTTGACAGGACCTACGGAACCCCGTAGTGGGTGAACTGGGTCGTTCACCTACTCAGGGATGGTACTACGGCGATCAGCGTGTTCCAATGATCGCGGCAATATATTTTTCTATTTTTCCATAATTTTTAGAAAATTCAAATTTTCTATATAACCCTAATTCTTTTTCCTTTTCTTTTCACTTTCCCTTTCTTCTTCTTCTTCCTCCCTTCTCTCCCCTGAGTGCACCACCGTGACTGGCTCCCCCTCTCCCGTTCGACGATGCGGCGACCCTCTCCCCGGCTACAGACGCGGCGAGGTGACGACGCGGCGACGGCGGTGGCGGTGTGGTGATCACGGCGGCGTGCGTGATTCATGAGAAGCTTGGGAAGAATGTGGGTTTCAAGCGAGTTTTTGAAGATCGGTGGTGATCCGCTGCATTTGAGCAAATCCGAGGTTGGGTGACGTTGCCTAGCTCCATGTTTTCCTTCCCCGTGATTTATAGGCCGAGGCGAGGCCGAGAGAGGGTTATTTTGAGCCGGGAAGGGAAAAGCATGATTTTGGGTTCGAGCGCCCGATCTAGCCTTTCAATGCATGTTTTCATGGTTTGATGGCATCAAAAGATGCATTAGAGACTTGGGAACAAGTTTTCCTTTTGTTTCCCCTTCACCCGGGGGTGAATGGGGCGTGGAATGGCGATTTTGGGGTTTTCCCGCCGTTCTCAATTTTTGAAGGCTGTGGCGGCCCTTCTAGTGACCGCCACATCCTTTAGGCGGTCCCCGTTCGACCATTTCAGTCTTTCCATGCGTAGGGTTGGGCTTGGCGGCCTCACGATGAGCCGCCTGAGCCCAGGTGGCGGCCGAAGGTCCGACCGCTAAGTCAAGTTGGCCGGCATGGCCTTCGTGGCGTTATAACCGTTGGTTTTTGATCGTTGGAGGCTTTTTGGGTCTGGCGGCTGAAGGTACACCCGCCTCATACCCTTGGCGGCCCTATATGGGACCGCTTGTTCTTTCGCTACCCAGGGTGTGGCGGACCATTGTTGAACTGCTACAGTCCCTATGGCGGCCTAATGTTAGACTGCTAATTCTTGTGGCGGCCCAAAGGTAGACCGCCAGCTATCTGTGTCCAACTGGAGTTATGTTTGCCGATTCGAGTCCCAGGTTGGTGGATCTTGATCCACGTGCTGACCCGTGGTCTGATTGATGCTGGGCATCATGTGGGGACCACATGTTAGGGTGTCGTGGGATCCCAGGAGTTGGTGTTCTCGGAATGTGTCACTATGAGTTGGTGTCGGTACGAGGTGCGGTCCTTGTGCTTTGTCTGGTTTAGACGCTGTTTTCCGTTGACTAAGAGTCTACTCTTTCAGTGACCCTCCACTAGTCGTAGCCTTCCGACACGAGAGTGGTCCCACCAGGGGGTGGTGGCGAGGCTACCCTGAGAGATGATTTTTAGACTAGTTTCTGTTGGGCTCCACGTCTTGCAGCCAGAGTCCGGCTGAGGGGAAAACCAGTCAGAGGGCCAGACCTGGGAAACATGGTCTGTGTGTGCACACGTGGTTGGGGGCGGTTGGACCCGCGATGACGAGCGTGACCCCAGCTTGTCACTTGTTTTGTGATTACTTGTACGGTGTCTCAGTTTCCGTTGGACCGGAGGGAGACACCTGAGGCACGGTTTAAGTCGTTAGTGGACGCATCCGGCGTTGCTTCTAGTGGGTTGGTACGCCTATCTTTGTGTGGTAGTGACTCTTGAGTTTTGACGAGTTATCTCGATTTTCATGCCGTGCATTTGGTACTAGTCGTTGTAGTAGCTTGTAGTTACTTTCCGCACAGTTTCTCGATTTACGAGGTGGGGACCGGATGATCCCTACTGAGCCTTTTGTTTTAAGGCTCATTCCCTGTGTGTTTTCACCATGTTTCAGGTGAGATGAGGCTTCAGGGGAGCGCTTCAGAGGCTCCACATGGTTCAGGTGCCCAGGGTTAGTCGCCAGTTCCCAGTTCCAGGGTATGCCCCGCGTAGTTGTACTTTTCTTTGGACTGTACTAGTTGTGGACTACTGTTATAGTTTAGACTGCTATTATTATTGTGGACCATGTAATTTAATTAATGTCATTTATTACTTCCTGCTTAATTCATTTAAACTGCGTAGCTTTACAATTATGTAGATCCTTGTGTATCTCCACACCATCCTTTTAACCCTTCTGAGCCTTCGGGCTCGTGGGTGGCAGTTCAGGATTTGGGTTATTGGGCTTTCTCGGTGTTCAGATCTCGGGTCGTTACAATGCACGAGCCCGAGCTGACCGGAAAGTCCTCCACCAGATGAAACGCTTCGCTGCCAGTGGTTAAATTTGGGAAGCGATTGCTTGGAGTAAGGATTTAAGAGAGACTCTTATTAAAATACTCCAAGAGCTGGAAGTCTATGAAGTACATGCCCCAGAAATGAAGGCGGCTACCTATGGAGCCTTCACGGCCGCTATCTCCTTCACAGAGAAAGACATGCTGCTTTCCCCTCTATGCCGCAACTGTCCTCTCTACATGAAGGGGAAGGTCAACGGGCATGATATGAACTGGATCATGGTAGATGCTAGTGCCGCTGTCAACATCATGCCACTCAAGACATTCAAGACTCTATATCTGACCCCGTACCTCCAGAAGGTTCAAGCGGTCAAGATATCCAACTTTAACCAGAACACCGAGGATGTCCTGGACCGGGTGGATGTTGACCTGTTGCTCGATGATTTCACCTCCAAGGCGACATTCTACATCATCGACTCCAACACATCTTACAAGATACTACTGGGCAGACCCTGGCTCCATGAAAATTGGGTCGTCCCGTCAACTCTCCACCAATGCATCAAGTATGCCATGGGTGGGGAGCAACACACGGTCTTTGCAGACCTGTCGCTGTTCAAACTAGTAGAATGCAACCTGGCTGACGCTGTGCTCTACTTCAAGGGGATTAGTATGTACCTTGTGATTAAGAGCAAGAGCAATGGTTGGCTCTCAGAGGAGGACGATGATGATCTCTTCGCTGTTGATGAGTAAAAGGCCAAGCTTCATCAGCTCCGCCTCGGCTCCTTGTCAACCCCAGATCGCCCCGAGAGGCGCATGTGGACGCACTTTTTAGTAAGCTATTTGGCTATTCATTTATTGGGTTTATTAAGTGTGTGGGCGTGCCAGTCACAAAGTGATGATTTATTCGGGCTTCATGGAAGCCCATGGTGCATGCGATCTGACTAATCAGACAATTGTGTAGTTCGAGTCCGGACCAAAAACTACCGTGCCATAAAGGTCACGGCGTTATTTACATCCCCCATACGGGAGAACAGCCTTGATTGATTGTCAGGAATAATGGCCCTACGGCCTTAAATTCATGGTAACAAAGCAAGAGTAAAGATCTCGGATCACGTTTAAACAAAACCACATTGGGGTGTAAAAATGTTCATGGATACGTATATGTTGGTCACTCACGGACCATTTCGTGTTCGGACGGAAGTCCGCATTAGTAGCATCGAAGACGACGATAAACCGTACGGATGTTTGCTGTAGGTACGGCAAGCTTAATGTGGATGCGGGATCCGATCTCGGTATAAGTGGGTCACGCTGATGAACTATCGGCCCAAGATGTGCCCGGATCATGACCATGTCGGGGGTTCCAAGGTCTATGTCCGATACCATGGGGTATCATTGCTTTTCTCTTCACGCACAGTCTGGGGGAGCGAATTGTTTAGTGTGAAGCCCGAACTTGCCAATGTATGCCCTTGCACACGGATCAACCTACACGGTCAGGTCGCGGGGTTCTTTTGATTAGTTTTGATTAGTTTTCTATTAACTTAAAGTATTTTTTTTTATTTGCTTAATCACCTTCTTTCTTTTAGGCACGCCGGATTAAGGGGATACCAGGAGAGGAGAGGGCGCGTCGAAATAAGGCAACAAGGAGTGCGCCGGAATAGGCTCAAGAAGAGGGGGCGCGCCGGTTTAATGGGTACAATGGGTACAATGGGGCGCGTCGAAATAGGAGGGGCCAGGTCACTATTCATTCTAAGATTTGGAAAGTTGATTTGAGTGTGAAGCTAATCCGGCGCGGGGGGGTAGCGCGCCGGATTAGGAGGGGTGCCGGATTAAACTCACGGGAGATTTTCTTTTATTCTTTTTGCTTCATTTTCTTTTTTCTTTCACCTGCAAGTTGATTAGTTGATTAGTTTATTCACCCAATTGGTGGATTAAGACTGTAGAGAGGAAGTTTAGATACTTTAACTATTTGTTAAGGTGACTTAGCATGAAGATCCAAGTGTTTTGTTCAAAGGAGTTCGTTGTGCAGGAGCTTGGATGTTCAGCTTGATTTAGAGACTTCAAACAAATGCTGCTTTCGTCCCTAGAGAGTGGTTCATTCGTTTGCTCTGTGTGCTCTTGCTTTTGACAAAAATTGGGCAGCACCTCCCCCTGACTGAGGTTTGCTGGGGCGAAATAAGGGATTATCAAACGGAATACTCCGGGACGATCCCAAAAACTCAGAGTGGCGTAACGGCAGTCCGGTGTCCCATAGTTGAACGCGGAAGCCCTGAGGACCAGCCTTCAAGGGGTTCTAACAGTTCATGGGTTGTAGCTGTGTGAGAGCTCCGACGG
This sequence comes from Amorphophallus konjac, assembly GCA_022559845.1. Lineage (NCBI taxonomy): Eukaryota > Viridiplantae > Streptophyta > Magnoliopsida > Alismatales > Araceae > Amorphophallus > Amorphophallus konjac. Next base: position 232,955 of record JAHNEJ010003651.1, read on the forward strand.
GGCAGATGTTCGCCATGGGATGGCCATGAATGTTCACCCTCATACGGTTACTTCAAAGGCCATGCTATGGAGGAGCAGGCTTTTAATCACCTTAGGTGAGTAGAAGACAGGGAGAATAGGGGAGTGAAGACTAACAAAAGTAAATCACTGTGCTTTTCAACTACTCTCTGTTTATTCATCCACCAAAAGGGGGAGATTAAAATACAAGGAATCTCGTCCCGAAGGGAAGGGAGAATACATTGAAGGGGAAGAAGGGAAATACATCGAAAGGGGAAGAAGGAGATACACCGGTGGGGGAGAGGGAACGGAGCACAAGCTCTTCCCCCTCCAAACTCACCTTTCCTCTCTCACCCACTCTTTCTTTTTCTTTACCTTGCATGCGCAGAGGGATCGAGCTTCTTCTTCACTTCGGATGCTGGAGATAGCCCCTCTTCTCGCCGAACTCTTCTCACCGAACCCCCCTCACCGACCTCTCTCTTCGACCTCTCTCCTCTTCTTCAGCTCTTCGTCTCGTTATATATATATCAGTGGGAGGTGGGGGAGGAAGAGAGCACAAGCTCCATCCCCTCTGGCTCACCTTTGCCACCTCTTTCCTCGTGTCCGAAGTCATCGAGTGGCCTACCGGGATAGCCGCTGATAGAGTAGGGATGGTGCAGTCCCAGGATTGGCCGACGGTGACTGGTGGAGATGTGATGGCTGGTGCAGAGCTCGAAGCCTTCCATTCCTGGGAGCAGGAAGAGCTCAGGCGGTTGCACATTTGTCAAGAGCAGGCTGCTCACCCACTTCAGGTAAGTTCCTTCTGTTTACATCGAAAGACAGGGGATTGGATGTAGGATGGGATGCCTCGGAGGTAAAACGGCGCGGGGTTGTGCGCACCGGAATAGCACAAACGGGGGGGTGCGCCGGAATAGCACAAATGGGTTTAAACCCATAAGAAGTGCTTGCCGATTTTGGTGGTATATGGGGGCGCGCCGGTTTAAGATCCATTGGAGAGGGGCACGTCGGTTTAAAGCCATATAGGCACAACCACGCCGGTTTAAGCATCATAGGGTCTCTTCCTAGCTTAGTGGTGATTCAGACGGGTGCCCGCCCCTTGGTAGTACTTTAGTTGTAATGCATATCTTCCCAGATGTTTAATTCGAAGCCTTCGAGCCTCGGTTTAGGACTTCGAGTGATTTTCGGCATGTGCCGACCACGTGTTTGTGATGAGGACATCTCGCGCCACTCTCTCTGGCTCGGGTCGCCTGCTCCAGTGTGAGGGGGATCAACTATGATTCTCACATGTTATCTCTATTGTTGGGTCTTATATCATGTAATTTTTTATTTAATTGAGTCATGCATGTTTCCTCTTTCTTTATTTGAGTCAGTCCATTAGAGTATTGGGCCATTATGTTATCTAATTGGGCCAAACTAGTGGGCTAGGCCCATGGGCACCCATGGGATAGTCTTGGTCTTTTGTCTATTTGTCAAGGGCCTTTTGGTCATTGAAAAAAGTGGGAGCCTATAAATAGGGCTCATCCCCCTCATTTGTAACACCTTTGGATGAAATTGGAAAGAAGAATCCCCCTTAGCTATTTTCTCCCCTCTTACTTCTCTCTCCCTTTCTCTTTCTCTCTCCTCCTCTCTCACCACCCCTCCCATCATTCTCCAACCACCCCACCTAGACTTTTCCGCTCATCCTCCAACCACCCCACCTAGACTTCTCCACTAGACTTCTCCACTCATCCTCCAACCACCCCACTTAGACTTCTCCACCACCTCCACTCATCCTCCAACCACCCCACCTAGACTTCTCCACTCATCCTCCAACCACCCCACTTAGACTTCTCCACCACCCCTCCCATCATTCTCCAACCACTCCACTTAGACTTCTCCCTCCCACCATCCTCCAACCATCCCACTTAGACTTCCCCACCCATCCTCCAACCACCCCACTTAGACTTCTCCACCCCACTTAGACTTCTCTACCCACCCTTCATCCACCCCCCCTTGTTTCTCCAGCCACCACAACAGCCCTCCATCGACCCCCTCCCCTCCCCACAGCCTTCAGCCACCCCAATCCCCTACTACGCCTTCACCACCCCTTCACCCATATCCTCTTCCATTTTCAGATCCAATCCTTGTTATAGGTAACAGAGTAGCAGCAGGTTGCAGAGGACACCACGTCATCACCGGGGAGCTTCTGGCGACATATCATACATCGTTGGAATCTTCATCAAGTCAGCTTTTCAACAGTGGTGGTCCTGCAACCATCCGGGCTCGAAGCTGATCGGAGGAGCCGATCTTGCCGGACTGCACTTCCCGACTCCGGAAGGTGACCTGAGGCTGAGAGCAGAGGCTACCACGACCAGTTCGGGAAAGATCTGAGAGCCATCTTTAGAGGGAAGGAACTACGACCAGTCCTCTTTCAATAACAGGAAGAAGGAATTCAATCGCCCACCCGAGCCTTCAGTTCCAATTTTTCTCGTCAAAGTGCGCATGCTGCTCCCTGCTGTTCCTGGTTGGACCACCACCCAGTTGTCTGATTAGAAGTTTCTTCTCCGACCTCTTTTTGGAGCCCGTTAGTTCCTGCTCGAAGCTGTTCCAGCCGCGGTCGCGTCAACACCAAGTTCGTCTCAATCGGAGTTCAGTAGAGTTCGTGGCACCTTCTGCAACAGACCTCATCAATTTTGAACCAGACAGAAACAGAACCAATCAGTCCGGTTCCAGACTCTGTCTAGGCCAGCAATGCCATCACGACATTCACCCAAAATTTATGCGTCATCCTGGGTCAATGTAGAAAGCTTTGGCACTAGTTTCGACTAATTCATAGCTTGGCTGAGCCCGTGGCAACGTCATCATCAACAACCTATCGGGCTGTTCCTGAAGCTGGCACTGTTGAACATGTGTGCAACATGATTAAATCATTTTATGGTTTTGATGATGTCTGCCTCTTTAGTTGGTTTTGATGATGTCTGCCTCTTTAGTCATTAATGAACTATACCTGCATTTGATAATGTTAATATTCATACATTTCAGGTCATTATACTTCCAGTGTAAAAGCTCAAGAATGGCACACCAATCTAGACAACTGAATTGACAGATATCAAGGCATATGACAATATTGAATGCACAAAAATATAGCATGTTTCAAGCACAGAAATCAAGCTGAATAGCATCACACATAAGGTCATTGCATATTCTTCATATGGTCAGGGCATGTCTTACCTTATGGATGATTCAAGGTCGGTGCAATTTCTCGATAGCATGCTACAAGATAATCCAAGGAATGAAGTGGAATTGACAAATGTGAAAGCTCAAGGCAAACGTGAAAGCTCAATGCAAACGTGAAATCTCAATGCAAATGTTAAAGCTCAATGCAAATGTGACAGCTCAATGCAAACATGAAAGCTCAATGTTGCGCCCTCACACGCGGATCGACCTGCGCGGTCAGGTCGCGGGGATCGACCTGCCCGGTCAGGTCGCGGGGGTCAAGGGGGCAACGCCCCTTGCGGGGGTTTCCGGGGGTGGAGCCCCCGGAACAAAAATTTGATTGAATACTCTATAATCAAATCTACAAGACAGTCAAGGTTGATGCTATAGACATGAATGGGCTGCTAAAGGAGTCAAGCAACGGAGCTAAACAGGTTAATGGACTGACCCGGCTGAACTGGGGGTCTGCCCAGCTGGCGGTCGACCGCCAGCACAGGGGCGGTCGACCGCCCCAGCCAGAGCCTCACCGTCTACAGGCTTTTTCAGTAGCGGTCGACCGCCAGCCAGTGGCGGTCGACCGGAAATGCCAGGGACTAATCTTCTACAGCCGTTCTCAGTGGCGGTCGACCGCCAGGAACCTTAGGTCGACCGCCAGCCCCGAGCCAACCTTATTTGACTTTGAAATCCACCTCGTGGCTAGCCCCTTTCCATGGTTTTGTTTAATCAAACCTCACCTAACTTCCCATGATTTGTGGATCTGGTCTGGGGCTTGTTTATAGACCATTCAAAGTCTATAAAACCATTACAAGAGGGTTAGAAACCCTAGTTGATGGAGTTGATGAAGTGAATCAAGGGAGGCCATTTCGAGAGCACTGTAGCACCTCCGTGAACAGTGTTTCGAGCAGAACATCTTCATCCTTCCAAGGTGATTCAAGGTGAGATCTGAAGCCAAGCAACCTCCAATCAAGCAAGAAGCAATCAAGGCTTGCAAAAGTGATCAAAGCTACATCCATATACCTCTTCATCAACTCAAGAGGATTAAGAGAAGATCAAAGCAACATCCAATATCCTCTCCATCAACTCAAGGTGATTCAAGCTCATATCTCAATCCAGCATCCTCCAAGAAAGAGTAGAAGCAAGTAAGGCTAAGAGGGAAGATCAAAGGAGGCTTCAAAGGGGTGTTCAAAGCAAGAGGAGTTCGAGTTACTGTTCACGTGAACAGTACTCCGTGAAGAACATCTTCATCCAATCCAAGGTATTCAAGCTCATATCAAAGAGATCATCTTCCAAGATCTGTGAAGAAGGAAGCAAGGATCAAGGTAGCATCTATTCACTTCTTCATCCATTCAAAGAGATCAAAAGGAAGATCAAAAGAGGAGGATTGGAAGAACAGTTACTGTTCACATGAACAGTACTCCGTGAAGAACAATCATCCATTCAAGGGTGATTACAAGAAGATTGATTTGCAAGAAGAAGAGATCCCTGCTGCTGATCAACAAAGCATATCGATACAAGGGCCAATTCCTTCTTACTCAATCTCTTGTTTTAATTCCTTCACATCTGTTTTACTTTCAATATTGTTAAACATTGAAGTTGTGATTCGTCCCTACCAGGTGGTTAGTAGGAAGGCAATTGGAGGGTGTTCCAATTTGCGGTTGACGTCCCTACCGGTGGTTAGTAGGAAGGTAATCGGGAGTTCTCCGATCTACGATGTAGCCGTCCCTGCCGACTTTGTGTGTAGGAAGACGGAAAGAGAGTTTTCTCTGTTCTATGGTTTGGGGCGTGTCCCCGGGTCAAGCTGTGAGTCAGCAAGGAAGCCTCACCGGGTTTTGGTGAGGGGTGGACGAAGGTTGCGGGGTTGCAACTGAACCACCTTAAAAATCCCTGTGTTGTGGGTTGTTTATTGTGTGTGATTGATCTATATCTTCTAACCCCATTCGCAGGTTCGTGTGCTTCCACACTTGGTTATATTGCTCACACACATATGCACTTTGAGTGATCAACATAGCATACACACACACACACGGTTGTTGCAAGCTATTGCATGTTCATCTATGTGTTATGCTTTGTAATTCACTTAAAGAAGTGTGGATGTTTCATAGCTTGTAATTCAAGTCTTTTCATTTGAGCCACTCTACTTAATTCCGCTGTGCATTGTGCCTAAGTGATTCATTCACTTTATAAGAGTGGTTTAAGCTTCTGCCAGCTAAGAGTTTTTAAATAGGCCAAAGCTTGTGAAAGGATCTATTCAACCCCCCCTTCTAGATCTGTTTACACCTCACGGGACCCAACAGGCACAACCGGCAAAGCTCGGTGAATCAGTTTCTCTCTTAGTTTCCCCCACCCCGCCTGGCCGGCTTACCGCCCCTCCCTGTGTGGAGGTAGTGTTTGACTGTAACACATTAACCCCAACCCCTTATCCCACCCTCCTGCGTGAGGAGTAGTGTTGTACGTTACATATTTTCTGGTCAAGCGGCATCGACGCGGCATGCGGGTGCATACCCACGCCTCCCCACTTGCCCTCATCTTCTGCCGGGATCGGTGTCTTCACACCGATCAGGTGAGTGACTGGTCCCTACCTTTCTGTTCCATTCTTTGCTAGTTTAGTATTGTCTCTTATGCCCGTCGGTCGGTGAGGGAGTGTTCGGACCTGTAATTGTTCGATTAGTGTGCCCGCTGCGTATTATGAGTGAGAGCCACCCAACCTCACGCCCCGGCGTGCCAACTGCCCACGAAGTTGAGAATTCCCAGACCCTTAGGGGTCAGCCTAAGCCCACCTAGTCCTTTGAATATTTGGGTCCCACCTTGGACCCTCGCCATCATCCCCCGGCACCACCGGGTGATCGTATGTGCCGTGCGAGTGAGCCGCTAACGTGAGTCCGTTGAAAGTGTTTGTGTGCTTGCAGATCTAAGTCCTAGGTTCAACAAGTCACTCATTTGCATCTTTGGGCTGTGCCACATCAGTTTGCCTTCCCGAGCTTCTTCTGATTCGGCCTTTGGCAATGCCGACTCGAGAGCTGGGGCCACCTCTTCTACCCGAAGGGCTTCTCGTTAGGTGGAGAAGTGCCGGGTATATATATTCATCATGCTTGGAGGAGGTACAGGGTCTGTTTGGCCTTTCCATCTTTGACTTGCTCTCGGGGTGTCGAGACGTCTGTGCCGCAGGAACGTTCCTTTTCTTCTCTTCTTTTTTGACATCCATAGCGCCAGATCGACTTCGAGGCTAATCTTATTATCCGAGATATTGGCAAGAGTATATGCTTGCCACCAGACTGCATCCAGCTCCCATGTGCATCCGAGAAGCACAACATCGAGTCGTTGACAACATTTATTGTCACCTTCAAACGACAACGCCGAAACAAGAAAAAGGCTAACAGGGACAAACCTATTATCTTCTATAAGGGAGATGTGGTCCCTCTACCCCCACCAGATGATGACTTCAGCTGGTCCAGGCAAGCCGATGGTACCCCTGAAGCAGTTCAGGTGTGGGGTGATCTGTCGCCGCATATTCAAGAAATGTGTCTGAGGCAACATGTTCCCTTGTGGCAAACTTCAGCACAACGAAGATACTTCTGTCAGCTGTGGACTCCTTCCCATGTCCGGGGGCAACCCCCGTCCTTCCATAAGGACACCAGGGGACTCGGCTACGACCAAGACCCAGACTTTTACGTCCACCATGCAGTTAATGACGTACGCCTGGTACAACCAGCCCATGACAGATCTAGAGTCGAAGCCAAATTCGACAGCTCTGGGGATGAGGAAGAGGAAATTCTGATCCTGATCTCTGTCAAATCCAGAACTCCGGCCCCAGCCGTCAAGGAACCCTCCTCTCCTCCCTGCCAAGACAAGGGGGCAGAAGAAGCTCCTCCGATTTCTCAGTCAGTCGAGGGACCCAGTTCAACGAACCCTCCTCAGGAGGGGGATATCTCTGGTCCTAACTGCGAAGGATTGTCAGCTTCACCCAGCAACCCCGGAGAAACCTCTGCAACCCCAGTTGACAACTGATGGCGAGGAACCAGCGGTCCAGATCAATCCTCCATGGATCCCAGCAACAACCACTCTCCAGTCCCTTCAGCGTCAACCGGTGGCTTTGAGAACCAAGAAATACACGAAGCCAACACTAATGATGAGGATTTCATCGACCTTTAACCCGCTCCTCACGAGTTGGAGGACGGCGGTCAGGCAACCGTGGACGAGCTCGTTGAAATCAACTTGGGCGAAGATGAAGCTCCCCAGCCTACATTTGTCAGCTTTCTCCTTACTGAGGCAGAGAAACAGGACTTCAAACAACTCCTACTCGAGTACAAAGACTGCTTCGCCTGGGCATACAAGGAAATGCCAGGGCTAGACCCCTCCATGGCAGAGCATGAGCTAGCCATTTCTCCCTTAGTCGCTCCGGTCAAGCAACCACAGCGGCGCATGCGCCATGAGCTGGAGCTCTAGGTTTCGGCTGAAGTCCATAAAATGGTGAAGGTCGACTTCATCGAGCCGTGTATCTACCCAATTTGGCTCGCCAACATAGTTCCAGTAAAGAAAAAGAGTGGTCAAGTCCACATCTGCGTCGACTTCCGGGACCTCAACAAAACTTGTCCGAAGGATGACTTCCCAGTCCCAATCACAAAAACGATGGTTGATATGACCACCGGTCATGAAGCCTTATCTTTCATGGACGGGTCATCCAATTACAATCAAATTCGAATGTCCCTCAAAGACAAGAACCACACAGCCTTTAGGTCCCCCAAAGGGATCTTCAACTACAAGCACATGCCCTTTGGTCTGAAGAATGTCGACGCTACTTACCAAAGGGCCATGACCAAAATATTCGATGAGATGCTTCACAACACCGTCGAATGCTATGTCGACGACCTCGTTATCAAGACTAAGAGGCGAGAAGACCATTTGCGCGACCTTTGCCAAGTCTTCGAGCGTCTCCGGCAATACGGGCTCAAGATGAACCCCATGAAATGCGCATGTGGCGTATCCAACGGTAAATTTCTCGGCTTCGTCATCAGGTACCGAGGAATCGAGGTGGACCCCTGCAAGATCAAAGCAATCCGGAAGCTTCCGCCACCCAGTAACATCACCAAACTCCCGTCCTTCCAAGGGAGGCTAGCCTACATTTGGAGGTTTATCTCTAACCTCTCCTGTTGATACGCGCCTTTCAGTAAACTGATGAAGAAAGATGCCCCGTTTACATGGGACTCAGAATGTCAGGTGACTTTCGAGCAAATCAAGGAGTACCTCCTTACTCCCCCAGTCCTGGGGGCACCAATCAAGGGGAAACCCCTCACTCTTTATATTGCGGCCATGGACGCTTTGCTAGGAGCTCTGTTGGCACAAATCAATGAGGAAAGTAAAGAGCAGCCCCTCTATTACCTCCGTCGAAAGCTAATCGATGCCAAGTGCCGCTACTCCCCTATGGAGAAGGTTTGCTTGGCAATTGTGTTCGCAGTTAAGAAGCTGCGACACTACCTCCTGTCCCATCGAGTCGAGCTTATATCCAAGCACGACCCTCTAAAGTATCTCCTTCGACGACCTGTCCTCTCGGGAAGACTAGGAAGGTGGGCTCTCCTCTTGATAGAATACAACATTACTTATTTCCCGAGGAAAGCAATAAAGGGACAGGGTATGGCTGAATTCTTGGCAGCCCATCTAGTGCTAGACGACTCGCCCTTCAGCTCGGAGCTCCCGGACGAGGAGTCCCTTGCTGCTCAAGCACAACAATCGGTTGAACAGAGTGGAGATGCCTTTTATTACTGGCAGCAGAACGCTCTCACAACCAGCGTACCTTGATGGGAGCTCTACTTCGATGGCGCTTCCCGCGGGATTACCCGGAGCAACCAGGATCCAGCCACTACGGCAGGTGCCGGCATTGTTTTCCTGACTCCCTAGGGCGGAGTTTTGTACAACTCTTGTGCCCTCATGAAATCCCTGACCAACAAAGAAGATGAGTATGAAGCTCTACTCATTGGGCTCCAGATGGTTCTTCATATGGGTATTAAATGCCTCAAAGCCTACGGGGACTCCCAGCTGATAGTCCGGTAGGTCCTCGACGTTTATGACGTGCGGAAGCCATAATTGGTCCTGTAACATACCGCCGTCACCAGATTAACCCAGAAGTTCTATTTCTTTGAAATAGATCATATCCCCATAAGTAGTAACGCTCAGGCGGATACCATAGAAAAATTGGCCGCGGCCATCAAGCTCCTGCCTGATGGCGAGGTGGACATCGTCATCAAACACAGGAGGCTGATGCTAAGCTCGCTTGAAGGCCACACCGGTCTCACCATTTACGAGGTCCACGACCTTGACCAGAGCGCGCCTCCAGAAAAGGCTGATTGGCGTGTAAAATCACAAGTGTTTTCTAAAGGACTGCAAAGTTTTTAACTCTAAAAATCTCTTCTTCCCAATGGATTCGACCTTTCTCGTCACCATATTATGTCTCTCTTTCATCTAGTGCGAGTTGGAATTTTTAATATTGATACCCGTGTTTTAAACGATGAAGTTTTACGTTATCAATTTTTGGAGCCGTTGCCGGGGAAGAATGATGATTTTTGACTTAATAACTTTGTTTTTCTTATGTTTATAGTGTTCTAATAAAGTTCTCTTTTCTTATTATTTCAGAAAAAAAGGGAGAAAAAATAACTTAAATATTCAAAAAAATTAGAGGTAAGTTTTCCACCTTTTCCTTAGTCTTTTTATCATTCATTTCAAAAAAAAGAACGGGGGAATGCTTTTCAAGTAAGTATCCAAACTTTTTCTCATTCATTTTAATTTCATTTCTCTACATTTCATATAAAAGGAGGTGGGCACCCCCTTTCCCAAGGCTCATCATGTCTCTCCTTTATTTTAAACTTTGAATTCAATTTTCCCTCCAACCAAAATATGTGCTTTTGACTTGGTCAAAATGGTGATGACAGTTTTACCCCCGGCTTCTTTTGCAATTACCTTCAGTGTCCTGCACACATATAATTATGATTTAGTCCATAAAAATTATCATAATGTGTACATGAATCACAATTGTTCATAATTATGCAATAGAGAATTAATGTTCATGACTCTTAACTCCATTTTATTAAATAAAATCACCAAATTAATTAATTTATGTGAAATGTCCAATCTACATGTGAAGTTGAGATTAACGATAGATCATGCATAATTGCCTAATTATATGGACATAAAATGGTATACATGCGATGAATTATCATAAAAAATAGATGCTTATCAGTGTGCGCCCATCATCAAATTCAAGAAAGGGTGGCTCCCTCTTGATCGAGCTCAAAGGGTCTAGCTACTCCGCCGAGCAACCTCTTACGAGTTGATTGGCGACTCCCTGTATCGACTCGTCCACAAGAAAGACAAGTCAATTCGCCTGAGATGTGTCTCTCTCGTGGAGGCTCTGTTATGTCCCTGAGGTCATTTGAGTCATTCTGTGGTCACTTGGGTCATTCGACATCATTCTATGGTCATATGAGTTCTGTGGTATTCTTGGTTTTGATAATGGCTAAACACTATTAGTCATTGATATCTTTCACTCTCATGTCACTGACATACGTGATGTTTTTGTTCATGACAGATATGCCAATGAATGGACAAGGAATCAAGTGGCAATGGCAAAAGTGAAAGCTCATTGATCGCGCCCAAGCAAGGATGCAAATCTGATCTCTTTTACACGTAAAAGTCGACATTTCATATTCGGCTCGTCACTCATCCAAGGTCAATGCACAAAGAAGTATAGCCAAGAGAATCCAAGGTTAAAGACTGAGTTGATACCTTTTAGACTATCAAGGGTGATGCCACAAACATGCACGGGCTGCTAATGGAGTTGAACGACGGAGCTGAAGCAGATAACGGACCGACCCGGGCAAGCCCGGGTTCTGCCCAGCTGGCGGTCGACCGCCGGCACAGGGGCGATTGACCGCCCCAACCAGCATTCGCCAGAATGTTTGTCTTTCAGTAGCGGTCGCCCGCCAGCCATTAACGGTCGACCGAAAATTCCAGGGACTAATCCTCTACAGTGATTCTCAGTGGAGGTCGACCGCCAGCCCCGATGCAACCATGTTTGACTTCGATTTTCACCTCGTGGCCTGCCCCTTTCCATGGATTTGTTTAATCAAAACTCACATAATCTCCCATGATTTGTGGATCTGGTCTGGGGGGTGTCCAAGGACCATTCAAGGTCTATAAAACCAACACTTGAGGGGTTAGAAACCCTAATGCTTCAAGGGGATTCAAGGGAGGCTACAAGGGTGAGAGGAGTTCGAGTATTGTAGCCGTGAACAGTACTCCGGGAAGAAATATTCATCCATTCCAAGGCATTCAAGTCCAGATCTGAAGCCATCTCAACCTCCAAGGAAGAAGAAGCAATCAAAGGTTTCAAAGGTGATCTAAACTGCATCCTTCTTCCTCTTCATCAACTCAAGAAGATCAAAAGGAAGATCGAATCTATATCCTTCATCTTCTTCATCAACTAGAAGAGATTCAAGGAAGATCATCTCGCAAGGAAGAAGACACCATTGAAGCATCCAACTCAAGCTCCAACAATCTCAGACAAGAGTTTTCTCTTTGAGCATATTTCATATCTTGCTTGAGTATTTTCATATCTTGTTCTTTTCCATTTCATTCAAACATTTGGAACTGAAGATCGTCCCTACAGGTGGTTAGTAGGAAGGCAATCGGAAGTTGTCCGATCTACGGTGTTGACGTCCCTACCTGTGGTTAGTAGGATGGTAATCGGGGGTCTTTCCGATTTACGGTTCAGTGCGTGGCACTAGTGGAGCCTCACCGGATTTGGTGAGGGGTGGACGTAGGACTTGGGATTCAGTCCGAACCACCTTAAAATATTGTGTGTTGTGGTCTGTTTGTGTGATTGTTTCGTTCTAGATGCATGCTTAAGTTCTAATCGATATAATAATAATCATCTTGCTAAGTAAATCGTTGTGTCCTTCATTTAGCTAGTTATATTTCACTGTGATTTATTCTATCTAGCTATTTAGAGGGGTCCATTGCGAAAAGAGGGACAGATCTATTCACCCATTCCCTCTAGATCCGATGTCCACTACACAACAAGTGGTATCAGAGCCTAATCTCTCATTATGGGGTCCAACGACCTTGAGGGAAATGGTGGATCCGCGTCCAAGGGTTTTCTTCCCCGAAGGACATGCTGTGAATAGGCCTCCTTACTTTACTGGAACTAACTATCCTTATTGGAAACATCGCATGCAGGTGTTCATTCGTGCCCAAGACTACGAACTTTGGCGAGTGATCAGCAAAGGTCCGTATGCGCTTACGGATAATGAGGACTTGTGGACCAAAGAACAGATAAGGCAATCCACTGTCAACTGGAATGCTAAACACATCATGCAATGCTCACTCCATCCAGTAGAATTCTCAAGAGTGGCTACCTGCACATCTGTAAAACTAATGTGGGATAAGCTAGAGGTAATCTACGAAGGAACCTCTCAGGTACGAGAAACAAAAGCCAACATTTTAGTTTCTGAATATGAAATGTTCCGCATGAAGCCTGATGAGTCAATTCAAGATATGTATGCTCGATCAACTATGCTTACTAATAGTTTAACTGATCTGGGAAACAAATATTCAGAGCAAGAAATTGTAAGGAAAATTCTCAGATCGTTAACTCCAGCATGGCACACAAAGGTTACCGTGGTTGAAGAATCGAGAGATCTCGCAACTACCAAGGTAGATGAACTCATTGGGTCATTGATGACCTATGAGATCAACCTCAAGAGGCTGAGGCACCTAAGAAGAAGTCCCTAGCTCTTAAAGCAGGACCGAGCGGTCATGGCACTTCTGATGAAGGTGAGGATTCGGCAAGTGAGCAAGAAGAGGATGAGGTAGCCATGCTCACCCGTAAGTTCAAAAAATTCCTGAGAAAAGAAGGTGAGAGCTTCATGAGAGGAAGGTCAAAGGTAAGACATGGTTTCAAATCTAATTCTGAAAACTCTGAAATCTGACAAAATCATTTGCTATTCTTGCAATAAACCAGGACATTTCAAGAATGATTGTCCCGACAGATTCAGAAAATCTGACAAATGGAAGGGCAAGAAGAAGAACAAGGCCATGGTATCAACATGGAGCGATGAAGAGGAAAGTGATGACGGAACTAGCTCCTTGGACAAAGAAAAAGAAGATCTCTGCCTCATGGCCAAAGGTGACGAAGAAACTGAGGTAAATTCTCCATTTGAAGATTATACAACTGATTATTGGGAGGAAGCATATATACAACTCATGAAAAAATATGAAATGTATAAAAAGGAGAATAAATCATTGAAAAAGAAAATTAACTCATTTGTGCATGATAATGATATGAATGATAAGAATGCTCTACTTGAGACGGAAATTGAAGACCTTAAGAAAATGATTGAGGATTTGGAGGAAGGAAGAAATGAAATGGCTGACTTGGAAACTGAAAATGAGGATTTGAGAAATGAGATTGATAGCATGAAGCTCAAAATGTAAAGCTATGAAAAAGATAGTAAATTGAGCAATGAAAAGTATGAAGCTGTCAAACAAGTCAACATTCAACTTCTTCAAAATATTGAAAACCTACAAAAGAGTTGAAGGATAAACAACAATCTTTAGAAAAGTTTATGGATGGAAGACAAAACCTAGATGCATTGCTAGGAACTAGAATGAACCACAACAAAGATGGGTTAGGTTTTGAACCTACAAACAAAAGGCCAATTGGGTTAAAAATTGTCACATTTGTTTCATCTTCTGAAACTTCCACCTCAAACACAACTCCCACACAAAACTAGCAAAAACAAAAAGAGAAAGGGAAAGAAAAGATTGAAGAGGCAGTCACCAACATTCCTAAAAAGTTTGTCCAAAAACCTAAGAAAGGTCGACCTTCCCTACAGCATGGGTCAACACTTCCTTGGCCATTGCATGCTCAACCTTCCAGATTTCACTACAATTGGATTGCACACTCATATAGGCCAGCATCACCATATCTTTGGGACAATTGTGATTTCTGTGTTCATCAATCCCATAGGTGGCAAAATAATTATTTTCAACCCAAGAACAACCAATGGCCACAATGGGTTAAGAAGCCAACTTCATCAAACTTTCACAAATTCCAACCAAGAGCCTCCAAACAGAAAATGAATGTCAAGGTTGAACAGAAAAATCAAATCCCTGCTCTAAGCAAACAAAACATGAATGTTAAGAAGGTTTGGATTCCAAAAGAAATGGTTCCATGTTTTGAAATTTTAAAAAATTTGAAGGGTCCAAAATTTGGTTTGGTTCCAAACACCATTGCTTAATTGCTTGTGCAGGAGTGTCTTGCAGCCATGCATAATAGGTGGTACCTTGATAGCGGCTGTTCAGGACACATGACTGGAGACAAATCAAAATTTTATCTCTTGGAGGAAAAGGAAGGAGGACACGTCACATTTGGAGGGAACAACAAAGGAAAAATCATTGGAACATGTAATGTTGGTAAGAATCTCTCCAACTCCATCGGAAATGTGTTGCTAGTTGAAGGTTTGAAATACAACTTGCTTAGTATAAGTCAATTGTGTGATAAGGGTCACAAAGTGTTGTTTGACTCTCATTAATGCAGAAATCTTGAACTAAAATCTGACAAGGTAAAAAATTTTGGTAAGAGAGTCAACAATGTTTACATGATTGACTTAGATGATCCTGCTAATTTAAATCTTTGTCTTGCTGCACCAAAATCTAAAATTGCTTGGTTATGGCATCGTAGACTAAGACATGCTAGCTACAATGTCTTGCATAAGCTCTTGAACCATTCAATGGTGAACGGTTTGCCTGAACTATCTTTTAAATAAGAAAACAAATTGTGTGATGCATGTGCCTTAGGCAAACAAACAAGAAAATCCTTCAAGGGAAGATCTGAAAATACATCATCCAAACCACTCGAGCTAATTCATATGGACCTGTTTGGCCCAACCAGAACTACTAGCTTAAGTGGTAGAAAATATGGATATGTCTTGGTGGATGACTTTTCTAGGTTCACATGGGTTTTCTTTCTCACACACAAAATGATGCTTTTGATGAGTTTAAGGCACTCTACATGAAGATAAAGCAGGACGGTGAGTTTAAAATTTTTAAGATTCAATCTGATCACGGTGGTGAATTTGAAAATGCTGACTTCTATAATCTTTGCAGGGCTGAAGGCATTTCACACCGATTTTCTTCACCAAGAACGCCGGAGCAAAACGGTGTAGTTGAAAGGAGAAACCGGACACTTGTAGAGATGGCAAGAACCATGCTTGCTGAACGGCAACTTCCAAGAAGGTTTTGGGTTGAAGCGGTAAACTCGGCATGTTACATTATCAACCGCTTTATGGTAAGGCCTCACCCCAAAAAGACTCCTTATGAGTTGCTGAAAGGTAAAAAGCCCTCTCTCTCACATATGAAAGTGTTTGGGTCAAAATACTTCATCCACAACAATGACAAAAGAGACTTAGATAAATTCGAGCCCAAGAGCGATGAAGGTATATTCCTTGGATATTCTGATAGATCTAGGGCTTATAGAATTTACAATATCAAGAGTCAAACTGTGGAAGAATCACCCCATGTTTCCTTTGATGAATATCATGATTCTAACAATGATAACTCTTGCAGAAAAAACGATGAAGATGGGGAATTCCTAAGCATAAAGGACAAGAGTGATCCTCCACAAGAAGAAATAAAAGAAGATGGTGACCTAGCTGAATCAAGCAATGCAAGGGATCAAGCTCTAGAAGAAGGTAACGATTCTACAAACATTAGAATTCTCAAGGATCATCCCTTAGAAAATGTCATTGGAAGCTTGAATGACCCACCTAGAACAAGGTCACATTTTAAAATTGTGGAAGAATTAGATCAACTTGCTCTTGTCTCGCAGCATAAATCCAAAAATATTGATGAAGCATTAAAAGATGAAAACTAGATAAATTCAATGCAAGACGAGTTAAACCAGTTTGAAAGGAATAAAGTTCGGCATCTTGTTCCTATACCTTCATCACAATCTGTCATAGGTACTAAATGGGTTTTTAAGAACAAGCTAAGTGAGGATGTCAAGATAATAAGAAATAAGGCTAGATTGGTGGCTCAAGGGTATAATCAAGAGTTTGGGGTAGACTTTGATGAATCTTATGCCCCAGTTACTAGACTCGAAGACATCAGAATTTTACATGCCTTTGCATGTTCCCTTAGAATAAAGTTGTATCAAATGGATGCTAAAAGTGCTTTCTTTAATGGTTGATCAAAGAAGAAGTCTATGTTTAACAGCCCCCTGGCTTTGATAATTCTAACAATGCAGATTTTGTATACAAGCTAGACAGGGAGCTTTATGGACTAAAGCAAGCACCAAGAGCTTGGTATGAAAGGTTAAGCTCGTTCCTCATTGAAAAAGGGTACACATGAGGTAAGGTAGATCAAACACTTTTCACCAAGAAGCAAGGTAAGAACATCTTGATTGTTCAAATTTATGTTGATGAGATTGTGTTTGGTTCTACAAAATCTGAAATGTGTGAGGAATTTGCTAACCTCATGACTAGTGAATTCGAGATGAGCCTAATGGGAGAACTTCAATTCTTTCTCGGTTTGCAGGTCAACCAAGGAGAAGATGGGTGCTTCATAAATCAATCCAAATACGTCAAGGAGCTACTAAAAAGATTTGACATGGCAAACATCAAAATCATTGCAACTCCTATGAGCACCACAACATCACTGGATTCGGATGAAAATGGTAAATTAGTGGATGCAAAGATCTATAGAGGTATGATTGGCTCTTTACTTTATTTGACTGCATCCCGACCAGATATCCAGTTTAGTGTATGATGCGGGATGGGACCACGGACACGACAAGCTCGTGACTGTCCCTTAACGAGGGAAGCGTCGGACGTGCGCGGTTGAGAAACCGGCAGTGAGCTAGGGTGGTCGGCTCTCTTGTGTGCTCGGATCGGGTCACGGGACGGTCTCGCACTCTCTCGCAGCAGCGGTAATGAATAGATAAAGCGAGCTAGATATCCCTACACATGCTCTCTAGCAGCGGCATAAACAAATATATATGAACTAAGCAAAATGCCGAGAAGGGAGCGAATGCGATACCTCCACGCGCTCAGCGTGGGGACGACGGACCCGGCCGAAACTCGTACTCCCGGAACAATAATACATGGAGATTACAGCAATACAAATCACTGCCCACTCCACGCAGGGAGGTAAAGGGCGACACAATGGGGTCCGGGAGGACCGATTTCGGGTTGACGGGTGGCTTCTCGCGTAGCTTCGGCCGCACACGTACTCGCGCCTGTGGGGCCCACTTGCTGTCCGGAGGGGCCGTGTGGGACCCGGTGGCACCGCTGTGGTGGTGGATGCCTGGATGAGCGCTCCCTAGAGTGGAGGCGCGCTGGTTCGCGGGCCGGAGGCCGGGCGGCTCCGATCGGCACCGGTCGGAATAACCGGCCACAGGCTGCAACTTCTGATTTTCAATGCGCGTCTCAGCGAGAACGGGCGCTGCGATCAGCCCTGATGTCGGATCGACACGAGACTGGCGCCATTGGAAAGCTAACGTCAAATCCTTCAATCTAGGCCTAGAGATCTGGCCTGGATCTGCACGGATCTGGACTTATGGAATTTCCAAGTTCCTATTATATAGTTCCTGAAATCTCAGGTCAGCAGAGAACTTTCCTGTGGATTACCTTTGACCGCGAGGTAGATGTCCGAATCTGGGGTTGTGTTCTTCAGACAAGTTGTGGGCAATCAAGCTAAGAAACCATTACTATTTTAGGATCTGGATTTAGGGAAGGCTACGAATTTCTATGATGTTTTCACTAGCAGTGGGTCGGATCTAGAATCTGGCTCACAACACTGTAGCTGAGGAAGAACACGAATTTCTAAAAATAGATAGAAGGCTGATAAAAAATTAAGAAAATTTGTGGATGTAGGGGGTGATGGGCAGAACTCCCAGTACAATTGGGAGGGTTTGGACAAATCAAAAAGATGGCCGGAGGTGGAAAACACAGGGCTGTTGTCACTGTAGACAGAGATAAAACAGAACTAGGAATGAAAGATGCACGAAAATGGGAAAATACTAAACGATGGAATTTGGGCATGAACATTTAGGTGGAGCTTGGCATACAAGGGAAGAACACACCATAAAAATGTCAGACCACGAAGAGGTCATGGCTGATAGAAGAAATTTCGGGAAGAGATCTCTATCCAGCAGGACAGAACACCGAGAACGGTTTCGCGGCGGCTCGAAGGCGGCATGAACAGCGGCGGCGGCGGCACCGATGATCACCGGAGGTGGGGGGAAGGAGATATCACTCTAGAATGGGGGTTGGGGATGAATAAACCAGGGGGAGAGAGAGGAGATGTTGAAATTCTCCAAGAGAGGGGTTCTTGCACAATGATTTTTTCACTTTCATTAATATTCAAATGGAAAATACAAGTATTTATATGCCTCCAATCTAATCCAATCTCCACCATTGGATCTAGGGATGGGGAATGAATTGCCTAGATTAAATGTGACTAACACACACAAAAAAATAAAAATAACCCAAGTGGGAGACAAGCTTGACATGGTAGGTAGCCTATCTTAGACTTTTTACTCCCTTTGTCTACCCATGTGGCATTTGACATTCAACCCTTCTAGATGACCACCTAGGATGGTTGACCAGCCCCACATAGGTGACATGGACCAATGGGAAAGGGCTGAGGGCCCCCTTGTTCGTCCTACTGATAAATTACAAAGAAACCCAAACAATCCGTGGGAATGTCGCATTGGCTTATAAAGCCGTACAATTGCACATATACTTTCCCGTGGATATACAAATAAACTAAAGGACATAAATGCAAAATAAAATGTACATGCTCGGCGTCGATTCCCATCAACTCTCCCCGGGTGGGAGGAACTCGACCCCGTCGAGTAGGGGTATGGATGCTCGAATACTCCGACGGATCCGTCACCGTGCCAAGTAGCGCGAGTATGCTCCACTCCAAGTGATTGTCACCTGCTCATTCCATATATACTCGATACGCGCAAGCTGCCATGGGCTAGAGGTGGACACTCTGGGTGGGGCACTCTCAAAGGGGAGGTGGCGGCTCGAAGACTCACTAGGAATCACCGCTGAGTCCCTGTAGGTGGCTGATCCGGGTATAGATGTAGAACCGATCCCATACTCATCGAATGAGTCCACTCGCCTCTTACTCATAATAGAACGACAACGAGCTTGCACAAGACACATGCAGACAAACAAATGACACACAAACCATGCAAACAAATCACACAAAACAAACCACACAAGGAAAACACACGGACTCATCTATGACCCTAGACACACCTAATGTTAGTCTGACCCGTACATGGGCGACGGCGGACCAGGACACCCGAATATGTGCCATGCATGCATGTGGTGCAACTGGGAATGGATGGCATGGGGAACACCTATACGTCGGGTGTGGTTATGCGTGGATGGTCTTTTGAATGTGGGCGACTCGGGTGGTTTAGAAGGGCCGGGTGTAGGTGGGTCGGGGTTGGTGGATGTAGATGGCCCATCCGAGGGGAAGGGGCATAAAAGTGGGCTTTCTTGAAGAAGGGGAGTACGGGTGGTAACTCGGGAAGCCTAATAGTGAAGGGGTCAAAAGGGTCAAAGAAGGTATGACCCCTTGTGGTGGGTTCCCACAAGTCACGGTCCCACATGTAGAAGTTTTGAAGGTGTGGGTAGTCACCTTCTTGAATTGTAACGGGTGGGATGGGGATCGTAGGTAAGATGTATGATTCCTCCCTCGGACAAAAGGGTATGAATTCGGGCTCGTCCGGTAAGGGGAGGAGTAAGAGGACCTCCGTGGTGACACAACCTATGGTGCACGCGGAGGTAATGGACCCTAAGGCCGGATGGGTGAAGTTAAGACTAGCGGGTTGGTCAAAGCCTCACGCCAAAAGATGCGTCAACTCCCATTGTGAATCCAATCCCATGACAAGATCGTCCAATGTGTCAACATGGTGACTAGATCGAAAGGTAGTATGGAATGAGTTGACTGGCACTAAAGGTAAGGTGAGGTCCATGGACGGGAAGGGATGTGGGACCAAGCCATCCTTGAGCCAACTAAGAAGTGGCTCGGCTATGTAAAGTGTTCCCGTAAGAAACACGGGTGGCTCGGGCTTTGGTAGCTCTAAAGAAGAAGGTTCCGAATAGAGCTCGGAAGGAGCGGGTGGTGATGGAGCACCTACGAGAGGTGAAGAAGCACTTATCCTTTCCAACAAATCCGAAATCATTTTCATGCATTCCTCAAAAGAGCGGGTTGGAGTAGGGACCTTGGGGTGGACTCGCTCCTCGTCCCTCGACCTAGGTGTGGTCCTAGGCTCGGCTATAAGCAGGGCTTCCACTCGGTTGGAGGTACTTGAGTGGGTTGGGATGGGGGTGCCAAGGGGAGGTTGGTTGGAGGTGCTTGGGCGGGCCACTAGATTGGGGTCGCTTTGTTGGGCTTGGACGGCGGTGAAGGGGTGGGATTGGGTAGCGGTGTGGCCCACTTGGTTGTGGGTGAGTTGGTGGGGTGGGTGAGTGGTATGACCTCCGTGGTTGGAGGTAGGTGGGTGGGGCAAGTAGGCCCTCCTAAGCGCTCTCTTCATTTCCCACCATGACTCGATGGGCCTTAGATTCCTATCCTCCCTCCAATATTTGATGTACCTCCAAGTTGCGGCGGCTTCACCAAAAAGTCACCTTTTGGCAACATCGACTTGCATGGGCCCGTACATAATGTACACCTCGAAGTAATCGTCCATAATGGCTTCCCATTCTAGGTAGACACTCGGGTCATCGGACCCGTAGAAGTCCCGGGTTTCGAGCCTCGTGGGGTGGTTCGGGTGGTCCTTCCATTTGAGATAGTATCTCCACCATCCGGGAGTTTGGGAATCCATGGGTGATTGGGGACTAGTGGGTAGGCATGCCGACACTAGTAGATAAACCAACTAGACAATGGACTACAACCCTAGACATGATGACCAAGACTCTGTACGTGGCGGAGATAACCGATCCGAAGACCACTCGCGCAAGTGTGCGGCCTTCCCGATAGGCGTAGCCTAACGTTCGGGCAACACCTTTTGATATACTAGGTTATTGGGATGCGATGCAAAAGACACTTTTTTTTGTTTTAAAATAATGATGACCCTAAACACGACTTAGACAATGACTAATGACTAGACATAAATGACACTCTTTTTTTTTGATTTGGACACCCTAGACTCAAATTGGCTCTGATACCAAATTGATGCATGACGGGACCATGGACACGACAAGCTCGTGATTGTCCCTTAATGAGGGAAGCGTCGGACGTGTGCGGTTGAGAAACCGGCAGTGAGCTAAGGTGGTCGGCTCTCTCGTGTGCCCGGATCGGGTCACGGGACGGTGTCGCACTCTCTCGCAGCAGCGATAATGAATAGATAAAGTGAGCTAGATATCCCTACACATGCTCTCTAGCAGCAGTATAAACAAATATATATGAAGTAAGCAAAATGCCGAGAAGGGAGCGAATGCGATACCTCCACGCGCTCGGCTTGGGGATGACGGACCCGGCCGAAACTCGTACTCCCGGAACAATAATACACGAAGATTACAGCAATACAAATCACTGCCCACTCCAAGCAGGGAGGTAAAGGGCGACACAATGGGGTCCGGGAGGACCGATTTCGGGTTGACGGGCGGCTTCTCGCGTAGCTTCGGCCGCACACGTACTCGCGCCTGTGGGGCCCACTTGCTGTCCGGAGGGGCCGTGTGGGACCCGGTGGCACCGCTGTGGTGGTGGATGCCTGGATGAGCACTCCCTGGAGTGGAGGCGCGCTGGTTCGCAGGCCGGAGGCCGGGCGGCTCCGATCGGCACCGGTCGGAATAACCGGCCACGGGCTGCAACTTCTGGTTTTCAGCGCGCGTCTCAGCGAGAACAGGCGCTGAGATCAGCCCCGATGTAGGATCGACACGAGACTGCCGCCGTTGGAAAGCTAACTTCAAATCCTTCAATCGAGGCCTAAAGATTTGGTCTGGATCTTCACGGATCTGGACTTATGGAATTTCCAAGTTCCTATTGTACAGTTCCTGAAATCTCAGGTCAGCAGAGAACTTTCCTGTGGATTACCTTTGACCGCGAGGTAGACGTCCGAATCTGGGGTTGTGTTCTTCAGAAACGTTGTGGGCAATCAAGCTAAGAAACCAGGAATATTTTTGGATCTGGAGTTGGGGAAGGTTACGAATTTGTATGATTTTTTCACTAGCAGTGGGTCGGATCTGGAATCTGGCTGACAACATTGTAGCTGAGGAAGAACACGAATTTTTAAAAATAGATAGAAGGCTGATAAAACATTAAGAAAATTTTTGGGTGTAGGGGGTGATGGACAGAACTCCCAGTAAAATTGGGAGGGTTTGGACAAATCAAAAAGATGGCCATAGGTGGAAAACACAGGGCTGCTGTCACTATAGACAGAGATAAAACAGAACTAGGAATGAAAGATGCACGAAAATGGGAAAATACTAAACGATGGAATTTGGGCGTGAAAATTTATTTGGAGCTTGGCATACAAGGGAAGAACATACCATAAGAATTGCAGACCACGAAGAGGTCGTGGCTAATAGAAGGAATTTTGGGAAGAGATCTATGTCCAGCAGGACAGAACACCGAGAACGGTTTCGCGGCGGCTCGAAGGCGGCACGAACGGCGGCGGCACCGATGATCACCGGAGGTGGGGGGAAGGAGATATCACTCGAGAATGGGGGTTGGGGATGAAGAAACCAGGGGGAGAGAGAGGAGAGGTCGAAATTCTCCAAGAGAGGGGTTCTTGCACAATGATTTTTTTGACTTTCATTAATATTCAAATGGAAAATACAAGTATTTATATGCCTCCAATCTAATCCAATCTCCACCATTGGATCTTGGGATGGGGAATGAATGGACTAGATTAAATGTGATCAACACACACAAAAAAAATAAAATAACCCAAGTGGGAGACAAGCTTGACATGGTAGGTAGCCTACCTTAGACTTTTTACTCCCTTTGTCTACCCATGTGACATTTGACATTCAACCCTTCTAGATGGCCACCTAGGATGGTTGACCAGCCCCACATAGGTGACATGGACCAATGGGAAAGGGCTGAGGGCCCCCTTGCTGGTCCTACTGATAAATTACAAAGAAACCCAAACAATCCGTGGGAATGACGCATTGGCTTATAAAGCCGTACAATTGCGCATATACTTTCCCGTGGATATACAAATAAACTAAAGGACATAAATGCAAAATAAAATGTACATGCTCGACGTCGATTCCCATCAGTGTATGTCTTTGTGCTAGATTTCAAGCTAGTCCTAGAGAATCCAATTTGACTGTCGTCAAACGTATCCTTCGATATCTTTTCGGCACTCAAGATTTAGGATTGTGGTATCCGTCATCATGTGATTTATCTCTTATATCTTATTCTGATACAGATTACGCTGGATGCAAGCTGGATCGTAAGAGTACTAGTGGCTATTGCCAGTTTCTAGGCGGATGTTTAGTTTCTTGGGCCTCTAAGAAACAACACTCGGTTGCCCTCTCAACCGCAGAGGTAGAATATGTTGCTGCGGGGAGCTGTGGCACCCAAGTGTTGTGGATTAAACACCAACTCCAAGATTACTTGGTGGATCTTGGTTGTGTCCTGATTCTGTGTGATAACACTAGTGCTATCAACATTGCAAAAAATCCAGTCCAACACTCTAGGACTAAGCATATTGAGATTAGGCATCACTTCATTAGAGACGAGGTTAGTAAGAAAAATTTTGAACTGCATTTTGTTGATACTCTAAATCAAATTGCTGATATTTTCACCAAGCCCTTATGTCATGATAGGTTTTCAACACTCAGAAGGGGGCTTGATCTTTGCCGACCTCAGGCCAATAAAAATTGAAATGATGATCTTGTTCAATTTAGTTGTGTGTTTTTGCAGATTGGTGTGTTCATGCATTGTTTATATGTCAAATATGTCATTTTGCATATGGTGTAGCATTGCATGTCATGATGCATAATAAACTTCAATTCTTATTCATAATGTATTGCATGATTTGTGTAGCATCATTTTTGTATGGCCATGGTATATCAAATGTTGATGTATGGAAAGGCAGGTTATGCATGCCTAGACGCACTCAATATGCGTGAGGTTTCACCTCCGCCAAGTACCATGTGTCAATGTCTCATATAGGCCATATAGTAAGGGGGAGTTGTCTCTTTGCAGCATTCATGCATATGTTTCATCTTCATTCTGTTGCATTTAATAAGTGTACAACCATGTGTTGGGTCTGCATTTCATGTCTGCCAAATTCATGTTTGATCAGGTCCACTCCTACATGGTTCTAGTCAACCTCTCCTTGACATTCATCATTCCACTTAATTGCAAACATCACCCCTTGTGTGCATTCATTGCATATCCTTAGGGGGAGTTTTGTTGATTCTCTTAACTTCTTCAATCTGCACTTCAGTGGCTTACAGTCTGGTTTGAGTTCATGAGATAGACGGACATTTGGTGTAAGAGCTTTCTATTATATGTCATAATGATTGTCAATTCAATGAAAATGGTTCAGATTTAATGATTTCCTTGTAGTTCTGATATATCTTGTTTGAAATCATCTATGTTCTGTAGCTTTAATAGACTTTAACTAAAGACTGCATGTTATGTCTTGAATGACTAACCTGAAATCTGAAAACCCAGACTTCATGACAATCTTGGTGATACTCTAGAGCTTAGTATTATTTCTAAACATCTTGATGAGTTGGAATTCTTAAAGATCAATTTGCAGAGCAATGATAGTGTTGCACGGAGAAATATGTCACGTCATCAAATCAAGTGACGAATGATATGTCATGATGTGCCTCTGTTATCTCTGTCTTAATTCTTTTGGACTCTAGGCAGAGCAATGGCTAAATTGCTGAGAAACATATCTTCTCATCAAAGAAATGAGTTTGGATATGTCATGACGTGACTTTGCTATCTCTGTTCATTCTGAAGTCTAACCGTCAGTCTTGCCAAATACCTAGGGATACTGGCGTCTAAACAACGTGTATTCTTACGGCTAGGAGACTTGCACTAGACTTGATTGCTCGGAAAAAATGAGTCACGTGCCTTCAAATACTAAAGATATTAAAAATCAAAATATGCTACATTCATACAATTCCATGCTCTAGTCATGATTGTTTAGCCTCAATACTAGTTTTTGTGTTATTACCTTTGTGGTTATTGAATATAGATCTATAAGACAAGGGAAGGTTAAACATTGCCATGATATGCACCTTTGGTTCATTTCTATTACATCTTGGATATAGCTATTTTTCGAACTCTGTTGATGAGTTCGGATTTCATTAGATTTGAACCATATATGTTGCTCACAGTCAGTTTCAGGTTTGCATATAATGGCTTGCTCTTCTCGCCTTTCAGCTCTGGTCTCACAGACATTTTACTTTATCACTCCTTTTTGCTGTTGGCAAAGGGGGAGAATTCTTTGTGTGAGTCCTTTGTAAGAGCTATGCGTTATCGCGTTGTCACAGGAGAGAGCCTATTTACTTTGTGAATTGTCATTGTGGGATGTGTGAATGGTGTACGGGGAGAGCCCAAGGGGGAGAATCCATTGCTCACTTTGCATCTCATATGTGTATGTGATGGGGTTTGCATAATTGCATAGCATTCATATCTGCATTCATAATTGCATTCACATGCTATTACTATCATGGATCTTGAGCTGCATATGTTGCATTTGTTATAACTTGTGCCATTTTAGACATAACGATCACATAATAACTCACAGTGTTGCCATCATAAAAAAGGGGGAGAATGTTGTGTCCCTGAGGTCATTTGAATCATTCTGTGGTCACTTGGGTCATTCGACATCATTCTATGGTCATATGAGTTCTGTGGTATTCTTGGTTTTGATAATGGCTAAACAATATTAGTCATTTATATCTTCCACTCTCATGTGACTGACATACGTGATGTTTTTGTTCATGATAGATATGCCAATGAATGGACAAGGAATCAAGTGGCAATGGCAAAAGTGAAAGCTCATTGATCCCGACCAAGCAAGGATGCAAATCTCATCTCTTTTACACGCAAAAGTGGACATTTCATATTCGGCTCGTCACTCATCCAAGGTCAATGCACAAAGAAGTATAGCCAAGAGAATCCAAGGTTAAAGACTCAGTTGATATCTTTTAGACTATCAAGGGTGATGCCACAAACATGCACAGGCTGCTAATGGAGTTGAACGACGGAGCTAAAGTGGATAATGGACCGACCCGGGCAAGCCCGGGTTCTGCCCAGCTGGCGGTCGACCGCCAGCACAGGGGCGGTCGACCGCCCCAGCCAGCATTCGCCAGAATGTTTGTCTTTCAGTAGCGGTCGACCGCCAGCCATTAGCGGTCGACCGGAAATTTCAGGGACTAATCCTCTACAACGATTCTTAGTGGAGGTCGACTGCCAGAAGCTGCAGGTCGACCGCCAGCCCCGATGCAGCCATGTTTGACTTCGATTTCCACCTCGTGGCCAGCCTCTTTCCATGGATTTGTTTAATCAAAACTCACCTAATCTCCCATGATTTGTGGATCTGGTCTAGGGGGTGTCCAAGGACCATTCAAGGTCTATAAAACCAACACTTGAGGGGTTAGAAACCCTAATGCTTCAAGGGGATTCAAGGGAGGCTACAAGGGTGAGAGGAGTTCGAGTACTGTAGCCATGAACAGTACTCCGGGAAGAAATATTCATCCATTCCAAGGCATTCAAGTCCAGATCTGAAGCCATCTCAACCTCCAAGGAAGAAGAAGCAATCAAAGGTTTCAAAGGTGATCTAAACTGCATCCTTCTTCCTCTTCATCAACTCAAGAAGATCAAAAGGAAGATCGAATCTACATCCTTCATCTTCTTCATCAACTAGAAGAGATTCAAGGAAGATCATCTCGCAAGAAAGAAGACACCATTGAAGCATCAAACTCAATCTCCAACAATCTCAGACAAGAGTTTTCTCTTTGAGCATATTTTATATCTTGCTTGAGTATTTTCATATCTTGTTCTTTTCCATTTCATTCAAACATTTGGAACTGAAGATCATCCCTACCGGTGGTTAGTAGGAAGGCAATCAGAAGTTATCCGATCTGCGGTGTTGACGTCCCTACCTGTTGTTAGTAGGAAGGCAATCAGTGGTCTTTTCGATTTGCGGTTCAGTGCGTGGCACTAGTGGAGCCTCACCGGATTTGGTGAGGGGTGGATGTAGGACTGGGGATTCAGTCCGAAACACCTTAAAATATTGTGTGTTGTGGTCTGTTTATGTGATTGTTTCGTTCTAGATGCATGCTTAAGTTCTAATCGATATAATAGTAATCATCTTGCTAAGCAAATCGTTGTGTCCTTCATTTAGATAGTTATATTCCGCTGCGATTTGTTCTAGCTAGCTATTTAGAGGGTTCCATTGCGAAAAGAGGGGCATATCTATTAACCCCTCCCCTCTAGATCCGCTGTCCACTATACAACAGGCTCAAGCCGTCATGCAGGAGGTCCACTCCGGGTTGTGCGGTGCGCACCAGGTCGGAGACCGAATGAAGCACAATATCAAGTTCAAGGGTTTCTATTGGCCAACCATGTATGCAGATTGCGTCCAGTACACCCGTACATGACATCAATGTCAAGCCTTTGGCCCAATACCCAGAAGACCTCCTAATACATTGCGTCCTATAGCCCCTACTTGGCCATTTGCTGAGTGGGTCATGGACATTGCGGGGCCTTTCCCGCCGTTTTCCAAGGGCCATAAATACATCTTGGCCACCGTTGATTATTTTTCTCGCTGGGCATAGGCTCTCCCTTTGCGAGAAGTCACCGACGAGGTGGTTGCCAGATTCATCCGACACAACATCATATACCGATTCAGTACTCCCAGTCGCACAATGTCCGACAATGGGACACCCTTCAAGAATAAGGCCATATACCAGCTAGCGGCCAAATTCCATATCGACTGGAGAACTTCTTCGGTCTACAACCCCCAGGCTAATGGTTTAGCGGAAGCCTTCAATAAGACCCTCTGCAAGCTCTTGGCTAAGATTGTTAGCCACCGGAAACACGATTAGGGTGAGAAGGTCTTCGAAGCATTATGGGCCTATCGGAGGGTCTATAAAAACGCTACGGGGTGTTCGCCGTTCTCCCTTGCTTATAGGACAGAAGCCGTTATCCCCATCAAAATTCAGTTAGCTTCTTACCGCGTGGCGGTCCACACCGGCCTTGCTGGCCCTGACGAAAGTGAGTACCAGAGAAGGCTAGAAGAGCTCGTTGATCTAGAAGGCAAGCGGCTCGAAGCCTACAAACACCTGCAAGTATACTAGGCCTGCATGGCCCGGGCCTATGATAAGATCGTCAAGCAGCGAGCTTTCAAGCAAGGCGACCTCGTCATGATCAAGGAAAAGGAAGTCATGGCAGGGCGCTCCAGTGGAAAATTACAGCCAAATTGGCGAGGTCCATACATTATCCAGAGTGTCTATGAGGGTGGGGCTTACACGGTTGTCGATCACAAAGGTCATAGACCGTTCCCGCCTCTCAATGGCAAACATATGAAGCTATACTATGCACCGGAGCATGAGTTCGTGATGGGGACATCACTTACCACTTCCCATTTCCCCGTGGGTCCCGATGCTTGCCACTATTTTCATCTCAAGCTTCTGAGTCTAGCTATGTAATTTTTACATTTTTCTTGAGTCTTAAAACATGTAATTTTCCTTTTATTGAGTCAAGTACCTAAGTTAGTAAGTCATCTACCTAAGTCTAAGGTTTCATTAAGTGGCCAAGAGGGTTAATGGGTTATCATATCTTATTGGGCCATATCATTAGCTTGGCCCATGGGCGCCCCTCTCCCCACCCCTTGGTCTTCTGTCATTAGTCCTTATTCACAGGGACTTTTTGGTAAAATGGGGATTTCCTATATATAGGACCCCAACCCCTCTCTTTTGAGGAAATGAAGTATTAAGCAAATTTGAGCCACTTAAGTGCATCTCTCCCTCTCTCTCTTTCTTCAAGGGGCGAACCCCACTCCTCTCTCCTCCCCTCCCTTGGGCGCAACAGCCCCTTCACCTCCCCCTCCCCCTGCCACCTCAGCTGCCACCTCACCCCCTCCACCCTTTCATATTCCAAGGCCATAACTCCCTTCAATTCCCTCCACTTCCCAAGCAACCTTTCACCTTCCCTAGACAACCCTCCCTATTCCCCATACACCACTTCATTCTCCAAAGCAACCTTCCCTCTCCCCCAAGCAGCCTTTCCACTCCCCCACACCCTCATTCATATCCCCAAGGAGAAATCTACCCCACCCCCAAGGAACTTGCGCACCCCACCACCTCCATCTAGCCCCCTTGCCTTGGCCGACCCCTCCATCAACACCCAACCCAGCTGCGCCCCTCTCTCCCTCTCACCACCCATCTGACCTCTCTCTCCCCTACTCCACCCCCTCACACACACCCCTACCCCATCATCCTTCATCCCCACCCACTCACCATCATTAACCACCACTCCAATCAACCTAGTTCATCCCCTATCCACTTCACTCTGTTCAGTCTGCAGGTGGCAGAGACAAGATCGTTTTGCAGAAGCCGCCACGGAGTCAGACGGAGACATCTGAGGACGTACCATACCTTTCTGGAAAGGTCGTCCAGATAGCTTCGCAGGCGAGGTGGAATCGTCCTGTTCCGAGTTCGGGGCCGTCTGGGAGAGCCATTCTCCCCCGACTGTGCCAGACTCCCTCCGCAGCTAGCCTGAGCCCGATTTGAAGCTGCACCACGACCAACGGCGGAGGATTCAGACCAAAGGCCCTTCATCAAAGTTATTCCTCCATCTGTCCCCAACCAGGATCAAGAAACAGAACCTCATTCGGCATCCGGGGGCCAGAGTTCCGAATTTTCTCCCTCAGTCGCACGGGTCTGCCTCCTGCAGTCTGCAGCGACCAGTTCCCACTCGTCGGCGTCCCCCTATCCACCCCGACCTCATAAGGTGTTTCTGTCAGTTTTTATGTGTAGAGTCTTTGTCCACGGTTCCAGCGACTCCAACGGTTCGTGATTCGGCGTCCAGGAGCGACCGGGGCAACTTCTACAAGTTGCAGACAGAAACAGGGAGCCACTCACCCCAGAATCTGTTGCTCTACTCAGACCTCCACTGCAGCCATCGACGACGTCAGAATAAATTGACATAAATCAGAAGCGTTTGGGTTCCTGTTATGAAAAGATCCCCCCTAGGCTCGTCATCGGCAAAATTCCTGGCTGAGATCTACAGCAACTACACCGCCTGTCTATCGCCAACCATAGCAAGCAGTCTGGTTCGGTAGCGGCTCCTCCTCGTGGGTTTCTCGATCAATCTACCCTTCTCGCCTGGCCGGCTTACCGCCCCTCCCTGCGGGAGGTAGTGTTTGTTTGTAATCAATTAATTCCCGCCCCCGAGATCACCCTCATGCGCGAGGTGTAGTGCATGTACTCTTGAGCAGGTTTTTTTTGAAGCTTCATCGGCGCAGTGTGCGGGGAACCCACACTTCCCCGCTCGCCCTCGTCTCCGACCGGGATCGGTGTCTTCACGCCGATCAGGTGAGCCACTCACACTACTTTTTGCCAGCTTTCTCTTGCTTAATTAGTATTGCATCCTCAGTACCGTCGGCGTAAGAGAGTGCCCGAACCCGATTTATCTTCTAGTTGCGTGATTACCACGGGTGAGTTGTGAGCGTGACATTTCAACCCTCGCCCTCGGCGTGCCGGTCGCCCTTGATTTTGGGCATCCTTGGCTCATTGGGATCTAATCCTATCTGGACAAACCTGTGGAGCCCCGAGGTCCAACCTCGGACCCTCACCGCCATCGCCGGTCCTTCTACGGATCCGAGTGTGCTTACGCGAGTGAATCCGCCAGTGTGACGTTACCAACTTGTTGTGCTGCTTGCTATTCTAGGTCCGAGGGGTCGTGTCACATCAATTTGGTATCAGAGCAAGTTCTAGACTTGTCTCTACTAAGTCTTGTCCTAGGGCAATTGCATTCATCACCCGATCATCATGCATACCCCTCGTTGGTCACATGGTACGATTGACCCCCTCCACATGGACTACATTGTAGATGAGGACCTTCATTTTGATGGAACTAATCCTCATGCCTATCTTAGGTGGGAGAATACCATGGAAAGAGACTTTGAAAGTACTTGGGTATATGGATCCGAGAGAGTCCGCAGGGCCAAGGCACGACTTCGGGGTCTAGCTAAGAAAATGTGAGAACACAAAGAGAGATTCAGAAGGGTTTGGGGGCAAGAGCCCATTCACTCATGGGAAGAGATGAAGAGTGAGCTTAGGAAGATCTACGCTCCCCGACCGTCCCACTCCTACCGTGAGGACCATAACCCGAGGAGCACTCCCACTCCCCCTTTTCCTCCCAGTCAACCCAAGGCCTCCATTAGGACCCAAACCCCACCACCCAAAGGACCCCTAGATTCATTGGAAGAGGTAAGGGTTGAGATCAGGAAGATCTTCACTTCCCTTAGGGCCCAAACTCCACCACCCCAAATGACTCCTATCCCGATCACCACCACCATTCAAACCAAAGTGGCCCCCACCCTCACTCCACCTAGGCCCGTGACAGCCACCACTCCCCAACAAAAGGTTACTCACCCAAATCACCTTCCACTTCCAACTCCTATCCTACCCAAACCTAGCCCCCGCTACTTCCACTCCCAACCCCAACCCAAGTCCGGCCTCACTCACCCCCCTGGGTACACCATACACCAACCGTTTTCATCTCGCCCTCAGTGGACCCACTCACCTCCTTGGTAGAAGAACCCATACCCGACCCCATAGTGGTGAACACTCCGGACCCAACCCCCGCCATGGAAATCACCCATGCCCAGGAAGAAGAAGACACTTCACATGGTGGTCTTCACCTTACACCACCCTCCCTAGTAGGGGCCGAGCTCATCTTAGGAGAACCCCTATTACGTTGGCTAAAGGAGAACCCCTTTAGAGATCTCATGGCCCATGTTTGCCCTCCCATGGAACGACACCTCCCCATAGTACCCTTCTCCACCTATCGCACTACCATCCAATCCTCTTACCAAGTGGAAACTCTAGGAGACCTCCTACAAGGCCTAGCATGGCAAGTGGAGTTGACGGCTATGTTGAACCCTATGGTCGACCAACCTAGGGGCCTTGGTCTTCTACACCCATGTGTCGGGTCTATCACTTCGGTTTGCACTGTTGGTTGCTACATTAGCGACCTCCTTCTCTTTCTTCCCACACCCGATGAGCCCGAGGCCATCCTTAAATTAGAGCTCCTCATTTCAGGAAGAAAACACAGCCATCCTCTCAAGGCTAACCCACCCACCAACAACTTTTACCCAAAAATCTCAATAGAGGTGAATAACTCCACACCACATGTGGACCTAGAGTTTCTAGGTAACCCATACCATAGCCCCCCGCTACTTCCACCACAACCTACCATGATGAGTCAAGACTACCTCTCCCAAGACCATGAGGACCAAGAGTTCCTCCCCCTAGATGACCCATTCCATGACCCCTTTTATCCCTCCCAATGGAAGCCAAAGAACCCATGGGACCTAGTCGCCTTACCCACCACCCACCTTTTCCTACCCTCACACACCATGTCAAACCTAACCCACCCATTCCAAATCTTAGCCCACACCATGAGAGCCATGACCAAGGGTGACATCCACCTAGGAAATGAGGAATTAACCCATCCCAAGATGTCCACTTTCTGGGACCCCTTTGAACCCCATGAGTGGAAACCCTCAAACCAACCCTCACCAAAAGAGGGGACCATCTTGATAGGAATGCATGTGCCACAACATTTTACCCCATCCGGTAGGGCTAGTCATCTCATTTGTGTCACATACACACTAGGTCCAGTGCATGGCAGGTTCACATTTGGATATGTAGGTCCACCCCTATTCATCATCCATCTTATGCAAGTTAGGAGCATCCATGGTTGTCCGGGTCCTCCATCATTCATCACACTCACTCACAAGAGGGACACCTATGGATGCCCCGGTCCTCCCAAATTCTTCAAAGTCATCATAACATCACTACATGATAGGTCTACTTTTGGTTGCCCTGGTCCCCCATTGCATACCACACACTTCCCACCCCCACCGCACCGTAGCTCAAGGCATACTCATTCAGGCAAGCATCTAGCAATGGGCGATGACGATCATAATGAGCGGGCAAAAGATTCACGAGTGGCACTTGAATTCCAAGAAGGCAACCTCACGATGGTGGCTTTGGAATGGCTCTACCTTAGGGCCACCTTCAAATCGAGGGCACGAGGACTTGGACCTTCCATGTTCCAAAGTGGCTTTGGCAAACCTGGCTTATGGATTGAATTTACTAATGGGTTATGGGATATACCCCAATTCTCAAGCGACTGACCCGGCACCCTATTTGGGCACCGCGGTGAATCCTCGTGAGTACTTTGAGCCTATACCTTCCTTTAAAGAGGGACACCCCGGAGAGCTTCCACAAAATAGCCTTGAGAGCCCGACGTATACACAGAGGGGCAATACTATGCAAGCAGGGTTCCATCGCCAGCATAAGGGTGTGTCCGGGCCACCTTGAGAGGATGAGGGGCCGTCCCCTGGTCGCAGGTGCAGGTTGAGTTTGGAGGATGAGGATCGCCCTGAGCTGCTCCCCCGGTGAGCCTTTACTCGACGGAGTCGAGTTTTCCGCACCCCGGGAGTATGATGGGGACATCACTTACCACTTCCCATTTCTCCGTGGGTCCCGATGCATGCCACTATTTTCATCTCAAGCTCCTGAGTCTAGCTATGTAATTTTTACATTTTTCTTGAGTCTTAAAACATGTAATTTTCCTTTTATTGAGTCAAGTACCTAAGTTAGTAAGTCATCTACCTAAGTCTAAGGTTTCATTAAGTGGCCAAGAGGGTTAATGGGTTTTCATATCTTATTGGGCCATATCATTAGCTTGGCCCATGGGCGCCCCTCTCCCCACCCCTTGGTCTTCTGTCATTAGTCCTTTTTCACAGGGACTTTTTGTAAAATGGGGATTTCCTGTATATAGGACCTCAACCACCCTCTTTTGAGGAAATGAAGTATTAAGCAAATTTGAGCCACTTAAGTGCATCTCTCCCTCTCTCTCTTTCTTCAAGGGGCGAACCCCACTCCTCTCTCCTCCCCTCCCTTGGGCGCAACAGCCCCTTCACCTCCCCCTCCCCCTGCCACCTCAGCTGCCACCTCACCCCCTCCACCCTTTCATATTCCAAGGCCATAACTCCCTTCAATTCCCTCCACTTCCCAAGCAACATTTCACCTTCCCTAGACAACCCTCCCTATTCCCCATACACCACTTCATTCTCCAAAGCAACCTTCCCTCTCCCACAAGCAGCCTTTCCACTCCCCCACACCCTCATTCATATCCCCAAGGAGAAATCTACCCCACCCCCAAGGAACTTGCGCACCCCACCACCTCCATCTAGCCCCCTTGCCTTGGCCGACCCCTCCATCAACACCCAACCCAGCTGCGCCCCTCTCTCCCTCTCACCACCCATCTGACCTCTCTCTCCCCTACTCCACCCCCTCACACACACCCCTACCCCATCATCCTTCATCCCCACCCACTCACCATCATTAACCACCACTCCAATCAACCTAGTTCATCCCCTATCCACTTCACTCTGTTCAGTCTGCAGGCGATAGAGACAAGATCGTTTTGCAGAAGCCGCCACGGAGTCAGCCGGAGACATCTGAGGACGTACCATACCTTTCTGGAAAGAACGTCCAGATAGCTTCGCAGGCGAGGTGGAATCGTCCTGTTCCGAGTTCGGGGCCGTCCGGGAGAGCCATTCTCCCCCGACTGCGCCAGACTCCCTCCGCAGCTAGCCTGAGCCCGATTTGAAGCTGCACCACGACCAACAGCGGAGGATTCAGACCGAAGGCACTTCATCAAAGTTATTCCTCCATCTGTCCCCAACCAGGAGCAAGAAACAGAACCTCATTCGGCATCCGGGGGCCAGAGCTCCGAATTTTCTCCCTCAGTCGCGCGGGTCTGCCTCCTGCAGTCTGCAGCGACCAGTTCCCACTCGTCGGCGTCCCCCTATCCACCCCGACCTCATAAGGTGTTGCCGTCAGTTTTTATGTGTAGAGGCTTTGTCCACGGTTCCAGCGACTCCAACGGTTCGTGATTCGGCGTCCAGGAGCGACCGGGGAAACTTCTGCAAGTTGCAGAAAGAAACAGGGAGCCACTCGCCCCAGAATCTGTTGCTCTACTCAGACCTCCACTGCAGCCATCGACGACGTCAGAATAAATTGACATAAATCAGAAGCGTTTGGTTCCTGTTATGAAAAGATCCCCCCTGGGCTCGTCATCGGAAAAATTCCTGGCTGAGATCTACAGCAACTACACCGCCTGTCTATCGCCAACCACAGCAAGCAGTCTGGTTCGGTAGCGGCTCCTCCTCATGGGTTTCTCGATCAATCTACCCTTCTCGCCTGGCCGGCTTACCGCCCCTCCCTGCGGGAGGTAGTGTTTATTTGTAATCAATTAATTCCCACCCCTGAGATCACCCTCCTGCGCGAGATGTAGTGCATGTACTCTTGAGCAGGTTTTTTTTTGAAGCTTCATCGGCGCAGTGTGCGGGGAACCCACACTTCCCCGCTCGCCCTCGTCTCCGACCGGGATCGGTGTCTTCACGCCGATCAGGTGAGCCACTCACACTACTCTTTGCCGGCTTTCTCTTGCTTAATTAGTATTGCATCCTCAGTACCGTCGGCGTAAGAGAGTGCCCGAACCCGATTTATCTTCTAGTTGCGTGATTACCGCGGGTGAGTTGTGAGCGTGACATTTCTACCCTCGCCCTCGGCTTGCCAGTTGCCCTTGATTTTGGGCATCCTTGGCTCATTGGGATCTAATCCTATCTGGCCAAACCCTTGGAGCCCCGAGGTCCAACCTCGGACCCTCACCGCCATCGCCGGTCCTTCTACAGATCCGAGTGTGCTTACGCGAGTGAATCCGCCAGTGTGACGTTACCAACTTGTTGTGCTGCTTGCTATTCTAGGTCCGAGGGGTCGTGTCACATCAGTTCACGCGTCAGCCAGACTGAGGTGCACATCTCAGCTACTACCAGTAAGGTCGGTCCTTCCCCGTGAAGGATCTAACCGGCCAGTCCTCCCAGTCTTGAATTCCCAGTCAACCAGCCAGCTTAGCTCCCCGGAATCGCCGCCAGGCATCCGCGGGGACTAATCTCCTGCCCTCATTCCCGTCACCGCGAGAGCACGGGCACTTATACACCGGCACCAGTCTAGCCTCCAGGCTCCCAAGTAAGCATAAAAAATGGGGTTAAAAATAGAGATGCCCCGGCAGACCCAGTCATCTTCACCACAAGGGGGTGACTGGGGTAAAAAGGCTAGTAACCCCGCTGAGGTGGAAACCCGAAAGGGGACCTCAGGCAAAATCGGGAAACCCCTCGACGTAAAAACCCACAAGGGCGAGTCGGAAAAAGCTAAAGGGGGTCAGCTCTAGCAAAAGCCCGAAAGGGCGGTAGAGCCGATAACGAGAAAAGCTTCCTCTCCCCACCAGTCCTAACAACCTTCCACCCACTCCTCGGTGAGCCGTTAGCCTCACCCAAGAGCCAATTTTCAATCAACTTACACTGCTAGAACATAAACCCCATAATTCCCAGTGGACTTCGCACAACACCCACTCAGTTTGGCCAACCTTAGGCCCTTGCTTCGACACCGCAGGTCAACCAGTCCCTGTGACAGTCAAGATCCCAGTCACCATCCTAGTAGACCTATATCCCAGCGCATCCCTAGACATTTATCATTCTATGCCACTACATCCTACATCCCCTGCAAATCCAAAGCCCTCAAGCTTCATCATGATCCCAGTTCTCTCCTACAATCCCTGATCCACCAGCTATGACCCCAGTCACATCCTGCCATCACGAAGTGGCCCTCAGTACCGTAACGTGACAATTTCCAAGACCGTTGCTCAAGGCAGAACAATATCCAGTCATCTACAACCTCCAGTTCCAGGTTATGTCCCCTGACAGTGGAATGCTATGGACAACAATTCTTCAAAAAAAAAAGAAAACAAACAAACAATGGGGTTAAAAATGGAGATACCATGGTGGGCCTTGTCGACTCCATCACAAGGAGGCGACTGGGTGCAAAAATTGCCACCAACCCAGCTGAGGTGAAAACCCGAAAGGGCGCCTCAGGCAAAATCGGGTAACCCCTCGGTGTGAAAACCCGTAAAGGCACACCGAAAAAAGTAAAAGGGGGCCAGCCCTAGCTAAAACCCGCAAGGGCGGTAGGGCTGGTAAAGAGCAATAAAAAAAACCCTCTCTTCCTCCTTTCTCTTCACTTATGAAAGCTGTTGGCTATGATACTCCCTGGTGGCAAGTTCAAGGTCACTTCACAACAATGGTGGCCACTACACCCCCGTGGGTTGGTCATCTCGAGTGCCAATTCCAGTTCCGACTACAACGCCTTCACAGGCCAGCCGCCCAGTCTCCAGTCTCAGTTCCGGCTACAATGCCTTCATAGGCCAGCTGCCCAGTTTCCAGTTCCAGTTTCATATACAACGCCTTCACAGGCCAGCCGCCTAGTTTCCAGTTCCAGTTCCGGCTACAACGCCTTCACAGGCCAGCCGCCCAGTTTCCAGTTCCAGTTTTGGCTACAACGCCTTTACAGGCCAGCCGCCCAGTCTCTAGTCCCAGTTCCGACTACAACGCCTTTACAGGCCAGGTGCCCAGTATCTAGTCCCAATTTTGGCTACAACGCCTTCACAGGCCAGCCGCCCAGTTTCCAGTTCCAATTCCGGCTACAATGCCTTCACAGGCCAGCCGCCCAGTTTCCAGTTCCAGTTTCAGCTACAACGCCTTTACAGGCCAGCCACCCTGTCTCTAGCCCCAGTTTCGGCAACGATGCCCTCACAGAGTAGCCGTTCAGCTTCCAGCTCCAGTCTCGGCTACTACGCCTGTACATGCCAACCATCCTATCCAGCTACAGCTCCCAGTTATCGCACCTTTCCTGGTCACCCAGCTGGCTTCCGCTCCAGTCCCCATTTCCAGTCATAGTCCCAGTTTCGATTTCCAGTCCTTTTCCCAGTCCCGATCTTGGTTGCCACGTCTTCCCAAGCCACCCAGCCAGCTCAATCCCAGTTTCCCAGACACATGTGGATCGTATTCTTTGGCTAACGGCATTGTTGACACCCGTTTTATACCGATAAGCCGACTCGTTTCTCTTACTCCCATTAGTTGATGCCTCGAGTTGTTCATCATTCACTGGGCCATTTTGTGGCATGACTCGGGCTCGTTTTATGGGTCGTCTCCCTCCTTGGTGCAATTCGTGGTGATTCGGGGCTTAATGGGCCTTGGCTTTGGTCAATTGAACGTATTTTACGAGAATCAAGTGCCTAAGGGCATGAACGGCTTCACATCAGCCGTTCAGAAGGTGGGCGGTTGAAGATGGACCGTTCATATATTTTGGCTAGTTTCTGAGGATTTTCCGAATATTCACCGACAGGCTTTTGTGCAGTGTGATTAGGACCGTTCAAGCGCATGGACGGGCCTATTCCAGCCGCCTATATCTCAGAGTCCTACGCGCGCCTAGTTTCTCAGATAATTATCCAAATGATTCGAATTATCACCGACAGGGTGAAACGGTCGTGTTTGTGCCGCCCTAAACTAAAAACGGTCTCGATACAACCGTTCATATGTTCAGGGTCCCACGGCGGACGTTTCGGCCAGTTCAAGAGATAGTTGGGATAATATTCTGATTATTCGAATTTTCACCGACAGGATGGACGGTCCGAACCAGACCGCACACACCTTGTGCGGTCTATCGTAAGACCGTTCAAGTCGTCGGCTGTTGATTTTCAACCGATTTTATCCCTTTTATTTCATGGTTTTATCCTCAACTTATTTTGATGATTCCTCCACGGATAATCAACCATTTTCGATGCCGTTTCGTGTGGATGGAAGATTATGATATTATCTACGAATTATCTTTTGTGAGTTTGACCCGAGAATATCCAAAAACCCCAATTTCGAGGCTGGCTTGGGAGGCTCTATAAATAGACCCTAGTGGCCGGACGTCGAAAGGGGGGGGGGAGATTTTGGTCGACGGCGAAGCCCTGCCGCATTTTTGAGCGACCTAGCACCAAAGAGGGAGGCTCTCTACGTTCGCACGAGCCTCCGGTCAGCACTTAATCAGCAAGAGGCCCATCCCCTCTGGCCGGCCGGAGAGGGTGGAGGTCGAGCCCTTTCAACTTGCTGAGTGAAGGTACGGAGCGGCTATCCTTCGGCCGTTCAACGGCACGAGCGGTGCATCAACGACCGTTCTTCCATGGAGTGCGGTCCCTCTAGCGCCGTCCATACCACTGCAGCAGTTCCTCCCGCGTCCCTCGCAGCGTCCTGGGGCGGTCTATCGTAAGACCGCTCAACATAGGGCAGTTCTAAGGGAGCCGTTCATTCTTCAGCGCTGCACTAAGGCGAGTGTCTCCCCATTTTCCAAGGTACGGCATGCCTATCACGTACGGCATCTTGGTGGCGATCACGGTACTCTGCTTTATTCCCTATCTTCTCTTCTTTCTCTCACTTGTCTCATGCACTTGACGCACTTTGACCCGTAGTGAAAGGGAGAGAGGAGAGAAATATATATCTACACCCCTTTTGAGGCGATCACGGTGGGACGCCTAATGCCCATCGTGCTTTTGAGTTGCTGACCCTTCTTAGTCGTTGTCAAGGTTTTCTTCATGGAGTGATCTACAGGTTGGATGCGGTTTCTGTCCTCTGGCGCACACGCGGTTCGTCCAGAGCCGTCGACCCATACGCACGGTTGATACTCCACCGCTATCTACCCCGGCCTTTCCTGTTACAGACGGCTCCCTGGACGCCGTCCATCCGCTTGAGCGGCTTTCACACAGCCGTCCCGCGCCCAGGCACAGGTACGCTGTACTTTTTTGGGTGGCAGACATGTGGCTGTGACGCGGCGGTTCAAGTACGTGAGCGGTTGACTACCGGCCGTCTGTCTGGTATTTCCCTTGCTTTCTTCCCATCAACTACGGCTGGATATTAACCGTCTGTGTACTTAGAGCGATCAGAGGAGGACCGCACATCTCCTGTCACAGGGCATTTATTCCATCTTGCTTAGTTTTTCGCCTGATATATATATTGCTCCTGGTGCTGTTCATTGGCTCCCCCTGCTATCTTATTATCATTGCATCACCATGCTTTTTACTACTCATGTGTATACTCGCTCATTGATTGATAGCTGCTAGGCTAGTTTGTGCATGCACTCCGGTGCGCATAGGAGCATCGACACCTTCCCATATTAGTTGCATTCCTACCGAGGTAGGGTTTCCTCTCGTCTCCATATTCCTTGGAGCCGACTAGGGACCTTGCTGAGGACCTCCGTAAGCCCCCGTGAGCCGTGGATTCCCACACGGACGCCGGGCAGGTTGTACCGTATCCACCCCATTCTAGGGTTGCATTCGCGAGTGAGAGGTCCCGATAGGGTCACACAGTTCCTCGTTTCTCATCCCAATCAGGCACTTAGTGGTCGAGAGAATTGATATTTTCATTAATCCACTAAGGTTCAAACCCAAAGATATAAGGAACTGACGAGCATCATCTTAAGAACTTGATTGCATTACTGAGTGATTCTGCTCTCATCTCGCTCCATTGTATGCTTATTACTTGCTTGGTAGATCTGATTGATTAGTGTCGCTTGTTCTAGTAGTAAGTGTCTTGGTGTATGTGGGGCTGCCTTCTGCCCCCACGATCATCTCCTAGGGTTGACTCTTATTTCCATTCCTATTCCAACCCCTTGTTCGATTCTTCTTCTTCCATGTCGTCGTATGACTTCTCTCAGGCCCACAAGGATTCCCTTCCTCGTGGTCTCCTTGAGGACCCACCTAGGGTCACCCACTTGCAAGGGGGAGAGGGGACGACCCCTTCACTCCCGACCTCTCTTGGCGAGGGTCCCCGACCCTCTTTTTCAAACCAACCCAGTCAGAATTCAGCCAGTATGATCCTCGATATGATGGCCCAGTTGGACCCCACCCAACTCCATCTCATCAGACAAGCTTTGCAAGGGGGCGATGCCCCGTCCTCAGTTCCGGCTCATGCCACGGCCGGTGTCGCCACTTCATCTCCTGTGGTCGGGACCACCTCTGTGGCTCCCATTGACCTTACTCCGGTCCGCCCTCAGAACCTTCGCTATCCCAATATAGAAATGGGCCAGGCGTCCACATCGGTCCATCAGCAACTTGATAAAGGAAAATCCCCGATCCCCTCTGTTCCTTATCTTGAGCCGTACCCTACAATTTCTTCATCGCCTCAGGCTCTCATGGCCCCGGCGGACTTCGCTAGGTCACAGTCAGGGGCGGCCCAGGTGGCTCATACGGATATGGGCCCTTCCTCAGCCCATTATCCCTCTTATGGGCCGCCTCCTTTGTCAGTTTATACTTTGGTCGCCTATCCAGGTACTGCTCCTCTTGCTCCTCCCCCTCCTTCCCGGGAACGGGAAATTCTTGACAAGTGGGCTGCTATGCAGCAACAAATTGATCTTCTCCACAAGCGGGTCGGCCCGCAATCTCTTGTCGATGTCCCCATCCCTAACTTCAGGGACCTACATTTTCCTTCCCAGTCGGAGCTCCCCGTGTACTGCAAATACGATGGGAACGGCAACCCATTCATCCATGTCCGGGAGTTCTTGTACGAGTCTGCGCAGTTCCAACAGGATGATCGTTTGATGGCCTATTTGTTCTGTCGGTCTCTGGAGGGGGTCGCTCTGGAATGGTTCTACACCTTGCCAATGGAGGAGGCTGAGAATTTCAAGACCGTCAAGGAGTGGTTTATACAGAGGTTTCAGGATCGGGTCGGACCCGAGTACTCTTTCACTGACCTGGTGGCGGAGAGGATGAAGCCGGAGGAAGACTTCGCAACCTATGTGGACCGCTGGAGACAGATGGCCTCATGGGTGCCCGGGCAGATTCCGGAAGAGGAAAAAGTGAAGTTGTTGATTTCCAATGCTACGCCAACTTTCAGAAACATTCTGGCAATGAATGACATTTCAAACATGCACCAACTATACAGCAGAGCTAGGTTTATTCAAACCCAATTTAAGGACTCCCCCATCCATTCTTTATTCGAGGCCCAGAAACCCAAAGCCACCAAGAAGACCCAGGGCCCCGTCACTGAGGGGGTACAAATTAACGAGCAAGTCCATGCCGTGCAGTTCCCCCAACAAGCTGCTCCACCCCGCTTCCCACCGCCTCAGCGTAACCCCCAGTTCGCCGCTCCGCCAGTTCCCCAGCCTGCCTTCCAAGTCCCGCAATACCCTCAACAGGCACCTCCGCCACCTCAACAGCCTCAGCGGCCCCCGCAATACAATAGTGTTCCTCCACCCCCCACCTACGGCTCTGCTCGACCAGCTCCAAAAAGGGATCATTACCCCCCTCTTCCGGAGACCTTGCCAGATATTTTCTTTGCTCTAATGTATACTAGTGACCTCCAGTTGCCCCCTGAGCGCCCGAACTGGAATCCGGCTGCCGACCAATCCCGATATTGTATATTCCATCGGCAACCCGGGCACACGATAGAGCGATGCTATCAGTTTAGAGACCCGGTGTATGATTTGCACGAGGGCCAGAGGATTGATTGGGCCCAGATGCGCCAGCTAATTGAGGATATCAAGCAGAGGCAGAGACAGGCCAGGCCGCAACAGGCGGCGCCCCAGCAGCAGCAGCAGCAACAGCCCCAGCAGCAACCGCAACCTCAACCGCAACAGCAAGACCTTGGGATCCATCAAAATCCCATGCCAGTGCATCAGCCCGCTCCTCCGCAACAACAGCAA
This sequence comes from Amorphophallus konjac, assembly GCA_022559845.1. NCBI lineage: Eukaryota > Viridiplantae > Streptophyta > Magnoliopsida > Alismatales > Araceae > Amorphophallus > Amorphophallus konjac. The sequence goes on from JAHNEJ010003651.1 coordinate 276,019, forward strand.
CCGCCGGCACCGGCCCCAGCACAAGTGAATTTGGTCCAGTGCCCAGCCCCCAACGCTGGGTGGATGTTTGATGATGAGACCCCCGCCCATCTCTTGGCCTTACACCACCACTACTCTCCCACACCTGCCATCCCCTCCGTCCTTAGATCCGCCGCTACACCGCCCGTCACTTCCTCCGTGTCGCCTCTTAGGCCCGCTACATTCCCCTCTACTCCGTCCGTCCTTTCACCACCACCCGCCATGCCTCCCATAATTTCCCCTAAGCTTAACCCTTCACCCATTTCCCCTCCACCAGGGCCCATTAAACCCACTCCAGTCATCCTCACCCCCATCTCCACGCCATTCACCTGCCCCACCAGGCCAAGCGGGGGTCCAGTCCAGGCCGTGCAAGCATCGCAATGCGCCCTTCGGAGCGGGCGTCCTTTCCAAAGAATTTTTCCTTCCCCAGGTGCATCTGCACCAAACCCTACAGTTTCATCCCCTACAGTTGAACCAGAAGAGATGGACCCGGTGCCGGGCACAAGATATGACTTATTACAGCACTTAGACCGGCTGCCGGCTAAAATCTCAGTGTTAGAACTAATCAAGAGGTCGCCGCTCCACCAAGACGCCCTGAAGATCTTCCTACAGAAAGTTATGGTGAGTGAAGATGTGGCAGTGGATAGCCTGCCCGCGGTCTTGGCCACGATCACAAAGGGGCCCTCTATTGCATTTGCTGAGTCAGAGCTAGCTCCTCCTGAGGCACGGCAGATGCCGTTATGTATTACCATCTCTCTAAACAAAACGGCCGTGGAATCCGCCCTTGTGGACACAGGGGCATCGATAAATGTCTGCCCATTGAGTACCCTTCGTGCTTGTAATATATCAGAGGACATGCTCAAGCCGACACCAACCACGATAGCCGCATATGATAACTCCAGACGTGCTTGTCACGGGGTGGTAACTGTGCAGGCCGAGCTAGGGCCCTTAGTGATGGATGTAGAATTTTATGTGTTGGACATAGACCCAATGTTCAAAGCCATTCTGGGTCGTCCATGGTTGAATAGTTTGAACGCCGTCCCCTCGACCGCCCACCAGTGTCTGAAGTTCCCATTCCAAGGGCGAGTGGTCAAGGTGAAAAGTGTTTCCACAGTTCAAAACGTTGACGCCATAGCGGCGAAGATTCTGCCAACACTGTGGCCAAGTAACAGACCTGTTCTATTTGTCATGGACTTAAACTATTCGTGGGCGTATGCGTCGCGCAAGCCCACCGCTGCACCAATCAATGTGAAGGTTAAGCCCAAGGTGAGAGACTCCAAAGGGTGGCACCTAATTCTAAAATTGGGCTATCAGCCAGGCCGAGGACTCAGCGTACAACTGCAGGGCAGAACCAAACCCGTTCCCAAGGGAAGGAAGATGGGCCGCCGGGGCCTCAGCTACCATGAATCCTCCATGTCAATGCTTGGGGACTCTGGGCCGTTGACCTGGGATTACCGGCAACATTTTGTGAAGGGTCCATTGTAGCCCGGCACCTTGAAGACCTCGCCATCCAGCCTTGAAGAAAAGATAAACGAAGCTTGTGCTGTTGCCAATCCGCCACCATCACCGCAAGGGCTAGCCGGTGACTTGGAAGACCTTTCTGAATGCCTTACAAGGATGTTTTGTGAAAAAGAGGGTGACCCAAAGAAGAAGGAGACCCAACTGGTAAAGCGCCCTCCGATGCCATTGGCCCGCCAGGGGCCCCGGAAGACGGGGAGCTCCGCCACTACTTATTCTATGTCCCCATCCCGTCTCGCTTCCTGGTTTCAATGGTTGGATCCTGTTCCCCGTTCCCCTCCACTCCTGGTCGACCCGTACTTTGCGGAGAGACCCGAAATTCTATTCGTTCCATGTGCTTGCGGGTGCTGCCCGCCCATTGATCTATCAACCCTATTCACTCCTCCTCCTCCAGGAGCTCAGCTCCATGAAATGTGGTTTAAGTCTTCTGACCCTTTCTTTGACTGCATCTTCCCAGAATTGTTCCCCATGCAGCTTCCTCCTCCTCCGCCTTCTTCCTCCTGTTGTGTGATCACCTCCGGCCTCCAAAAAAAATGCCGATTTCAAAACGGAGGTCTCCATGGAAGATTACGCTATGTTCTGCCCAGATTCCCAGGGGCGCGAGACCCCTGTTTCTTTTTCGGTAGATTTCTTCTCCCCTAGATTAGATGTACAGTGTACAGTGTCTTCTAGGATGGTCGAGTCAGTCAGGGTAGAGTCTAGTTCGAGTTTTGTCAGCCCATCCACGTCTGCGGCACCCGCCGTAACGCGCCCTCCTAAAACCATCCCCAGTAGGTTTCTACAAGATTTGGCTGGGAGATGTCATGCTCTGTTGAAGTGTCTAGAATTTATGGAGACCGCAATTATCCTGGAAGATGATGAGGGAATTGATGAGGTATGGAGCAAGGATAGACTAGGAGTATATGAAATTATGAATGAGAAAGACCCAGCTGATGATGAGGAAGATGAAATGGATGACACTGCCGACCTATATGCTCAAGGCTTGAAGAAGTTCGACGAGCCTTCCGTAGCAGTGGATGAATCCACTAAGGAAATTAACCTCGGAACAGTAGAGGACCCCAGGCCCGTACTTATTTCCGCCAATCTCCCTCCTCCAGTCGAAGAGGAACTTGTCAAAGTCTTGAGGGAGTACAGTGATTCTTTTGCCTGGTCCTACGAAGACATGCCGGGCCTTGACCCCGCATTGGTCGAACACAGGCTGATTCTCAAACCAGGGGCAACGCCCGTTAAACAGAAGGCAAGGAGATTTCACCCGAAGATGGCCTTGAGGATTAAGGAAGAAGTCGATAAATTGCATAAGGCCAGGTTCATTAGAGTGGTGCTATACCCACAATGGGTGGCGAACATAGTCCCGGTGATGAAGAAAGATGGCAAAATTTGAATCTGTATTGACTTCCGGGACCTAAACAAGGCATGTCCGAAAGATGATTTTCCACTTCCTCACATCGACGTCTTGGTTGATAATACAGCTGGGTACGAAGCCCTCTCCTTTATGGATGGATACTCGGGGTATAACCAAATCCTTTTGGCTCCGGAGGATCAAGAAAAGACCTCGTTCACCACACCTTGGGGCACATACTGCTACGTCGTTATGCCATTTGGGTTGAAAAATGCAGGTGCCACCTACCAAAGAGCGATGATGGCTATCTTCCACGATATGATGCACGTTTATTTAGAAGCTTATGTGGATGATATTTTAGTCAAATCGAGGTCACAAGAAGAGCACCCCGCCATTCTAGCCAAGGTATTGCAAAGGGCTAGGGAATACAAGTTAAAGACGAATCCAAAGAAGTGTGTGTTCAGAGTTGCATCAGGGAAATTGCTCGGGTTTATAGTTAGTAAACGGGGGATTCAGATCGATCCAAACAAGGCAAAGGCCGTCATGGAAATGCCACCACCGAAGAACGTCACTGAGCTTCGAGGTTTGATCGGGCGTTTGCAATTTATCAGGAGATTCATATCTCAGCATTCGCAAAGATGCCGCCCGTTCTATGAATTGTTAAAGGCAGGCGTGAAATTTGAATGGAATGAACCATGTCAAAAGGCCTATGAGGAACTCAAGGTGTACCTCTCTAATCCCCCGGTTCTACAACCACCCGTCCCCGGGAAACCCCTGATCCTGTACATTTCTGTAATTGAGGACTCCTTAGGAGCTGTTTTGGCACAGGTAGACGATGAAGGAAGAGAAAGGGTGGCGTACTATCTCTCAAGGTTATTTAATCCCGCTGAATCCAAGTACACTGCTATGGAGAAGACCTGTGCAGCACTAGTGTGGGTAGCGCAGAAGCTTAAACACTATTTTCTTGCCCACGAGGTTAGGCTCATTTCTAGAATGGACCCCATCCGTTACCTATTGGAAAAGTCGGTCCTTTCTAACCGGCTAGCTCGCTGGCAAAGCTTTCTTTCCCAGTTCGACATCACCTTCATCGTACAGAAAGCAATTAAGGGATATGCTATTGCCGAGCACCTGGCTCATTCTCCTATCCCTCGCACTGATTCCATTCAGGATGAATTCCCCGATGAACATCTGGCGGTGATCACTCATCTTCCTTTTTGGTCCCTTCACTTCGATGGTGCCCTTAATTCCCAGGGCAGCGGAGTCGGCGCCGTTCTCCTTACTCCAGAAGGGGTAACCATCCCCGTGGCATATCAACTCTCGTTCCCCGCCACCAACAATATAGCCGAGTATGAGGCTCTCCTTGCCGGTCTGAAGCACGCCTACATCTTGGGCGCGCGATACCTAAACATCATAGGAGACTCCCAGCTGGTGCTGCGTCAAGTTTTGTCAACCTACCACACCCGCGATCCTAAGCTCAAACCCTACCAGGATCTGGTCACGCTCTTGGCTAGGCAATTCAGGAAACTCGTCTATATTCACACTCCTCGCTCTCAGAATATCTTGGCCGACGCCCTTGCGTCGCTCGCCTCTTCTCTATCACTCCCCCTAAGTCACGCCACTGAGACCATTGTGGTCCAAAGGCTAGATGTTCCTTCCCTGCAGGATCCCTGGTTCAACAATCTTAGGATGTCCGTAGAGAAGAAAATAGAAAGGGAGGAAATAAAAGAGGTTTCATTGACTGAGCTCGAGGAGATCATTGAAGAGGAAGAATTGCCATGGTTTTATGAGATCGAGCAATACTGCAAGGATGGTACATTTCCGGAAACAGCCAACGCTGAGCAGCGAAGAGCCATTAGAAGAGTCGCCGCCAGATACACGATCATCGCCGGTGAATTGTATAGGCGGGCTTTGAGTGGAGTTCTAATGAGGTGCCTAGATGACAAAGAAGCTTGGAAAGTCGTGGAAGCAGCCCACTCCAGCGAGTGTGGAGGGCATGTAAACGGACAGGCCTTGGCAAAGAAGATTCTTAGGCAGGGCTATTACTGGCCAACCTTAGAAGAAGATTGCTCCACCTATGTCCGTAGGTGTCTTCAGTGCCAGATCCATGCCGACAAAATTCACGCCCCGGCCTCTTCTCTTCATACTGTTACGGCCCTCTGGCCATTTTCTATGTGGGCATTTGACATCATCGGACCCCTCGGTGATCCGAATTCTACTGTTAAACAGAAATCCTTCATTCTGACGGCTACGGAGTACTTTACCAAGTGGGCCGAAGCTGAAGCTTATGCAGAAATCGAAGCCACCACGGTATGCCGCTTCATCATGAAGAACATTATCTCGCGGTTCGGAGTGCCAAGCAGCATCGTCACCGACAACGGGCCTCAATTCATCTCACAAGAACTCCAAGACCTCTGTAAGAAATTCAATATAGTTTTGCATCATTCATCACCATACTACCCCCAAGGTAATGGCCAGGCTGAGGCCACGAATAAGACCCTTCTCAAAATTATCAAGAAAACATGTGAATCACATAAATTTGCTGATTGGGCCGACAAATTGATAGAAGCTCTATGGGCCTACCGCACTTCCATCCGCACCCCCACAGGGCAGACTCCCTTTGCCCTCACCTATGGAATGGAAGCAGTGCTCCCGTATGAAATTCTAATCCCTTCCCTAAGGGTGCAGCTGGATAAGGGACTTAATCTTGACGAACATCGAGAGGCGTTGCTAGTCCAACTGGAACTCTTAGACGAGAAGAGGTTGAATGCGGCCAATCATGTTTCAGTATATCAAAAGCGTGTCTCGCGATATTTTCAAAAGAAGGTCATTGAGAGGAAATTTTAAGTGGGTAATATGGTTTTAAAATGCAAATTCATCAGGTCAGCGGGCCCCAGGTCTAAGTTGCAACCCAACTGGGAAGGGCCCTTTGTAATCAAAGAAGCTTATCTAGGCAATGCGTATCGTCTAATTAACTCAGAGGGGGAGGAATTGCCAAACCCGTGGAATGGGCTGTATTTAAAGCGTTTTCATCCATAAAAATAAAACCAGTGAACGGCTCGATGGCAGGGCATACCCCACCAAATTGCGAAAGGAGGACTCAGGTCCAGCATCTCACACACTACACGACCCCGTGGTGCGGTATTCTCTCATGCTACCCGACACCGTTTCTCCTTTGGCCATGCTCGGGGAAGGTGGAAATCCTTGTATTTCCTCTCTCTCGGTTGAAGATAGGGGCAAGTGGTGAATAAGGGGGCGAGAACTGACCCAGATTCCCCGTTAAAAAAGGTCTCAAATAGGGGCAATCCGTTAAGACCTCACTCCGTAAAAGAAAAAGAAAGAAGAGAAAGAAAAGGGAAGCAAAAAGAAAAAAAAAGAAAGAAAGAACAGGGGCAAAGCCGAAAACGCAAAGCTCGAAGCTCTCTGAATCCCCAAAGGATGCGACTAGGCATGGCAAGAGTGGCAGTACAGTTTCCCTGCGGGACGTTATGAGCCCGGTCGCATGCGTGCCTAGAGCGGGTGAAGGTTCGATGACGGATACAGAGCCCCGGCGCAACAGACCAGATTCCCTGAAAAGGGGGGGGTGTCCTGGGAAAGAACTCAAGCCCTAAAAACCTCTACACCTATCATCGGCTTCCCTACTCAATCTTTTTTACTTTCCCAAGGAATGAATCCCACCCCGGGTATGGCCTCAGCAGAAGCACCGTCGAGCAAAGTTGACTCCGATCACGAGCGGTCCCCCCTTCCTGAACGCGCTGAGCCTTGGAATTCCATAGCAAGACGAGAAGGTCCCTGTTATTGAGACCCGAGCTGGTTTCAAAACCAAAAAAAAATCGAATATTTCAAAACCCAAAAAATCAAATATTTCAAAACCCAAGAAAAATCAAATATTTCAAAACCCAAAAAAATCAAATATTTCAAAACCCAAAAAAATCAAATATTTCAAAACCCAAAAAAATCAAATATTTCAAAACCCAAGAAAAATCAAATATTTCAAAAAACCAAAAAAATCAAATATTTCAAAATCCAACAAAAATCAAACATTCCAAAAAAAAAGAAACAAAAAAACTTACATGTTTCCCTCTTGCATTCATCTGCATTTCTCGCACTTTGATATTTGCCTATTTAATAAGGCTCAACCCCCTTGACCAAAAGTCAAGAAAGGGTCATCTCCTGACGCGCTGTAGGCAAGGGGCTGAGCCTAAAATAGATTTAATCTGTTTCGTGTTTGCATGTGTGCAGGGGCAGGTTGGAAGGGCAGTTGGCTCGGGACCACATGAATATTCAATCCTCACGTTGGCCTATGCGATTACATCACATCATAATCGTATTACAAAGCTCAAAACTCAATCTCATCAAATCTTATTCATGTCATATATCAAGCTGTCCGGATGTAAAATCCTATCCCATATCATCATAAAAACAAAAGAAAATCACTCAGTCCGCCGCTGGGCATCCCCGCGAGGACGTATCTCTCTCAACTCCCTAAGATAAGCCTGTCGAGTCTCTGGAACCTCCTCAACCTCTGCTGGTAGGGTACGTACCCTGCTCACCTCCCATATAATCAGCGCACTCCTGACCGCCTGCTCGTCCTCCTCTGTCCCGATCCTCCGTGCCTGTAGCATGGGAAGGTGGGGTAGTGTAGGTAGCACCGTCCGGGGTAGTCCAATCTGCAGGTAGCATCTGTGCGGGCTGTACATCGCTAAAGTAGTGTCGCTCACAAGCCTCAAGTCCAAGCCAGCTCTCCTCGGTAGTCTGATGGTGGTATCATGGAGGAAGTCCGGGCGCATCACAAACCTATCCAGGGGCAGCCTGTTGATGTACGGGCGCCACTCGTCCCTGGTCTTCAGCTCGGCCGTCCTGCACTCAACCTGTGGAGAAAACCTGAAGGCGCCCCCTATGAAGTAAAGGGGATGGCTCCCAAAGATCCTGCTAACTGAAGTAATATCCTCCCTCAGGGTAAACTTCATTGTAACTCCCATACAGCACTCTAATAGGATCATTGAACCAAAGAGAGGACCTCCTAAGGCTGCTGAAGTAAGACCCTCGTACAGATAAGCTAAGACAGCCTGAGAGATGGAAAACCCCTGCCAAAGGCCGCTGATGGTGCTGAGTAAAGGAGTCTCTAGGACATGGTCGGCTGAAGGGAAAAGGATGGCCCCGCATAGGCAGATGGATGCAGCTTTGGCTATGGCTTCAACCCACCCGCACTTATTCCGGCAATGCTCCACTACCCACTGGCTCAGAGGAAGGAGGTGGATGTGGCGAGGGCCTATAAAGGTACGAACATCCCCGCTATCAGGTATGAACCCCCCTAGGATGAGTTTTGGGTCTATAGGGGCAACGGTATGGCATATCAAGTCCTCCTCCCCCACCTTGGACCTAGGGAGCCCGAAGTATGTCTCTACCTCCTCTAGCAAGATAGTGGCCTCAAAAGATGGGAAGAAAAAAGTGTGAGTCTGAGGGTGCCAAATCTCCATCAGAGCGGAGATACTATGCCAGTCTAAAGAAAGTTTGGGGTAATTCTGACCTAAAACTAGGAGGGAGTGTAGGTGCCAGGATTTGAGAAGGTGAGTCACCCCGAGGGGCAATGCACGGACCATGGGAGCCACCCACTTTAAACTAGAAAAGCGTCTCGGGCTGGGAAGAAGCTGGAAAGAAGGAGAAGGCAAGGGGAGTAAAGAGATATAAGAGGAAGTTGAAAGATGGACTCTAAGCATATTCTGATCAAACTTACCTCTCTCATAGGGGTGGCGCTGAGATGTCGAGGAATCAAGCTTAGCCGTTGAATCGCTTCCCGCTCCTTTCTAGCCGGTCGCAGTCCTCCAAACAACGCACCCTCCGCAGGACTTCCATCATAAGCCCTCTTCATGTTGAGGTGACGAGAATCAAAGATTTTTAGGCTTCGGGAAAGGGAGGATGAGTGTGTTGAGGGTGCAGGCCTCCCTACTACTTATAGGGTTCATTAGGGAGCCTAAACCTCTTAGGGTTAGGCCCAGATAAGTGTAGGACAGGTTTAGATAGGGTTGTGATAAGTACAAAGCGCCTTGCCCTCGGGCTGGGGACTCTCCAGGGAGTCCCTTTGGGGCAAATAGGATGTTGGATTGGACGGTCTTACGATAGACCGTCCATACCACATACAGCCCATCATCAACCGTTCTTCTCTCCAAGAAAGCTCAAGCACGGTGACTTGTGTGGCCCGAAATCCACCGTTCCAAACAATTTAAGCGGCCCTTAGAGAATCGCTCTTATCTACGAACGGCCAGGGGAGAACCGTCCATATGCTCTGCCCCCCGATTAACCTGTTGCACTCATATCTCAATCATTTAGCGCTCTCATCTCACTCAAGTCGGCGTGTGCGTCTCTCATCTCACTCAAGTCAGCGTGTGCGTCTCTCATCTCACTCAAGTCAGCGTGTGCGTCTCTCATCTCACTCAAGTCGGCGTGTGCGTCTCTCATCTCACTCAAGTCGGCGTGTGCGTCACTCATCTCTCTCAGGCTAAGCGCGCTCCTCAAACTCATTTCGCCCACTCATACATACATTCATCCACAAAACAAATGAAAAACAAAGATAGGCACATCACTAATCATGTCACACCATGTACAAAGGACGGGCCCAGTACAACCAGTCAAGCAGCTCCCTCTCCCTGGCCCCCGTCGCTGTCTCCACCGCCCTCATGCCTCTTTGGGGGAGGCATCGCTGAGGTCGCCTCATCACGCCGTCGCCGGCGCCGCTCCTCCTCCTTGTTCCTCCGATGGCCGGAGGAACTAGTGAAGTAACTCCTCACAGAGCCGTGGGTGCCGTGGCTGCCACTCGTAGTCGCCCTGCTGCGCTCCTGACTCGCCTCCTTCAGACCCTCCACCTTGCCCTCCAACCGGGCAACCTGTAGACGGGCCTGCTCTACCTCACTCCTGTAATGCTCGGCCTCTGCCCGATAATGGTCCGCCTCGGTAGCACCGGCCCGTAGTCGCTCTAGCTCGGCCCGGAGGAGTGCCGTCTCCACTGCGTCCACCGGTCGGCTCCGCGCAGCCTCTTCTCGCACCCGGGCTACCTCCTCCAGAGCCGCCACCCAGCTCCGCTCCAGCTCCGCCTGGAGGCGAGTCAACTCAGACGTCTGCATTCACACATCACTATCAGTTGATCACATTTCATACATTTCATAGGCACAAATAAGCAAAGGGGAAGTTTAGAGTCGCGTACTCTCTCCACGAGTGCCACCTCGGCCGCCTTGGCCCGCTCCACCATCCGAGTGAAGTTCGCATCCCGATCGGCTCGATCTGCTGGGGTCTGGACGGAGGAGGAAGAAGGAGCGTCTGGTCCTGCCCTCTGAACACCCTCGGCGCGTTGCATCCAAATACTCCAGGTCAGTTATAGGAATAAGCATAATCATATAGAACTGCATAATTTAAAAAGTCTAAAGTTTAGGAAACTCACCAATATGGCCAGGGCCTGTCGGGCCTCGTCTCTCTCCTGGATGGTGGAGTGCAGGAGTCCCTGCAACTCTGCCACTCGTCCTGCGGGGTCAACCTACATTTTAAAAGTCCATGTGTTAACGCATCATCATATAAGAATCATAAGCATGATAGACAAAGTTTAAGTTTAGAGGTCGTACCGGTCGGTGGGCGCCTCGGAACACCTGGTCCCGGTAGTGCCGTGCGTACGCAGTGTAGTACGCGCTATCGCTCTCTACCCGGGCGGTCACCACTCGCCCTCGCGCGGCCCAGTCAGCAACCTACTCGGCGTTTCTCGCTGTCCAGTCGTACGCCTCGCGGAGTCCCCGGGTCGTTCTCGACACCCGTTCCCCCGCCTTCTCGGGCGCAGGGAACTCTACAGCCGGCTGGGGGACCCCGATGGTCCTCATCACCAACCTAAAGTGTAGTGGCTCCACCACATTCATGCAGTGAAGCCACACGTCTCGGCCAGAGAAGGCCAAAACCTCGGTCACCCACGGCTGGCCCTCCGGGCTCTCCTCTATGTAAGGAGTCCACCGTACCTGCAAGGAATAGGAAACTGCATCAGCATCATTATAATCATGAAAGAATAGCATGTAATTAAAGAGTCTGAGTCTGGAAGCGTACCGAGGCGTACGGTAGAGTGTCCAGGTCATCCTGCAGCTCCCGGACCTACCTCCTCAAGGCCATCATTTCTCGGGGTGCTGTCCACCTCCGCGCGATCGGCAGGAGCCCAGGGCGGGTCTCCTCGCCTCTCCCCAACCCACGTAGGCGCACGTAGGCCCACACCTGTACCACAAGGTCGTGTCAGCATTCAGCAAGCATATAGAGTTGCATAATTAAGACTAGAGAAGAGAGTCGCACCTGGAGTAAGGGGGAGAAGCCCCCAAGCATCGTCCGACGCGCCGTCGAACTGAGAGTGTCAAAGAGGAAGGCGAGGACCGCCGCTCCCCAAGCATAGTCACCTACATGCTCGAGCTCCTGGAGGAAAGGGAGGAAGCGACAGCTCATCACATCTGCCTGAGTGGAGAAGAGAAGCCGCCCGAACATCACCATCAGGAACCGTCTCAGCACTCTATCCGCCTCAGGTCCCGGCCCCGCGGCAACCCTCAGTCTCGCCAGCCCCACGAGCCGCTCCAAATGCTCCTCTGGTCGCTCGCCCACTGCAACGCCGGCTCGTCGAAGGCCCAGGCTATCCTGGAGAGCAGCCCGGGGAAGGAGGGTCGACTGCCTCTCGGGGCGCCGCAGCTGTAGGCCGAGCAGCTCCCGAGCCATCCCCCGGTAGTCAGGAAAAGTAGTCCCGCTGACCGGCCACCCGTGCACGCGTAGGCCAGTAAGCCTGGCCACGTCCTCCAATGTAGGGACCATGTGCCCCCACGGGAATAAGAATGTCTGACTCACTGGATCCCAGCGGTCGTGTAGGGCATAGAGCAGAGCTGCGTCAAAGCGACACACCTCGATACTCAGGAAGGGGGCGAACCCCATGGCAGTCAACCGCTCCCTCTGGAAGTCCGGCAGTGCGAGGCACACTGCCCGAACCTGCAGCCAGGAGGTAAGGGTCCTACGCCTCCCCTGCATTCATCCATCTCATTTACATTAGTCATTTAGTTTCACATTTTGTTTCATATAAATAAAATGCTCAGAGCCCAATTATTGATTTGAAGAACGGTTACTCACGAACCGCTCTATAGATGAGCGGCCTCCCTCAAACCGTTCTGTTTCTCAGGTCCCCCCGTTTGAACGGGCTATCCCTAGCCGTTTCCATCATAGACGGATTACCCGGAACCGTCTGTCTGCCTGTCTTCCTAAGGAGTAACGGCCCACCTTTGGCCGTATTGTTTTGATGACGGTCCTGTAAGGACCGTATTGTTTTGCTTGGTTACATGATTGAACGGACCTATATGGTCTGTCTACCTTTTGAACGGTGATAACCTCGCTGTATTGGGGTTTTGGTGCCCCGTGGCTGTGTGAGTGTGAACGGCGCTCCTTGCACCGTGTTTATTGGAGGCGGTCCTTTGGGGACCGCATTGTTTTGCCGTACGGTTTCTGTTAAACCGTTTTACCGTCGCCGTCCCCGACGATGGTGAAGGCCCCCCGGCCGGCTGGGAGACCTCCGTGGTCCCTAAACCGACCCCCCTAGGCCCCTCTAAGCCCCTAAGCTAGCATGCATGGAACGAAAGTGAGAAAAGGGAGGAAAGGTGGGGAGGCCTACCTCGGGATCGCGGGGTTTCTTGGCCACCCCCGCGGGCGGTGGTCCTCCGGCCACCTCCTCCTCGCCGGCAGGGGCCTCTTCGTAGGCGACAACGATGGCTAGCTCTTCCATCGTCACCCCGGGCGTATCTCCCTCCTCCGACGGCGGTGGAGGTTGCTCCAGCGGCGGCGAGCCCTCACCGGCGGCCGACGGCCTGGCCGCCTGGTGCTTCGTCCGGGTCATCGAGTAGGCTGGGGGAAGTTTGAGAGAGGGGGGGGGTTGAGAAGAGAGAGTGAGAGAGGGAGAGTGAGGGCATTTTTTGCCCCTTCGTTCCTTCCACCGTCGGTTACGGTGGAGGGAAACGAGGGGGTTCCTTTTTTTCGAGGTTGCAGAGAAGAACGGTCTATCGTTAGACCGTTCATTTTGTGAACGGTTCGTATCTAGCCGTATGTATCTCTTGACCGTTAATTTCAAGTCGGTTGGAATTCTATATCCGAGCAGTTCTCATGGAGCCGTTCTTATTATAAACGGTGCCGTGCCAGCCGTTCGTCACTGACAACCGGCCCTGTAAGATTTGTTCGAAGGTCAGGTAAGAACGGCTAACATAGAGCCGTTTGGAATATTGCACGGTTGAGATGAGGCCGTATATCTGGTTGGTCTATTTAAATCATGAATATTGAATATTTTCTTTGGAAATACAAATCCTAACCATCTTATGCAGCATCACTTCAGCCTTCTCGCCATTTCGCCTGCACAGGTAAGTCAGGTATGGCCTTCTATCCCTAAATCCCTTATTGCATTATTATATGGTATTATATTATACTATTTCGAGAGCCGGCAGGTTTCTTATGTGTCCCAGGATCTGATGTTCCCCTTCAACAAAAACAATGATGATCCAGGCTCATATACCTAACCTTCGGATAAGCCGTTAAGTTGGGATGTCACGAGGAGGACGGTTCTATCCACACGCTGTGGTTGTAGACGGTATCTTGACTCTGATATTCCCAGCTTAATAATACTACTCTCGAATATTTTATATTTTAATCTTTCTTCGCATTCGTTTTAACGATTTCTTTTATTTTTAGCCCAGCATGCATCATGAGCATCCTTTTGAGCTTTCATGCCCCATAGTCTGCTTAAGAAATGTCCCGTCAAGTGATGGTCAGCTGTGTGTCCCAATGCTCGAGTAAGGTGAACTAATTCCATTCTGAATTCGAAGGTTTTCTTTGGTCAGTTCGTTGGGGTCGGTTGACTGAAAGATCCCCATCTGGAGCTTTAGCATCTTTTCCTTTTGTGGCCCCCTCATTGGACCGCGGGATTGTGTCCCCCATGAGGTTGGTCTTGTCGGTTGATTTCGTTTAGTTTAGTCCCTCCAGATTGGCGTCGCCTTTTGGTCAATTACTCCTAACGTTCGGTCCAGGATTGTCTGGAAGATTCTCACCGCTTGTTGGTAGAAACGGGTGTCGTTTTATCTTAACGCCCGCTTTTCTGGTCCACTCTGCTGCATTTCCGCTCCACCTCCATGTTCCGTGTCACCTCCGCTTCACCTCCGCTCGCTCCCCTGCAAAGAGGACGTTAAGGAGGGGCATCTTTTGACACCCGTTTTATACCGATAAGCTGACTCGTTTCTCTTACTCCCATTAGTTGATGTCTCGAGTTGTTCATCATTCACTGGGCCATTTTGTGGCATGACTCGGGCTCGTTTTATGGGTCGTCTCCCTCCTTGGTGCAACTCGTGGTGATTCGGGGCTTAATGGGCCTTGGCTTTGGTCAATTGAACGTATTTTACGAGAATCAAGTGCCTAAGGGCATGAACGGCTTCACATCAGCCGTTCAGAAGGTGGGCGGTTGAAGATGGACCGTTCATATATTTTGGCTAGTTTCTGAGGATTTTTCAAATATTCACCGACAGGCTTTTGTGCGGTGTGATTAGGACCGTTCAAGCTCATGGATGGGCCTATTCCAACCGCCTATATCTCAGAGTCCTACGCGCGCCCAGTTTCTCAGATAATTATCCAAACGATTCAAATTATCACCGACAGGGTGAAACGGTCGTGTTTGTGCCGCCCTAAACTAAAAATGGTCTCGATACAACCGTTCATATGTTCAGGGTCCCACGGCGGACGTTTTGGCCAGTTCGAGAGATAGTTGGGATAATATTCTGATTATTCGAATTTCCACCGACAGGATGGACGGTCCGAACCAGACCGCACACACCTTGTGCGGTCTATCGTAAGACCGTTCAAGCCGTCGGCTGTTGATTTTCAACCGATTTTATCCCTTTTATTTCATGGTTTTATCCTCAACTTATTTTGATGATTCCTCTGCGGATAATCAACCATTTTCGATGTCGTTTCGTGTGGATGGAAGATTATGATATTATCTACGAATTATCTTTTGTGAGTTTGACCCGAGAATATCCAAAAACCCCAATTTCGAGGCTGGCTTGGGAGGCTCTATAAAAAGACCCTAGTGGCCGGACGTCGAAAGGGGGGGGAGATTTTGGTCGACGGCGAAGCCCTGCCGCATTTTTGAGCGACCTAGCACCAAGGAGGGAGGCTCTCTACGTCCGCACGAGCCTCCGATCAGCACTTAATCAGCATGAGGCCCATCCCCTCTGGCCGGCCGGAGAGGGTGGAGGTCGAGCCCTTTCAACTTGCTGAGTGAAGGTACGGAGCGGCTATCCTTCGGCCATTCAACGGCACGAGCGGTGCATCAACGACCGTTCTTCCGTGGAGCGCGGTCCCTCTAGCGCCGTCCATACCACTGCAGCAGTTCCTCCCGCGTCCCTCGCAACGTCCTGGGGTGGTCTATCGTAAGACCGCTCAACATAGGGCGGTTCTAAGGGAGCCGTTCATTCTTCAGCGCTGCACTAAGGCGAGTGTCTCCCCATTTTCCAAGGTACGGCGTGCCTATCGCATACGGCATCTTGGTGGCGATCACGGTACTCTGCTTTATTCCCTATCTTCTCTTCTTTCTCTCACTTGTCTCATGCACTTGATGCACTTTGACCCGTAGTGAAAGGGAGAGAGGAGAGAAATATATATCTACAGGCATGATGCTAGCCAATACTCCAGTATCCAGTTCAGGGTCAATACACCCTCCAGAATCACCTTCACAACCCTAAACCACGTAAACTGCACTGTTCTCATGGGCCTACATTGGTTTCCTGGTATGCAGGCTTTCATCCCCCAATAAGATTGGCCCCCATATATGGCCTTCTCTCCCCCCTATTACCCAATGCTCAATTTCCAGTTCCTAACGTCGGGTTCCTTAAACCCGGTCCCTGTTGTTCCCTACCACTCATACCGGTATATCGTAGAACAAACAAGCACGACTAATAACAAGTGGTCGCCAGTTCGCGTACACTACTCCATTCCATCAAGAAAGGAAGGGAACAACCCAGCAAACAAAAGAACCGGAGTTTGTCATTAATACTCTGTAAAAGGAGCCCAAGACATGCCCTTGGGGTGACATAATCCATACACTCCAGATATTACAAAAAAAAGAGAATGGGAGATACAGTCAAATCTCAGGCTCGGTCCTCCCCAGCGCCGCAAGGTGTGAGTCCGCAGCTGCAAGCTGCACCTCCAAGCTAGACAAGAGCTGAGCACTAGCTCCGGCTGTAGTCTCGGCCGCCTGCCACTCAGCTTGGACGGGCTCGACGACGGCCTACTACTCCTCCTAGGCCTTCCTCAAGGCCTCAGCCCGGCTCTCCACCTCTCTCAACTGTGTGGCGCGCTCCTAAGATGCCAAGGCAGTCGCCTCGGCGTGAGTCCTCTGCTCAGGTACAACCGACACAAGCTGAGCCCGCTGCTCCTGCGCCTCTCGGATCGCCACTAGCTTCTGAGCCCTCTGCTTCTGAACATCGCGGAGTCGCAGGTACTAAGCCTAGATCCCAGCTAACCCGTACATCCAGAGCTCGCGTGGGAAACCGAGCACGTGGTAGCCCTGGGTGCACTCCTGCAGCCGCTGCCTCAGATCCTCTAGAGAAGGAAGAGGGTCGCTCTGCGAGTAACCTCACGCCCGCTGGAGCAGGGCTGCACTTGCACTCGCCTCTAGCAACGGCTCCGGTGGAGAAACATATGTATGCCACTCGACCCCTAAATCCAGGGAGAGGTCTCCGGATGCGGCCAGCACTCCAGTAGAGCCTGCATAGTTCCAACAAACACCAAAGGGGGTGAGCAACACACGTAAGACTTGCTTCGACATATAAGGTGAAAAACCTGAGAAAAAGAAAGGCAAGTCGTGACTCATTACCTGAAGCAAGTCCAGCAATCCCTACGGCATCATCTACCAGAGTCGGGGAAGGCAATCGCTCCTCTACCTCGACAGCACCACCCGTCGGGGTCAGCGAGGGTAATGACTCCTCCACCGTCCGGTCATCCCCAGCAAGAACAGATGGGACAGGGGGCTCCTCCTGTCCGCCCCCGTCAGGAGCCGATGCGTGCCCCTCTCCCGACTCTGATGCTGTGGGCAACCCAAGAATGTCAACACTCTGGCATATAGGGGTAACAAGCACCAAATGAGGATGGGAAGGACCACCGCATACCTCCAGAAGTGGTCCCCGTTGGAATCTCCCTACTAGCAAAGACCCCGGAGGACGAAGAGCTCGAGCTCGAACTCTCTTCTATCTCCATCTCTAAGCTATCGCCATCTGAGGAGCTCGACGAAGCCCTCGACAAACTCCCAGAGGTGACCGAACCGAAAGCTCCTGCAAGCCAACAAAGCAAATGAGGTCTTAGCGGCTCTCAAGCTAAGAGTTACGAATAGAAAACTCACTGGCCGGAGCATGCCCCTCCGAAACCTTCTCGATGTTGACGATCTCCTCGTCGCCCTCAATGGGAGCCACTTCCGTGGGCCCCTTTTCCACCACTTCAGCCCTGTCACGGGGTAGCTCACCTTCTTCTAGAGGCAAAGGAGCACCTGTAAAAAATGCCAAAAGGATCTCAGCACTAGATAACAATCAACACAAAGGGCTTAACAGAAATAATTAAGTCCCCAGCTACGTTCCTGAGGGTCCCATGCTTGAAGACCCGACCAGTCCCACAGTATAGGCCAATACCACAGCTGGCAAGGAAACTTGCTCCACCCCTGCCAACAGCTGTGGTAACAAGCTAGACACTTCTTCGGCCGTGGATGGCATTGAAGCACTCCTCCCTCTAGGCTCCCCCTCAAAGGAGGGAAGGGACACTGATGGGCTGGTACGGACCAGCTCCTAAATCATCTTTAGAGTGGCGGCTGGATCCTCGCCTGGCGAGTAGCAATATAAAACCAGCCAGCGTCTGCAGTCCAACAATTGTACAGCGTGAGGGCAATCCCCTCCATAGCAGTTCAATACTTACCCAAGCCATCCTAGGTCATAGCGGGCTCCTGCCCATCAACAGATGGGGGCACCTCGCCTCGCATCTCAGAGGGAGCTGCGGTCTCTGATGCCCCGGCCACCTCTACATGACATCGGCAACTATGTCAACTTCCAGAATCAAAGACAGCCATAACCACAACATGCTCGGTCTCAGAATTATTTACCTGGCTGGGCACCCTTCAAAACCTTCCATGACTCAAAATCGGGAAAGGTCTCAACATTGGGGGCAGTTTCATCTATCAGATGAAGGAGCCCCTCCATATCTATCTCATAATCGACCCTATCGTTAGGTAGTAGATCGACCTCCTGAGGTGCCGAGAAGGCCGCGTCAGCCCCGGCCTCCGGTGGCGTCGTGAAAAACAAATCCAATTGCACTAGGTTAGCCGATCATAAAGGGTGAATCAACATAAAGCAAGCAGGCGGATATAGCACATACTCAGAGCAGGTTCCGCCTCAATGTGTTCCCTGGCAACGGGTCCCCGAGAGGACTCGCCGGCCTCCCCAACTCCGGTCTCTACCCGGGGGCGTTTCCGCCGGGGCTAGAGGGCCCCATCACCGTCCCCAGAAGACGTCCCGGTGGAGGGGTGATCCCTGTCTGCCACAGAACCTGCCAATAAACACAAACACATAAGATGCCTTAGCCATGTTCCCTAGAAAACAACAAGGCAAGGGCAACGGACTGATGGAGAGGTCCTATCTGAAGCCACAAAGGGGGTCAGCGGTAGAGGAACCAACTACTCCAGCTTTAAGCCTACGACCCATGTAGCTTTTGCGACCACCTCCTTCACGTCTCTCAGGGTGTAGGCGCACTCAATGAGAGACACGAGCTCCACGGGTCCAGCCGACCCAATCGCATGGGCAATATTACGCCTCCAGTCGTCGGTCACTGTGTCTGCAAAACTCCCCTTAGGGAGTACTCGGTCCAGTGAGCCCCTCTGCTTGAACCCACAGTCAGATAGGAACTGGGTCCACCACATCCTCGATGCCCCCGGTCGGGGCACCCTAGCTCCAGTACCTCCAGGCGCCAGCCGTGCCTGCCTGAGGGGCTTCAGTGCCCCATTACCGCTCCGCCCTGCAGACAGTGAGCCTCGGCTCTCCCGGGGTGCCTGCTGTGCCAGCCGCTCCACCTCCCGACAGATCCGGGAGAAGCGAGTCTGCAGGTACTCGTCATCTAGTGTGATGAGAGGCAGATCCTCCCTCAAGAGATGGGCCTCCTCAGCTTTCCAGACCACCGAGGCCTTCTACCCATACTGGTGACTGTGCTTGCACCACCTCCTGGCATAATGGACGTCGAACCATCCCCTGCGTCCCGGCCTAGGCGTCGGTACTCGCTCTGGCTCTCGACGACAGTAGAAGTCCCACCACGCCGCAGCTAGGACATGTGTGTCCCGACCTCTATATTGTCGACCCGCCAAAGGAAACTCCTGGTTCGGCGGGATTCCCTGATCGTACCCGAAGTTCCGAGCGAACCTGTGCAGGAAATATGGCTCCAGGAAGCTCGTCACAGACCGGTGTAGAGGCAGCACCACCGGCTAGGTACTTATCACCCACTCCATGTACAATGCCGCATCTAGCTCTGACTGATAAGGAAGGGCGCAGGCCGCCCCACCACTCGAAGGTACCAGAACAAGGTGGGAGTCTCTGGTGGCGTCGTCAAAGGGAACCCCATCCTTGCCCTTGTCGGGCCAGTAGCACAAAACTCTCCTCGCTCCCTCCAGCTGTGCGACTGCGTCCCCGTCCGGCTGACCGGTGAAGTTGAATAACAATGGTGCTGCCTAATTCGCCACTGACCCACGAGACACCAATCCTGAAAACAGTATACTAGCCCACACACTAAGGTAGTGGGTCGACAGAAGCAGACTCTGCTTACGTGGTGCCGGGTGCACGGCCAGTACCCCTAGTCCCCGGTAAACATTGGCCAGAGCCGTCGGGGCTATGGCCAGCCTCCGTCCCTCCGCCAGTTGGCACGCAGGCCACAACAGCTCCACTCTCAGCTGGTCGTCCTCCCCGTGTGGGACTACGAATGTCGCCAACCAGTATGCCAAGTATGCGGCCAGGTGGGTCACGTCCAACAGTCTATGAGGGTTCCACCCCTCCTGTGGTGCGTAGATGTACCTCGTGTATGTCCGAAAACGCAACTCCACCTTTGTGTATTCCTCCCATGGAGTTTGGTCTCTCGTAAACTCCTGGTAAAAGCAGAAGGGCCCGTTGTAAAAGTGACGGACCCACGCGTTCAGCAGCACCCTGGGAGTATGTGCTGCTGCTCTCTCTCTCCCTGCCAGGGCTAAGTCCCTCTAGGTCTTTAGTAAATATTGGTAGCTGTAAGAAACCCGGTATCGGCCAGGCCCATCGGTGTGGCTGCGATGGAGGTCATCCAGCACTACCTCCTCATACCCCTCGCCGCTGATCGGCAACCCGGAGATCCTGTATAGAGACCACAAGTCCAACGAAGTCTCTCCCTCAGCCGTCGCCACGGTGTTCCACCTGCGGTTGAATCACTCTGTCAATGCCTGTAGGAGCCCCATGTAGCAAGGATACCCATATAATGCCGCAGTCACAGGATATTAGATATCAGCTCGGTCCAGCAACACCCGATAGTGGTGTACTATGCCTATCAACCACTCGGTAGCCCCCTGGCGATATCTGTGTGACGAAATCACCGCCTAGCGGCCATACTAGCTAACAACACTCTGTCGCAGAATCCCAGATAGAAGGCTGTGGTTGTCATAGCCCTCACTGGCATACTCCAGCCCTGATGGCTCCAATACTAATCCTAGGTTGCCCTCTGTCTCTGCCTAGTGGTGTCCGTGCAAATCTCAAGAAGCGGGGCCCATCACTCCAGCGCGAACTCCAAACTGGTCTGCTCTGCTGAAGAAGCCCAAGCACTCAGCACTGGGAAACTGACACTGTCTTCAGTAGTCCCCAGAGAAACTCAGAAAGACGCAGAGGAGAATTATGTGCAAACTATCCCGCCCCGCCAAGATCGCCCGCTCCAGTCAGCGACGGGCTCCAGCAACCCAAGAGTCACTCTCCTCCATGCCTGGTGGGACAAAGCACCTGACAAACTCGAACAGGTGACGATCCAGAGGGAAATCCACTGGGTAGCCGCCGCTGCGATCATAAGTTTAAAGCACGCCCGCCTCGGACGTGCGGGCCAACTCCACAGCCCCGACTCCGCTGTCACGCTCGCCAACCGGGCCCTCTACCACAACCGTGTGCCCCCAGTCGAGCTGCTCCACATTAGCCACTGTGATGACTGGCGGGCCCAAAGGAGGCATGGGCCGCTCGGTCCTCCTCACCTAGTGGTCCTCCTCCTGGACCACATGCCTTGGGACGCTCTAGTCCCTACCAAATCGTGCCATAGTTGCAAGACAGAACACCAAAAATGGTCAGCACGGCAAAAGTTCAACATATGTAATATAATAAAGCAAAAGCACATGAAGCATCAAAATATAACTATAACAACTTAGAAGGAGAGGTTCACGGGCCGTACACCCTCGTCTCCACCTCCGACGCACGACCCGTGGGGGGCATTTGTTGTATTCGGACAATTTCCCCAGCAAAATACCCAAAAATAAGAGTTCGAGAATTTCCTCGAACACCTTCAAGGCATGGGTTACTTGGCCCCTCCGACAACCCAGTGGGCCCGACCAACGGCCCCGACCCGCTAGTCGAGGTATACGGCGGCATTAGCAATCAATGGGGACCACTCCCGACCCCTAAGTTGCGTAGTTTGCCCGCATTCTACACGACCACCCGGGGCAACCCGGGGACACCCCGACTACAAGCCACGCCACGTGGCACTCAGTAAAAAGTCTGGGGGCTTACCCCGGGACACCTTCCTTCAACCCTCCAAGGTCAAAGAGAGACCTAAATAGGTCAACCACAGGCTTGGGAGGCCCGCAGCATGTGTAGGCGGCTCACACACATGTGTTCGGCATTTGTCCGAACACCTTGTGGGCGCGTACGTTTCAACCCTTCTACACCAACCCACGGGCCACCCCATGGTCCCAGCACACTAATTTGGTCCAACAACGACCCCCAAGCAAGTCGGGGCCACCCCCGACCCTCAGACATGTGGCAATGAGCCACTCAACTCTAGCTCTCGGGCCAACCCAAGGCTACCCTGCCAACCCGCCGTACAATGTGGCACGCAGCCCGAGGCATGGCTCACGAGCCTAAAGTGCCTCCCCTTAGCTCCCATGAGCTCCCGTTCTCAGTCCAAGGCCAAATCCAAGGCCCTTCGGTCACCTACGCAGCCCGTTCGGCAACCCGGGGTGTGTCGGGCATTTACCCGATCACCATGCGAGCGGCTACCACGACTCGAAAAACAACGGCCCCCATGGGCCATCCGAATATCCCAGAACCTCGTGTCCTTCGAAGGACATCTCCAGATGATGAAAGAAGACCCCCAGGGGCCATCTCTCAAGGTTGCGGCTCACCCGGTGCCAGTTCGCCCTAGGGCGTGGCCGCGCCCCCAGGAAGGGCAAACTCCCCCGGGGGCCGCGCCCTCTCCCCAGTACGGAGGCCCGACGGCCTTTCCCACCCCCAGACTGGTCCGCCTAAACCCCTAGATAATAAAAAAGGATTTTTTAAAATAAAAAAAGAAGGGCCACGTTGGTCCGCCCAAACCCCCCCTGGGGAGGGGTTTAGGCGGACCAGACCAGCCCCTTGGGCTGGTTCGCCTAAACCACATCTCCCCCACTCCGTTACACACACAAAAAGCACACAAAAATAATAAAAAA
Source organism: Amorphophallus konjac (assembly GCA_022559845.1). Lineage (NCBI taxonomy): Eukaryota > Viridiplantae > Streptophyta > Magnoliopsida > Alismatales > Araceae > Amorphophallus > Amorphophallus konjac. The sequence continues at coordinate 298,644 of JAHNEJ010003651.1, forward strand.
TAAAATAAAATGCTACTGTTTAGGGAGTTTACCTGGACCAAGTTGAACCCTCAACTTGGTCTGCCTAAACCCCTCCCCCCACCCCTTCAACTTCCTATAAATTCCACCCCTTAGAAGCTCAAGGGGGACACGACACATACATGCAACAAAGGAAGGTTTGCACAAGCAAACACACGAATGGACTCCCCCGTCCTAATTGTCGCACCCTCGGGGCTTTCGGCAAGGGTCGGCAATGCGATAAGACAAGTGCGCGTGCGGTTGGATTGCTAGTCGGCTCACATACGCCGAGGGTATGTCACACATACTCCCCTCATGCGGTGTTTAGCCATCTCATACCAACACCGTCCTCATTGCACGTAAGGCGACTATGCCAACGACAAACACACCCACATCCCGGGTCTACCCGTGCACGCCAGCATACGACGGTGATGAAGTGCACTTCATAATGCCATGCCGGACCCTGACACAGAATCACGTTGATGAGGACATCAAGAGCTTATGAGTTGTATTTTGTGTATTGGCTTGGATTGGTGTGTATTATGGGTTGTATTGGCTTGAAGTGTATGTAATTTTTGATTTCTTTCATTTGGGCCATCCTTGTAAGGCTTATATCAAGCCAATGGGCCATTTGTTATGTCAAGTCCAAGGCTAGGTTGCCATTAGTAGAGTCCATTAAGAGTGTTACTTCATATTGGGTCATTTGGTTTCAAATGGGTCATTAAGGCACTTAAGGCCCAAATTGGGTTCCACTCTCTCATGGGCCATCTAAGTGGGAGTGGCCCAAGACTAGCATGATCTAATGGGAGGCTCTTGGCCCATGAATGGCCTTGGCCCATGGAAGGGGGCGCAAGCTTCCTTGTCTTATTAGGCATGGTAGTTGTGGTTTAGGTGGTGTTTGAATGGAATTAGTCCAAGGTTGAATGGAGGTGGTCAAATTAGATTAAACAAATGTATTAAGTGTGTTATTCACATTGTATCTCAGCCATTCACTCATCAACCCTTGATCCAAGGGCCTAGAATGGATTAGAAACCTAGCATATAAAATATTGTATTTTCATATGAAATTCAATGGAAAAATCAGAAAATTGTTGAGTCTCTTGGAGCTTGGTGCGGCCCTCTCTCCTCCCCCTGCTGTTCTTCCACCTTCAACCCCAGATCTAGAGTGGTTCTACCTCCCTTCATCCCCTCTCAACCTCTGATCATCACCGGTGCCGCCGCCGCCGCCGTTCGTGCCGCCTTCGAGCCGCCACGGGATCAATTTTGGTGTTCTGTCTTGCTGGACAGAGGTGAAGCTCGGAAATTCCTCAAGTCAGCCACGAGTTCAGATCGACTTCAAATTTTGAGAGTTGGTTCCTACCTTATAGCCCCTTCCCCAAAAAAAACCTCAGGCTCAAATTCTCCCATTTCATATTGTTTACACTTCGTTCATTCCCCAAACTCAGATCAGATCTGTCTCTGTCTACAGTGATAGAACCTTTGAGTTCATCCCCTTCTACCACCCTTTTAAATTTTGTTAGACCTCCCAATTTAACTGGGAGTTCTGTCCATTTTTCCCTACCTCCACAATTGTTATTAATTTTTTTTGAGTCTTTTACCTATTTTTCAAAATTCATGTTCTACCGTAGCTATAGTACTTCTAGCCAGATCCCAGATCCGACCTTCTTCCAGTAAACAAATCATAGAAATTCATAGATACATCCAAACGTGTCCAAACCAACTTTTCCATCTTTCCAACTCAAAATCCTACAACTTTCATGAAGAAGTCGAAGTCTGAATCTAAGGTCTTCCTAGCGGTCAACGCCCGCTATCAGAGATCAGCTCTGCAGATCTGAGTGTTCAGTTACTGTACAACAGGAGGTTGTAAATTCCATAAGTCCAGATCAGAAAAGATCCAGGCCAGATCTCTAGGCCTACATTGAAGTACTTCAAGTCAGCTTTCCAACGGCGCTAATTTCGTGTCAATCCGACATCGGATCTGATCTCAGCGTCCGTTCTCGCCGGACAGCGCGCTGAAAACCAGAAACTGCAGATCCGTGGGAAGTTTTCCCGACGGGCGCCGGCCGGAGCCGCCCGGCCTCCGATCGTCGTTCCAGCGTGCCGCCAGCCCGGGGATCGCTTCCATCAGTGTCCCCCACCACAGCGGTGACCCGGGTCCCACACGGCCCCTCAGGACAGCACGTGGGCCCCACCGTCATTAGTTCGGGCGTTGCCGAATCAACGCGAGAAGCCGCCCGTCAACCCGAATTCGGTCCTCCCGGACCCCATTGTGTATCCCTTTACCTCCCTGCGTGGAGTGGGCAGTGGCTTGCATTTCTGTAGTATTGTGTAATATTGTTCCGGGAGTACGAGTTTCGGCCGGGTCCGTCGTCCCCACGCCGGGCGCGTGGAGGTATCGTATTCGCTCCTACACTTGGCATTTTGCTTACTTCATATATATTTGTTTATGCCGCTGCTAGAAAGCATGTGTAGGGATATCTAGCTCGCTTTATTTTCATATCACTGCTGCTGCGAGAGAGTGCGAGACCGTCCCGTGACCCGATCCGGGCACAAGTGAGAGCCGACCACCCTAGCTCACAGCCGGTTTCTCAACCGCGCACATCCGACGCTTCCCTCATTTAGGGACGGTCGCGAGCTTGCCGTGTCCGTGTCTCGTCCCGCATCAATTTGGTATCAGAGTGAGTTTGAGTCTAGGGTGTCAAAAAGAAAAAAAAAAGAGTGTCATTTACGTCTAGTCATTAGTCGGTCTAAGTCGTGTTTAGGGTCATCACAAAAAAAAAGTGTCTTTTTGTATTTACATCCCTTTACTCGGTATATCAAAAGGTGTTGTCCGAACGTTAAGCTACGCCTATCGGGAAGGTCGCACACTTGCGCGAGTGACCTTCGGGTCGATTACCTCCGCCGCGTACCACGTTTAGGTTAAGTCTAGGCGCATCATTTTGCATCAATGTGTTTTGCTTTAGTCGGCGTCTTCTAGTCGGTGTGTTTGCATGCCCACTCGTCGGGGTACTCAGTACTCACCCCCACCACCACCTATGGCCAACCCACGGGATACCTCGGGAGACTTCCACTCCCTACAAGAGGCGATGATGGCCATTATGACTAGGTTGGACCAATCCGATGCTAACTTTCGGACTTTCTCCGATAATATGGATGGTCGCCTTAGGGCCATGGAGGGGCGCTTGGAGACCTCCGACAGGTCGGTCCAAGACCTCGTTGGGCGGTTAGATAGGATGTCACACGGGGACCCTCCAGGGGCAGCCCAAGGCCCACCCGCACCTCCTCCCGTGGTGGCCCAAGTCCAACCCGCTCCCATGGTCCAAGTCCAGGCCGCTCCCGCGGCCCAAAACCAGCCACCACAGGCCCCTCCACCCGCCCTTCCTCGGGTTCCCCAACTACCACACCGTGACCTTGGTCTCGAGGACTATGGTTCCGACAATGCTTATGAGGGATATGGTCAACACCGTCGTGGTTTGCATCCACAACGAGATGAGGATGATGATCGGGTCCTTAAGACCGTGCGAGCGGACCCTCCCGCTTTTTACGGGTCTTTGGATCCGAAAGTCTACCTAGATTGGGAGTTCGGCATGGACCGTTACTTTGAGTGGTATGATATGTCGGAGCGTCGAAGGGTCCGATTCGCCACCATGAAACTCATGGGGCAGGCACAAACCTATTGGAAGAATGTGGAGAGCCTGCTACTTCAGCGGCTAGAACCCCCGATCGACACATGGGTCGAGATGAAGAATAAACTTCGGCAAAAGTACCTTCCTCCCACATACCGCCAGCGCCTCATCGATAGATGGCAAAGTCTTAGCCAGGGAGACCGGTCCGTCTCCGAATACATCGCGGAGTTTGATGAGTACTTTCTACGATGTGGTGTCACGGAGGAGAGTACCATGCCCGTGTCCCGCTTTCGACGTGGTTTGCGGCCACACTACCAGTATGAGCTTTTCCGCCGCAATGCCAAGACGTTGGAAGAGGCATATCAGGTTGCTCTCGAGATGGAGCAATTTGAGGGAGAGTTCGAGTCTAGCCATCGGTTGGGCCCCACCCCTCTCCGTAGTGCCGAGCCCCGTCACTCCATAGGCCCGCATCAGCGGCCTCCCATGGCTCGACCTCAGGAGTCCACCCGTCAGGAGCACTTCGCTCCACGGCCCCGTCCTCCTCCACCTCGGGATCTATTTCCACCCCAACCACCGGCACCCGTTGCCCGTTCCCCGGCTCCTATAGCCCGTCCTCTGGCACCGGCACCCCCTCCACTATTGTCCAAAGCACCTACATCTCCCCCATTACTGCCTACACCCCCTACCCGACGGGATGATAAGGGTAAGGCCCCTTTTATAGGAGAGAGTAGTCGGTCGCGAATACAGTGTTTCCACTGTCACGGGTATGGCCACATCGCCAGTGAGTGTCCCGCTCGCACCACCCTAGCCTTAGGTGTTGGAGGATCCGCACCTCCCGAGCTTGAGTGTGTCGATTACGAGGCCGATGAGGCACTGGCCGATGAGTACTATGCCATGAGGGAAGAGCTGGGCGACCCTTCGGTCGCCCAGGATACCGCCACCTAGTGGGCTTGATGCTACCACCTTAGTCTAGAGTCGTGCATGAGTCGGTGTGTTTTCTTTGTGTGGTTTGTTTGTGTGGTGATTTTGAGTCGATTGTTTGCGTGATTTTCATTCATGTTTCAGTGCATGGTGAGTCTGCATGTGTCTTGTGCAAGCTCGTTGTCGTTCTCTTATGAGTGTGAAGCGAGTCGACTCACTTGATGAGTATGGGATCGGTTCTACATCTATACCCGGATCAGTCACCTATAGGGACTCAGCGGTGATTCCTAGTGAGTCTTCGAGCTGTTTCCTTCCTTTTGAGAGTGCCCCTTCGGAGTGACCACCTTTAGCCATAGCAGTTCGCATATCGAGTATATATGGAATGAGCAGGTGCCGATCACTTGGAGTGGAGCATACCCGCGCTACTTGGCACGGTGACGGATCCGCCGGAGTACTCGCGCAGCCATACCCCTACTCGACGGGGTCGAGTTCCTCCCACCCGGGGAGAATTGATGAGGACATCAAGAGCTTATGAGTTGTATTTTATGTATTGGCTTGGATTGGTGTGTATTATGGGTTGTATTGGCTTGAAGTGTATGTAATTTTTGATTTCTTTCATTTGGGCCATCCTTGTAAGGCTTATATCAAGCCAATGGGCCATTTGTTATGTCAAGTCCAAGGCTAGGTTGCCATTAGTAGAGTCCATTAAGAGTGTTACTTCATATTGGGTCATTTGGTTTCAAATGGGTCATTAAGGCACTTAAGGCCCAAATTGGGTTCCACTCTCTCATGGGCCATCTAAGTGGGAGTGGCCCAAGACTAGCATGATCTAATGGGAGGCTCTTGGCCCATGAATGGCCTTGGCCCATGGAAGGGGGCGCAAGCTTCCTTGTCTTATTAGGCATGGTAGTTGTGGTTTAGGTGGTGTTTGAATGGAATTAGTCCAAGGTTGAATGGAGATGGTCAAATTAGATTAAACAAATGTATTAAGTGTGTTATTCACATTGTATCTCAGCCATTCACTCATCAACCCTTGATCCAAGGGCCTAGAATGGATTAGAAACCTAGCATATAAAACATTGTATTTTCATATGAAATTCAATGGAAAAATCAGAAAATTGTTGAGTCTCTTGGAGCTTGGTGCGCCCCTCTCTCCTCCCCCTGCTGTTCTTCCACCTTCAACCCCAGATCTAGAGTGGTTCTACCTCCCTTCATCCCCTCTCAACCTCTGATCATCACCGGTGCCGCCGCCGCCGCCGTTCGTGCCGCCTTCGAGCCGCCACGGGATCAATTTCGGTGTTCTGTCTTGCTGGACAGAGGTGAAGCTCAGAAATTCCTCAAGTCAGCCACGAGTTCAGATCGACTTCAAATTTTGAGATTTGGTTCCTACCTTATAGCCTCTTCCCCACAAAAAAACTCAGGCTCAAATTCTCCCGTTTCATATTGTTTCCACTTTGTTCATTCCCCAAACTCAGATCAGATCTGTCTCTATCTACAGTGATAGAACCTTTGCGTTCGTCCCCTTCTACCACCCTTTTAAATTTTGTTAGACCTCCCAATTTAACTGGGAGTTCTGTCCATTTTTCCATACCTCCATAATTTTTATTAATTTTTGTTGAGTCTTTTACCTATTTTTCAAAATTCATGATCTACCGTAGCTACAGTACTTCTAGCCAGATCCCAGATCCAACCTTCTTCCAGTAAACAAATCATAGAAATTCATAGACACATCCAAACATGTCCAAACCAACTTTTTCATCTTCCCAACGCAAAATCCTACAACTTTCATGAAGAAGTAGAAGTCTGAATCTAAGGTCTTCCTAGCGGTCAACGGCAGCTATCAGAGATCAGCTCTGCAGATCTGAGTGTTCAGTTACTGTACAATAGGAGGTTGTAAATTCCATAAGTCCAGATCAGCAAAGATCCAGGCCCAATATCTAGGCCTACATTGAAGTACTTCGAGTCAGCTTTCCAACGGCGCTAATTTCGTGTCAATCCGACATCGGATCTGATCTCAGCGTCCGTTCTCGCCGGACAGCGCGCTGAAAACCAGAAACTGCAGATCCGTGGGAAGTTTTCCCGACAGGCGCCGGCCGGAGCCGCCCGGCCTCCGATCGTCGTTCCAGCGTGCCGCCAGCCCGGGGATCGCTTCCATCAGTGTCCCCCACCACAGCGGTGACCCGGGTCCCACACGGTCCCTCAGGACAGCACGTGAGCCCCACCGTCATTAGTTCGGGCGTTGCCGAATCAACGCGAGAAGCCGCCCATCAACCCGAATTCGGTCCTCCCGGACCCCATTGTGTAGCCCTTTACCTCCCTACGTGGAGTGGGCAGCGGCTTTCATTTCTGTAATATTGTGTAATATTGTTCTGGGAGTACGAGTTTCGGCCGGATCCGTCGTCCCCACGCCGGTCACGTGGAGGTATCGTATTCGCTCCTACACTTGGCATTTTGCTTACTTCATATATATTTGTTTATTCCGCTGCTAGAAAACATGTGTAGGGATATCTAGCTCGCTTTATTTTCATATCACTGCTGCTGCGAGAGAGTGCGAGACCGTCCCGTGACCCGATCCGGGCACAAGTGAGAGCCGACCACCCTAGCTCACAGCCGGTTTCTCAACCGCGCACATCCGACGCTTCCCTCATTTAGGGACGGTCGCGAGCTTGCCATGTCCGTGTCTCGTCCCGCATCACACGTGCCTACCATTCACCTCCCAGCCAACCATCGGCCCCTCAGATTGACAACTCGAGTCCAGTCAGATCTCTGGCCCAGGAATTATAACCTCGGGGCCGACCTCGACTCCCCAGCATGACGACACTCGCCGTCCGAGACCCGGACCTGACCGCTCATCTCGAGCCGCGTCCAACCTCCATCAGGCGCCAGTCCACGTCCGCTTTGGCCACCAAGGCAGTCGGGTCCACACTAACCCCACTGTAAAGAGTTCCTATAAAACACGCGGATATCTGCTTTGTTGCGCAATGACCCGGGGACCGACCCACGTGTCGAAATTATCTCGCGGCTTCCGCTAGTTGTACTCTGGCCACTTAGGCCCATTTGTAAAGCCCATGCAGCCCATCATAAAGCCAATGAAATACTAGCGCCCGCATTCGGGCCTCCAGCTCCCTACCTACACTGTCCTACATGTGTGCCTAACACCCTTATCCCAGTAAACACCACTCCATGGAAAGTGCACCCACAGCTGCAGAATGCTCCCGGCCCTCTACCCACGGCTTCAGACATATATACAGGCTTCTCTTCAGCATAGAATGAAGGTGTTCGGATTCAATCCGATGTAAATAAACATCGGTTAATTGCTTGCGGCCAGTAGGGAAAGACGTCCTTTTTTAAATACATGATTCCCACAATCGCCTACGCACTCGCACCCGTGGAACCCTGCCTCTCCACTTGTCGCCCGATCGCCCGAGCCCACTTGCCGCACCCTAGTGGCGCTTCCCCAGTCAACCATTGGTTCCATGGGTGATTGTCGAGAAATTGACTGGCACACCCGCACCCTGTCCGGTTAACCCATACTCTTACTTTTCGGTGCCCTTCGACCCTTTTGACTTTTCGTAAAAGGAGAGTGCCCGATACCGCCGTGAGAGGCATACAACCGTAAGGAGGATACCCGAGATACATCAAACTCCCGTGTCTTTCTTCCCCCACTGTATCCCTTCCTTCACCCCGGTCATTCGGCATAAAAACCCATGGAACAACAGCTTAGTGCTTGCAGACCGACCGTTAGCCGTTCAGCCACTTCCTTCAGTTGGAGATAAGATAGTGTTGGCTAAGATTCTACTACCTGGTGCAACATCTCCAAGTGCTGCCAGACAAAATCTTCTGATGAAGTAAAGCCAAGGGAGGCAACTGGCACCACATCAAAAGTAACTTCATTGTCTATGGATGCCCATAAGCCAGTATCTGGCTTAGAAGAAGAAGATGGAATGGCCACCAAAGCTAAAGGAGCAAGCACCTCAGTAGTCTGCTCATGCTCTGCTGGACTCTTTAAAGAGCTCTCTTCCACAAGTGGTAGAGGCGGCAAAGGCTCCGACTCTATTACTTGCACAGATGGAGCCGCAAGGTCAGGTGCAATGGTCATTACGGCCTCTGGAACGAAGGCAGAACCTCTCGATGGGTCCGCTTCAACCCTCAACTCTGTGGCGGGCACCAGGGCAGAACTCTCTCCTAGTGAGCTCAACTCGAGTGATGACACTTCAGCTGTTGGTTGTACCTCACTGGTAAAGGGTGGAGTATAGTAACCGCCTCTGAAGAAGATACGGTGACAGGAGGTAGCATATCTAAAGCCTCCGATGAAATGATGATGACATCTGAAGAAGGTACCAAAAGGTGATTGGCTGCGCCAGACTCCTGGAACAAGGTTTCGATAAGCACCAAGATGACAAAAAAAATGAAGAAGCTATGCAGCTCGGCAAAGGGCAGGCAAAATTTACCATGGTCACGGAGTCCATCTCCTCAAATGCTTGTATAGAGGACGCCAATTCCGTAGATGAAGCAACAAAAGGAGAGGTTATCTCCACATCTATGTCTATTCTGGAAAATTACTCTGGAAATATTCCCTCAGATGATGATGCTAGCAGTCTTAGGGGACTAAATATTGAAGGACCACTCAACAGCGTGGAGGGCGTTACTGTCCCTTCGCTGGCTGCCTCAAATGCTTGCTCGTCACCTTCTGAAGAACCGTAATCAACTTCTTCATCAGAAGGGGTGGTAGAGCTGCTGGAAGAAATATCTATGCTAGGCTCGGGTTGGCTCGCCTCCTCTGTTGCCTTACGAGCTGCTAAGTGGGTTATTACACGCCGTAATAGGATGGCACCCTTCTTTAACATAGTTTTATGTCCTTCTTGCTGCGAGGGGGCATCCACATCAGGCGCCAATCCACGTCCTCCTGGGTAGTGTGGATACTCTCCCCTATGGTTTCAGCTGCCTCAGTTGCCTCCTCCGTGGCTACGGTAGGAGGTTCCACATCCTCCGTCGCCTTGGCAATCTCCTCAGTACTCATAGTAGCAGCAGCTACTTCTTGAGCTAATACACAACAAAGAAGATGTCAGAGATTAAAGATGCCATGGAAGGAATAATCTTACAGGCTACAAACGGAAGTAATGTCACCTTCAGCTTCTTGTTGAGTAGCCTCCCGCTGAGCGGCGAACTGTTCATATGATGGCATGATAGGCAAAGGGGCTTCAGTTATAGCAGTCGACGACTGCTTCAATGAAGCTGTCCGAGCTTTCTTTGCCCAACCTAAGGCAACCTTCAGCAAGGAGGCCGCTCTCTTTCTGCCAGAAGGAAGCGGAGTAGTGGTTGGCGCGGGTGCAGGAGTGTCAAAATATTCGGGCTTTGGGCCCTGGGAAATGATCTTCCTACAATGTCCCTACTGCTTTATGTCTGGTCGATCTGCCAATGGAGACACATGCCGTTGTAAAAAGAATTAAAGAACAAGCTGAGCAACATACCGACTGAAGAAAATTTCACCTGCCGGGCCATTATAAAAAGATGAGAGGGGCTAGTATTGATAAGCCACCTCCTTGCTTTGGGATGCAGCCTCCTGAACAAGCTGACAAATATCACCAATTTTCTTGCACTTTTCGGCCAGATCAGCCAAGTCCACATGGCCGTGGGAAGTGAGACAATGATACAAGCCAAGGTTATCAAGACCCCAGCCGTCAACATAATGAAAAGATACAAACAAAGGCTTGCCCAGGATGCTTGCTATAGGATTGTCAAGGGCCAGCCCATGAACATTCATCAAAACAAACAGCCAAGATGTATGCTAATAATATGTCGGGGTTCTATCTTCCCTCCTAATGAATGCTCGGTATGGGTAGAAGCGGTCAACCTCACATTTTCATGAAACTGCTTTGGGGAGCGGCTCCTCGATTGGAAAAGGATATTGTTGAAGCTCCAGGCTGGCATCACCAATTTGGCATAGATGTTCTAGATTCTTTATGAAAACATCTTCATCTCTGTCAGCAAGCACAGACATCAACTATTTAGTTGCATCCTCTTTCAAGGCTTTTCGGCATACTATATATGCATCTACCTCCTTCGGGTGCTGAGAAAATAGTCTCTTCAGATGGGCTTCATCAATATCAAAAACTGGCCCAGGCTGCTGACTTAGAAAGGTACGCTCAGCTACATCCCAGCATCTCGTCCTGGCATTGCGATAGAAGTTGGTTCGGGCGTTCCACCATTTTATATATTCTGGAGTGGCCCGAGGAACACGGTTCGACACCGGTATTCTGAAAGTATTGGCATCCCGACGGTGAAAGTAGTCCCACCAGGTGCAACCTTAACTTGCAACAACCGAGCTATGCTTTGACCTGCTATCCAACGGAAACTGAGCAGCTGAAGGTGGAATGCGGTGATCATAGCGAAGATTTCGGCCAAATCTGAACGGGTAATAGGGTTCTAGATGAACCACGCCCCCCTTTCTGAACACTAAAACACTAGGGCGGATTGATAAAGCCCAATCAATGAGCTCAGGCTCCAAGACTAGCCGGGTCATTGTGGCACCCGAAATGAAATGTGTAAAAGTCTCCACTACCTCAATTTTGCACTCACGCTAACGGTTCACCAGCGGAGCAGAATGTGCTACTAAATTCAAGAAATGAATGGTTCCTGCTGAGTCCACCGGAACCCTTGTTAACCGGCCTCTGATAGAGAAAAGCTGCTGTGACATTGGGCCAAACTCGACGCTTGTAAATTCCAGCATCCTGGGGTACAATGTAATAGTCTGTAATGTCCTAGGAGCAAGTTCTGGGAATAGATTGCATACCCAGGCATTGAAGAAATGAAACAGACCCACTGTTCTGAAAGATCGAGGGATCCGATGCTTATATATATCTCCTCTAGATTTGTAAACCAAGCAAAGCACAACCGGACATAAAGCAAGTCGCATGCCCTAAGCCATCTGACATGCTGGGTATATTGCCTCCGGCCTGATAACGGTTTCATCTCCCTGCGGGAGGGCAAAAGTGCACAGCCAAAATGTAAGGTAAGTAGCACAATGAGTGAGGGGATCCACTCTAGCAGGATTCGGCTCTCCTCGGCTGACTCGCCGAATGGAAGCAGGTAGCTCTAACTTGAACTTCAGAGGCTTGCTTGGCTTACCCGCAACGGGAGCCACAGGAGGGAACTCATTATACTTCAGGGGACCGCCAAAGAAATATTGGATCCAATGTCCTACTCAGACTTTCAACCTACTACTCTTCTCCCAGGTATGATACCCCTTAGATGAGCCCCTATGATGTGCCAGGCAAAGGGAGCGATCTGCTTTCATCAAGTACTGGTATGAAAAGCCGAAGAAATACTGGCCCTCTCCCTCAGTTTCATCCTTGATGAAGTCATGAAGGCATACCACTTCATAAGGTTCTCCGTCAATCGACAAACCTGAAAGCTATGACAAACTCCAGAGGTCCAAAGAAGTTTCACCCTCCGCTGTGTAGAAAGTATTAAACTGTGGGCAGAAGACTTTAAACATGCCGCAGCACAAGCCCTTGGAAATGGGGTACATAAAGCGGGAGGCATATACACTATGATACACCCTGGCCCTGGTCAATAAGGGAGCATATTCCTTCAGTATATACTCTATAAATTCTACCGCTCCCAGGCGGAAAAGATGAGCATCGGTCACTTTGGTGACCGCAAACCAGCCGGCAACCAACTGAAACTTGAACTGGACAACCAAGCAGTTCAGAACAAATGGCTCATCTCTTCTTTATCCGGGGTATGCCCAAGAGTCAAATAGGATCAACATCCACCAAGAGGGGATGACTCCTTAGTAAAAGGGGATGTAGTCCCGTATTAGAAGCAAAGGAGAGAACCTCACGATGAAAAGATGAGGAAGAAGGAGAAAAATCTCCTGTAAAGAAGCTCACGCCGATCGCCGCCGTGGTGAAGGACGAAGAGAGAGAAAGCTGAGAGTAAAATGAGCTTCCCTCATCCTCTCGATGCTAAATAGTGTAAAACACTAATGCGCGTCGAGATGCCCCCCGCGCTGAGAGCGCCACATGCGAAAAGGCGCTCCGAGTGCATGTCATGTCGAGAAGCCCCCAGCCAAAGGTCGTGCCGAGAGTAGAATCACCAAATGGCGCGCCGAGAGCGCCTTCACGCCAAGGCTGATGTCCAGATCAAGCGCGCCGAGGCCGGTGCCGCGCCGAGATGAGCATGCCAAGAATGTAGTCCGCGCCGATGTGCCCATGCCGGGATGCTGCAACCAGAAGATTGTATCCAAATTGCATGTCATTTAAGACCCAACAATCTGGCATTAGTCCAAAGATGCTTACAAAGTGTGGGGATTATACAAACAAAATGAAGATTCCAAGATGTGAATAGACACAATGAACAGGAGCAAGCCTGAAGAAAAGCACAAAGTACATCACAATACGCACCCGCGGGTCCCGTGCCGTTCATTCTTTGCTTACGCCACCTGCAGGTGGGGGGCATTTGTTGACACCTAAAATATACAAAGATAAAAAAAGACGTCAAAGAAAGCTCAGGGCTTCAAAGATCAATCAAGGGTGCGGCTCCTATGCCATCCCTGTAGGTTATGAGAATCAGAATAGAAGAAGATCCATTACACCTGACACTCTGTTCGACTGAAGCCATTTCTGACAAAGCTGCTACCCAGCGTGGCTATCATTCATATAGTCAGGCTGATGAAGACTATGTCAACCCCCGGGCAATCATCTGCCTGTTGAAGAGGATCCTCAGAATATTCTGATGCTCGTAAAATGGGATTCACATAGCCTCGCACATATTTGTGATGCAAGATGTTGAGCAAGCTATGAGAAGAACAAATGATAGTTTTAAGAAGGCTCATTCATTCAGAATCCTTCTATCAGCGCCAATGCATTGAATAGATGGGCCCAAGCCCAACACAACAGGGGCGCGCCGAGAAGCCTGCTGCCGAGCGCGTCGATGCCATATCGCCCTGGGAGGCACCTGTGCCGATAGAGGAGGGCTAGCCCTCTATATAATCCCATGCCTTCAACGTGTGTGAGGCATCCGAGGAGAATCTGGTCGGAGAAGAAATCAAGAGAAGAAAAGGGTGTTCAGAGCCACTGAAAAAAAAAGAGATACGAGAGCCCGCTGAAAGGGGTCTTAAGAAGAAGAGAGAACAACAGAAGCCCGGGGAAGGAGATCCAAGGTGGGGTTCGTCTATCAAATGCCCTCAGGGGATATACTCTCCCCTTCCTCATCTTTTGTTTCGATCTGTTTTCTTTCTTTTGTAGTTTGCTTCTGAGGTTGGTTCCTCTATCGATATTAAACGCCGGTATAGTCCGGTAGATTGTTAAGGGACATCAATTTCTATGCAAGTTCTTGTCGTCTGATTCCCCTATGTGCTAAATATGTGCGTTTCTTTGGAATGAAATATGAGATTCTGGGATTTTCTCTCTTTCTGCCTCCTTGAAATCAATTGTATTCGATAGCCATTGTGAACGGGTTTGATTCTACTATATGCACACCCTTCAGACCACCTGATTGTGTTTCTGTTGCATCGCCGTTGTTCTCCCAACCTTACAATCGCGGTGAGGGCCTGAGATAGTCCATCTCATGGCTTCTCAGTCATGAAACGGTGAGGAATAAATCCAAATCGAAGCTCATATGATTCAATCAATAACCTGGCTCCCAGTGGTGCTCCAGAGTGAAAGCCCTCTCCTCCTTGAGGTGACTTGTCCCAAAACCATCCTCAGTTTCCTCTGGCCATCTCAAAGTCCTTGAATAAAACCTCTCAAAACCCTCAAACAAACCCATAAAATCCAAAACCTCATAAACCCTTAGAAAAACCCCCTGAAACCTCTACTATCGGCACAGGACGGCCTCCCGGTACGGCCCTCTTTCGGCAAGGGTTTCGCACCGAGTGATGGGCGCGCCGAGGACAAGCCTGCGTCTGGCCATCCATGCCGCGCCTATCGCCTCTAGTTTAACCCCCGTAGGTCGATGTCCCCATTGTGCTCTCCGTCGCGCCGAAAACTAGCCGTGCCGATACACCATCATGCCGACACCCTCATGAACCCCGAGCCTTATTATCCTCAGTATAGGACCACTACTACCCCAGGGAGGAGTAATAGTCCTTCACTCAAGCCCATGGGAGCTAAATTAATGAGGTTAATACCTCCTACATTCTGCCACCCCACTGGCCTATGGAGTTCTGCCACTGCATGTTCTCCTATGGCCCCTTCAAGGGGATATTAATGAATGCCACGATGAGTGGACACTGTCCCGTCAGATTATGATCCTCCCGGATCTCGGGCTCCGCCCATCTTTCTTTTGGCTTCCATCTCGGCACTCCGTAGATGGATGTCCTATACTCCCCTTTTGGCACAGTCCAAAATAAGGGGAGATGCTGCCGAAATGAACCCTGATCTTCGGTATACTACATCAGCCTCAAATCCCTTGGGATCTGAAGGGCCCTGCTTCTGCATGGTCTCTGTTGAGTAGTGGACATCGGATCTAGAGGGGAGGGGTGAATAGATATGCCCCTCTTTTCGCAATGCAACCCTCTATATAGCTAGATAAAATAAATTGTAGCGAAATATAACTAACTTAATGAAGGACACAATGATTTGCTTAGCAAGATGATTACGTAATATAGAGATTGAACCTAAGCATGCATCTAGAATGAAGCAATCACATAAACAAACCACAACAAAAAGGATTTTAAGCTGGTTCGGACTGAATCCCCAGTCCTACGTTCACCCCTCACCAAATCCAGTGAGGCTCCACTAGTGCCACGCATTGAACCGCAAATCGGAAAGACCACTGATTGCCTTCCTACTAACCACCGATAGGGACGTCAACACTGCAGGTCGGACAACTTCCGATTGCCTTCCTACTAACCACCGGTAGGGACGATCTTCAGTTTCGATTGTTTGAAAGAAATGGAAATAGAACAAATATGAAATCACTCAAACAAGATATAGAATATGCTCAAAGTAGAAAGATCTTGTCTGAGTTGCAAGAGCTTGAATCTGATGCTTCGATGGTGTCTTTTTTCTTGAGAGATGATCTTCCTTGAATCTCTTCTAGTTGATGAGGAAGACTATGGATGTAGCTTGGATCTTCCTTTTGATCTTCTTGAGTTGATGAAGAGGTTTGAGGATGCAGTTTAGATCACCCTTGAGATGATGAAGAGGATGAAGGATGCAACTTTATCTTCTCTTGGCTTGGGATTGATCTCCTCTTCAAGTAGTTTGAATCACTTGAGGATTTGATGAAGAACTTCTTCCCGGAGTACTATTCACGGCTACAGTACTCGAACTCCTCTCACCCTTGTAGCCTCCTTTGATTCCCCTTGAAGCATTAGGGTTTCCAACCCCTCATGTGTTGGCTTTATAGACTTTGAATGGGTCCTTGGACATCCCCTAGACCAGATCCACAATCCATGGGGGATTGGGTGACTTTGGGGTTAAGTAAATACAAGGAAAAGGGCTGGCCTCAAGGTGGAAATCGAAGTCAAACATGGCTGCATCGAGGCTGGTGATCGACCTGCAGCTTCTAGCAGTCGACCTGCAGCTTCTGGCGGTCGATCGCTACTCAGAAACGCTGTAGACGGATGGTCCCTGGAATTTTTGGTCGGCCGCTACTGGGCTGGCGATCGACCGCCACTGAGACTCCTGTAGACAGTGGTCTGCTGGCTGGGGCGGTCGGCCGCCCCTGTGCTGGCAGTCGACTGCCAGCTGGGCAGACCCCGGGCTTTCCCGGGTCAGTCCGTTAACTACTTTAGCTCCATCACTTGACTCCTTTAGCAGCCCGTTCATGTCTGTGGCATCACCTTTGATAGTCTTGAAGATTTCTGTTGATTATATCGCTCCTATAATCAAAATTTTGTTCCGGGGTGCGCAACATTGAGCTTTCACATTTGCCATCTCCACTTCATTCCTTGGCAATTCATTGGCATATCTGTCATGAACAAAACATCATGTATGTCAGTCATATGAGAGTTAAAACAATATTTTTTTTTCCAAAAAGCCCTGCCTAGGGACAGATGGGAGGAACCATCATCAGACCACTAGGAGGTGAATTTTATTGCTAAAAAAGATAGAATAGAGATTACATCAATCTGATGCTGGGTAAAGCCAGCTTATCCAATTGAGCCTCTCCCTTTATAATTGAGGGTAACTCATTGTAAAAGAAAAAAGCATTACATTTGGATGAGCAAGCTATGGAGGCCAAAGAATCCGCTACTTTATTGCCTTCTCTGTAAATATGATCAATCTTGTCATACTGTGTAATAGATCTCCTTATCTCTCTGACATATGAAAGGATAGACCAAGGGCATTGATATTCCTGTTTAATAACTCGAACAAGAACTTGTAAGTCACATTCAATATGTGTTGGGTGGTTTGAGATTGTATGGAGGTATTTGATGCCATCAATTAAGGCCCTTGCTTCTGCTACAAGACTGTTGGTCTGGCCATAATAGTGAGAGTATGCAAGAATAACATTGCCACTGTGATCTCTGATAACACCTCCTCCTCCAGATGTTCCATTGGCTTTGCAAGCACCATCAGAGTTTAATTTAAGAAAAGGCCAAGGGGGGCATATCCATTTGATGATTTTCAGCTGCATCACCATTTGAGAGGTGAGTAGGAATACCAAACTTTTCCAGAATCTTCTGTTTGCTGATGTCTGATTCCTTTAAATTGGCACTAACACAAACCTGTTTCACTTGGTTGATGATTTGGTGGAGAACACTGTTTTTTGAAATGGTTCTGCCTTCATATCTCACAGCATTCTGAGCTCTCCAAATATCCCAGAAACCATAGCCTATGACTGCTAGAATCAGGTGGCCAAGAGCAGATTTCAGTTGAATTTGACAGGCAGCATTCGAAATAAATGATGTAACAGAGTTTCCTTCCAATTGTAGCCCCACTGATTTGAAATACGACCATATGTGAGAAGCTAGCTCACTGTGTAAGAATAGATGAGTCATGTTTTCCCCATGGTAGATCTGACAACAGGAACAAATAGAGCACATTTGTACACCCAGACGCTGAACATTAGAGTCAACAGGGAGGCAGTTTTGAAGTATTTTCCACAGGTGCACATATATTTTCGTTGGGAGCCATTGTGACCAAAGCCTATCCCAATGTATGGTTGTCTGATTGGAGGCCCTTTCGGACAGAACCTGATAGGTAGATGCCACTGAACATCTTCCTGAGGAGGACAAACTCCAAACCTGGAAATCAGCATCTTGGATGAGAGTAGTGTTAGTGATAGCTGCTTTGATTGGTGCAGGCAAGCAACTGTCCATTAATTCCATTTCCTCTTTTGAGGCATGCAGCAGGAAACCATTTACTGTGATGTTAGAGTTTGGAATGGTATTAGCAGGAACAAATTCAACCAAGCATTGATTTCCAATCTAGTTATCATACCAGAAATTTGTGAGCTTTCCATCTCCGAGGATGACCTTGTTAAATTGGAGAACAAGAGTTTTTGCCTTGATCCCGCTTCTTCTGGAAAGTCCACTCATACTTTTGAAATGCACATCTCTCAAATGTCCCTGACCAATATACTTGGCTCTGAAATATGTGGCCCACAAGGAATTGGAATGCAAGGCCTGCCATAACATCTTAACTCTTAAGGCTATGTCCATTTGCCTAAGTGACAAAATGCCAAGGCCGCCCTGAGAATTAGGTCTACAAATCTGATCCCATGATCTCCAGTGCCTTTTGTTCCCATTCAGGGAAGAACCCTAAAAGAAATTAGCAAATGACTTCTCAAGCAAAAGATGTGTTCTTGAGTGAAGGGGTGAAGTGGAAAGGGAATATATTGGAATAGAAGTGAGCACATGCTTTATCAAAATCAACTTTGCACCTTAAGAGAGTAATTTGGATTTCCAACCAGAGATTCTCTTTTGAATGGTGTGTATAATACCAGGAAAATGCACTTTTTTACTTCGGCCTAAAACCAGAGGGAAGCCAAGATACTTATGAGGAAAGCTATGTCTGGTGAAACCTGTAAGAGTGGAGATCCGAGTGGTAATGGAGTCATTTGTCTTTGGATGCAAGAAGAAACCACTCTTACTAACATTAATGAGCTGGCCTGACCCCAATTCATAAGTGTTGAGAATTTTCAATAAGTTCCTGACAGAGACAAGGCTGGCCTTACTGAAAATCATGGTGTCATCTGCAAATAACAGATGGGATATTGGGGGACACCTCCGAGGCCCTTGGAAACACTCAATCTGTCTATTTAAATGGGCTTCCTTTAAGGATCTGCTCAAGCTTTCCTCAGCAATGATAAATAAGGAGGGGGCAATATGGTCACCTTGCCGAACACCCCTTGAAGATTTAAAAAAACCAGCTGCATCTCCATTCAATAAAATTGAAAACCAGCAGTTCTTGACCATCTTTCCAATCAGTTGAATGAAGGACAGACTGAAACCAAACCTGTGAAGAACATCAAACAAGAAATCCCACTCTAATCGATCATAAGCCTTGGCCATGTCTAATTTAAAAATGACATTCTTGCCTCTGGTTTTTCTACCCAATTCCTGAGTCAGTTCCTGTGCTAGAGCAATATTTTCTGTTATGTGCCTCCCCTTGACAAATGCAGTCTGTTCCTTAGATATTATGCTTGGAAGAATAGAAGCCAGCCTTTTATTTACAATGGAAGAAATAATCTTGTAAAAAAAATTGCATAAACTGATAGGTCTGTAGTCCGAGATGTCTACAGCATTAGGCTTTTTAGGTATAAGAGCAATTAAAGTGGATGTAACAGTTCTTGGGAGAGGTAGTGGAGTAGTAAAAGCCTCTTGTACAGCACTAACAACCACACCAGCTATGATTGTCCAAAACTTTTGATAAAAAGCTCCTGTGAATCCATCAGTCCCTGGTGCGCTATCAGCAGAGAGATCAAAGACATCA
The DNA here is from genome assembly GCA_022559845.1 of Amorphophallus konjac. NCBI lineage: Eukaryota > Viridiplantae > Streptophyta > Magnoliopsida > Alismatales > Araceae > Amorphophallus > Amorphophallus konjac. The sequence continues at coordinate 318,079 of JAHNEJ010003651.1, forward strand.
TCTTGAATTTCCTTTTCAGTGGGAATAGCACACAGCATAACATTATCTTGCTGGGTAACTAAATTTGGAATACAGTTCAAGGAAGATTCCTTAATAATATGGTGCTAAGAAGAAAAAACTGTATGGAAATGGTTAGCTGCAATGCCCTTCATTTCTTCATGATCTGAAGTTAGCATACCAGCTCAATTTCGGAGCTGAATTATACACTACTTATTTCTTTTAGCCTTGGTCGAAGTATGGAAAAATCTTGTGTTTCTGTCCCCCTCCTTTAACCATCTAATCCCAGACTTATGCTTCCAAAAACATTCCTCATGTAGTAGTCTTTCATATTGAAGGGATTTGGCATCCTATAGCTTATTGTGATTTTCCATATTGGGGTGTAGATCATAAGATAGTTCTGCTTGGAGTACTGCATCTTCTGCTGCCATCAAATTTAAATGGATATGACCAAAAGTCTGCTTGTTCCAGATGCAAAGCATGCTCCTCAAATATTTAAGCTTCAAATACAGAGTTGTCATAGAGGAGGAGGCCAGTGGACTAGTACTCCAAAAAGTTTAAACATCCATAAGAAATTTATCGTGCATAGTCCACATTTTTTGGAAACAAAATCTACTCTTGAATCTGTCCTTGAGTAACATTTTCACCAATAGGGGAGCATGGTCAGATGCTTCCCTTGACAAGTGCTCAACTGAAATGGGAAACAATTTTAACCAGTCTGAATTAAATAGGACCCTGTCCAGCCTTGCCCAAATACCATTGCACCCAGATTGATTGTTATGCCATGTATACTTAGAACCCATGTAGCCTGCATCAATTAGAGCACAGTCTGAAACACACTCATTGAAATCTGAGATAGCACCCAAATTTGGTGGGTTACCACCTAGTTTTTCATCTACATTCAGAATACAATTAAAGTCTCCAGCCACTAACCAAGGCCCGAATATTTATGATTGTACCAAATATAGAGATGCCCACAAAGCCTGTCTCTCCAAAGCAGAACATTTAGCATATACAAAAGATAGGTGGAATATTGGCCAGACAGAACCAGATTGAATGAGAGTGATTTGCTGCTCATCTGTACTGACAATAGAGAAATCCAGAGTATCCCTCCAGAAGACCCATATATGAGCCATATCATCACAATTAGCAATACAATTTCCCATACCCAACTTACTGCAGATACCATTCATTTTACTGACATGAATTTTGGGTTCCAGCACAACAATGCAGTGAATTTTATGAGCTTTAATGAAAAGTTTTACCCTCCCGACAGAAACATCATTTCCTATACCTCTTATATTCCAGATGATAAAATTCATGAGGATTTTGATATAGGAAGATTGCCTGCGGATCCAGACCTAGTCATGGATCTAGTTATGACACCCGAGTGATCATTAAGTAGAACCCTGGCATTGTCAATAGCAGCTGAATTAGCAATATCCTATCTTCTAGATGCCAAATCTTCAATCTGCTGTTGATTCTGAGAGGAATAAGATGATGCTGGCAGAAGGCCTGAAGATGACGAAATGATCTGTTGTGGGTACACAATTCGTGGATCGACAATAGCTAACTCTAGAACAGGGACAATGATGCCATGTCCATCAAACTGTTGGCCTGAAGGGAGCTTCATATGAAAAGGAGCAATGTATTTTTTCGGAGGTAGCGCTTCAATCCGACAATTTGGGTCCACAGGAAGCAATAAAGATGAAGTTTTGGCCATATCAACTTCAGGTTGTGAATTAGATCCAGCATTAGTCTCCACGACAGTGACATCCATATGAGTGGGTTTCATCATCTCATGATCAACAATCAAATTATCATCTTTGATAATTGCACTATCTACCGCAGTCTTTGATGGAGGCACCAACTCATCTTCATTAAGTGATCTAGAATTAGTAGAGGCCCCCACAACAATCACACCCGAATTGTCATGAGATTCAAATATCTTATCGGGAGGAGGCACGACATAATTATCAGTCTTATGAATAACGGCATTCAAGGTAGCCACTGGTTTCTAGACATTTTTGGCTTTAGTATTCGGACGTGGAGGACCCTGAGAAATATCAGGATTGACTGAAGGCTGAACCGATTTACTTTTGCATTCGACCGAACAATGGCATAGCCTAGAACAAACCGAGCAAAATTGCGGAAGCACAGGGTATGAAATATCTTGCCAAGCCCCTCCCCCAGGAAAACCAATCCACAGTCTATGAGGGTGCGACTTCAAAATATCCAACTCAACACAAACACGAGCTACCACCATATTGGAAAGGTTCAGGGTTGAAGGATCTATCTTTAATACCTTCCCAATGTTCCCGGCAATAGAGCGCAACAAAGGTTCCACAAATAAATTCACAGGTAGCCCAGGGAAAGAAATCCATACCGACAGAATGGAAGAATCCTCATTTGGAGAAAAGTGCATCGTCCATTTGAAAAATCTGAATAGCCGGCCATGGACATATAGGTGTTCTCTCAAAAGCAACTGCAAATAATCCTCCTGGTTGTGAAAGCGCAGCAGGAGGTGTTTAGAATCCAAAGCACTAATAACAAAGTCTTCTTTGAATCTGCAATGGTTGGACAGATGAGATCTGATCTCAGGAAAGGCAGGCCTGCCTTGAGGTGTCCGAGCCACTAGAGTGAAATCAAAAGGCTTAAGAGATGCCGCTATTTCCTCATCATTGAAGAAGACTGCCGGTTCACCGCCATCTGTGAGAGCAGGTTCATGGACGAAGCCAGGAACAATCGGAGCCGACATGGAAGAAGCAAGAACTTCGGCAAAAGTACGACTGCAGCCAGGGAGAAGACTAGCAGAGGAGACATTGTGGGAAGACGAAACCAACGCGGGAAAAGCTGACGGAGCAGCCACAAAGGCAGCGGGGGCCACGGCGGGCCCCCCGAGGCCTCCATGGAGGGACGCAAAGGAGTCAAAGCGCCGCCATGGGACCTACCTCAAGCTGCGGCTGTGTTCCTCTTATAGTGTTTAGCTATTATCAAAACCAAGAATATCCAATAACTCAAATGACCACAAGACGATGTCGAATGGACCAAACCACAGGAAGACTCAAATGATCACAGGGGCACAACAGTCTCTAGTGACTCCCTCTATGGAATAAAAACAACAAACACCTCCACGGACGAATATCATCTCGAATTAATCCGTCTCGGTTTAGTCCTACTTCATGTTATGCGGGCACTGGCAAGTCCCGATCATTTATGGATTCCATCTCGCCTCTGCGTGGACGGTGTCCTATTCCCACTTGGTATGATCCAAGATAAAGGGGACGTGCTGCCGGATTCATTCCGTGATCGATTAAGTGATGGGCATGTAATGCCGTAATATTCTAATAAATCTTTTTATTCTGTTTACGCTTGCCTAGTTTCATAATGAATAAACATTTAAAAAAGAGACCTTACACTTTGGTTCGGATCCTTCTCTGGGCTAGAGAATTAAAAAAGAAACATTTCACTTTGGTTCGGATCCTTCCCCCGGCCAGAGAATTAAGGAAGAAACCCTTTCACTTTGGTTCGGATCTTTTCCAACCAAAGAATTAAAGAACAAACCTTTCCACTTTGGTTCGGATCCCTCCCTGGCCATAGAATAAAAGCACAAACCGTTTCACTTTGGTTCAGCTCCTTCTCCAGCCAGAGAATTAAAAAAGAGACCTTCCACTTTGGTTCGAATCCTTCCCTCGGGCCAGAGAATTAAAAAAGAAACCTTTCACTTTGGTTCGGATCCTTCCCCTAGCCAGAGAATTAAAGAAGAAACCCTTTCACTTTGGTTCGGACCCTCTCTGGCCAGAGAATTAAAGCACAAACCCTTTCACTTTGGTTCGGCTCCTTCTCCATGTCAGAGAATTAAAAAAGAGACCTTCTACTTTGGTTCGGATCCTTCTCCGAGCCAGAGATTTAAAAAGAAACCTTTCACTTTGGTTCGGATCCTTCCCCAGTCCAAAGAATTAAAGAAGAAACCCTTTCACTTTGGTTTGGATCCTTCCCCACCAGAGAATTAAAGAACAAACCTTTCCACTTTGGTTCGAATCCCTCCCCGGCCAGAGAATTAAAGCACAAACCCTTTCACTTTGGTTTGGCCCCTTCTCCAGCCAGAGAATTCAAAAAAGGACCTTTCACTTTGGTTCAGATCCTTCCCCTGGGCCAGAGAATTAAAAAAAGAAACCTTTCACTTTGGTTCGGATCCTTCCCCCGGCCAGAGAATTAAAGAAGAAACCCTTTCACTTTGGTTCGGATCCTTCCCGACCAGAGAATTAAAGCACAAACCCTCTCACTTTGGTTCGGATCCTTCTCCGGCCAGAGAATTAAAAAAGGAGACCTTCCACTTTAGTTTGGATCCTTCCCCGACGAGAGAATTAAAGCACAAACCCTTTCACTTTGGTTCGGATCCTTCTCCGGCCAGAGAATTAAAAAAGAGACCTTTCACTTTGGTTCGGATCCTTCCCCTGGCCATAGAACAAAAAGAGACCCTTCTTTTCGGCTCTCGTAGCCCGCTTTCCAAATTTTGGCTCTTGTAGTCCGCTTCACCAACCTTTGGCCTTTGTAGCCTACTTCTCGGCTCTCGTAGCCCGCTTTCCCGATTTCGGCTTACAGCCCACTTCCCAATACTTTTGGCTCTTGTAGCATGCTTCCTAGAATTCCGCCTTCATGGCCCGCTTCCCATAACTTTGGCTCTCGTAGCCTGCTTCCCGACTTCGACTCTTTGCAGCCTGCTTATCAACTTTGACTTTTATAGCCCGTTTCTCTAATGTTCTTTCGGCCCTTTGTTGTCTCCTTCCTCAGAACCTTGGCTGCGTCATTGATTCTATATGCACATACAAGATACACATATGTAACGACAATATGTTCTTACCCAAAAAAAATAAAAAAAAGAGACAAAAAAATTGCTTGGCTGCCCTGCTTGCATGCTTGCTTATGATATAGAATAACACACTTCCTGGAAATTTTCTAGGACCATGTTTCTGCTAAATAATGATGTCCCGATTCCGGATGCACATGCATCACGGCATATGCTCGAAGGAAATTGAATTATGGCTAGTGCACACATTAAGGGGAAGAGTCGTGGCTAAATTGCTGAGCCCAACTCACAAAATAAACCTGAGGCAACACTCCCCCACTTCACGCTTAATGTGTTCAATGGTCTTTGACCATAGGGATTGCCCGACTTTCTTCTTAGCACACTACGAAGACTTGAATTCCTGCACTCGGGTGAAAGGTAATCGTGAGGGAAAAGCTGCCTACCCCCACTTAAAGAGAGAGAGAGAGAGAGAGAGAGAGAAACGTGAATCTGAGTAGCCGGGAATCCCTATTGAGACACATGAGGAGACTCGCACGAAATGGTGAAGCAAATTTCAATAAGGATGAAGCCTAGTAGCCGGGAATCCCCATTGAGACACATGAGGAAACTCGCGTCAAACGGTGGAATCCGTAATAAAATTACGATAAGGACGAATCCTAGTAGCCAAGAATCCTCATTGAGACACATGAGGAGATAAGCGCCGAACGGTGAAATCCACTACCAAAATAAATAGATGGGGGCTGTGCGAAGCTACCAAAATCGAGAGCCTGAAACCCATGTGTAGGTGCTAAAGTAACCCTCGAGTGTTGCTTAGAAAACCTGCATATCCCCATGTTTAGGGCCTTTTGCTCACACGTTTTCTCCTCCACTCCACAGAGAATTGCCTCGGGTGAAATGCGTGAATTTAAGCTATGCATGTAAGACATGCGATATCCTCTTGACGGGTGCACCACCCCTTAGCTGTGCCTTCTAGCCTGTACCATGCCTGCGAATTATGGGCGATGTCCCTATCCCATCCCCTATAGACGGAGCTGCCTTCTGTATACTTATGTTATGCTTGGCTGCCCTATCTGCATGCTTGAATAAAGAAATAAATAATAAAAAATATAAAAAACTCAATTTCGACTATCCCAGCCTGCTCTCCCAGTTCTAGCTCATACAGCCCAATCTTGGCCCTCATGGCCTACTTCCTGCCCTTGCGGCTTGCCAATCTCCCAACTTCGGCTTCCATAGTCCGCTCCCTCAATTTGGGCTCTCATAGCATGCTCCCCAATTTTGGCTTTTGTAGCCAGCTTCCCGATTGTGGCTCTCATAGTCCGCTTCCTCAATTTGGGCTCTCATAGCCTACTCCCCAATTTCGACTTTTGTAGCTAGCTCCCCGATCGCGGCTCTTATAGTCCGCTTCCCCGATTTCAGCCTTCATGGCCTACCTCCACAACACCGATTCTGGCCCTTGCGATCCACTTTCTCGGGTTCGGATTTCACAGCCGGTACTCCTGGCGCATTAAAGAACATCAAATCCTTTCACTCTAGATCAGACCTTCCGTCCGGCTAGAGAACAAAAAAATCCTCACTCTAGATCAGACCTTCCATCCGGCTAGAGAACCAAAAGATCCTTTCACTTCGGTTCGGGCCTACCGTCCAGCCTGAGAACAGAGAGATTCTCTCCACTCTAGATCGGACCTTCCGTCCGACTAGAGAACAAAAAGATCATTTCACTCTAGATCGGACCTTTCGTCCTGTTAGAGAATAAAAAGACCCTTTCACTTTGGTTTAGACCTTTCGTACAGCCAGAGAATAAAAAGATTTCTTTCTGTCACGTCCCGAGCCTTTTATTACAGCGGAAGGCTCGCTCGAGGAACAAGGACAGCCGGCATGGTAAGCCTCTTGCAAGCAAGAATGATCAGAGCGCAAGACAATCACACAAATAAATACAATTGTACATCATTTTAGTCAAATCAAAACTCCAACTTATTTCATTGATAATCAATATTCAAATATAATAACTTTCAACTTCTTCCAATCCATCAGACTCAAGAAATAGGAAAATTACATAGACTCAATCTAAACAGTATAGACTTTCCTAAATTTAAACTCTCATCTTGACAACACTTTCATTCGCTCTCGGACCCGCTACTTGTATAACCCGAATCTGAATTCGAATCACTTCCATTTCCTGAAAAAGATTAGAAATAGGTAATGAGCACACTTGTACAGTAGGTATCTTCGCATCAACATGATTAGCACTATTAAAGTGATTAGCATTTTAGCTCTAAAGAATGTAAGGTAAAATCATGCGAAATGCGATAAATCATGCGATCAAATCAAAGTAACAAGATGATCATGTAAGATAGGATGAGAGCAAGTATGAACTAGAAAGAATGTAACAAGTATGAACAAGAATGTAGCATGGCCTTTCATGAACAAGAATGCACTTTCACTTTTCACTTTCATAACCATAAAGGTTATGCACGAGAATGTCAATCATGTAGCAATTCACTAGATTTTCACGAGTGCTCATGGATTTCACTTATTTATAAAGAAAGTACTCCCAGTGCAATGCGACGCCAGTAGTATCATACCCCAGGGTTTATAATAGTATATTTCTGATAATCAACCGAGGAGACTAGCATAGAGCCCTTGGACATAATCAGCGCCCGAACTGCATCTTCACGTATAAATCAAGCTACTTCCATAAGTATAACAATAAAGTATGGCCAAGAATATAATAAGTTCAATCAATAATCCCACGACAACAATTATCAAAGACGAATGCTTCTATTAAGAATATGAGAGATCAAGAATGAATTAAGACAATGTTATGCTTATGGCAGCATAACGGTACATTTCTTTAACTTCCATTCATTATATTAAGTTTCTTGATCAATATGATAAGTCCTAGACCATTATCAAGCCATCTAGGAACTTTAGAATATCAACCCTTGGGTCAAACCTCAGGTTAACTAGCTCAAGCATTGTGACGGTCGTGTGCTGGGCCGTTACATGATGTGACGCTCCAGTATTAGGCCGCTACAATGGTCAATCCCGAACCAAGAAATCGGACTCAGTTGAATGTGACGGTCGTATATTGGGCCGTTACATGTGCCTGACGGTCCAATATAGATCTATTACACTACTGATAACCAGAAACATCGATAGTGTAATCTAATCAATGGGCTTTAATGGTACAACCAACTTGAGGTCCTAGTGGGAATCCCAGGCTCACGGAAAATTACGGAGGCCTTGAAACAAGATTTCCTAGTCCATTGGAAGGAATATCCAATAGAGAGATCCTCATGTCTAAGAATAATGTTCCTATAGTGCAAAGTGTGAACTAATGGCCATATAGCGGAATATATGACATGTACTTAAAGAAATGACTCTATTGATAGAGAGAGAATGTGTAACAACGTGAAACCAAGATAAAACTCCGTCAATACATCATTTAAAATCTGTTATGACCCCTCTGTGTTGATGATGTTGACAATAAGTGTTTTGATTGATTGGCAACTGTTCTTATTTTGATGAAATTATTTTTATCAGGTTGTCTATGTACATAATGTAGTCAGAGTCTATACTGTCGTGCACACACCCACAGGTCTACATTGCATTGCAGCATGAACATAGAGTCCATACATTTCATTGTGTAGTCTGGATAGTTGTGGGTCGATGCTCCCTTCTGATGGGTCGATGCCCCCTTTGTTTTCCATGTCCATACATTGATCTTCATATTCAAAGTCTGAACATTGGTCAAGTCCACACATTGTGCATTCTGACTTGAAGTCTATACAACGCTGCATTGGCCAAGTCTATACACTGCATTGATGATTGTTGGCAAAGTCTGCACATTCTGTAGTTCAACGTCTACATGCATGAAGTATGTATACTGCATTGTCTCAACTTGCGTCTCACGCATCTAAAGTCTGTACAGCCTATTGTTTCAGCCAACGTCTCATTCAGTGTTAAAGTCTATACAGACTTCAGCGTCTCGTTCATGAAGTCTATACATCAGACTGTTCATGCACAGAGTCTGTGTCTCATGCATCGTCTATGCAAAGTCCATACATTGCATTCAAAGTCTGTACAGCGTTCGTCTCAGCCAGCGTCTCATGCTGCGTCTTAGGCATGTCTGTACATTGCACTGTAGCTGCATTGTTTCACCTGAAGTCTGTGCATTGTCTCAGCCACCATCTCATTCAGCGTCTCACGCTTGCAAAGTCTATACACTGGTCGGTGGAAGCAAGTCTATACATTCGACTGTTCAGCCTGTGACTAAGTCTGTACAGCCAGGGAGACTGTTAAGTCTATACATTCATTCACTGTAGCTTGCACGCGATGAAGTCTGTACATTGGCCTTAGTTTTCCAAGTCTGTACATTGGCCTCCATGCCTCAAGTCTATACATTGGACTGTCTAGTCAAGTCTGTACATCCTTTTGTTGAAAGTCCAAGTCTATACATCGGACTGTTTGGCCAAGTCTGTACATCCTTCAGTGAACTTCAAAGTCTATACATTGGAAGCCTTTACCTATGATGCACTTCAAAGTCTATACATCCGCTGTCTTCCATTGCTTCAAGTATGTACAGCCCCTTTGTTGGCAAGTCTTCACATCGTGAAGTCTATACACTCAACTCCTTTACACTTCAGGAAGTCTGTACAGCCCTTTTGTTGGCAAGTCTTCACATCGTGAAGTCTATACACTCAACTCCTTCACACTTCAGGAAGTCTGTACATCCTTTAATGCATTGTATGCATCGTTCGTGAAGTCTGTACATCGAGTGAAGTCTGGTGAAGTCTATACAGCGCCCATTTCTCTTAGAGTCTCATGCATATGTAAAGTCTGTGCATTGCATTTGCATTCACAACGTCTTCACACTTGAAGTCCATACATCGTCAGTTGCCTGTCAAGTCTTCATATTGCTTAAGTCTGTATAGCGGCTGCTTCACATATGAAGTCAGTACATCGCATAGCTTCACATAGATGAAGTCTATACATTGGGCAGAGTCTGTACACTGCATTCGAGTTCACAAGTCTATACAGACTGAAGTCTATATAATGCACTTCATCTTACAGTCTATACAGAGTTCGATACTTAAACTGATAATTTGGTATTCTGTCTGACATGGATTCTTTACCTAGACTGATGACCCGGCTCGTGATCCAAGAAGGACGAGGTACCATGATGATGACACGTGGAAGAAGCCTTTCCAGGATGCTGCCATGTGGATGGAATTGCCTCGGTTCTGGAAAATTCTCTGGGCAGGGAATGTGGAAGCCACGCGCCCTCATCCACCTGCTGATAGTATATAATGAAGCCTTCGTCTTCAGATGGAGGCAGATCGACTGAAGAGAAGAAAAGTCTATACAGTAGAGAGCCATCGATCCATTGTGAGAAGAAAGAAAACAGAGAAGAAGAGAAAGTGAGAAGAGATGTGTTGAGAGAGTGAGATTGAGAGAGCTTATTCGAGAGGATTGTACTCAGTCTCTTGGTTCAGATACCAGAGCTGAGCATTTGCTCATTAGAGCTACATTCCCCTTTGGGGTTTTCTTTTTCGTTTTGCTTCTACATTTTTATTTTCGAACTCTTATTTCTTCAAGCTGTGAGGCAGCATTGCAGTGGAGGTCTCCACTGGATAGGTGAAGCTGTAATCCTCAGCATGCGAGACTTGGTCTCGGACGGCTAAGCTGTATTGCCTAGCTATTGTAGTGGATTTGTTCCTCTGGTCGGCAAGATGTAAAGCCCAGCGAAACTGTGTATCAGCGGTTTGTAGGCCAAGCTGTAGTGCCCAGCAGACACAAGCTGTATTGCGCAGCAGTAAACCATACTCTGTTGAGTGTGGGGTGGACGTACGTCTTTGATCGAACCACCTAACATTCTTGGGTGCATTGTGTTTGTGTGATTGTCTTTGAACTGTGTGTGATGGGTTTCCTTACTTAGCATCATAGCTTATATCGCTCATGTTCATATCTAGTATTCGAGATAGTGATATGCTGTGTGGCTGCATGGGTCGACCCTTTGCTTAGTTCATCTTCTTTCGGTTTACCTGCTATTTGCCTATATTCCGCATTAGAGCTTATACTAGCTTTTAATTAGGCTTTAGATCTATTCACCCCCCTCTAGATCCAGAGTTAGTGGAGATAGACTACGTCCATCTAACACAACAAAATCATGGAGTTAATACAAACTATAGAGCTTTGGCATGAAATTAACATATCCTTAAAATAATTCAAGATACTTTTAATCATGCGATACTTATCATGAACCAATTAATAAATTTAAACTCATATCAACATGTCAAACTTATATAACTAGGCATATTTATAAGTTAATGTGACTATTCTTCAATTCTATCTACGGTTACTCTGACGGTCTAGAGTGGGCGCGTCACAGTGACTGTGACGGTAGGCCGTTACAGTAATGTAACGCTCCATCGATGGTGCGTCAGAGACAACAGAGAACTTCAAACACCAAAGAAGGTGTGGCGGCTTATCGTAAGGCCGTTATATCATTGTTGTTAGGTGCGGATAATGAGACAGATGCAGATCCAGAGGGGGGGTGAATGGATCTTCTAAAGATTTTTAGCCAATTCAAAAACCGTATGAGATGATGATCACAAATTCGATGGACAAATACTCAAACATCAAAAATGCATGCCCCATCAATCACTAGAACATGCATAACCAATAAGATCACGGTCCTAGCATGCATCTAGCGAGATCAATCAATAAGACCAAACCACTGTACAATGGATTTTTTAGGTGGTTCGGTCCATAGACCTACATCCACCCCTCACTCCAAACTAGAGTGAGACTTCCACTAGCAACAGCTAGAAACAGCAGACTCAGTCTGCAAACAAATGATGCCAAACAGCTTGACCAGGGGAACAACCTCCCCTCTTCCTCCAGACCGGAGGGCAACCACTAGTGACTACCCGTCACTAGCAACAGAGACCAAGTCTCTCTTCCTCCAGACCAGGAGGGAACCCACAGGTATCAACCACAACCTGCAATCGGAGACCCAAGTCTCCCTTCCTTTGAAACCCAGAGGGAACCACAAGTGACACCGAGTCACTTGCAAACCAGAGGTCACGGACCTCTCTTCCTCCACACCTGAGGGAACCACTGATGACACACAGTCACCAGCAAACTGGAGAACTAATCTCCCTTCTCCTGAGACCACAGGAGGAACCCGACCTCAAAACCAGAGAATCGGAAGTACAAACATGATCAGTTAAAAAGAAAAACAATAAATGATAAAAACGCAGTGACTGAAAGCTGGAAAGTGAAATGCACAAGGTAGCTCTCGCAAGAGCAAAATGGATTGGATCTAATCCAAAGTCCAGTGAAGACAATGAAGCTTCTCTTCTTCTTCATGAGCTTTCCATCTCTCTTTATCTTTTTCTTTTTCTTCTTCTGCTCTCTCACTCTGGCTCTCAGCCTTTCTCTTCTTCTTCTTTTCTTTCTTCTGCTACTCTCTGCCTCTCTGCTGCTCGATCACTCTGCACGATCACTCTTCCACGATCAGTCTTCTTCTGAGGAAGGAGCTTTGTATTTATATCAACAATAGCTAGGGCTTGTGCAGGGCTTGTGCCCTCTTTGTCCTCGGATCATGTGCTAGGTGCCAACCTCGGATCACGTGCCCAATCATCAGTCTGTACAATGACAGAGTTACTTCAGTCGAGCCACAATGAATGTATAGACTTAATGAAATAATGCATGAACAAGCCATAGCAAATGTATAGACTTAACCGATGCGAACACAGGCTGTACACACTTTGATTGTGTGCATGAGAAAGTAGTGTACAGACTTGCTGTGAAGAACAATGCCCAAATGTAGTGTATGGACTTAGCGTGAATGCTAGAAGATGCTAAGTGAGACGGATGTATAGACTTTGATGTATGCATAGACTTGTATGAAGAATAGACTGTACAGACTTCAAACTCCGCTGCGAACTGAGCTAAAGAGTGTATAGACTTGATGAATGCGATGCAGACACACAGAGTGTATAGACTTGAGGTGAATGCGATGCAGACACAAGAGTGTATAGACTTGAAGTGAATGCGATGCAGACACATAGAGTGTATAGACTTGAAGTGAATGCGATGCAGACACAAGAGTGTATAGACTTGAAGTGAATGCGATGTAGACACAAGAGGTGTATAGACTTGAATGCTTGGAAAGGATTGTACAGACTTCGTCTTGAAGGAGATGCACATATGCACAATGAACATGGATTGAAAGACTAAGCAACGAGCAGAGCATGTATAGACTTGCTGAACAGCAACATAACCATATCAGCAGTGAATGTGTAGACTTTGTATTGAAGGATGCACAATAGAATGAAAGTATGCACATTGAATGCATGAGATGCTCAGACAAGCTGTCAACGAATGTACATACTTGTGTTAGTGTTTATGCATGAGTCTGTCAACGAATGTACATACTTTCTATGATGCATGCACAAGACGCTAAGAGAGACACTGTATAGACTTGACAATGCATGGACTATGCACATAGATGCAGCAAGACTCTGTGAGCGCCAAGCCGATGTACAGACTTTGCGAGCGCCAGGACCATGTACAGACTTTGCGAGCGCCAGGACCATGTACAGACTTTGTGGCATGTAATGAAGCAATGTATAGACTTGATGGCATGAGACGCTGAGTGAGACTGAGTGATGTACAGACTTTGAACGTGAGTGATGCAGTGATGTATAGACTTTGTGTGATGCCAAGCTAAAGCATGCAGAACGATGTACAGACTTAGTCTCAAGACGATGCAATGTATAGACTTTGATAAACGAATGTATAGACTTGATAAAGCTTTAAAGCAACCATGTGCAGACTTTACCGATGTACAGACTTAGTGTTCTGAACGTAGGTAAAGATAAGGAGTGTATAGACTTGAACCCGTGCATGCTATGCGATGTACAGACTTACCAACAACGATGCAAGAATGTATAGACTTTGGAAGATGCAGACTGGGCAATGTACAGACTTTACTTTGTGCAAGCTACAGGACAATGCAGGATGTATAGACTTTGAGAGACAAATGCTATGTGTAGACTTAGCGTGCAAGACACTGTATATGCATGAACGATGCAATAAGACTCTGTACATACTCTGGAAATGCTTAGCACACGATGTAACAAGGCTCTGTATAGACTTAGCCTGAGCATAGTTATGAAATGCATGAGTCTAGACATCCATTGACTGATGGCCACCATGAAACATAGTTATGAAATGCACCGAAAATGCAAATGCACACAGCCTGTTCGATGGAATGACACTCAAGAGATGCTCAATCAAACATTCATATGTAGACACAAGCAAAAGATGACTTATAGTGTTTGCTATCATCAAAACAACAGGGACACAATAATTGTGACGGTCTTACCTTGATGCGTCAGATAGTGTGCTGGTGGTAAAATAAAGAAAAAGTTTATGAAAACATAACATGCCTAGAAATCAAAATACTAGGCATGATAAACGAAGTATGGGTCAACTACATGCATGGGTTTTAGTGAATAGACAAGATAATATCTTTGATCTTTGATTAGGGCTAAGGATATGTATGTATGCATGAACCCACTAAAACATGGAATTCATGATCTATGATGCATGAAATCAAGCAAAACCAGAGGGCTTTTATCCCTAATAAGACGTTTTTGCCAATCATGAGATGACTTACCTCTTAACTAGGCTTTAAGCTTCTAATTTGAGTCTGAAAATCGAACCCTAGCTCTCCTTTTCCAGCGATTTTCCAACAACTTCCTGCTGCTCTATCTCTCCAACCTCTTGTCCTAAACATGTGAAATTTTGAGGGTAAGAAGAAGAAACTAAGGTGATCAAAAAGTTCTAAAGGATTGAATTCTAATTACCTCGTTTAGATGTCCTAATCTCCTGATCTTCAGAGGACTTGCGTTTAGTTTCCTGGGTTACTATGGTCTGACCAGCAACTTTGGAAGCTTCTATCTCCTTGGTTGATTGATCTCCTAGCACGAAATTTGGAGAGCTATTAGTCTAATGTATTATAAACAAAATCTTCTAAAGAACTTACCCGAAATTGTGACTCCTTACCTTGTTTCTTCACGAGCAAAAAGCAAGGGTTGCTCAGTTCAGAACTAGGTCCTATTTATAGGGTTTTGGCTAGGGTTTGAGGATTAGATTGATTCTAGAGTCCTTGTTAAAGCTTAGATCAACTTCTAAGAGTCCTTAACACCTCTATTAGTCTTCCCATCTCGATCCCTAAGAGATAAGCTAGCAAAAATCTGATCTTTTGGCTTGTTCTTCAGCTTACGGAATTAACAGAGTGTGACGGTCCAGGCTTGATGCATTACATGGCTATAGCGATCGCCCGATAGACCATTACATCAAACGTGTACAGAGTTTCAATTTATTAAAACTCTTTTATTCGTTTATCCTATATAATTATCTATAAAAATAGTATTTATCTTTAAAATACGTGAATAGGCTAAACAACCTTCTAGAATATGGGCCAGACTTATTGGGCTTGGTCTTTTAACCTATTGGGTTTCAATTATCAAAGCTAGATTAATTACTTAACATAAATTGGGCCTTATAATGATTTATTTAATCTAATATTTATTCATTAATCCATTTTGGGTCTTTAAAATTCTCAGAAAATAATTAAATATACCAAAAATAATTTATAAAAATTCTGGGGCCTTACACCCTCCCCCACTTAAGATAATTTGGTCCCCAAATTCAATATATGAGTTTCCATGGAGAGTGTATGTATTTTAATGTATTACAAATTAACGTAATGCGAATGGGTTCAGAGGGTACCTTTAATCATCTCACCTCCCTCGTCTAGAATGGCATTTAATCGACCTCGCTTCCCGCATCCGTTGTTATCCCTTGATGCTTGTTCATTTATGAGAGGACACATGGGCAAGCGATGTTCCCGGATTCCACATTTTAGACAAGCGCCGAGCCGCTTCCAACATTCTTCTACCGAGTGCCCAAATTTTTCACAAAATGAGCAAGGTGCTACGGCTTGCTCCTTCTCTTCTTTAACTTTCTTGTTCTTTCCATTTCCATTTCTTTTTCCATTACCGTTCCCATTATGGAACCTCTTAATGTGACGATTTTCATCCCCATCCACTTCTTTCTCTTCTTGCCTATCATGTTTTTGGCTTGACCTCTCTCCTCGGAGCCTCTCCACCTTCTCCATGGTTCTTTCACATAGATGCGCTCTTTGTACCATCTCGGTATAGGTGCGGATATTCTGGGTTCCAAGTTGTTGGATAAATCCGGTTCTTAAACCATCCATAATTCGGTTGGTCTTCAATAAATCTGTGCTTATCAAGTGAGGAGCATATGGTTCTAGTCGAGAGAATTATAATTCATACTCTTCCATGGACATCGTGCCCTATTTTAAAGAGACAAATTCCATAGCCTTCCTCTCCTTCACATGCTCGGAGAAGTACTTGGCTCGGAAAAGTGTAAGAAAACCCTCCCATGTATGAGGTGCATCTGCAGGTGGTGCCGGAATGGATTTCCACCATGTACGAGCATCCTTGTTGAGTTGGAACGTGGCAAGTCGAACCTTCTCCTGGTCGGTGCATTGCATGACATCGAATATTCGATTCATTTCGTCGATCCAATTTTCCGCTTCATCCGGGTTAGAATATCTTGAGAACCGTGGACGATTTAAACTTCAGAAATTGCCGTGCAAGTTACCCGCACCAGCCCTTCCACCGACTTGGGCCACTGTCTGTAGGGCTTGGGTAAGTCCCGCAACAGTTTGCTGCATCTTGTCCCAGTTTATACGATGAGCCATTGAGAATCAAGGTACCTGAGAATCATGGACATTTTAGTTATTTAAGGTCAGGAAAATTCATCCTAAGATAATTTTTATATAACTATCTCATCCTGGGCTCTACCCAATCCTCGCATAGGTAAGAAAATTCTTCCTTAGTTCATAGGTAGGGGTCCTTAACCTTGGACTTATCTTATGACATGATTCTTCTCCCTAAGTCCTAGGACTTAGTCTCTGATACCAACTTAACTGTCACGCCCCGAGCCTTTTATTACAGCGAAAGACTCGCTCGAGGAACGCGAACAGCCGGCATGGTAAGCCTTTTGCAAGCAAGAATGATCAGAGCGCAAGATAATCACACACATAAATGTAATTGTACATCATTTTAGTCAAATCAAAACTCTAACTTATTTCATTGATAATCAATATTCAAATACAATAACTTTCAACTTCTTCCAATCCATCGGACTCAAGAAATAGGAAAACTACATAGACTCAATCTAAACAGTATAGACTTTCCTAAGTTTTCACTCTCGTCTTGACAACACTTTCATTCGCTCTCGGACCCGCTACTTGTATAACCCGAATCCAAATTCGAATTACTTCCATTTCTTGAAAAAGATTGGAAATAGGTAATGAGCACACTTGCCCAGTAGGTATCTTCGCATCAACATGATTAGCACTATTAAAGTGATTAGCATTTTAGCTCTAAAGAATGTAAGGTAAAATCATGCGAAATGCGATAAATCATGCGATCAAATCAAAGTAACAAGACGGTCATGTAAGATAGGATGAGAGCAAGTATGAACTAGAAAGAATGTAACAAGTATGAACAAGAATGTAGCATGGCCTTTCATGAACACGAATGCACTTTCACTTTTCACTTTCATAACCATAAAGGTTACGCACGAGAATGTCAATCATGTAGCAATTCACTAGATTTTCACGAGTGCTCATGGATTTCACTTATTTATAAAGAAAGTACTCTCAGCGTAATGCGACGCTAGTAGCATCATATCCCATGGTTTATAAGAGTATGTTTCCGGCAATCAGCCGAGGGGACTAGCATAGAGCCCTTGGACACAATCAGCGCCCGAACTACATCTTCACGTATAAATCAAGCTACTTCCATGAGTGTAACAATAAAGTATGGCCAAGAATATAATAAGTTCAATCAATAAGTTCACGACAATAATTATCAAAGACGAATGCTTCTATTAAGAATATGAGAGATCAAGAATGAACTAAGACAATGTTATGCTTATGGTAGCATAACGGTACATTTCTTTAACTTCCATTCATTATATTAAGTTTTTTGATTAATATGATAAGTCCTAGACCATTATCAAGCCATCTAGGAACTTTAGAATATCAACCATTGGGTCAAACCTCGGGTTAACTAGCTCAAGCATTATGACGGCCGTGTGTTGGGCCGTTACATGATGTGACGCTCCAGTATTAGGCCGCTACAATGGTCAATCCCGAACCAAGAAATCGGACTCAGTTGAATGTGATGGTCGTAAATTGGGCCGTTACATGTGCCTGACGGTCCAATATAGATCTGTTACACTACTGATAACCAGAAACTTCGATAATGTAATCTAATCAATGGGCTTTAATGGTACAACCAACTCGAGGTCCTAGTGGGAATCCCAGGCTCGCGAAGAATTACGGAGGCCTTGAAACAAGATTTCCTAGTCCATTGGAAAGAATATCCAATAGAGAGGTCCTCATGTCTAAGAATAGTGTTCCTATAGTGCAAAGTGTGAACTAATGGCCATATACCAGAATATATGACATGTACTTAAAGAAATGACTCTATTGATAGACAGAGAATGTGTAACAACATGAAACCAAGATAAAACTCCGTCAATACATCATTTAAAATCATGGAGTTAATACAAACTATAGAGCTTTGGCATGAAATTAACATATCCTTAAAATAATTCAAGATACTTTTAATCATGCGATACTTATCATGAACCAATTAATACATTTAAACTTATATCAACAGGTCAAACTTATATAACTAGGCATATTTATAAGTTAATGTGACTATTCTTCAATTCTATCTACGGTTACTCTGACGGTCTAGAGTGGGTGCGTGACAGTGACTGTGACGGTTTATCGTGAGGCCGTTACAGTAATGTAACGCTCCATCGATGGTGCGTCAGAGACAATAGAGAACTTCAAACACCAAAGAAGGTGTGACGGCTTATCGTAAGGTCGTTATATCATTGTGACGGTCATATCTTAATGCGTCAGATAGTCTGCTGGCAGTAAAATAAAGAAAAGTTCATGAAAACATAACATGCCTAGAAATCAAAATACTAGACATGATAAACGAAGTATGGGCCAACTACATGCATGGGTTTTAGTGAATAGACAAGGTAATATCTTTGATCTTTGATTAGGGCTAAGGATATGTATGTATGCATGAACCCACTAAAACATGAAATTCATGATCTATGATGCATGAAATCAAGCAAAACCAGAGGGCTTTTATCCCTAACAAGATGTTTTTGCCAATCATGAGATGACCTACCTCTTAACTAGGCTTTAAGCTTCTAATTTGAGTCTGAAAATCGAGCCCTAGCTCTCCTTTTTCAGCGATTTTCCAGCAACTTCCTGCTGCTCTATCTCTCCAACCTCTTGTCCTAAACATGTGAAATTTTGACGGTAAGAAGATGAAACTAAGGTGATCAAAAAGTTCTAAGGGATTGAATTCTAATTACCTCATTTAGATGTCCTAATCTCCTGATCTTCAGAGGACTTGCGTTTAGTTTCCTAGGTTACTATGGTCCGACCAGCAACTTTGGAAGCTTCTATCTCCTTGGTTGGTTGATCTCCTAGCATGAATTTTGGAGTGCTATTAGTCTAATGTATTATAAATAAAATCTTCTAAAGAACTTACCTGAAATTGTGACTCCTTACCTTGTTTCTTCACGAGCAAAAAGTAAGGGTTGCTCAGTTCAGAACTAGGTCCTATTTATAGGGTTTGGGCTAGGGTTTGAGGATTAGATTGATTCTAGAGTCCTTGTTAAAGCTTAGATCAACTTCTAAGAGTCCTTAACACCTCTATTAGTCTTCCCATCACGATCCCTAAGAGATAAGCTAGCAAAAATCCGATCATTTGGCTTGTTCTTCAGCTTACAGAATTAACAGAGTGTGACGGTCCAGGCTTGATGCATTACATGGCTGTAGCGGTGGCCCAATAGACTGTTACATCAAACGTGTACAGAGTTTCAATTTATTAAAACTCTTTTATTCGTTTATCCTATATAATTATCTATAAAAATAGTATTTATCTTTAAAATACGTGAATAGGCTACATAACCTTCTAGAATATGGGCCAAACTTATTGGGTTTGGTCTTTTAACCTATTGGGTTTCAATTATCAAAGTTAGATTAATTACTTAACATTAATTGGGGCTTATAATGATTTAGTTAATCCAATATTTATTCATTAATCCATTTTGGGTCATTAAAATTCTCAGAAAATAATTAAATATACCAAAAATAATTTATTAAAATTTTGGGGCCTTACACTTTCACTTTGGTTCGGACCTACCGTCCAGTCGGAGAACTACAAATGAATCTCTCCACTTTAGATCGGACCTTCCATCCGGTTAGAGAACAAAAAGATCCTTCCACTTTGCTCCGGGCCTGTCGCCCATCCAGAGAACAAAAGACTCTCTCCACTCTAGATCAGACCTTCCGTCCGGCTAGAGAACAAAAAGATCCTTCCACTTTGGTTCGGACCTGCCGTCCATCCAAAGAAAAAAAGATTCTTTCCACTCTTGATCAGACCTTCCATCCGGTTGGAGAACTAATAGATTCTCTCCACTCTAGATCGGACCTTCCGTCCTGTTGGAGAACAAGAAAAACCCTTTAACTTTGGTTTGGACCTGCCATCCAGCCGGAGAACTAAAAAACCCTCTCCACTCTAGATCGGACCTTCTTCCCGGCTAGAGAACAAAACATTCCTTCCATTCTAGATCGAACCTTCCGTCTAGTCGGAGAATAAAAGATTCCTTCCACTCTAGATCGGATCATCCGTCCGGCTAGAGAACTAAAAAAAAAAGAATTCTCTCCACTCTGGTTCGGACCTTCCATCCAGCCAAATAATTAAAAGACCCTTCATACAGATGGTACCCCCGGCGCATTAAAGAATGAAACAACCTTTCACCCGGGCCCGAGCCTACCGTTCGGGTAAGGAATCATCCCCTTTTCCTTGAGGTAACACTAGCCCGTGTCAGTGACTTGACCACCTCTACGTCCCTTCGGGGTCACGAACAATCCTTTTGATTTGGACCTTCTGTCCAGGTCATTACATGAACAAACTCTTCTCTCCATCCCTTCGGGTGACGAACAACCCATTTTTGACCGAGACCTTCCATCTAGGTCATTACATGAACAAACTCTTCTGTCCGTCACTTCGGGTGACGAACAACCCATTGTGACTGAGACCTTCTGTCTAGGTCATTGAATCAACAAACTCTTCTCTCCGTCCCTTCGGGCGACGAACACTTCTTTTGAATCAACGGATTCTCCTCTCCGTCCCTTCGGGTGATGAACACTTCTTTTGAATCAGCAAACTCTTCCCTCCATTCCCTTTTGGGCGGCGAATACCTCTTTTGAAGGAACAAACCTTTATCTCCGTCCCCTTTCGGCGACGAACATCATCCCTTTTGATTTGGACCTTCTACCCAGATCACCGAATCAACAAAACCTTATCTTCGTCCCCTTTCAACGACGAACATCATCCCTTTTGATTTGGACTTTCCGTCCAGGTCATTGAATCAACAAACTCTTTTCTCCGTCCCTGCGGGCGACGAATATCCTTTTGAATGAACAAACTCTTCTCTCCGTCCCTTTGGGAGACGAATATACCTTTTGAATCAACAAATTCATCTCTCTGTCCCTTTGGGTGACGAATACCCCTTTTGACTCGGACCTTTCGTCCGGATCATTCAGGGAATAAACCTTTTTCTCCATCCCTTCGGGTGATGAACATTCTTCCCGAATCAACAAATTCATATCTCCGTCCCTTTGGGTGACGAATACCCCTTTTGACTCGGACCTTTCATCCGGATCATTCAAGGAATAAACCTTCTTCTCCGTCCCTTCGGGCGATGAACATTCTCTTCGAAGCAACAGATTCTCCTCTCCATCCCTTCGGGGTCACGAACAATCCGTCTAGTTTGGACCTTCCGTCCAAATCATTCAAGGAACAAACTCACTCCTCCTGCTACTTTTATAAGGGTCTTCGGCCCAATCAAAGAAAAATAAGAAGAGAAAAAAAAGAAAGGAAAAAAAGAAGCAGAAAAGGAAAAAAAAGGGAAAAGTAAAAAAAGAGAGAAGAAAAGATAAAAGAAGAGAAAGAAGAAAGGAAAAAAAATAAGAGAAAGGAAAGAAAAGAAAGAAGATACCTTATGAGGCCAAGTGCACCCCCGTGCACCGCTTGTCTCACCCTTCGCCCACGCTACCCGTGGGTGGGGGGCATTTGTGGACACGTAAAATTTCACGCCTGCACATTCCCCGGTTCTGAATCTGGAAGGGGATTGAAGAAAGAAGACCCAGAGAAGCTGGCGGCCCAAGACTCCAGGGAATACTACCGTCCGGCAAAGCCTCGCCTTCGCACAGGCGCATTAAATGACAAGGAAGAGGTAGGATATCATCCTGAATTTATACACTGCCATGAACCCACCTTCGGGTCCCTGGCGGTGAAGAATGTCCTAAGAAGCTCACAGTTTTTGAGTTCCTAAAGAAAGAGCCAAACGGCCCTTCAACAGCACACCCCATGCGTACTTCACCCGGCACGCCCCCAAGGGGCTTCGCCCGGCACACTATCTCGTGCCCTCCAATGGCACACCCTGTGCCCGCTCCAGCGACACACTCCCTGGCGCCCTCCAGCGGCACACTCCCTAAGTGCCCCCCCTGGGTGCTCCAGCGGCACGCCCGTTGAGCCCCTTCAGCGGCACACACTGCCAAACGCTCTCCAACCCACACACTGCTACCACCCTTTTACCCGGTGCACTCCTTGTGCCCTCACCCGGCACGCTCCCGGAGCCCCTCGCCCGGCACACTCCAGGAGCCCCTCCACCGGCACGTTACCTTGATGCCCTCCAGCGGCACACTGTTGAATGCCCTCCAACGGCACGGTCTTCTATGCCCCTCTAGCGGTACATCTGCTATGCCCCTCTAGCGGCACAGATGGCCAGCCCCTCCAGTACTGGCACGCTCCCGTCGCCCTCCACCCGGTGCAGCGCCCTTTCCTCTGCACCTGATGATGCGTTTGTTGACACCCGTTTTATGACCGATGAGTTGGGTCATCTCCTTATCTATTTTTTATGATGTCCCGAGTTATTCACCGTTTATTAGGCCATTTTTGGTCAGTTTTGGGCCTAATTTTATGGGTCATACTCCTTGGTTGGACTTAGCTCCGATGATTTCTCGTCACTTCACCTTATTGGGCCTAGATAAGGGCTAATGAGAATTATTTTATGGATTAAGTTGTGGATTTATTAGCCTTTATCTCTTTTGCCACGTCCTCTCCCCTAGTGGTCTATTGCATGACCACTAGGTGGGCTTTGGCAGTCCATCGCAAGACCGCTAATGGGCAGAGAGTCCTGCTGGGTCTCTTTGATCTTATCTTCTTATGGACGCATGATCCTAGCGGTCTAATGAACGACCGTTTATTGGGGCTAGCGGTCTATCACAAGACCGCTAGTGGAATAGAGAGTCCTGCTCTCCCGTTCTTCCTCTGCTCAGCCGTGGATGAACTAGAGTCCTTCATCCTTTGATTTCTTTCTCACCAGAGGCTCCTAGAACCTTCTGTTTGTTTCTGTGGACTCTTGGGAGTATTATCTTCAAGGATTATCTAGTTTCAGGTCTATTTTCGAGTCATTATCCCTCCAACTCGAGCCTAGGGTTTGAGGGCCTATAAATATGACCCTTTAGTTCATGGCTTGAGGAGGAGATTTCTAGAGTTTGCCACGAAGTGCTACCGCATTCTGGAGTCATTTTCAACCAAGGAGAAGCTGCTTCCACGTCCACAAGGCTTCTGGTCTAGAGAGTATCAAGTTCCTTTGGTCTAGTTTGAGTCTTTTTCTTAAGTTTGGTCTATCGTCCCTTTGCATGATCATAGCATCTTCCCTCTTCTTCTTCCATGTTCTTTGCATCTCAATCACATTTTAAAACATCCCCCTATTCTTTTCCACACCCTATAGGGGTTAAAAAACCAAACCCCCAGGTATTCACCCTTCCTTCATGCATTTTAGCTTAATTGCATTATATATACTACACTTGTCCAAGGGCTAATTGGGTTGTTTTTCTTTGTTCTTACATTGGTTTACAGGTTTACAGGGTTCATAGCATGAGGCCCAACTCTTCTGGCCGACCGAGAGAGGTGGAGATCTAAGTCCCAAGTTACTGCTCCGTGCGCGTTGGCGGCCCTATATAAGACCATTTTTAGGCTTTCAACGGTCTATCGTGAGACCATTTGTCATCGGTTAGCGGTTCACTATTTGACCATTTTTTGTTCGCAGCATCCAGGTTTCACCTCCCGTGGGCGGGTGTTTCATCCACCTTCTTTCCAAAGTATTTGTCTTAGTTTTACTATTTTAATTACCTTGGTGGCGATCACAGTTCTTTAGTTGGACATTTGTCTTCTTCTTCCATCATCTTGGTCTTTGTTTGCTTTCTTATAGTTGCTCCACACCCACGGTGTGTGTTTTTAGTTTATTCCTTTGCTCCACGCCCCGACGTGTGTTTTCTTTTTCTCTCTGCTTATTTCTGTTAAGATGACATGCCCATGTGCTTTACACTTCATGTTGGTTGCTTGAGTTGATGTTGCACTTGTTCATAGTTCCACTTCCATCATCCATATTGTCTTGTTTACCATCATAACCACAGGAATAATTCAAAACCAAAAGCCCTTTTTTGACGATCACGGTGGCACATCTAGTGCCAATCGTGCTGAGCATCTGTTTGACTTGCTTTTGTCTATTCATCCCAGTTGCCCTTGTGTTTTCCTCAGATTTCCCGTTTAATTTCCTACTATTTTCTGCTCTTTGGACTCTCTGGCGGTCTACAGTTCGGCCGTTTCTGGCCTATAAGCGGTCTAGAAATAGACCGTCTTATCTCTCTAGCGGTCTCATATTAGACCGTTTCTCCAGTTACAGGTACACATCACGAGATTGTTATTATTTCTACAGTTTTGCTATGTTTTTTTACTCCTGGGTGATATCTGATCTCCTTCTCTATTGTGGCATATTTTGTGGTACATACATATATTATTGTTTGCATAGTTCTATGTTTGTTCCTAGGCAAGAAATTGCATGCACCCCAGTGCACATAGGATCATTCATATTCATATCATAGTTGCATTTCCTACCTTGGTGTGTGAGCCTCTCGCCTCCATATTCCATGGGGTCGACTAGGTGATTACATCTGGGACCTCCATAAGTCCCTGCGAGCAGTGGATTCCCTCACCGATGCCGGGCCGATTGTACCTTTGCCTACCCCGTGTTTAGGTTGCATAAGTGAGGGAGAGTTTGTTGAGTAGTGGACATCGGATCTAGAGGGGAGGGGTGAATAGATCTGCCCCTCTTTTCGCAATGCAACCCTCTTTAAAGCTAGATGATGAAAGTAGCAGCGGAATATAACTAGCTTGAGAAAGGACACAAATGATTTGCTTAGCAAGATGATTACGTAATATAGATATTGAACCTAAGCATGCATCTAACATAAAGCAATCGCACAAGCAAACCACAACACACGGGATTTTAAGGTGGTTCAGACTGAATCTCCAGTCCTACGTCCACCCCTCACCAAATCCGGTGAGGCTTCACTAGTGCAGAACACCAAACCACAAATCGGAGAACCACCGACTGCCTTCCCACTAACCACCGGTAGGGATGATCTTCGGTTTTGATTGTTCGAATGAAATGAAGAAGAAAGAACAAATATCAAGCTATTCAAACAAGATATGAAATAAGCTCAAGAAGAAAAATCTTGTCTGAGATTGTTGGAGCTTGAATCGGATTCTTCAATGGATGTAGATCACCAATAGAGCCTTCTATCTTCTTCACAAAGCTCTCTTCTTGATTCAACAGCAATGGCTTCTTCTTCCTTGTGAGTTGTGCTTCCTTGAATCTGCTTGAGTTGATGAAGAGGTGTATAGATGTAGCTTTGATCACCTTTGAGAACCTTGAGTGCTTCTAGCTTCCATGGAGGTTGCTTGCTTTAGATCTAACCTTGAAACACCTTGGAATGGATGAAGAACTCCTGCCCAAAAAACTATTCACAGAGGTGCTACAGTGTTTCGAATCACCTCCTCTAGCCTCCCTTGATCTCTCCTTGTTCCAAATGAAGCATTAGGGTTTCTAACCCTCCTTGTGTTGGTTTTATAGACTTTGAATGGTCCATAGACATCCCCCAGACCAGATCCACAAATCATGAGAGATTAGGTGAGTTTTGATTAAAAAAATCCATGGAAAGGGGCTGGCCACGAGGTGGAATTCGAAGTCAAACAAGGCTGCATCGGGACTGGCGGTCGACCTGCAGCTTCTGGCGGTCGACCTCCACTGAGAAACACTATAGACGGATGGCCACTGGGATTTTCGGTCGACCGCTACTAGCTGGCGGTCGACCTGTAGATAAAAGAACTGCAGACGGGCATCTGCTGGCTGGGGCGGTCGACCGCCCTTGTGCTGGCGGTCGAGTGCCAGCTGGGCTGATTCCAGGCTTGCCCGGGTCAGTCTGTTATCTGCTTTAGCTCTGTCGTTCAACTCCATTAGCAGCCCGTGCATGTTTGTGACTTCATCCTTGTTGGTCTAGAAAGTATCAACTTAGTCTTTAACCTTAGATTCTCTTGGCTATACTTCTTTGTGCATTGACCTTGGATGAGTGACGAGTCGAATATGAAATGTCAACTTTGCTTGTAAAAGAGTTGAGATTTGCATCCTTGCTTGGGCGCGATCAATGAGCTCTCATTTTTGCCATTGCCACTTGATTCCTTGTCCATTCATTGGCATATCTATCATGAACAAAAACATCACATATGTCATTCACATGAGAGTGGAAGATATCAATGACTAATAGTGTTTAGCCATTATCAAAACCAAGAATACCACAGAATTCATATGACCATAGAATGATGTCGAATGACCCAAGTGACCACAGAATGACTCAAATGACCTCAGGGACACAACAGAGTTTACATCTAGAGTCAACCAAGTCTCTCATACCCTTTCCTATTAGGAACCTATTGTTGGAGAGAACATATTAAATTCAAATCATCAAGGTTCTAAAGGAAGAAACAAGTAAAATTAGTGCGTCATTACAACTTGGTTGACCTTGATTGCTTCTTCATCCCTCTCTTATTGGCATAAGTTTGGAGTCATCTTGTCTGTTCAATCATTTGTGTTTGTTTGTGTTGTTTGCTTTATCTTAAGGTGCTTCGTTGCATGTGGAGTTGCTTCCGATCATTAGAGTCATCTTCTAGGGACAATTCCTCTTTCACGTCTTATTCTAATCCCTTGTTTGAGTCAAACATGTCTCCCTACAACCTTCCCCATTCCCAGGAGGAATCTCTTCTATAGGGACTCTTGGAGGACCCACTTAGGGTTATCCAACTTCAATCAGGAGAAGGGTCCATCCATCCTGCATCTTCTGTCCCTGTGGAGGGTGCGCAACCCTCCCTTTCTTCCAATAATCCTACCAGTCAGATCTTGCACATGATGGCCCAGTTGGATCCAGCCCAACTTCAGGCCCTTTATTAGACCTTGCAGGGGTCCAATGCCCCATCTCCTACAATTGCACACGGTCTCTCCACTACTTCCATATCACAATCTAGGGTTGATGGGCCCGGGGTGTCACCCATTCCAATCGATCTTACCCTGGTCCATCCCAGGACCCTCCAGTTCTCCAATCTAGAAGCAGGCTAGCCCTCCGGCTTGGCCCATCAAATTCTTGATAAAGGGAAGACCGTTCTTCCCTCATTCACCCAGGCCGAGTCTTATAGGCCTATTCTATCAATGCCACAGGCCCTTGTCAGCCCGGCAGATCTCGCTCGTCCTCAGCAAGGGGCGGCCCATATCCACTCCAATACGGGTCATCCTCCGGCCCAATATCATTTTTATGGGCCTCCTCCTCCTCCTCCTTCTGTCTACCCTTCAGCTCCTCATCTTGAGCCCCCTTCTCTTACTCCACCTACTCCATCCAAGGAGCAGGAACTACTAGATAAATGGGCCTCCATGCAGCAACAACTCGATTTCCTTCAAAAGCGGGTTGGACCACAATCTTTAGTTGATGTTACGATCCCCAGCTTCCATAATATTTGATTCCCTCCGCAGTCTGAGCTCCCCACATACCGCAAATATGACGGGAACAACAACTCATTCATTCACATCAGGGATTTTATTTATGAGTCAGCGCAGTTCCAATATGATGACCGCCTTATGGCGTATCTTTTTCGCCGCTCGTTGGAATGAGTTGCTCTAGAATGGTTCTACTCTCTATCACTAGAAGATGCCGAGAGTTTTAAGGTGGTAAAAGAAAAGTTCATTCAGAGGTTTCAAGACCGGGTCGGCCTAGAGTATTCTTTTATGGACTTAGTAGCCGAGAAAATGAAGGCAGATGAAGATTTCGCTACATATGCCGACAGATGGAGGCAGATGGCTGCTCGAGTGCCGGGTCATATTCCAGAGGAAGAAAATGTCAAACTGTTGATTTCAAATGCTACTCCCACATTCTGAAATATTTTGTCTATGAATGATATAGCTAATATGCACCAACTATATAGCTGGGCAAGATTCATACAGACACAATTCAAGGACTCCCTCATCCATTCTCTTTTTGAAGCCTAAAAGCCCAAATATCACAAGAAGCCTTAGGGGCCTGTCACTAAGGGAGTCCAAACAAATGAGCAGGTGCAAGCCGTTGCATTCCCCTTCCAATCCGCGCCATTCCGCTTTCCACAGAACCCCCGTAATCCCCAATTCTCCACCCCACAAAACGCCCAACACACTTTCTCCACTCCATAAAACCCTCGCCCTACCTTCGCCACTCCACAAAACATGCTCCCCGCTCCGCAAGAACCTCCGCAACCCCCACAATACCACAATGTCCCTCCACCCAACGGCTACACTAATAACAAAAAATGCCCGGGTCTAAAGAGAGCCCAATATCCTCCTTTGCCAGAGTCTCTCATGGACATATTTTTGGCTCTCATGTCCATTAATGCTATCCAACTTCCTCCGGAATAGCCCAATTGGAACCCGGCCGTTGATCAGACAAAATATTGTATGTTCCACAGGCAGCCTGGCCATACCATTGAAAGTTGTTTTCAATTCAGAGATTTGGTATATGACCTTCATGAAGGGCAGCGTATAGATTGGGCCGAGATGCATAAGGCCATCATAGAATTTAAAGAGAAGAGAAGGCAACCATAGAGGCAGCAAGTGCAGCAGCAACAAGCACCTTCGCCACAGTAGGGATTAGGGTTTATGAATATGAAAGTCACCAGGAAGATCAGGAGGTACGGCTTGTATGTTATCAGCCGAAGAAGCCAGCTTACTATCCACGGGAAAGGGGAGCTCACCCATCGTCTTTACTTGGTCTCCCTCCTTTCTTATGTCTATTTTCCAAAAGCTGGAATCTATACCCCCTTCACCTCCTATCTTAATTAATCCGTTCCTATTTTAAATCCCCACTGATTTCCTCATCGTCAGGACATGCACTTGCTGTCCTCCGATTGATCTGTCTACTCCATTCTTCTCCTCCTCCGATCCTTTCCGCGACATCTTCTGTCCCTCCAAGTACCCTCTCAGGCTCCTTCCTCCACCTTCCTCCCCTTCTTGCTACATGACCTCCACTAACCCTTTCTAAAAAAAATGTCAAATTTGAAACAGAGATTTCAGTGGAAGATTACGCTATCTTTTCTCCATCCTCCTACCAGGGGCATGATGCCCATGTTGCTTCCTTCCCATTATATTTTCTTTCTCCTAGGTTAGACATAGGGTCCGTCGAGTCTAGGGAAGTAGAGTCTGTTAGGTTTAGAGAAGTAGGGTCTTGTTCTAGGTCGTGCAACCCTTCCTTACTTGAGCCGCGCCCGCTTGCACATCATTCCAAATCCGTTCCTGATAGGTGCTTGCAGGATCTAGCTCATCGATGTCATGCTCTTCTGAAGTGCCTGGAGTTTATCACTACGGTGATTATGATAGAAGAAGATGAGGAGCAAGAAGGGGTGTGGAGCGATGATGGACTAGGTGTGTATGAAATCATGGATGAAAAAGACCCGATCGATGATGAGGACAGCAATGTAGATGACACCGCCGATCTGTATGCGCAAGGATTGAAGAGATTCGATGAGCCATCATCGACAGTGGATGAACCTACGAAAGAAATAAATCTGGGAACTGAAGAGGACCCCAAGCCTATAATTATTTCCGCCAATCTCCCTCCAGGAGTAGAAGAAGATCTAATCAAGGTGGTGCGGACACACGCCGCTATACACGCCGATGGACGAGGACATGGCGGGACCCAGTTAGCTTGCGAAGGACATGGATGCATCGGCCGAGCCTTCGCCTTTATTTCATAATTGTTTGGCCATGTTGGGCCCTATTTTGATTTTGTGAACAATTAATGGGTTGTAATAAGACTAATGGGCCTATGGTCTTGTAATGGGTAGAATAGTATTGGGCTTGACTAATGGGCCTTTAAATGGGCCAAGCCCATGGGCTAGGTATGAATGTGTCAAATGGGGGTAACCAATGTGAATGGGCCAAAGTGTGAAAAGGTCCATGAGTTTGGTGTGCTAGGTGTGAAAAGGGCATAGTGTGAACATGGATCAAGTGTGAAAAGGGGTATAATGTTAATGGGTTCACAAGTGTGAATGGGTCACAAGTGTGAAAGGGTTAATCTAGTGTGAATGGGGCAAGGCTAGTGTGAATGCATGGGTGGCTTGGTGGCTAGTGGAAAGGGGCACCCCTTTCTTGGTCCAAATGGTGGCTTGCCACCTTCCTTGACCAAAGGAAGGTTACTTCCACCTTCCCACCTCTCTTGGATGACCAAAGACCAAGCCCCCACCCCCTCCCACTTGTCTAGGTCACAGCCCCCCTCTCTCCCTCTCCCCATGCCATTTTCCAACCCCCTCCCCCCTTCCTTCCCTTCTATATAAACCCATGTATAGTGTCTTGTAAGAGTTAATGAGAATTTTGAGATTTGAATGAAGAGTGTTCTTGTGAAGAGAATGATTCTCTTGTGTTACCCCTTGAGTGTGATGCTCAAGATCTAGCTCCTGCGACGGGATCTACCCGGGGTGCGACTCCCCAAGCTGAGGTGCGATGCTGAGGTAACCGTTATCGTCTGTTCATGTGTTGTGCTACTTTCGCCCATCCAGAATTCTTTCCCAGGATCCCGAGTCACCCAGTGTCTCATCCACTTCAGATCCAGTCCTGATAAAATTACCAGAGGTGCTTCTACAAGTCAGAAAGACGTTGGCACTGGTTTTACGTCGATCAGAGTTCTAGATCGTCGGTAGCCATTTTTCTCGTGACGGCGCGTAGATCTGCCCCAGCCTGCTGTCCAGATCTAAAGTTTCCTGATTATGAATTTCCCTAGATTGCCTCTCAATCCATCAGGAGCTTATTTTCGGAGTGATTGTAGGATTTTGAGTCCTCTTCATGCTTCCACCAATCTTGTCTTCATCCAAAATCTGTGCTGATCGTGGCGACGATTCTTGTGGGATCGCGCAAGCTGACCGGTGCAGACCCGACTCAGAACCAGAGCCAACTTCCAGAGTCTGCCCCGCCTTATTCCGTCCAGATCTGTGCGAGATATTTAAAGTACTTCTTCCTCTGGATGTTGCCAACGATCTCATACAAACGGCGCCTTGATCTGATATTGGCAACTAATTTTCCCTTATTTAATTGTGTTTCTGTGTAGTCCTGGGTGCACAGAACCAGAAGCCGATTGTAACTGCTACTGTGCCCAGATCTGAAAACATCTACTCACGCCCTTCGGAGTGGACAAACTACGTCCTGTCGCCGACGTTCTCCAACAAACAGCACTCCAATCCGCCTTTAGATCTTAGCGTACCGGCCTCCGCAAGATTGCTGCGCAGGGTGACCAGCGTGGACAGAACCGGGTCGGCTTCCCATCGGCGTACCCGAGCGGCTCCGACTCGCCTCTCTCGGCTCCGAAGAGTGCTGCCCGTCAACCCAGGTTCCAGCAACCCCAAAGTTATCGATTGTAGCCCGATACCTCCCTGTGTGGTGTGGGCCAAGCTTCTGAATTTTTAAAATTTAATTCAATTGTGTATTGGGGTTGTTCGAAAATCGGCCGGGGTGTCTTCCCCATGCCTTGTCGTGAAGGTACGCGATTCGTTCCCCACTCACATTACCGTTTAGTATGCTTTCTATATTGTTGCGTTTGTGAGAATAGGGCCGATAGCTAGTTTCAAATTCACCGCGATTGTAAGTTGTGAGCGCACGTTCCATGGCTCCAATCGAGCACCGAGCGCGAATTAGCACCCTAGGCGACGGTGGTTTCTTAATCGCCGCGATCCCCACGTTTCCCTCGCAAGGGACGATCGTCGGGCTCAAGAGAGTCGCTGTTGAGAGACGTCTCCACCCGGAGAATACCATGGTGGTCAGCCGCTCGGCTTGCCTTAGTGTGCTAGTGCTGGCCGCACAACGAGTCGGTCGTACGTCTTAGCCCAGTCGTCATCCATCCCGCATCACAAGGTTCTAAGGGAGTATAGCGATTCTTTCGCCTAGTCTTACGAGGACATGCCAAGTTTTGACTCCTCTTTGGTGGAACATCGACTAGTGCTTAAACCAGGGGCAACACTCGTAAAACAAAGATCAAGAAGATTTCACCCCCACATGGCCTTAAGGATTAAGGAAGAGGTCGATAAATTGTACAAGGCCAAGTTCATCAGAGTTGTCTTATATCCTCAGTGGGTGGCGAAGATAGTCCATGTTATCAAGAAGGATGGAAAGGTGCATATTTGCATTGATTTTAGGGATCTTAACAAGGCATGTCCCAAAGATGATTTCCCGCTGCCTCATATAGATGTTTTTGGTTTACAACACTGTCGGGTACGAAGCATTGTCATTCATGGATTGTTATTCAGGATACAACCAAATCCATCTCGCTCCCGAAGATCAAGAGAAAACCTTCTTCACCATGCCCTGGGGTACGTATTGCTATGTGGTTATACCATTGGTTTGAAGAATGCGGGTGCCACTTATCAAAGGGGGATGATGGCTATATTCCACTACATGATGCATGTTTACATGGAAGCTTACGTGGATGATATTTTGGTGAAGTCGAGGACTAAAGAAGAACACCCCGCCATTCTGGCTAAGGTGCTCCAGAGAGCTAGGGAGTATCAATTAAAAATGAATCCAAAGAAATGTGTTTTTGGAGTCTCTTCAGGGAAATTGCTAGGCTTCATAGTCAGTAAACGGGGATTCAAACCGATCCTAACAAAGTAAAGGCCATCATGGAGATGCCTCCGCCAAAGAATATCACGGAACTTCAAGGACTGATTGGTAGATTGTAATTCATTAGAAGATTCATATCATAGCATTCTCAAAGGTGCCGCCCGTTTTACGAATTGTTAAAGGCGGGGGTCAAATTTGAATGGAATCAAGATTGTCAAAAGGCCTATGAGGATTTAAAGGAATATTTGGCCAATCCCCCGGTATTGCAACCTCCTGTCCCTGGGAAACCCTTAATCCTATACATTTCTGTCATCGAGGACTCCTTAGGGGCGGTCTTAGCACAAGTAGATGAAGAAGGCAAAGAGCGGACAACTTATTACCTCTCTAGGGTATTTAACTCCGCGGAGGCCAAATACACTGCCATGGAAAAGACTTGTGCCGCCTTAGTGTGGGTAGCTCAGAAACTAAAACACTATTTTCTAGCCCACCCGGTTAGGCTGATCTCTAGAATGGACCCGATCCGCTATCTCTTAGAAAAGCCTATCCTTTCTAGCATGTTAGATCGATGGTAGAGCTTCCTTTCTCAGTTTGATATCACATTCGTTGTTCAGAAGGCGATCAAAGGATATACCATCGCTGAGCATCTTGCCCATCTTCCCATCCCCTGCACAGATCCTATTCAGGACGATTTCCTTGACGAGCATCTCTCTGTTCTCACCTATCATCCCTTTTGGGCTATGCACTTCGATGGTGCACTCAACTCCCAAAGCCGAGGGATAGGTACCATTCTGCTCACTCCGGAAGGGGTGACGATTCCCTTTACTTATCAGCTCCGTTTTCCTGCTACCAACAATATCGCCGAGTATGAGTCTCCTGGTCGGATTGAAGCGCACCTACCTCTTGGGTGCGCGTTACTTGAACATCATAGGAGTCTCTCAGCTCGTTCTGCGGTAGCATCTGTCCACTTACCGCACCCGTGACCCGAAGCTCAAGCCATATCAGGATTTGGTCACTCTATTGGCTAGACAATTCCGCAAGCTGATCTACATCCACACTCCTCGATCTCAGAACATTCTTGCTAATGCGCTGGCATCACTCGCATCCTCCCTATCTTTTCCTCTCAGTCGGAGCACTGAGACTATCGTCATTTAGAGATTGGATGCCCCCTCTCTTCAGGATCATTGGTTTGCCAACCTTAGGAAGACTATAGAGGCTAGGGCGGAGAAGGAAGATTTTAAGGAAGTATCTTTAACGGAGTTTGAAGAGATCTTGGAGGAAAAAGAATTGCCGTGGTATCATGAAATCGAGTTGTATTGTAGAGATGGATCGTTCCCAGAAGGGGCAAACGTCGAGTATCGTAAGTCTATCAGAAGAGCTGCCTCGAGGTACACTATCATTACTGGAGAATTGTACAGGCGCGCTCTCAACAGAATGCTCATGAGATGCCTAGATGATGGTGAAGCTTGGAAGGTGGCCGAAGCAGCCCATTCTACTGAGTGTGGACGTAATGTTAATGGCCAATCTCTAGCAAAGAAGATCCTTAGGCATGGTTATTATTGGCCCACTCTAGAGGAAGATTGCTCCCTCTATGTCCAGAGGTGTCTTAAATGCCAACTCCACGCTGATAAAATTCATGCTCCAGTTTCATCTCTTCATCCTCTCTCTGCTCCTTGGCCATTCTCTATGTGGGCTTTCGACATTGTTGGCCCGCTCGGTGATCCTAATTCTCAGACTAAGCAGAAATCATTCATCCTTACCGCCACTGAGTACTTCACCAAATGGGCCGAAACGGAGGCGTACGCGGAGATTAAAGCTACCACGGTGTGCCGCTTCATCATGAAGAATATCATCTCACGGTTCGGAGTATCAAGCAGCATCGTCACCGATAATGGACCCCAGTTCATATCTCAAGAGCTCCAGGACCTATGTAAGAAGTTCAATATTGCACTGCATCATTCATCTCCATATTATCTTCAAAGCAATGGCCAAGCCGAGACCACTAATAAAACCCTTCTTAAAATCATAAAGAAAATGTGCAAATCTCACAAATTCTCTGATTGGCCTGAAAGATTGGTGGAAGCTCTATGGGCTTACCGCACCTCCATCCGTACTCCTAAGGGGCAGACCCCCTATGCTCTTACCTACGGGATGGAGGCTGTGCTCCCATATGAGATCTTAATCCCTTCCCTGAGGGTGCAGCTCAATAAGGAACTTAATCTCGATGAACATTGAGAGGCGTTGCTTGTCCAGTTAAAACTCTTGGATGAGAAGAGGATGAGTGCGGCCGATCACGTGTTCGTTTATCAAAAGAGAGTTTCGTGGTATTTTCAAAAGAAGGTAATCGAGCGTAAATTTCAAATATGTGATATGGTTTTAAAATGAAAATTCATTAGGTCTGGAGGTCCTAGGTCCAAATTACAACCTAACTGGGAAGGTCCGTTTGTCGTTAGGGAGGCTTATCCAGGGAATGCATATCGCTTAGTCAACGCAAAAGGTGAGGAGCTATCTCACGCTTGGAATGGGTTGTATCTTAAGCGTTTCTTTCCATATAGTCTGGCTGAATGAAAATCTGGTAGCAAGGTGCCCCTTTTCTTGATCACAAAGGAGGATCCCAAGTTTGGCAAATCACACACTTCACGATGTCCCTGGTCAGGTGCCCAAGTTACGTAGACACCGTTTCTCCTTGGCCATGCCTAGGGAAAGTCAAGGTCCCTGTCCGTTTCTCTCCTCGGCTAAATCTAGGGGCAAGAGATATATAAGGGGGGGATGACTAATCTAGACACCCTGATGAGAGGAGGTCTCAAATAGGGGCAGTCCGTTATGATCTGATTCCACAAGAAAAGTAATACAAAGGGAAAAAGGAGCAACAGTCACGAAAAAAATAATAGAATCTATTTCAAAAGTCCCTATCTCGGAGTCTAAAGCTCCAAAAATATAAAAGAAACTAGGCATGGCAAGAGTGACAGTACAGTTTCCCCGCGGGACGTTATGAGCCTGGTCGTATGCGTGCCTAGTATGGATAAAGGTTCGATGACGGACACAAAGCCCCGGCGCAACAGACCGAATCTCTAAATGGGTTAACATGAAGAGGACTCAAGCCCTGAAAATCTCTATACCTGGCCTAAGCTTACCCTTTGAATTTCTTTTTTTCTTTTAGGACCAAACAATACCCTGGGTATGGCCTCGGTAAAAGCACCATCATACAGATTGGCCCTGGCCAGGGATTGTCGCCTTAAAAGCACGCCAACTTCAGGAGATTCCTAGTGATACGGGTAGGGCTCTTGTTGCCGGGACGGAATTTGCCTAAAAAAATCATATATTTCAAAACCCTAAAAAAATCTTATATTTCAAAATTCCAAAAAAATCAGATATTTCAAAATCCAAAAAATCAGATATTCCAAAACCCATAAAAATCAAATCTTTTTCAAATTCCAAAAACACCATCATCATTGCATAGCATGCATTTGAATTTATATTCATTTCATTTTCTGCCTATTTAATAAGGCTCCACCCCTTGACCAAATATCAAGAAACGGTCATTCTCTAACTTGCTGCAGGCAAGGGGTTGAGTCTAAGAACAGATTTGACTTGTTTTCTTGTTTGAGTGTGTGCAGACCCCGGTTTAATTAACTCAAGGTTCAAAGCTCACAGGATTTCCTATCTCTGGGTCCCTTACGGTCTATTGTTAGACCGTTTATGGCTGTACATCTTGAGACCATTTTCCTCGTCCGAGAGCCAAAACTCTCAGTTTTTCTGTGCATTGATAGTCGCAGTCTTTTGATAGACTGTTATCCATATTCTGGCAGTCTAAGTCACGACCGCTATGCACCCCCGAAAGCCAAAACTCTCAGAGTTTTCCTGAGTGTTGCTCTAGCGGTCTATCGTTAGACCATTAGGAGTGGTTAGCGGCCCTACTCTAGGCCGTTTATCAGACAGAGAACCTGGTTCTGCGCTATTTTGTCCATTCATTTAAGTTCATTCAACCATTCCATTCCACATATCCCAAATCAATCTTCTTATTTCATTCAATCAAGTTCATTAAACATCATTCTATTGATCATTCCAAAAAAAATTAAGGAAAGTAGTTTAAATTACATTCAGTTTTCTATCCGCGCAAGGTCGGATCTTGATCAATTCTTTCGCATAAGCGTGGTACTCCTCTTCATTTTCTGCTACTTTTGCTTGCAAGGTGCGTACTCGGCTGACCTCCCACATGGTCAGAGCACTCCGGACTGCTAGCTCATCCTCTTCAGTCCTGATCTTCCTAGCTTGAAGTGGAAGGTAGTGTGGTAACATAGAAACCATAGTACGTGGCAGCCCGATCTGTAAGTAGCATCGGTGTGGGTTGTAGATCGCCAATGTAGTATTCCCCACTAGCTGAAGATCTAGGCCCGGTCGCCGAAGTAATCTAAGGGTGGTACCTTGAAGTGCTCTCGATCGCATCATGAATTTGTCGATTGGTAAAGTGTTGAGGTAGAGGCACCAATCATCCCTCGTTTTCTTGTCCGCCATCTGGCACTCAACCTGTAAAGAAAATCCAGATGCGCCTCCTTGAAAGGATAGAGGGTGCCTCCCGAATATGTGGCTAGCTGAAGGCATGTCTTCCTTGGGTAGAAATTTAAGTCTCACTCCCATCCAACACTCAAGGATGATCATTGACCCGAAGAGTGGTCCCCCTAGACAAGCTGAACTAAGGCCTTCGTAAAGATAAGAAAGGACCACTTGAGAGATACATAAGCCCCGCCACAACCCACTAATAATGCTGAGGTTTTGGATGTCCAAGAGGTGGTCGGTGGTGGTGAAGAGGAAAACCCCGCACAAGCAAACCGAGGTAGCCTTGGCTATCTGCTCAAATCTCCCGATCTTGTTCTTACAATAAGCGGTGATCCATTGAGCCATGGGTATCAAATGGATATGGCGCGGGCTGATCATGGTCCTAACATCTTTTGGGTTGTGAATAAAATCCCTTAATATGAGTGATGGGTCTATGGGCTCTACCGTATGGCTCACTAAGTCTTCATCCCCCGCCTTAGCCTTAGGAAGGGCTAGGTAGGCCTCTACCTCTTCTAGTAGGACAGTGGCCTCAAAGGTTGGGAATATGAATGTATGTGTTTGGGGATGTCATAATTCTACAAGAACTGAAATGCTCGGCCAATTTAGGGAGATTTTCTGGAAATTTTTGGCTAGAACAACTAAAGGGTGAAGGTGCCATGCCCTTAGGATGGAAAGGACCTCTAAAGGAAGTTCCTTTATCATGGGAGCCACCCACTTAAGGCTAGAGTAGCATCTTGGGCTAGGAAGGAGCTAAAAAAAGAAGAAGAAGAAGAAGAAGAAGAAGAAGAAGAGAAGAGAAGGGAATGCCATAAGAAGAAATTAAGGAAGAACATAATTTTTTTGAAACTTTAAATTTTTTTCTTACTTCTCTCGAAGAACTTGAACTCAGGTGCTTGGGGATCAAAGTCAGCCGCTATAGTTCCCCGTACTCTCTCCTAGCCGCCTTTGGTCTGGTGTAGGCGACCTCTCCTATGGCACTAGCTTCAAAGCTCCTCTTCATAATGAATTGGATGATTTTTAATGAAATTTCAAGGCTTATAGCAGAGAATTCCTGAGAGCTGTGAATTCTGGGGTTTAGTCCTAGTTATAAGGCTCTAGTTTTAGTCCTATTGCATTAGGATTAGGGCTGGGTAGCTTCCAGTTGAGTTAGGATGGGTTTGGTGCAGATTAGGGACCCCTATCCTCGGGTTAGGACCCTCACAGAAGAGTCCCGCTCGGACTTCACTGTGTCCTGTCCCTAGCGGTCTATCGTTCGACCGCTAAGAGCTCACAAATGGTCGTCAAATGACCATTTTCCATTCTTCTTCACTGCCTTATCTCCCGTTCCCCTAACGGTCTATCGTTAGACCATTTGTTCCATTATGGCGGTCCTACATTAGACCATTTTCCAGTTTCGGTCAGGTTTGACTAAACTTTCATCTCACTCATTTGCCAGTCTTGTTCTGTTCTCTCATCCTCTCCCGCTCTCTGTCAGTCCCAAGAGTAGTCAGTGAGTCAACAGTTCACATAGTCTTCCATAAATAAACAAAAAGGGAAAGAAAAATAAATATATATATCACTAAGAAGTCATGTACATGTGTGTCCATCATAACAAAAAAAGAAAAGGTACAAGTCACTCGTCCGATCCCTCTCCTGGACCACCACTATCACCCATGACCTCATACAACTTCGTTGGCAGCTCTATGGTAGTGCTCTCCTCCTCGCGATGGCGTCGTCGCTCCTCCTCCTCGTTCCTCCGGTAGCCGGAAGAACCAGGGAAGTAACCTCAGACCGCACTGCTCGGTGCAACGCTCTAGTTCCTACTAGCATCCAACCTCTTTCCCAGAAGTTGGAGGGCATCCTTCAGTCCCGCAATCACCCCCCTCATCTCGATGACCTGCACTCGGGACAGGACTCACTCGCTCCTCAGCCACGCGGCATCCGCTCTGAATCGCTCCACCTCCTCCTCTTCTACGCGACGACGAGCCACTCCTATGCCCAGTCACGTCACCTCCTCACGAAGGCGAGTCACCTCCGCCACCTCTGCTCACCATCACTCCACCTCGGCCAAGGCTGTTGTTAGCTCTCTCTCATGCATTAGCATTCATAACAATTAGGCATTTGCATACCATAAGCATTTAAGTCAAAAGGGGTCTTGGTTTGGTTTGCTTACCCTCTCCACGAGAGTGGCCTTGACTTCCTTGGCCCGAGCCACTGCCCGAGCAAAGTTCGCATCTCGCTCGGCTCGGTCTCCCGCAGGCTGGGATGAAGAAGAAGGAGCATCTGGTCCGCGTCGCTGCGCTCCCTCGGCTCACTGTATTTTAGAAGTCAAGGTCAGTCACATTCATCATCATAGGCGTAATTGAGTCTGACGTTCTCACCAAAAGATCTAGAGCATGCTGGAGCTCATCCCTCTGCTATACGGTGGAGTGGAGGAGGCCCTGGAGCTCGTCTATCCTGCCCTGGGGGTCTAGCTGCATATAGCGAATCAAGATGTCAATGCATATAGAAATAATTTAATTAATTAAAGAGCATGAGTTTAGAAAGTCATACCGATCATCGGACGCCGCGGAACACCTGGTCGCCGTACCTCCGCGCGTAGGCCTCATCACTGTCAGCTCGGGCCCTCACCACCTGGCCTTTGCGTGACCAGTATCGTACATGGTAGAGCGCCTGAGTGACCCAGTCAATGTCCCCACCTAGTCCCTTCGGGGACCGCCTGATGCGCTCATCATCTCGCGCTGGGAACTCCACATCTGGCTAGTGTACTCCTCTCGTCCTTATGATCAGTCGATGATGTAGAGGCTCGATGATGTTCAAACAGTGAAGCCATATCTCTCGTCCAGCGTACGCCTGGGCTACCTCCACCCAAGGTTGTCCCTCGTGACCCTCATCACGATAGGGTGTCCAACGCACCTAAAAAGGCAAGGAAGTCGAGCGTCAGCATTTAGATAAGCATTTAGGAAGAGTTTAGAAGCATTTAATTGCATTTAGAATGGTTTAAGTTTAGAAGCTTACCGATGCATATGGGAATGTATCCAAGTCATCCTGGCTCGCCCGCACTAAGCGTCGAAGCGACCCCATATCCCAAGCCACCGACCACCGTCTCACAATGGGGATCTGGTCGAGACGTACCTCCTTCCCTCCCCCGATGCCATGGAGGTACAGATAGCTCCATACCTGTATTAGTAAAATGGCAACATACATCAACAATAAGCATATAGTGGGCATATAAGCATAAAAGTTTAGAGTCAAGCATTTACTTGAAGGAAAGGTGTGAACCCGCCCAGCATCGTCTGCCGGTCGGTGGTGCTGAAGGAGTCGAACAAAAAGGCTAGCACTGTTACTCCCCAAGCGTACTCGCCAACGCCGTCAAGATCTCTCAACAGAGGAAGGAGCCTGATGCTCACTTCGTCTGCCCTCGTCGCGAATAGAAGCTTCCCGAATAGAAATATCAAGAAGGGTCGAAGGGTGATGTCCCACTCTGGTCCCGGCTCCACAGACACTCTCTCTCATGCCCGGTCTGTCAATCTCCCAATGTGCTCCACGGGTAACTCTCCGACGTCTATAGCTGCTCCTCTTAATCCCAAACTCTCCTGGAGAGTTACTCTCGCCAACATTGAGGAACGGTGCCTTGGTCTCATCAGGTCTAGCCCTAGTAGCTCCTGTGCCATCTCCCGATAGTCTGCATATGTCCA
Organism: Amorphophallus konjac; assembly: GCA_022559845.1. Lineage (NCBI taxonomy): Eukaryota > Viridiplantae > Streptophyta > Magnoliopsida > Alismatales > Araceae > Amorphophallus > Amorphophallus konjac. The sequence goes on from JAHNEJ010003651.1 coordinate 359,359, forward strand.
TCCTGTCACTGGAGCCCCGTGCACTCCCAATCCTGTGATCCGTGCGCCGTCCTCCAACGTCGGGATCATATGTCCCCACGGTAACAAGAAAGCTCTGCTGATCAAGTCCCATCGCTCGTGGAGTGCATACAGCAAGGCTATGTCGATCCTCGTCACCTCTATGCTAAGAAGCTCCCCGAACCCCATCGCTACTAGTCTCTCCCTCTGGTAGTCTGGCAATGCTAAGTAAACTGCCTGGACTTGCAGCCACGAAATCCGAGTCCGCATCTTTCCCTACATTCATTCAACACATCATGATCAGTCATTCATGTAATTCATTAAACATCCATTGCATTTGCATTTTAAATAAAAATCACAAAAATCCCTCTGGTTCCTTAGTGGTCTTCTTTAGACCATTTATTACCTCCTAGCAGTCATCCCTAGACCGCCTGATCACCTAGCGGTCACTGGAAGGACCGCTAGGCACCCAGAGAATGGGCAGTGTTTGCCTCATTTCCCCAGGCATTAAAAATGGCCCAAAGGACCTACAAAGTATTTTAATGGGTCCCCAGACCCATTCCCATGTCCATTCATACACATGCATGGTTTGAACAAATCAACAATGAAATTTTAAGGCTGTCGACCTACCTCCGACGATCGCCGTCCGGTCGCCGCCGCCCCTTCTCCGGCTGTCTGGGCCCCTTCCTCGTCATCTCCAGCCTCTTCAGGGCCCTCTTATGCCGTGGGAATCTCTCCCTCCTCCGATTGGGATGTCGGTCTTTCTTCCTCTGTCGGTGACTCTGCTGCCGCCATGGGCGGCACTTCCTCCGCTTCTATCCATCGTTCGAGGCGCTTAACGGCCCTTTTCTTCACCATGGTGGGGATGGGGGTATAAAATGCATGGTGGTCACCAGTGGGATGATCACCGGAGTGGCTCGGTGGTGGTTTGGTTTGATTGGAACGGAATGAGGCATGTGGGGTGAATGAAATTCCCGTTCGGTTTTTTTGAATTCACTGAGAGCTTAGCGGTTTATCGTTAGACCGTTATCCAAGCATTGGCGATCTTCCCCTAGACCGTTTTTCATCTGAGTCATCTGCATTGAAGAATGTGAACCGCCCTTGGCTGGCGGTCTATATTTAGACCGTTAGTTCATTATAACAGTCCATTTATAGGTCGTTTGGTTGCTGGATATCTTGATGATTTGAAGTAATATGCTTGCCCTATTTTTTACTCCATATGTGCTTCATATCTATCTTATATGATTTTTGATGGCTAATCTTCTTATTGTCATGATCATGAACGCCATCATATCACGTTATTTCCTCGCCAAGCAGGTAAGTCAGGTGAGTATTTTGATCCCTAGTCCCTTAATGCATTACTATAATGTATCTATGATATATTACCTCGAGAACCGACTGATCATTCATGTGTTCCAGGATCTGATGTTCCCCTCTAACAAAAATTATGATGATTTAGGTGCACATGTTTAATCGTTGGATAGGCCGTTAGGTTGGAAGAGTTGGGGAACGATGGTTCTGTCTTGCACGCCATGGTTGCAGATAGTATCTTGACCCTGATTTGTCCGGTCTAGCAATACTATTCTCGAGTATTTTCTATTTTATCCTTTCTTTACATTCATTTTGATGATTTTTTTATTTTAGCCCAACATGCATCATGCGCATCTTTGAGCATTCACATGCCTCATCTGTCTAGAAGTGTCTCAGCGATGGTGGATAATTATGTGTCCATGGTATTGAGTAAGGAGAGTCATTCCACTCTGAGTTGGAAGGTTTTCTTCGGTCTTTTTGCTCGGTTTGGTTAGCTGAGGATTCATGTCTGGAGTTTAGTTACTCATCTCTTTACTTTTTCGTTTGCTCCGGCCGCCTATCAGCTGTGTGTTCCAGTGAGGAGGTTGGTCGTGTTTTTATTTCCTTTAGTTGTTAGTTCCTCCAGGCATGCGTCATTTGGTTTTACCATTCCTTGTGATTGGTTCGAAGTTTTTTTGGAAGATTCCTATCGCTCGTTGGTTGAGGACGGGTGTCAGTTTACCTTAACGCCCGCTTTTCAGTCTACTCCGCTCCATTTTCGCTTTACCTCCATGTTCCATGTCGCTTTCGCTTCACCTCCGCTCGCTCCCCTATAAAGAGGACGTTAAGAAGGGGCATCTGTTGACACCCGTTTTATGACCAATGAGTTGGGTCATCTCCTTATCTATTTTTTTATGATGTCCCGAGTTATTCACCGTTTATTGGGCCATTTTTGATCAATTTTGGGCCTAATTTTATGGGTCATTCTCTTTGGTTGGACTTAGCTCCGATGATTTCTCATCACTTCACCTTATTGGGCCTAGATAAGGGCTAATAAGGATTATTTTATGGATTAAGTTGTGGATTTATTAGCCTTTATCTCTTTTGCCACGTCCTCTCCCCTAGTGGTCTATTGCATGACCGCTAGGTGGGCTTTGGCGGTCCATCGCAAGACCGCTAATGGGCAGAGAGTCCTGCTGGGTCTCTTTGATCTTATCTTCTTCTGGACGCATGATCCTAGTGGTCTATCAAACGACCGTTTATTGGGGCTAGCGGTCTATCGCAAGACCGCTAGTTGAATAGAGAGTCATGCTCTCCCGTTCTTCCTCCACTCGGACGTGGACGAACTAGAGTCTTTCATCCTTTGATTTCTCTCTCACCATAGGCTCCCAGAACCTTCTGTTTGTTTATGTGGACTCTTGAGAGTATTATCTTCAAGGATTATCTAGTTTCAGGTCTATTTTCGAGTCATTATCCCTCTAACTCGAGCCTAGGGTTTGAGGGCCTATAAATAGGACCCTTGAGTTCATGGCTTGAGGAGGAGATTTCTAGATTTTGCCATGAAGTGTTGCTGCATTCTGGAGTCATTTTCAACCAAGGAGAAGCTGCTTCCACGTCCATAAGGCTTCTGGTCCAGATAGTATCAAGTTCCTTTGGTCTAGTTTGAGTCTTTTTCTTAAGTTTGGTCTATTGTCCCTTTGCATGATCATAGCATCTTCCCTCTTCTTCTTCCACGTTCTTTGCATCTCAATCACATTTTAAAACATCCCCCTATTCTTTTCCACACCCTATAGGGGTTAAAAAACCAAACCCCTAGGTATTCACCCTTCCTTCATGCACTTTAGCTTAATTGCATTATAGATACTACACTTGTCCAAGAGCTAATTGGGTTGTTTTTGTTTTTTCTTACATTGTTTTGCAGGTTTACAGGGTTCATAGCACGAGGCCCAACTCTTCTGTCCAACCGGGAGAGGTGGAGCTCTAAATCCCTAGTTACTGCTCCGTGCACGTTGGCGGCCCTATATAAGACCATTTTTAGGCTTTCAGCGGTCTATCGTGAGACAGTTTTTCGTCGGTTAGCGGTTCACTATTTGACCATTTTTCGTTCGTAGTATCCAGGTTTCATCTCTCGTGGGCGGGTGTTTCATCCACCTTCTTTCCAAAGCATTTATCTTAGTCTTACTATTTTAATTACCTTGGTGGCGATCACAGTTCTTTAGTTGGGCATTTGTCTTCTTCTTCCATCATCTTGCTCTTTGTTTGCTTTCTTTTAGTTGCTCCACACCCACGGTGTGTGTTTTTAGTTTATTCCTTTGCTCCACGCCCCGGCGTGTGTTTTCTTTTTCTCTCTGCTTATTTCTGTTAAGATGACATGCCTGTGTACTTTACACTTCATGTTGGTTGCTTGAGTTGATGTTGCACTTGTTCATAGTTCCACTTCCATCATCCATATTGTCTTGTTTACCATCATACCCACACACTTGAAGGAAGAATTCAAAACCAATAGTGTTCAGCCTTTGGACCATTGCCAACCGGCGGCAAATCCGCTGGTCACTGCGGGCGATCCTTGGCGCACAGCTCGACCACCTCGGAGCCAGCTAGCGCCCTACCATGGTGTCATCCTCTGATTCCAACATGCAGGCTTCGACCTGACAAGGATGCGACCGAGGTCAACCTCGGACAGAATCTCCATCATGAGGCCCCGTCAACCTGCCTGGAGGTATAAATACTCCCCTCACGATGACGAACAAAAGGAACGGAGTGAATAAAAGAGAGGAAGAAGAAGACAGATAGAAGAGAAAAGGGAGAGGAAGAGCTCCTACGTAGACGGCCAAGAGAAGAAGAGAAGAAGTGAAGAAGATCCCCCTTGCTTCACCCACCGCCGTCTGTGGGAAGAGAGAGGGAGAAAGAGAGAAAGAGGCTTGTTGCTCCGACCACCGCCTGAGTGTGGAGAAAGAAGACAGAAGAGAAGAAGAAGAGGGTGAGCGAAGAGAGGAAGTGAGGCCAGGGAGGGGAGGATCTGGTGCCCTACCACTCCCCTCCCCACGCTGTATTTTCATTTTCTTTTCGCTTCTTTCTTTCCCCTTGCGATGTATTGGCCACAGTTCCCTGTGAATGGAATGCACCCTTTGTTCTCTCAACCTCCACCCCACGATGCCTTGTGTGGCTTGCTTTCCACTCCCCTTTGGTTTGCTTGCTTTTGGGTTGCTCGCTCTTCAGAACATCGTGGAGTCTGCCCAATCTGATGGGTAGTGTCTCCGACGTGACGGCATTGAGCCATTCTCCTCCGAATCATCGTTGCAATAGGGTCATTCCATGCATTTCTGTGGGAGTTTTATTTTCAGCACGCCTCAGTTTGCCTGATGAAGGGGTCCACAAGACCCTGCTCGTCCCGTTCATTACCCATGATTTCCCCTCCTCCCGATGCAGTCCAAACACCCTTAGTCTGGCACACCCTTGGCCATGCCTTGCCCGGTACGCTCATCATCCTGCTCAACCGGTACACTTCCCAGCTCACTTAGCCCTTCATCCGGCACACCTGTCGACCCTCTCAGCCCGGCACACGGTTGGCTCATCTTTGCCCAGCACACCCGTTAGACGCTTTCAGTCAATGCACCACTTGGCCCTTCATCCGGCACACCTGCCAGCTCCCTTTACCCGGCACACCTGCTAGCCCCCCTTTGCCCGGCACACTCGCCAACCTGCTCACCCGGCACACATGTGGCCTATGACCCAGTGGCCCCTTTTTCTTACCCATCTAGTGATCGTCGGGTCCAAGGCTCGCCTGGTGTCTTTCACTCGTCGATTTCTGAGTTTTTCGGGGTTCTTCCTCGGAGGTGTTGCTGCATATGCGCACACCTTGACTTGTCGGGTCATGCCACTCCTTGTGGGCATGCACCCCTTACCCCCCTAGCTCTTGGGTCAAGGGGAGATGCTACCGAATTTTTTCCAGAATAATACACATGTTAAAAGACAAAAGGAAGTAACAAACAAATCAAAGAAACAACAACGAGACGCTCCCATGAGTCGGAAGAACTGTGGAGGGCACGAAGAGGACTGCATTTGAACACCGTTTTCACAGATCGACAAACATGAACATAAGCATTAGTTGCATAATGAAGGAGAGACGTAATCAACATTTCTCATATGCATTGCATGAATAAAAGAGATTGCATCTCCCCTGCATACCCTGGTATTATTGCATTCCACGTGTGCTTGCATGTCATGACCCCGTGGTATATGAAATAGCGACGTGTGAAAGATCGTATCACGTCCGATCAGAAACTGTCCCTATGCGTGAGGACTGACCTCTGCCTCGTACCCAGGATCGATTCCTGAATCTAATTCCCCTCTTGTATTTGCTTGAATTTATGTGTGGATTAGCTAAACCACAACCTTCTGCACTCATTAAACATACATCCGGACCGCCGAACATAACCACAAGCATGATCGACATGAATAAAAGAAAACCAAATCAAAGCTCCATATATGCATTTCATGAATAAAAGAAAACTCCTCACGTGTATCTCATGAATAAAGGAGCCTCTCTCATGAACATTTGAGCACTGCATTGCATCTCATTTGCCTCAGCTGCACCAACCCTTGAACCAACCTATCCCCTGCATGTGCCTTGCCCGGCACACTCCCAGCTCCTCTCCACCGGCACACTCAAACCGCCCTTTCCCGGCACACCCACGGATTGTCCCTGCCGGCACATACACCCCAGCTCGTTTACTCGGTGCACTTGACCTGCGCCTGGCCCGGCACACCCTCCATCCCGTTTACCCGATGCACCTGACTTGCGCCTTGCCTGGCATGCCTATAGATTGTCCCTGCCGGCACACCCTCCAGCACCCTACCCGGCGCACCTACGCTCCTCGCCCGGTGCACTCCCCGGCCTTCATGTGCATGGACCCAACCCAAACATGCACAGACCCTGGCAGCCCAGTCTTAGAGTGTGCACAGACCTTGCCCCAGACCTGCACTGACCTTGGCCCTCATATGTATGGACCTGCACCGACCTGCCCCTCGTTCGACACACTGCCCAGCCCCTTGGATCGGTGCACTCCGCGGTCTCCACCCGACGCACTCACCGCGCCTTCTCCCGGTGCATTTGCCTCCCTTGCCCGGTACACCCGAAATGCAATAGTATAATAAAAAAGGAAACATAATAATAAAATGGTAATAATAATAATGAAAATAATAATAATAAAAAATAAAATAAAAAAGGGGTATAATGCACATGTAATAAAAGAAGAATCAATGAACGTAAGAAGAATAAATAGATTAATAATAATAATAATAAATAATAATAGTAATAATGAATAGAACGATACGACACTCGTTGTCCCCGGATCCTTTGCATGAGAATATTGATAAGGCTTCCATGGGTCGCGCTTGGACCTCAGGTTCGTCCCAATCATGGTTATTGTCTGACCCATATCTTAGGTCGAAAGCCTATTATCTTCGAACATGTCTTTGTTTGGGATCTAATCCCGGGACATTTTCTCGCTGCCCTTTGGCACCGAAAATATTGATGATGCCCACGCAAACCTTGATTCGACCGCGGGAGCCTCCCCAGTATGGTTGTGGCTCGGTCCTGCACCAGGCCGATAAACTCACTGATTTTTGACCACTCTATCTGGGATTTAACCGAATGTTTCCCATCCCTCTGAATAATAAATTTGCCGCACCCCGGCATATATATGCTTCGATTTTCTCATGACAATTACGACATTCTCAAGCCGGATGCTCGTCCAAATATTAAATGGTCCCCTTGAGGGACCAACATGTCTCGAACGCTTGTTTCCCTAGACATAGGGCTTTCCGACTGATTCAAGACCGCTATCATCTTGTTTCTCTCGAAATAATTCCTGTCCATGAGGCCCTTATTCCTGGCAATTAATCAAGGGTGTTCCTCTCTCCGAGGGGATGTAATTAACGCCGTGACCTTTATGGCGTGACGGGTTTTGGTCCCGACACGAACTACACAATCGTCCGACTGAGTCGGATCGAGCGCACCAAGGGCTTTTATGAAGTCTGAACAAATCGTCACTTTGTGACTGGCACGCCCACGCACTTAATAAACTAATACACCAATAAATGAACCCAATAATAAGAATAAAATAACTTATTTAATAAAAGTGCATCCATAAGACCTGAATGCGATAGCATACATCTAACAACATTCATTAAAGTTCTATTCTTTCTTTCTGCAACACCATTCTATTGTGGTGTATAAGGTATTGTCACATATCTTTTAATTCTGTGTTCTTGACAATATAACTCAAATACTTTTGAGTTATATTCTCCACCTTTATCCGTTCTTAACACCTTAATATTCCTTCCATGTTGCCTTTCCACTTCCATTCTATATTTTCGGAAGCAATCAAATGCCTATGATTTTGCAGAAATCAGATAAACATAGGTAAATCTGGAATAATAATCTATGAAGGTTATGGAATATTTCTTGTTGCTATATGTCTTTATACTTAGGGGGCCACAAATGTCCTAGTGGATCAACCCTAACAATTCGATTGATCGATGTCCTACTGCGAAGGGTTTCTTAGTCATTTTTCCTACTAAGCAATATTCACAAGGTGTTAGCTCCACCATTAACAAACCCGGCAGTAGACACATCTTTATCATTCGTTCCATTTTAGATTTTTCGGGATGCCCCAATCTAAAATGTCATAAATCACATTCCGATAAAGAACACAATGAATACTCAGAAACTACAATATTATTATTCTCGATGTCAATTATAGAGAAACAGAATAAATCATGTTCGGGGACAACCTCCTCATGGCAAGTACTTTCTTGTCCTTCCCTATTGACACTCGATTATTGTAGAACTGCACTTCCAGGCCATTTTTCATCAAGGCCGGTACAAAGATTAGATTCCGCCGGATTCCAGGAGCATAAAACACATCCTTGAGGACCATGATGTTGTGCCCAAGATCCAGCCTATATGTCCCAACACCTTCTACATCCAGATAGGTGTTGTTACCCATGTATATCCTCTGCTCTCATGCCTTGAGCTTGTTTAGCATCATCAGCCCCTTCTTCATCTTTGCAATGTAACGAGTGGCTCCAGAATCGACCTACCATTCATTTGAGTCGGCCATCGTGGCATTGCATTCCGTGACGCTGATAAATTCTCTTTTTCCAGCCCTTCTATTTTTCGGGTGTTTGTTTCCACCCTCATTACCTTACTTTTGGGGACAATCTGCCATAAAGTGGCCAAACTTTCCACATGTGTAGCAAGCACCACGAGGAACTTTCTTTCCTTTACCTTGGAACTTGTTACCCTTAAACTTGGGCCTTTGTGTTCCGAGTGGATGATTCTGGCAGGTGGACTTCCGGTATACAACATTGGCCTCCTGCAAGTTCGCTTCGAGTTCTTTTCTCCTGGCCATTATATCTTGCTCAATTGCTAACACAGTTGGCAAGTCCGTGACACTTGTAATGGAACCTCTCATTCTTAAGGTTGTGGCAGCCTTGTCCAATGATGTTGGTAAACTATTTAATATAGTCGCCACCTGCATCTTCTCTGAAATTTCGGTTCTAGCAGTCGATAGCTCCTTTGCCATGACAATGATTTTATTCATATGCTTGACTACGCTATCACCTTCCTGCATCTTACATGTGTTGTAACGATGCAACAAGAGTTGAGTATTCACATCGATTTTAGTGTCATACTTCTCTTTGATAAGTTTCCACAGTTCATTGGAGGTTTTGTAAGTTTCGAAAAATTTTATCAAATTATCCTCCATGAACATGAGCATTAGGCTCTTAGCCCTTTTGTCATCTATTAACCATTGCTCCCGTGTTTTCTTTTCCACTTCCGTGGATGTTTCATTAATTTCTAGAGCATTGGTGTCAATGACATGTTCTATATTGTCATGGATAAGGGCATATCGGATTTTCCGATGTCACATGTCATAATTGGTTCCATTAAGTTTGTCCAACTTTGTCAGCTCTGAAACAATGAGGTAACTGGCCATTATGATTAAAATGAATCTAAACATTGGGCAACTTAATTTAATAAACCTAAACATGGTGACAAAAATTAATCTAGGGTCTATATTGATTAATTCTGCGATTTCCTTGTGAAGGGTTTTGTATTTTATTTTGTTTTGTTTAATTTGTGATCAAAACAACTAATCGACAAAAATAACTAAACATGATTCCCCTCTCACCCCAAGTCAATATTCCCCTTCCCCATTCAACCCCAACCACTCCCCTATGACTCTTATAGCCTCCAAGGAGGACTTTCCCCCCCTCTCCCATCACATCCTCCCTCAATCCCTAGGTCTCCATTGATGGCGAACAACTAGAGCCCAAAATTTCAAACAAGCCTTTCCCACCCTCTCCCCCCTCAACCCCACCACCAAATTCGCAGCTCCATCCCACCCCTTGGTAGAACCACCCCCAACACCCTATTTTTCCCCTCCCACAGCTTGGTTTGCCCCCTCCCTGACCCCCTCTTAGCCAGGGACCACCCCAGCCCCTTTCCACCCCATGAAGGACACATCCCTCCAACCCAAACTCCCTCATCGAACCCACCTCCCGCTTCCAACCCCAATCCGACCCCAACCTAGGCCTCTGCTACTCCCACTCCCTACACCAACCTGATCCTACTAGAAACCCCCCCCCCCCTTGGATATTTCTCCTCGTCTCCCCTCTCTCTCTTTTTTCTCACTCTCTCTCTCTCATCCTCAAGAAGGGGCGCACCCCCCATCTCCCCCTTGGTTGGACTTAATGAGGGTTGAAAGATGGGGAAGGTTGGAGTTATAGAGGGTTGAAAATGGGGGTGGGGGGCCCTTGATGAGGTGGAGGGGAGAGAAGGGGGAGATGGGGGGTGCACCCGCCTAAGGGCACCCCAATGGCCCAAACCTCACTGTTCCCTACCTATCCTACCCTGGCCATCCCCCCTACACTCCACCACCTAACCCTCTCCACTCAAGCCCACTTGGTCCCCACCTCCGCCCCGCCATCTACCCCCATGAAGGACACATCCTTCCAACCCAAACTCCCTCACCCAACCCACCTCTCGCTTCCAACGCCAACCTAGGCCTCCGCTACTCCCAGTCCCTACCCTAACCCAATCAGGGCGCAGCTGGACGGAGGGGCAACAGCGAGAGCAGCGATCGCCGGGCATTTCAGTAGCTGGGAGATTGAACCGCGACGGGGGCCGACTGTAGCGGTGAACGGGTGGTGAGGCGGGCCTACCGGCAGCAGCAAACGGCACCGCAGTGGCGGATCTAGGCTATGCTCTGATACCAGTGTAGAAACTAACCTAGGCGAGGTGAGTAACCACGAGATGGGATTTGGGACTCCGGGAAGGTGGATTCGCTTCCTTGCAATTGATCTCATGATGGGTATAACCCATCGTTTATATAGGGTGCATTCACCCCACCTCCCTCCGTCCCACTCACACTATGCACCCTCACCCGCTCCATGATATCTAGTGGGCAATGTCAAAGTTCGGCGCCGAATGGACTGAAGAAAACGGATGGGAAGGCCTTTTGGTGGTGTGGTGGTGATAGCCGAGGTATGTTGCACCCGGGGTAGTGGGTTGAGGTGGGATCAGGTTGGGGTAGGGAGTGGGAGTAGCGGAGGCCTTGGTTGGGGTCGGATTGGGGGCCTTTCCCCCCCCCCCCTCTCCCCCCTCAACCCCACCACCAAATTCGCAGCTCCCTGCCACCCCTTGGTAGAACAACCCCCAACAGCCTATTTTTTCCTTCCCACAGCTTGGTTTTCCCCCTCCCTAACCCCCTCTCAGCCAAGGACCACCCCAGCCCCTTTCCACCCCATTTCCCCATCTCATCTTCCCCATTTCCCATCTTTTCTCGTGCTGCCACCCAGGCAGACATAGCAGCAGATCAGACACCTTGTTGCAGTTATGTCCCCACCTTCCCTGATGAACTTCTGGTGTCCAACCTAGCATTTAAAGATTCTACTCTGAAGTGGCTTTTGAACAAGTGGTCGTGCACCCTCATCTGAGGTCGGAGTTGGGTAGGAGGCCCGTTCCTGTCAGGTTGCGCAGATCGACTCCGACTGAAGACAGAGATGAGTTGCAGAAACTCCCACGGCCGCTCTTCTGAGTTTCCTGGCGTGTCCTTAGACCGAGGCGATCCTCTTATAGCCCTCTTTTAGATCCAAGAAGAAGGAAGCCAATCGCCCAACGGAGCGCCCCGTTCTTACTGTTCTCCCGGTGTGCGCAACTCAGATCCGCCATATCTACGTCGGACCCCTCTCTACTTCCATGGTCTCCACATTCATCTCCGACCTCAGAAGGGAGCCCCGTCAGTTCCTATGCATCACCAAATCATCCACGGTCGTGTCGGCACCAGTCTCGTCTCCATTAGAGTTCGGTGGAGCCCGTGGCAACCTCTGCAACATCTCGCTACTGTTCTGATCCAGACAGGAGCATTCTGGACTAGCCCAATTCCCAGAGCTACAGCGGCCCTCATCATTCCCCGTTTGACCCCAAAATTATACGATGTCTTCCTGTACCAGTCCCAATCATTCCAGCACTGATCCCGCTTCAAGAAGCATCCAAACGAGTTTGTGGTTGTCCCAACTCTCACTCCCTATCACTCTATCCTGACAGAACGGAAGCAGAGCAGTGCGTGAAGACGAGGCTACAGCACCCCAGCCTGGCCTCTGGATGACCACCTGGTTCTATTGCTGATTGCCACCTCGTCCCCACACGATCCTGCACTGGCCCTTCTCCCAACAATGCCCTGAGGAGTCTGTGGCACCCAGAAGGGGGAGATGGGGGGGTGCACCCCCCCCCCATCTCCCCCTTCTCTCCCCTCCACCTCATCAATGGCCCCCCACCCCCATTTTCAACTCTCCATAACTCCAACCTTCCTCAAGACTTGACTTGTGAAAACAAGTCAATAACTTGGCTCTGATACCACTCGATGTAGCACGGCCAAGGGGACATCGAAGATGCAATGAAGGGCCCTCCGGGCGCAGCCCCCCCATCTCCCCCTTCTCTCCCCCCACCTCATCAAGGGCCCCCCACCCCCGTTTTCAACCCTTCATAACTCCAACCTTCCCCATCTTTCAACCCTCATAGGGATGAACACCCCGAACCCCATCCCAACTTTGAAGGAAACCATGCCCAAGTCGAGGAAGAAACCTTGCATTCCGATCTTCATTCTACACCATCTCCTCTAGTTGGAAGCAAAATCATCATATGTGGGCCCCTTGTTAGATGGCTAAAGGAGAGTCTGATTCTTACAATGGAGCGAAACCTCTCCTTAGTGCCCCTCATCTCCCATCACACCACCATCCAATCCTACTATCATGTAGAGACTTTGGATGATCTTATCAAGGGGTTAGAATGGCAACTTGAGTTGACCGGCATCTTGGCCCTAGGGACCGATCGGCCTACAAGCCTCAGTCTCATCCACCTAATTGTCAGTTCCATTACCTCCATTTGTACAATGGGTTTCTACACTAGTGACCTCCTTTTCTCCCTCCCCACACCTGATGAGCCCGACCTCATCCACAAATTGGAACTTCTTATCTCGGGGAGAAAGCCAAGCCATCTCTTCGAGGCCGACACCCCATCTCCCTCTACACTTAATTAAGGATAACCCCTCACACGATGATGGAGTTTTGATGTGGGAACCTATCGGGGATGAACTTGACATCCCAAACCACACCTTCTTTGATCCCTTTGATCCCACTGAGTGGGCGTCGTGGCACCACCCTATCTCTTTCCCCTCCTACCACACTATCGACCACCCATCACCCACACCCACATATCCATTTGGCCCAACACCCCTCCTTGGGAATGAACCATATGCCTCCCTATGCTCCTCCCCAATTGAGGAGCCCACCCTGTCAATGGTTCCGCCAGTTGCCATGGGCCCAACCCACAATGGAGAATTTGTAGAGTGGGCTTTCATTTGTCAAGGAATCAAAGAGATCTACCTCATCAAAGACCCAGGCCGCATAAGGGAAGCACCCCATCACAAGATTTCCACCTTCCTCGACCCATTTGATCTTCACAATTGCAAGCTCCAAGGCCAACCCATATCCCTGCACATGGAAGATGTCCACTGGGTAGGAACACAGGTGTCTTGGCATACCTCATCATTCGGCATGGATAGTGAGTCGAGTCGTCCCATATGTGTCATGCATACTTTAATTCTATTGCATGATTGGTTCATATTCTGGTGTATCGGCCCTCCCCCATCCTTCGTCCTCAAAATGGGCCTTGTGCATGATAGGAACACTGTCACGCCCCGAGCGCGGAAGATACCCGGAGACGCGTGACGAGTTTATATCAATCATGTCAATCAGAGTGGTCGTGTATTCAACACAAAGACAGAGATGCGCAAAATAGCAAGATAACCCAATCCTTTATTTCATAATGGATAGACTATTACAAATCCAATACTCTGTTTAATAAAAAGGAAAAGAATACATAGTTGACTCAAGGAAACGATAGAAAAGGACTAGACGACACTTGTAGAATCTCTATCACTTCACTCTTGACCATTCCCATCCGATTGACTTCCATCGTCGTCGGACTTACCTGAAAAGTACAAAGGGACAAACGGAATGAGCGAACGCTCAGTAGGAAATTATATCTCAAGTACTAGCAAAGGGTTTAAGTAATTACATCTTTCATGAATGTAATAAAGCTATGCATGCTCGCATAAAACGACAAGATAGAGAGAATGTAATATCAAGGAAATAAGATGAACTAATCATGAACTTTCAACAAAATAACAAGTTATTCAAGATATTCAAGCAAGTACGTTTAACAAGTCATGTCAAGAACTTTGGCTATCATGTGTCAAGCAAGTAAATTACCCTTTTTCGGGCCACGTAATTCATGTCAAGTCAAGTACGATTCAAGTACAAGATGTGTGTGGAATGTCCAATCAAGCAAGTCAAGTACTCGGTATAATATCAGATACCTTATCATTTTAACTCCCATGGGCACAAGTACTTTCGGGTGCTCCTCCCAGGACCAGATCGGGCCCTACATGCGCAGGCATTTATCATGTAATTTTTTTGACATCCACTCTTGTTTATATAGCCAATATAGAATTTCAATAATCAAGCTTGTAGACACGTATGACAACTTTGATAGAATAGAGTCCAAAATATGACAAAGGACATAGATTGACGATAATAACGGTATAATCATGATATCGATAAAACTAGGTAGAATATGGTTCCTTTAACTTGGGTACCATGACAAATCAGTATGGACATTCTTTATATAGAATTGAGGTCCACATGAACAGTATATCAAAGTAAGATACCCTCATTCTTATCATAGAATTGAGGTTTACAAGAACGACATGATATGGCATGATATCATCATCCCATTAAGAATTTTCTTATGATATACTCTTTGTATAAACATTAAGGGCCGGTATACCATGTTTCTTTAGATTGACACGGCAAGAATCGTGTAATGGGTTTTTAGGGTACAACCAGCTCAGTCGGCCTTGAGGGAATCCAAGGCTACGAGGAGTCTTACGGAGGTCTCTATGACTAACTCGCTAGTCCAAAGGAACGGAATGTCCAATGAAGAGCTTGTATGTCAACGAGAATTGAGTGTGATCGTAAAACAACGTAAAAGTGGGACTATACTCACGGAGTGGAGAATAGTGCCGATATATATATTATATAATATGAAACCATCGGTTAACAGAATCAGGATAAAAATCATTTTTTCACAGTAAAATAACGACTTATGCCAAGTCGTTTCTCAAGTAAATAACGCCTAACAGAAGGGCGTTTACATATGTTTCCATTTTGCAGAACTTTCAATATTTCAATAATTTATCTAAAACGCGCCCTGGTCAGGGGCGTTTCTTCAAGAGTTGACGACTACATCAGCAGGCGTCTCATTATTTACATATTTAACAGCATATAAATAATTTTCACGATTTGTCTAAAACACGCCCTTATAAGGGGCGTTAATGTTTTAATTCTATTTTACAGGATATATATATTTAAGGAATTTACATAAAAAGCACCCTCTGAAGGGGCGTTATTAAAATACTTACGCCCTTGTTCAGGGCGTTAGTTTCACAAGTCACGACCTAACTTAGGTCGTTAATTATTCAAGGGTCATGAACAGTAACGAACTTATATAACAAGCAATTTTCCAAGACAGGACAGGAAGACTAGCAGGTAGAGTCATGCATTATATTAGATATCAGGATTTCATATATATCATTTTTATAACGTGGGTATTTATTATTTTCATGAAAGTAACGCCTGTATATAGGGCGTTTATTATGAATTAACGACCACTGTCATGGTCATTTCTTTTAAAGTAGCGCCCTATTCAAGGGTGTTTCTTTCAATAATATTCCAACGTCCGACAAACTAAAATAAAACTAATACATGATATGCAAGATGCTTCTTGTATATATCAATTTAGTTTGGGCTACGAGACTTGAGAAGATCCTACCTTAATAATGGATTTGAAGATTGATATGAAGAAGAGAGAAAAACTATGTTGCTTCAGCCATATCAGCAGGAAGAAGTATTTCTGTTCCACCTGATGAACCCCTTTCGACTGAACTTTCTACAGAGAAATACGAAGAAACATTAATATTTTCTTCATAACACCTGATCGAAGGTAAAGGAAAGATCATTACCTTTGTTCTTCACAACCCCAATGCTTCTTCAACCTGGAAGAAGGAAGAAGTCGAATGAATGACCGTCCACCAAATCAAAAGGGACAGAGGGAAGGAAGAGCTATTGCTCTGTAATTACCTTCAGAGAACTCGAACGCCAAATAGCGTTCACGGGTTCGATCAGTAGATTATTTATAGGGTTATGGAAGTCCTATTAGAGTTAGTGTTTGTGTGAGGGTAATATATCCCTAATAGAGTCCTTACCACCTTTTAACTCTTTCTAATGCTTATCACTTATCCTGGATAAGTTCTGGGTTCGATCGGTTCACGAACTGAATTAACGCCTTTGGTCAGGGCGTCGCTTCTTGAATTGACGACCTTGTTCAGGTCGTTTTATTAAGAAACGTCTTTGATAAGGGCGTTCCTTATTTTTGAAACACGCCCAAGATATGGGCGTTTCTTTTACTTGCCTAATTGGTCGCGTGAGAGTTGACGACCACATGTGTGGGCATCCTTTCTTTAGTCACGCCGTTTATAGAGGCGTTTCTTTTTAAATTAACGCCTTACTAAGAGGCGTTATTTGTACTTTGTTTTATTTTATCTAATTAACCCTATTCTTATTATCTGTATTACTTCTGTAATATATATGTTTTTAATTTTATTTCAATATACATTTATCAGGGTTGCTACACCCTCCCCCACTTAAAAAGAATTTGTCCCCAAATTCAATATATATATAAATATGCATGTGGAGAGTGTAGAACATATACCTCTTAGAATATCTCGGGAAATCGTTTCTTCATAGATTCCTCGGTCTCCCATGTCGCTTCGTGTTCAGGATTCTTATTCCATTGCACCTTAAGCATGGGAATAACCTTATTCCTTAGTGCTCGTATTTCACGATCTAAGATCTTCATAGGCTTCTGTTCATAGGTGAGATCTTTCTGGATTACCAGATCTCCATGTTCAATAATATGAGATGGATCGTGCACATACTTCTTCAACATAGATATGTGAAACACATTATGTACGTCGGATAATTGAGGAGGTAACGCGATGCGATAAGCAACCTCGCCAACTCTTTCAAGTACCTCAAATGGTCCGATGAATCTTGGCGTAAGCTTACCCTTAACACCAAATCTTCGTATGCCACGTCCAGGCGATATCTTGAGAAATACATGATCTCCGATTTGGAATTCAAGATCTCTCCTCCTTGTATCAGCATAAGCCTTTTGCCTTGTCTGAGCAACTTGCAATCTTTCTCGGATTACTCGTATCTTCTCAGTTGTATCCCTTACCATGTCTGGACCTAATAGTTATTTTTCTCCAACTTCGTTCCAGCATAAGGGTGATCGGCAACTCCTTCCATATAAAGCTTCGAAAGGTGCCATTTGGATACTAGCTTGGTAGCTATTATTATATGCAAATTCCACTAGTGGCAAATGATCGTGCCAGCACCCTCCAAAGTCCATGATGCATGCTCTAAGCATATCCTCAACAACCTGGTTTGTTCTCTCGGTCTGACCATCCGTTTGTGGGTGGAAAGCAGTACTAAAGTTGAGCCTTGTTCCCATCGAATGTTGTAATCCCTTCCAGAAATGAGAAGTGAAACGGGGATCTCTATCAGACACGATTGAGACAGGAATTCCATGTAACCTGACTATTTCCTTGATGTATAGTGCAGCTAGCACATCAATTGACCATCGGCTTTTTATTGGCAAGAAATGTGCCGATTTAGTTAATCGGTCAATGATAACCCAGATTCCATCATGTCCTCCTTTCAATTTAGATAAACCCATGATGAAGTCCATACCAATATCCTCCCATTTTCACTTAGGAATATCTAGAGGATGGAGTTTTCCAGCAGGCTTTTGGTGTTCCGCCTTGACCTGTTGGCAAGTGAGATAGCGTGATACATAGTCCGCTATTTCCCTTTTCATGCTGGGCCACCAAAAGTTCCTCTTTACATCTTGGTACATTTTAGTTGATCCAGGATGAATAGTGTACATTGATCTGTGAGCTTCATCTAAGATCTTCTTCTTTAATTCCGGACAGTCGGGTATACAAGTTCTATCTTTGAACAATAATCTTCCATCAGAAGCTACCTGAAAGTCAGTTTGTCCTTCTAATCTGCCTTTGATTTCTACTAATATAGGATCATCATCCTGAAGTGTTTGTATCTCGGATAATAAGTCTGACTGTATGCTTACATGAGATAATGTGACAAATTTGGCTTCCTTGTCCATGCTTATATTGAGCTCGGAGAATTGTTCTAGCAATCTCCATTCTTGTATCATACAATTGGCTATCATTGCTCTCGGCTTTCGACTAAGGGCATCAGCAACATGATTACCCTTTCCGGGATGGTATTGAATATTGAAGTCGAAGTCCTTGAGATATTCTAGCCAGCGTCTTTGTCTCATGTTTAGCTCCTTTTGTGAAAATAGATATTTGAGACTTTTGTGATCGGAGTATACAGTAAACTGCACTCCATATAAGTAGTGTCTCCATATCTTTAGGGCAAATACCACCGCGGCCAGTTCTAAGTCATGGACGGGGTAATTCTCCTCATGCTTCTTCAGTTGACGTGAAGAGTATGCTATGACCTTTCCTTGTTGCATTAGGACACATCCAAGGCCAATGCCAGAAGCATCTGTGTAGACCTCGAATTTCTCTCCTTCTATTGGTAGAGCTAACACCGGAGCTGTAGTGAGATGATCCTTGAGAGTTTGGAAACTTCTTTCACATTCCTCACTCCATTCATATCGGATCTCCTTACGAGTTAATCTTGTAAGTGGTACGGCGATCTTAGAGAAATCTTTGATGAATCGCCGATAATAGCCTGCGAGACCTAAGAAACTTCTGATCTCGCTTGCATTAGTGGGACTTTCCCAGTTTCTTACAGCTTCAACCTTTGACGGATCTACTGATAATCCATCTTTTGATATGACATGTCCGAGAAAAGCCACTTCTTCAAGCCAGAACTCGCATTTGCTGAGTTTAGCATATAATTGATTTATCCTCAAGACTTGCAATGCAATTCTCAAATGCTCTTCATGTTCTTCCTTAGTCTTAGAATATATCAATATATCATCAATGAAGACTACTATGAATTGATCCAAGTAAGGCCTGAATATGCTATTCATTAACTGCATAAAGGCAGCAGGGGCATTTGTTAGTCCAAAAGACATAACAACAAATTCGTAATGGCCATACCTGCTTCTGAATGCGGTCTTGTGAATGTCATCCTCCTTGATTCTTAACTGATGATATCCCGACCTGAGATCAATCTTGGAAAAATATTTGGATCCTGAAATCTGATCAAATAATTCATCGATTCTCGGCAGTGGATACTTGTTCTTGATAGTAAGATGATTCAACTGTCGATAGTCGATACACAATCTCATGGATCCATCCTTCTTCTTTACAAATAAGACTGGTGCTCCCCACGGGGAAGTACTTGGTCTAATAAACCCTTTTCGGATTAGTTCCATCAACTGCTCTTTCAACTCCTTGAGTTCAGCAGGGGACATTCTATATGGTGCCTTTGAAACAGGACCAGCACCAGGGACTAAGTCAATGGTGAAGGCCACTTCTCTTTGAGGGGGTAATCCCGGCAAATCTTTCGGAAATACGTCTGGAAATTCTTGCACTACCTGAATGTCTTCTATCTTGGTTTCCTTAGCTTCTTTAACAGTGACAAAAGCAAGGAAGGATACACATCCCTTCCTGACGAGCTTGCTTGCTCGAAGAGCCGAAATAAGAGGGGACTTGCTTCGACTCTTAGGACTAGTATAAGTCAGTTCTGGAAATTCTTTGAAAACAATCTTGCTATTACGGCAATCAACCGTTGCCTGGTACTTAGATAACCAATCTGCTCCTAGTATAACATCATATTCTTTTAGATCTAAGCAGATAAGATCAATAGGAAAAATTTTTCCTCGAACCAACACCTCACAGTTTTGGTAATGATGCGTGATATCCATCTCGTTTCCGAGAGGAGTAGACAATACGATTTTCATCCATTCCGGTTCTAGAGGTAATGGGTCAGCAAACTTCTTAGAAATAATAGAATGCGATGCACCCGTATCAAATAAGACATGTGCATATTTGGAACAAATTTTCAATGTACCTTCCACTAATCCGCCTCCTTCTTCAGGTTCGGTCTCCTGTATTGCATGAAGACGAGCATTCTTTGTCACCAGGCGTTTACCGTCACCGGCTTGGTCATTCATTAATGGACAATCGGGAATCCGATGCTCACGGCTTCCACAACGGAGACAAGCTCCTAATTTCCTCCAGCATTCTTCTGTCTTATGACCAGCCTTGTCACAATGCTTGCATACTGTATTAGAAGGGATAGTTGTGATAGAGAAAGGCTTGGTCTTTTTGAACTTATGGTCTTGAGAGGAAGAACCTCCATTATTGGGCCTCTTCTTGAAATTGGGTTTGAAAGAACCCGAACCCGTGACTTGTTCCTTCTTGTCTTTCCCTCGGATCCTATCAGATAGTTCCGTGGCATCTTCAAGTAGCTGAGCTCGGCGCACTATCTTAGAATAAACTTGGATGTCCATAGGCACCAGTTGAGTAATATAGTGGGGCCTAAGCCCATTAAGAAATCTACGGACTTTCATCTTCTCCGTGCTAATAAGATGTTTAGCATATCTAGACAACCTGGAGAACTGAGCTTCATAATCTGCTAAAGATAAAGATCGTTGCTTTAATGCAGCGAATTCTGCAGCCTTCTTTTCTTGGACTCGGTCCGAGAAATATTTAGTATTAAAGTATTCCACAAATTCATCCCATGTTACTTGAGTCGGATCTATGGTTGCTTCAATAGACTCCCACCAGCATCTAGCATCTTTCTCTAACTGGAATGTAGCTAACAGAACTTTGTCCTGATCCGTGCATTGCATGACACGGAATATGCGTTTGGTTTCCCGAACCCAATGCTCGGCATCGTCCGGATCGGTCGATCCCATAAACTTCGGGGGATTCATGTTCCTAAAGGCTTGGTGTAAGCTTCCAACTCGTGGAGCACCACCTTGTGCTACCTGTTGTAGCACTTGGGTCATCCCTTGGAGGGTACGCTGCATGTTGCGCCATTGAGCACGTTCGGCAGCCATTATCCTACAATTACAATAACTATATTAGTTCGTGATCGTATTTAAAGACTCGTACATTAGTTTAAATCTAACCCTTGGTTCTACCCAATCTCACTGGTTTAAAGGTTCAACTTATCCTTGGACTTGGGTTTTTCCTAGGAATTGAATACCTTAGGCTCTGATACCACAAAAACTGTCACGCCCCGAGCGCAGAAGATACCCGGAGACGCGTGACGAGTTTATATCAATCATGTCAATCAGAGTGGTCGTGTATTCGACACAAAGACAGAGATGCGCAAAATAGCAAGATAACCCAATCCTTTATTTCATAATGGATAGACTATTACAAATCCAATACTCTGTTTAATAAAAAGGAAAAGAATACATAGTTGACTCAAGGAAACGATAGAAAAGGACTAGACGACACTTGTAGAATCTCTATCACTTCACTCTTGACCATTCCCATCCGATTGACTTCCATCGTCGTCGGACTTACCTGAAAAGTACAAAGGGACAAACGGAATGAGCGAACGCTCAGTAGGAAATTATATCTCAAGTACTAGCAAGGGGTTTAAGTAATTACATCTTTCATGAATGCAATAAAGCTATGCATGCTCGCATAAAACGACAAGATAGAGAGAATGTAATATCAAGGAAATAAGATGAACTAATCATGAACTTTCAACAAAATAACAAGTTATTCAAGATATTCAAGCAAGTACGTTTAACAAGTCATGTCAAGAACTTTGGCTATCATGTGTCAAGTAAGTAAATTACCCTTTTTCGGGCCACGTAATTCATGTCAAGTCAAGTACGATTCAAGTACAAGATGTGTGTGGAATGTCCAATCAAGCAAGTCAAGTACTCGGTATAATGTCAGATACCTTATCATTTTAACTCCCATGGGCACAAGTACTTTCGGGTGCTCCTCCCAGGACCAGATCGGGCCCTACATGTGCAGGCATTTATCATGTAATTTTTTTGACATCCACTCTTGTTTATATAGCCAATATAGAATTTCAATAATCAAGCTTGTAGACACGTATGACAACTTTGATAGAATAGAGTCCAAAATATGACAAAGGACATAGATTGACGATAGTAACGGTATAATCACGATATCGATAAAACTAGGTAGAATATGGTTCCTTTAACTTGGGTACCATGACAAATCAGTATGGACATTCTTTATATAGAATTGAGGTCCACATGAACAGTATATCAAAGTAAGATACCCTCATTCTTATCATAGAATTGAGGTTTACAAGAACGACATGATATGGCATGATATCATCATCCCATTAAGAATTTTCTTATGATATACTCTTTGTATAAACATAAGGGCCGGTATACCATGTTTCTTTATATTGACACGGCAAGAATCGTGTAATGGGTTTTTAGGGTACAACCAGCTCAGTCGGCCTTGAGGGAATCCAAGGCTACGAGGAGTCTTACGGAGGTCTCTATGACTAACTCGCTAGTCCAAAGGAACCGAATGTCCAATGGAGAGCTTGTATGTCAACGAGAATTGAGTGTGATCGTAAAACAACGTAAAAGTGGGACTATACTCACGGAGTGGAGAATAGTGCCGATATATATATTATATAATATGAAACCATCGGTTAACAGAATCAGGATAAAAATCATTTTTTCACAGTAAAATAACGACTTATGCCAAGTCGTTTCTCAAGTAAATAACGCCTAACAGAAGGGCGTTTACATATGTTTCCATTTTGCAGAATTTTCAATATTTCAGTAATTTATCTAAAACGTGCCCTGGTCAGGGGCGTTTCTTCAAGAGTTGACGACTACATCAGCAGGCGTCTCATTATTTACATATTTAACAGCATATAAATAATTTTCACGATTTGTCTAAAACACGCCCTTGTAAGGGGCGTTAATGTTTTAATTCTATTTTACAGGATATATATATTTCAGGAATTTACATAAAAAGCGCCCTCTGAAGGGGCGTTATTAAAATACTTACGCCCTTGTTCAGGGCGTTAGTTTCACAAGTCACGACCTAACTTAGGTCGTTAATTATTCAAGGGTCATGAACAGTAACGAACTTATATAACAAGCAATTTTCCGAGACAGGACAGGAAGACTAGCAGGTAGAGTCATGCATTATATTAGATATCAGGATTTCATATATATCATTTTTATAACGTGGGTATTTATTATTTTCATGAAAGTAACGCCTGTATATAGGGCGTTTATTATGAATTAACGACCACTGTCATGGTCGTTTCTTTTAAAGTAGCGCCCTATTCAAGGGCGTTTCTTTCAATAATATTCCAACGTCCGACAAACTAAAATAAAACTAATACATGATATGCAAGATGCTTCTTGTATATATCAATTTAGTTTGGGCTACGAGACTTGAGAAGATCCTACCTTAATAATGGATTTGAAGATTGATATGAAGAAGGGAGAAAAACTATGTTGCTTCAGCCGTATCAGCAGGAAGAAGTATTTCTGTTCCACCTGATGAACCCCTTTCGACTGAACTTTCTATAGAGAAATACGAAGAAACATTAATATTTTCTTTATAACACCTGACCGAAGGTAAAGGAAAGATCATTACCTTTGTTCTTCACAACCCCAATGCTTCTTCAACCTGGAAGAAGGAAGAAGTCGAATGAATGACCGTCCACCAAATCAAAAGGGACAGAGGGAAGGAAGAGCTATTGCTCTATAATTACCTTCAGAGAACTCGAACGCCAAATAGCGTTCACGGGTTCGATCAGTAGATTATTTATAGGGTTATGGAAGTCCTATTAGAGTTAGTGTTTGTGTGAGGGTAATATATCCCTAATAGAGTCCTTACCACCTTTTAACTCTTTCTAATGCTTATCACTTACCCTGGATAAGTTCTGGGTTCGATCGGTTCACGAACTGAATTAACGCCTTTGGTCAGGGCGTCGCTTCTTGAATTGACGACCTTGTTCAGGTCGTTTTATTAAGAAACGTCTTTGATAAGGGCGTTCCTTGTTTTTGAAACACGCCCAAGATATGGGCGTTTCTTTTACTTGCCTAATTGGTCGCGTGAGAGTTGACGACCACATGTGTGGGCGTCCTTTCTTTAGTCACGCCGTTTATAGAGGCGTTTCTTTTTAAATTAACGCCTTACTAAGAGGCGTTATTTGTACTTTGTTTTATTTTGTCTAATTAACCCTATTCTTATTATCTGTATTACTTCTGTAATATATATGTTTTTAATTTTATTTCAATATACATTTATCAGGGTTGCTACAAACACTCATGTATGTCCTGGTCCCCCGACATTTGCCAAATACATGCATGATAGATCCACATTTGGATGCCCCGGCCCCTCCATGCTAGTCAAAATTAATGTGAAGTCAAAGCATGATAGGTCCAAATTCGGTTACCCCGGCCCACCCATAGAAACCATGTGTCTCATTTCACCCTTGCATTCCACACACCGCAAGCACTTTGGTAAGGTCAACCGAAACTCGAAAAGGTAGGACAGTTCCCTTTAGCCCCCCGAAGAGTTCCATGTAGATGACTCTGGGATGATGAGCATTAAGTGGCCCTTCTCGAAGGTGTCCTTGGCGATGAGAGTCCGAGGTAACAAACCCTTCAAGATCTTGAGGCATAAAGGCAACCATGAGTGGGTTCTTCCCATGGATCATGGAGTTACCCCCGTTGGCAACGCAGTAGACCTCATGTCCCATATGGGCCCCACGATGGTGCCTAGTGAGGACATTGAGCTTAGCCCACACATTGTGAGTGACCCTACCCTTCATGGATCCACTTCAACCTTGAGTGCCCGGCGAGAGCAACATGAAATTATATTGGATGAATAGGGTTCCATTACCAGGATAGGGCATTGGAGCGCTACCTTGCTGGGCGGAAGGACTGACTACACCTTTACTTGACGGAGTCGAGTTCTTCCCACCCCGGGGTATGATGAGGACATCCCATGTCTCACCTTATTTTTTTCGAGTCCTAGCATGTAATTTTATTTTTCCTTGAGTCTTATCTTTGTAATTTTTCTTTTAATTGAGTTAATTAGCTAGGTTAATGGGTCATTAGGCTAGTTTGATTAGTTATTTATTGGGCCCAATTAGATTGGCTGGCCCATGGGCCCCCCTTGGACCTTGTGGTCATTTAGTTAATTGCTAAGGGTATTTTGGTCATAGGAAAAGTGGGTTGCCTATAAATAGGACCCATCCCCTCTCATTTGGAGAACACTTGATGAAATTTGGAATAGAAGAAATCCCCCCCCCCGTCCACGCACCCCGACACTCCCCATCCAACCCGAAAAGTGGGTTTTATGATGTGTTATGTTGATTTGAATCTTGTAATTTTTATATTAAAAAATTTATTAAAAAGAGCTGATGAAGACACTCAGATCCAAGGTTTGCCGACCCGGCCGACCCGGTCACGGCGCGGGACGGGTCGGCCGGGTCGCACAGCGACTCGGTCCGCTCCCTCGGGCTCCCGGCGCGTGATTTTTTATTTTTTTTAAAATTTTTAATAAATTTTTTTGAAAGATTAAATGTTATATATATTTAAAAATATTAGAATGTAGATTTTTTTTACGATAATAGATCCATACTAAATTACACATAATTAATTATATAAAAATTACATATTACACCGCTTAATTAAACATCATATTATGTATAATACATAAAAATCTATTTCAATTACTAAATATGTAAAAGTAAATAGTGACATAATAATGACATTCATTCATGAAGTATAAAATATAAAAACTCACTAATCCTCATCATCTTTGAAGCCCGAATCCCAAAACTCACTCATCCTCCTCATCTGTATAGCCCGAATCCAAAAACTCACTAATCCTCATCATCAGTGAAGTCCGAATCCCAAAACTCACTAATCCTCGTCATCAGTGAAGCCTGAATCCCAAAACTCATCATCAGATACATGAGACTGATCACCTGTATAATCTAACTCTATCCTAGTGGGTGGAGGTACATGTGGATGGGACTGAAAATATGTAACCATCTACACAAATGATGGGTCGTGTGCTGCGGTGGAGGGTACATGAAAATCTGTAAAAAAAAGTCCTCACTACATCTATAGCTTCAATTCTATCATGTGCGACTGCTGCTGGTGCTGGTGCTGCTCGAACTCTAGACGTGGAGGAAGATCCTACTCCGCCCTGTGCTCGTGGTGGAGGTACCCAGGACGTAGAAGAAGATGTCCTGGGTGTGCTACGAGAAATGTATCTATCCTGTAACTGTGTCCGAAAGGAATGTCGGACATCTCCCGAAACTTAGTTGCATGCACGAACATCGTGTCCCACTCCCGCAAGGTGCTCCGCAAACCTGTGTATGCCGGTGACGCGATGTTCGCAGTATCTACAGTGCACATGTCCATCACCCTCAACAGAGTATCCATGCTCCCATATAGGGTGACGCCGTCCGTCCATGATGACCTGCAAATGATGTAAAAGTTTACATTAGTGATTTCAATGATAAGTACAGAACTCTATATATAAATAAATATATAATTAATTATTAGTTAGTTATATATATAACCAAATGATACATACTAATTAAGAGTATGGACCCAAACTGGGCCAGTGCCCATCTCCAAATAATTTGACATTAAACGTGGTACGCACATAGGACAGATAGTCTTCATAGCGCATTGAACCTGAATAGTTCTCCCAATACATGCGTATGTAGTATTCATACTGCTGCGAACCTT
This sequence comes from Amorphophallus konjac, assembly GCA_022559845.1. Classification (NCBI taxonomy): domain Eukaryota; kingdom Viridiplantae; phylum Streptophyta; class Magnoliopsida; order Alismatales; family Araceae; genus Amorphophallus; species Amorphophallus konjac. Next base: position 386,093 of record JAHNEJ010003651.1, read on the forward strand.
GTGCGTATACGACCTCTACTGGCGCAGCTGCGGCATAAGGATATGGATACGATGTGAAAAATAAACTACTGTTATCTGAGTCGCCATGATACATTGGCTATTGCGGCCATGACCGTCCATACGAGATTCCAGATCCCTGGGAGTCATGTGTGCTCATGCTCTCAAAATCAGACAACATGCCTTGATAGCTGGTACTGTCTGCAACCAAACTTCCATAGTAGGGATCCCAATGATCAGCTGCCCGTCGCTACCGTGGAGCACCGTGGTCCTCATCTTGCGTGGCATGTGTGAAGTGCTGCTCCTCTGTCCATGCGGCATGTTGACGGCCCCCATGACCTCTACTATGACCACTGTTGTACTCTCTGCCACCAGCACTAGTATCCTCACCACGACTCCGTTGACCACCTTCACCACCGCCACCTCCATGGGATGAAGACCCTGTCGGTGTATTATCATCATCGGAGTCATGACTCCCACTGATGCGGAGCTCAACAGAGGGCTTGGGAGTGTCGTCATCTGCATTGGGATCTAATGTCTCCATGTCTGCAACATCTATCGGATTTAATGGTGGTCCCTTGTCCTTCTTGCTGGTGAATAATGTGGTCCATGATGATTTTTTCTTCTGTGGAGCAGGGGGCGGCTTACCTGCTACATGTTGTGTCCCTCTAGATGCCTGAGAAGTAGAAGCCTTCTTAGATAATTTTTCAACTTACTTTCTATTGTGTAAGTCTATACGTATACCTGAGATGACTTATTGGGTGCCTTAGATGTTGAGCGTCGTGGCGCAACAGACTGAGATGGTTGTTTCGATACTACCGAAGACTACACAATTGAAAGAAGAATATATTCTATTACCAATGAATTATATATTAACAAATGTAGAAATGACAATATAATTTTACCTCTCTAAATGAGGAACTCCCCCTAACCTCTCTTGAAGTGGATAATCTTCTTGGTTCCGCAGATATTGAATGTCGCGGTTCCACAACTCGGGACCACTGTTCTCCCGCAATATTGTCATTTGTCGTACCGACCTGCAATATATTTCTTACATCATCATACATCAATATATGACTACACTATCTAATGAAATTTGCGATTCAATTTTCATGTATTAATTCACCTGAGGTGGCTCATGACGCTCAATTGATGGGGGTTGCATCAATCGCTCCCATACTGTATCATCGTACCCATAGGATGTGTCTCCACCCCCAATGACGAGGTCTTCATCTAAATTAACTTCATCATCACGTCCCGTTGCTGACTCGTCACCACCCAAATGCACATGGGTGTCATCTCCCTCCCCTACTGCCTCTTGTACAGCTGATGCGAGAAAAGTATTAGGCCGTGGTGTCTCGCCAGGTTCTTCAGCCTCCTCGTCCAATTCTGACTCACCACGCTCGGTTGTGGCTCTTGCAACCCATGCTACCATAGGGTCATCATCGTCTCGCAAGTACACAGCATCCGTTGGGTCGTAATCTCCCTCTCCTCTCCTTGTATCCATTTGTACATGCCGGACCTTTAGCCTCATGTTGTAATGAACATACACCATTTTGTCTAGCCTGCGGTGTGTTAGCCAATTCCTCAGCTTAGTATGCAAGAAGGAGAACGTCGACCAATTCCGCTCACATCCACTCGACGAGGATGTTTGCGATAGAACTCTCATTGCCATCTTCCTTAATACGGGTGCACTTGTGCCGTAATTTAGCCACCACTCAGCTGTGTTTAAGATAGATCACGTACAATATAATAATTAGATGTAAAAATTACTTCTCAAGATATAGAAGGTACATTGTGAAGACACATTACCTGGGTCGAGTCTGTCATGACTGGCCATGGCATTAGGTGTCGCAAATGAACCAATTGCCTCTCTAAATATTTTCATCTGCATTATCAAAAATATGAAGTGTATATTTCATTTAATATTATCAATGTTAAAATATCCAAGTATACCTCATTCAACGCATCAACAACATCTATTGGGGTGAAAGACAACCGGTCTACCACAATGTTGACCGATTCTATCAACGTATCGTCATAAGCAAGGCCCCGAGCATATTGGAAGGCCGGATGTAGATAGTACGCTGCAATCGTAAGACAATGAATTACATATTAGTATCAACTGAAAATCACAGCTCATTGATTGGACGAGAATGTAAGTGTTTACCTGCCATGTGAAGATCGCGGCTCATTTGTCTGTCCCATCTGTCCTCCACAATCTCTAGAATGGTGGGTCCATATTTTTTGGACGTTGTAAGGATCTTCCGCTTGGCAGCTTCTATTTTGTTGTACACCAACCCCATGGTTGGTACTCTATCCCCATCCACACATCGCAGTACCTCATACAGTGGCTCTACCAATGACACTAATACCTTCACTCTATCCCAAAAATTCGAGGTGTTGACAATCCCCTCGACCTCCGCCCCTTCACGTGAAGCAGCAAAAGAGGAACTCAGCCAGGTCTCACCTCTAAACATTTGCTTCAACCCATCCTTGTGCTTCAGTAGGCTCTGCAATGTGATGTACTTGGTGGCAAATCGTGTAATGCCAGGCCTCAATAGTTCGCCGCCACAATGCTCCCTCATCCATGCCAATACAAGTATGTGGTTGTAGATATATTTCATGATTTTTTGTGCCACCTCGACCATAGATTTTACCATACAAAGTTGCCCAATCTTCTTCAGCATCAGATCTACACAATGTGCTGCACAAGGGGTCCATAAAATGTGCCGTTTTTTCTTCATTAGCTCCTCCCCAGCCTTCTTATAGTTCGACCCATTGTCAGTCACCACTTGCATAATGTACTCCTCCACAATCTCAGTCACCACTTGCTCCATCAATGACAAAATATATTGGTGACTGTGAATTTGACTAGACGCATCCACTGATTTGTGAAAGAATACCTGTCTGTCACAATAAACAAGGAAGTTGATCAGGCTAGATTTTGTGGTACCTGACCATCCATCACACATCAGTGTGACTCCGTACTTTGTCCTTTTCTGCTTGAACGAGTCAATGTAACTCTTGATCTCAGCAACTTGTTCATCAAGATATACGCCAGCCAATTCTCTCGCTGTAGGTGGCTGCACGTGTAGTCCAGGGACCTGTGCTTCCTGAAACATTGGCTTGTAGTAAGGGCTATTGGCTGCATTGAAAGGCAGACCCGCGTGGTGCCACCATTTTGCAACAGCCTGACCAAGTTTCCATTTAGGTCCCTTCTGGGCATATGCATCGTCCATCCTCGTTTGCTTGCCATGCTCTCGGGATAGTACACCGAGCTGCACATCTTCAATGTTGATCGATTGTGTCCTTTTTCTTTGTGTCCCCGAGTCACCAGTCAATAAACTCCTTATGCCTCGTGGTTGTCGAGTCGTAGATGAACCACCACTCCCTGATGCTCCGGTCCTCGCCGCCTCGTGACTACGGACTATAGTCTCCTCGGGATGTCTTGACTCTTCCCTGCTCTGACGTACTGCCTCACGAAACTCAGCTTCGTATGGATCGTTTATAGTGACATACACATTAGCCTGCTCAGTACGTGCTTGTTCGTCTTCGTCACTGGGTGTCCATGCACATTCCTCCTCTTTGCTGCCGCTTGCTATTCCGCTCACTACCGCTTGATCCCTTTTCTTCTTTTTTTCCTTTTCTTGCATCTCAGCTCTCTTCTCCCGCAGGTGCCTAGCCATTGTAAGTTTCACATCTCTAGGCACATGGGTACACCGAGCAACCTCAGAGTATCCTGCCCCGGCTCCTCCTGCCAAATGCTTCTTCAACCGAGACACCCCTCCTCCCTGGTGTTCTATTTTACAATAGTTACAATGCCAACACCTACGGTTGCCATCCAACAAAACTCCGTGTGAGCACCCAATATCATTTGTTCGTTCCTTAGGAGCCATAGAGTGCTATCTCCTAAAATTAAGAAATTCAAATTATGAAAATATATTATTTCCCATCTACAACTAACAATGAACATAATTTCATTATTTGCGTATCATGTAAGACTAAATTCAATATTTAATACATCTTCATATAATTTAGTTCAAAATAATATCATTATTTCTATAACATACATATAAGGTTAATATTTATAACTAATTAGATATTTAAAATTACATCTCTAATTAGATATTTAAAATTACATCTCTAATTAAATTACATGCCACATATAAATTATAAACATCTCTAAATAATTTACATTATACATATAAATTAACTTTAAAATTATTTATAAAATATTCAACACTAAATTAAATTACATTATGCAATTCAATTAACTAATATACATTATGCATTTAAAAATATTTTACATCTACAACTAATAATGATATTAATATAAGTATTTCTACAACATACAATACTAAATTTAACATTTAATATTACATTTAAATTAAATCTAATAGTTAAACATGAATTGAATAACACATCAAAAAATAAATTTATTTCTACAACATGAATTAAATATTATTTATATTAATTCTACAAAATGAATTAAATAATACATAATCAAAATGATATTTATACAACGTAAATTAAACAAAAATTATATTATTTGAATAACATGAATTAAATAATACATTAATAATAATATTAAATAATACATTAATAATAATATTAATTAAAAAACCAAAAAAATTAAACAACCCCCCCTCACCCTCCCCGCCCCCCACCGGAGGTGGCGGCGGCGGTGCAGACGCTCCCCCTCCCCCTCTCACCCTCCCCCCTCTCACGGTGCCCGCGACGCCTGCAAACGCCTCCCCTCCCCGACGCCCGCAGACGCCCCCCTCCCCCCTCTGATGGTGCCCGCGACGCCCACCGCCCGCAGACGCCACCCCTCCCCGACGCCCGTAGACCCCCCCTCCCCCCTCTGACGGTGCCCGCGATGCCCGCCGCCCGCAGACGCCCTCCCCCCTCTGACGGTGCCCGCGATGCCCGCTGCCCCCCCTCCCCCCTCTGATGGTGCCCGCAACGCCCGCCGCCCCCCCTCCCCGACGCCCGCAGACGCCCCCCCTCCCCCCTCTCACGGTGCCCGCGACGCCCGCCACCCGCAGACGCCCCCCCTCCCCCTCCCTGACGCCCACAGACGCCCCCCTCCCTCTCTCACGGTGCCCGCGACGCCCGCATACGCCCCCCCTCACCCTCCCCCACCCCCGCGGTGGCAGATCTACACAATCCTCACCCTCCCCCACCTCCCTCCTCACCCTAAAACAAAAATTGAGGGCACCTACCTCTGATCGCCGGTCGTCGCTGCCGTCCGGTACCGTCCGCCGCTGTCCGCCGCCGCTCTGCACCGCCCACACCCGCCGGCCACCGCCTTCAAGCCGCTGCGGATGCCAGACCCGCCCGCACCCCGGCCCGCTAAATGGGCGACCCGGCACGTACGTGCCGTCCCCCACGAACCACACTGGGCCCGCCTTGACCCGCTCCGGTACGTGGCGGGACGCACGGGACCATGCGGTCCAGTGCATCCCGGCCACGACCCACCGCCCGTGCGACCTGGCGCCCGCCTGGGTCGGGTCGGGTCGTGCGGGTCGGTGCTGGTCGGGGCGGGACAGCAAACCATGGTCAGATCGAGTCGAATCTGACTCAAGCGTACCATGCTGGATCAATGTGGATCTGAGTCGACGAAACCTAGATAGAATTATTTTATCTTTTGGCTATATGGTCGGCACCTACCGTGCCAATGCTTAATGGTATAGTATGCTTTAGTGCATTAGTGTGCCATCACCTGTGATTTTTTTTGTTTTTGACTCCCCTGCAACACATCGTGATCTCCTCCTCACTTTCGAGAATCTCTTCTTCCCACCTAATGGGCCCTCTCCTCCAGCCTCCCACTCTGCTAGCCTCCACCTCCCTAGACCAGCTGCCACTGGATCCACCTCGTCGCGCTGCCAGAGCATCTCAACTCAATGCACTCTCTCAGTCTCAGGCCGGCCTCACCCTCGGCCGCCGCTAGGCCACCGATGACCCGATGCCGGATCGTTGCGTATCGGAGTACTAGTTTCCCTTTGTTACGATCTAGAATGTTTGACACGCACTGATCCGATGCATCATGGCAAACCTGGATCTCTGGGGACTTTTTTTGGGTTTTACATATATACCTTGTTATAAGTAAAATTGTATGAAAATCTATCTTATGTTTACATTTACATGTGTACCATATTCTAGGGGATAAGCGTGATTGTTACGACAATATTCCAAGGGATGAAAATGTGAGTTATGCTAACACGCGTAAGACTCGGGCTACACTGAATTACACAGGATATAAGGAACCTTACTCAGATTGGGCTGGGTGAATACTATGGGTTCTGTTACAGTACAAATGAAGTGACGAGCTTGGAGATGCATGCCAAGCCATTTTTCTTATTTTACTTGAACGAAAAATACAAACTGCATTACGGTAGCAGACATTACACATGCGAAGAACATAGGACACGTAGCAGATTATTTAATTATGAGTTTGATCGACCAATTATTTATCTCCCATCATCAGATGAGACTATAGTATGGAATTGCTACTAAGCGAAGGTTTCTCTTTGTCCGAGCTACAATCCCCGGTGTTTCGTCCGTGCCAAAATCCTCCGCCCTCATCTTACTGGGCAAATCCCAGTCAAAGCGATCAGTAGATTGGCGAGCGCCAGCTCGACGGCACACATTGAAAAATTGATTCTCGGGCAAATCCTCCTCCCGGCACCAAAGGGAATGTACTGGAAATCATTTCCTCTGAAATCTATCTGGCTGTCTAGGAACCTCTCTGGTCGGAACTCCTCTGGGTCCTCCCAATGCGATGGATCCCTTGCGATGGCCCAGGCGTTGATTTGGATCGTCGTCTGCTTGGGGATGTCGTAGCCGTGAAGCTGAGTATCTTCCATGGATTCTTGAGGAAGCAAAAGAGGAGCGGGAGGGTGGAGACGGAGGGCCTCCTTGATCATTGCTTTCAGATAGCTCATGTGGATGATGTCATCCTCTGTCGCCAGGGGTTTCTGTTTGATGACCTCCTTGACCTCGCTCTGAGCTCTCTCCATAGCCCCTGGGTTCTTCACGAGCTCTATCATCGCCCACTCTAGGGTCGCGAGTGTTGTTATTGATCCAACTTCTACCATCTCCTAGATCAAAGAGGTCTCAAAATTATGAGAATCTGAGAGAGCTTTAAATTTGGTGGCTTAATTATTGCATGGTAGCCAAACACAGTACCGCAGGTTCGTATCTACCGATCATTTATAAAAAGAGCAAGGTATATCAAATGCATGAACTAAAGGAATTCCAACCCAGGCCAATCAAATGTTTCCATCATGATCTCTTAGATTGAATTGCATGGAAACTAGCTAGCATGCCAAATCATGAGTAATGCTTTGTGCATCGCATGCGGTGCACAAAGTCACGTCATTCTGCAACTCATGGCAGCGATTAGTTCACGTTGGCATATACCACTTCACCGGTCGGACGAACTGAGACATGCTCTGATAGATTTGAAGACATTGTCAACTCATTAGCATTAAATTGTGTCATTCCCGCACAAGTCTCGATTTTTGGCATACCGAAAATGCCCTTCTGTGATGTATATATTAAAGCCTTCATTTTAGAGTAAAAAGCATTACTCTTCATTTTATTACTACCGCGGGCTTCAGTTTCTCTCTATGAAGACAGGATGGAGGTCTGATCAGGAGACGTATTCAAGGCTCTGCGGAGCGAGTGAGGTAGAAGGAGAAAAACGGTACCTGCTACAGCATCTTCTCCTTCCATTTACTTTGTTTACCCTTTTTCTCCGAAGTAAATGTGTAACTGAAACTGGAGGAAGCGTATTCAATGTAAAGTATATTGCAACAGTATTAATGACAGATGGTAGACTGTTTTGTTGAAGAATAAATAGATGGAGTACTTGTTGTTACACATTAAATATGAAGCTCCAGTTAAGATAGTCTATCTCATTAACTGGAGCCTTACTGAACATTATTCACTCTAAACGCCCATATGTCCCCCTTTTGCCATCTTAACAGGGGTGAAATATTTTACATATTACATAGGGGTGAAACATTTTGAAGTGGAGTGAAATATTATGCTCCGTAATGACTCAGGCACCCTCAGTTATATTTCTTTTGCCTTCTTAACAAGGGGGAAATATTTTGCAAATAATTGAAATTTTTTGCACAGCAGTGAAACATTTTGAAGTTGAGTGAAATATTCTGCTCTTGCATGACTCAGGCAGCCTCAGTTATATTTCTTTTACCTTCTTAACAGGGGTGAAATATTTTGCATACAACTGAAATGTTTTGCATAAGGGTGAAATATTTTAAAGTGGAGTAAAATATTCTGCTCTTGCATGACTCAGGCAGTCTCAGTTATATTTCTTTTGCCTTCTTAATAGGGGTGAAATATTTTGCACAGGGGTGAAATATTTTGAAGTGGAGTGAAATATTCTGCTCTTGCATGACTTAGGCAATCTCAGTTATATTTATTTTGCCTTCTTAACAGGGGTGAAATATTTTGCATCCAACTGAAATATTTTGCATATAGGTGAAATATTTTTCACTGGAGTGAAATATTCTGCTATGTAATGACTCAAGTAGCCTCAGTTATATTTCTTTTACCTTCTTAACAGGGGTGAAATATTTTGCATACAACTGAAATATTCTGCTCTATAATGAACATTTTAATAGTCATTTGAATTCATTTTATTTCATTGCTAGTACATTATATCTATTATCTGTACAAAATATTTCATTGATACAGTGCACTGATAATTCCTTAATTATGTATTACAGTCTTGTACAGTATATTTCATTCTTATTACAGTGGATTTCATATATAAATAATATATTTTAGTATTGCAGATGCGATGGAGAAGCCTACACCTTTCGTTGACATCAATGAATGTGAAATTTTAAATACACCTACGAAAAATGTTGAGAAGCCTGCACTGTGTGTGTTCCCACCAGAAATAGGAATAGAATTTGATATAGGGGAAGATGTCCACATATTTTATAATGCATATGCAAAATCAGTTGGATTTGACATCACTACATTATGCAGTCTCCTACAAAGGAATACAAAATTTCAAGCATTTAGGTTGTTGAAAATTTAGGATGTCAAGGAGAAATCCTAACAGTGAGTGCCCAAGAGACTCTCCAAAAGTGAGTTGTCCTGCATCAATAAAGGTAAGACTTCTCACAAAGAAAGGGAAATGGACAATAGCAGATGCAATCATTGAGCATAACCATGACCTAAATCCACTGTCGGGGACATACCTTAGGTCACATCGAAAAATATGTATGCCGAAAAAGGCAGAAATTAAGAACATGCGTACGGTAGGAATCCCAACATCTCAGATAGTGTCTGCACTTGCTAGAAGAAAAGGTGGAATTCAACATGTTAACTTTACAGAAAAAAATTGTAAAAATTTCTTAACCCGAGAGCGTCAGACGTAACTAAAAGAAGGAGATGCATAAAAATTGCATAACCATTTTGTCAAACAGCAAATGAGTAGTCCAATATTCTTCTACATGATGGATTTGAATAATGATGGACAGCTAAGGCATGTTTTCTGGGTGGATGCAAGGTCAAGATTAGCTTGTTCATATTTTGGTGATGTAATATCTTTTGATACTACTTACTTGACAAACACGTATGAGATGCCATTTGCTCCATTTGTCGGAGTTAATCATCATGGTCAGTCAACCCTACTTGGTTGTGCACTGCTTTCCAATGAGAAGACGGAATCATTTGTTTGGGTATTCAATTGTTGGTTAAAGGCAAATGGTGGAAAGCAACCAACTGCGATTATTACTGATCAAGACAAATCCATTGAATCAGCAGTGAGGGAGGTCTTTCCTAATGCTAGGTATCGGTTTTGTTTATGGCATATATTGAAAAGCATATATGTGAAGCAAACAAAGGTTTTATGGAGGACTTCGATAGCTGCATCTATGATTCAATTTCTGTGCACGAGTTTGAAGAGAAGTGGGAAGAGTTATTGTGCAAGTATGAAGCATGTAGAGAGAATGAATGGTTGAATCAGTTATACGAATGTCGTGTCAAATGGGTACCATTATTTTTGAAGGATACATTTTTCGCAGGTAAAACATGTTCTACTGGACTTATCTTTGCATTATAATGATACATTTTGCACTGCTAGAATAGACTTTGTCCTAGATTGAAGCATAATGCACAGAAATGCATTGCGTTAGAATGGAGCATAGTACACTAATATTTTTCTGTAATCTTAATAAGTTGGTTTCATATTTTTTTGCCAGGAATGTCAACTTCTCAACGAAGTGAGAGCATTAATCACTTCTTTGATGGATATGTTCATGCAAAGACCACTCTCTCTGAGTTTTTTGAAAAGTTTGAACTTGCATTAGAGAGTAGATATGATATTGAGAATGAAGCGGATGTTAAAGGTATGGAGACAATAGCATACCGGAAGACATCTTCGCCCTTAGAGAAGCAGGCATCCAATATATACACAAGGGCAATTTTCAAAAAATTCCAAACAAAATTGGTAGATATTGCATCATGTCACCCAAAGGTAATTCACAATGAAGGTTCAAAAATCACATTCGAGGTAAAATCTTTTGAACAGATTAAAGTCAAAGGAGTTGGAGCTGACATTGTTAAGGATTTACTAAAATAATATACAGTGTATTGTGATGTAGTTGGTGAAGTAGTTTTATGCACTTGTCGATCCTTTGAATTTAAAGGATACTTGTGCAGGCATGCACTAGTGGGACTTCAATACTGTGAAATTTTTCAAATTCTTGAGAGGTATATTCTAAAGCGATGGACGAAAGAGATGCGCCAGCGTCACATGCTAGGTGAATTTAACAAGCCAAGCGATGGAAAAGATTCAAGGGGAGGTCGGTATACACATTTGTGTTACCGACTGATGAAAGTTGGTGAGGTTGGATTAGTGTCAGAAGAAGTATATGAACTCCTATTAGCTGAGCTGCCAAACCTAATGTCTACACTGAATGGATGAAAACACTTCTCATATGCATCAAAAATGATCAAAGATGTTGGTCCTTCAGGTGCAGTGAAAGACCCTCTATGTACCAACTTAGAATTGATTGTGAAAGATCCATCAATTATCGCAAGGAAAGGAAGGAAGAAAGAAAAAAAAATACAAAGTACAATTGAAAAGTGTCGAAGAAAATCTAAAAGATCAAAGAAATGTAAAGCATGTGGCAATGATGATGGGACGTTCGTTCGTAGCTGGAAATTAAAGTCCAATGTTACTGTCAATGTCGATATTTTAGGAGCAAATAATCTCAATCATACCTTTCCTGTGCAAGTATGGACTACAGAACAATCTGCTATGATGATTGATGGTACATGCACACTATCCAGTAATGTAATGTAGCGACGTTGGTTGGATTATGTTGTGTCCCTATCCCTGTTATTTTGATGATGTCAATCTTTATGACTCATTCTTTAGATAACCTTCATGTAACCTTGTTGGGTATTGATGATGACAATTTAAATGACTCATTTTAGATATAATTTTAATGCATTCATGAGTCTTTGATGATTGTTTTGATATGCATAAACGCAAGTCAACGTAAGAAACTCAACAGTCAATGCCAACTGACAGCAAGTCAAAATCACTAGTCAAATTTGAGTAAGCCTCTGACGGCTGATAATGGATTTGCTGATCCAAATGGCCTGGTGATACTAGACCGACGGCTGATAATTCAGATCAACAGAAGAGCTAGAATCCACTCTAGCGTTTCTGATGCCATGGAACATTATCTACCTTTGCTGATCTTGTTCATCAGAATCAATAACTATGATTTTCTTGCTTGCTACCTCATCCTGGTCTCTCTGATAAGAATCACCACTGGTTGATCATGGCCATGATGCAAACAGATAATTCATGAATTATGTACATTACAAATGTAGTTTTTCATGTTCCTTTGTGACACTTCCATGTTTTCCTTGGCCAGGCCCTCCAAAAGTTTGAGTAGAGCAAAAATATCACTATTGTTTGCAAAATGACCTGATCTTACTCTATTGTCGGCGGGGTTGCTTCCGTAAATGCAATGTAAAGACCCAGACTCTTCAGAAGAGTTCTCAACATTGAAGTTTCTCATTCTGTATACAATTAGTGCTCTCTGTGAGGCCATTTTCTATTCAAATCCCACTTTTTTTGAGAGGCTCATCACCCTTTACTGGTTTCATCATTTTTTTGCTCCCCCCCACTCTCTGCTTTGCTCACCCATATTTATGAGAATTTGGGTTTGCCACAACATCCCATTGCATAGTCAATGAAGCTTCCTTTTGGTATCAGCTGCAAGCCAGTGTGATTTCAGCAATCTCAGAGATTGTGCTGGTTATTGGAGCTTCATACACATCAGTCCTCATCAATTGGAACTTCATGTTCAAATGATCCTGTGCAATTATCATGAATACTCATGTTGTAGAAGCTCATGTTTGGTCTGGGAACTCCCTTTCCTTTTCACCCATGCATGATTGCATATGATTGTTCATAGTAGGTACACATTCAAAGCGGGCTTTGATCTTCACAATTTTACCTAAGCATCAGCCCTCCACATGTGTTTATTTCCTACCAGCCACCTCCTTGATTTAACTAAGAATTGGGATGTGTTCACTCATTGGATTCTTCTTGATGTGCATTAGCCCGAACCAGAATTCCGCCCTTGAATCAGTGAGTCCTGTGATCAGAATTCATAATTTTCTATTTTTCTTTCTTTATTTCTAATTTTGGTTTCAACGCTAGAAGGTCAGTGCATGTTACTGTTCCATTAATAAAAGGTCGGTGCATAGTCTGTATGTTTGCATACAAAGTCTTTGGCATTAGAGTATGTTTTACCTTACACTGCTCTGAGCATAAGGTCTGTGTTAGTGGACCATTCTTTGAGCACTAGTGTTAACACCCGTTTTATGCCGATAAGTGGAGTCGTTTCTCTTACTCCCATTAATTGATGCCCTAAGTTGACCATCATTCATTGGGCCATTATTTTGTGGCACGTCCTGGGCCCATTTTATGGGTAGCATTCCTCCTTGGTAAAGACCGTATCGGTTCAGGGCTTATTGGACCTTGGCTTTGATTAATTGAACGGGTTTTATGAAAGTCAAGTATCCAAGAGCATGAACGGTCCAACATCAGCCATTCAGTACTAGGGCGGTTGAACCCACACCGTTCATACATTTTGGCTAATTTCTAATGATTTTTTGAATATTCACCGACAGGCTTTTGTGCGGCCCTATCAGGCCCGTTCAAACAAATGGACGGGTTAATTCAAACCGCCTATATCTCATAGTCCTACGCGTGTCAATTTCTCAGATAATTATCCAATTATTTGAATTATCACCGATAGGGTTAGAACGGTCGATGGTTGGCCGCTCTACATTTGCACGGGCTTATTAGAACCGTTCATCTTTCAGTGTCCAACGGCGGACGTTTCGGTCAGTTCGAGCGATAATTGGGTTAATTTCTTGATTTTCTGAATTTTCACCGACAGTGTTGGACGGTCTCTAATGGACCGCCCATCAGCTTGAGCGGTCTATCGTAAGACTGTTCATCCTGTCGAGTGGTGATTTTTAACTGATTTTTATCCCTTTTATGCATGGTTTTATCCCTGACTTCTCTTGTCGATTTCTCTGTGGATAATCAACCTTTTTTGATGCCGTTTCAACTGGATAAAAGATTATGATAATATCTATGATTTATCTTTTATAATTTTGACCTAAAAATAGCTCTAAACCCTAGTTTCGGGGCTGACTTTCTAGGCTCTATAAATAGACCCTAATGGCCGGACTGAAGAGGGGGGGGGGATTTTTTTGGTCAACGGCGAAGCCCTGCCGCATTCTTGAGCGACCTAGTACCAAGGAGGGAGGCTTTCTACGTCCATATAAGCCTCTGGTTCAGGGAGTAGTTTGGTCTTGAATCTTTTAGTTTATAGTTTTCATCACTTTCATTTCATTGCATGCATCGTTTTCTCCATACTTCCCCATTCTGTCTCATTATCATGCACACATCCACCCATGCTTTTGTCACCCTAGGGGTTTAAAACCCCCAGGTATTTCCCTTGCCATTCGTTTATGTTCATTTCTTCTTATATTGACATTTACTACACCGTCAAGTTCTAATTTAGGTCTTTTCTGTGTGTTTCTTACGTTGTTTCGCAGGTCAGCAATCATCAGCACGAGGCCCATATCCTCTGGCCGACTGGAGAGGGTGGAGGTTGGACCCCTTGCAACTTACTGCGTGGTGGACTTGTGCGGTTTGCAGACAACCGTTCAACATCGTGTGCGGTGCAGAGAGCACCGTTCATCCTGTTGGTGCGGTCAACAGAGCGCCGTCCGTCCTCCGGTGGTAGTTCCTCCCGCACCCTCTGCAGCGCACTTAGGCGGTCTATCGTAAGACCGTGCATCCAGTAGGCGGCCCTCCAGGAGCCGTTCATCTCTCCAGCGCTGCAGCTTAGGCGAGTACTCCCCCTCTTTCCAAGGTACGGCGTGTCCATCACGTCCGGCACCTTGGTGGCGATCACGGTCCTTTTGTTCTCTATTCTCCTCTTATCCTTGTTATTTGCTCATCGCACATTGTTCCACTCATGATGCATATGGATCTTTAGTAGGAGGAGAGAAATATATCTACATCCCCTTTTGTGGCATCACAGTGGGACACCTAACGCCCATCGTGCTTTTGAGTTGCTGACCCCCCTTATTTGTTGTGCAAGTTTTCTTCTAAGAGCGATTTGTAGGTGGGATGCATTTTTTGCCTCCTGGGACGTGCGCGGTTTCTCCTGAGCCGCCCATACATAGGAGCGGTTGATTCTCCACCGTCCGTCCCCTACGGCCAGAGCCAGCTTCTCTCCTCTTTCCTGTCCGGGACGGTTCCTGACGCGCCGTCAAGCATTTGGAGTGGTTTGATTCCAGCCATCCATCGCTTCACTACAGGTACGCTTCGCTTTGTTTTGGTTGTAGGCACGCAGCTGCTGGACGACCGTGCAGAGGAGTGCGCAGTTGAATACAAACCGCTCTCCAGGTATTTTCCTGCCACTGCTGCCTCATGTTCTCAGTATCCTGTGATTATTCCATAGTTCTGCTGTTGTTTTCTCCTTGGATTACACGGTCCTAGACAGACCGTTTTACTCATGGAGCGGTCGCATAAGGGCCGTTCATCTTCTGTCACAGTGCGCTTACAGTCTATGTTGATTGTCATATTCTACGTGATTTACCGCTCTTGGTGCTAGTTGTTGATTTTCCCCCCTGCTCCCTCATCATAGTCGCGTTATCATTCTCTTTGTTGTTCATGCGTATGCTTGCTCATTGATTGATAGTTGCTAGGCTAGATTATGCATGCACCCCGGTGCGCATAGGAGCATCCATTTCTTCTCATAGTAGTTGCATTCCTACTGAGGTAGGGTTTCCTCTCGTCTCCATATTTCTTGGAGCCGACTAGGGACCTTGCCGAGGACCTCCGTATGCCCCCCTGAGTCGTGGATTCCCACACGGATGCCGGGCAGGTTGTACCACATCCACCACCAGTCTAGGGTTTACATCCGTGAGCGAGAGATCCTTGTAGATTCACACAGTTCCTCATTACCTACCCTAGTTAGGAACCTAGTGGTTGAGAGAACTTATACTTTCATTAACTCCCTAAGGTTCGAAGAGGAAATCAGAAGAAATTAACGAGCATCATTTAATAACTTGGTTGCCTAATTGGGCGATTCGGATCTCATCTCTTCCTTCCATTGCATGCTTGTGATTTGCTTTGTAGGTTTGGTCGGTTAGTTTTGTCAGTCCCAGTCCTAGGTGTCTTGGTGCATGTGGGATTGTCTCTTTCCCTCACGATCACCTCCTAGGGTTGGTTCTTATTTCCATTCATACTCCAACCCCTTGTTCGAGTCGTCATCTTCCATGTCGTCGTATGACTTCTCTCAGTCCCACGAGGACTCCCTTCCTGGTGGCCTTCTTGAGGACCCACCTAGGGTCGCCCACCTGCAAGGAGGAGAGGGGACTGCCCCTCCCCTCCCAACCATTCTTGGCGAAGGTTCCCAACCCTCTCTTTCAAATCTGTCCAATCAAAATTCAGCCAATCTAATCCTCAATATGATGGCCCAGCTGGACCCTACCCAGCTCCATCTCATCCGACAGGCTTTGCAAGGGGCCGATGCACCAACCTCAATTCCTTCTTATGGCACGACTACCGCTGCCATCCAGTCTCCCGCTGTTGGGACCACCTCTGTGGCTCCCATCGACCTTACTCCTGTCCGACCTCAGGCCCTTCGCTATTCCAATATGGAAATGGGCCAGACTTCCACCTCGCCCCATCAGCAGCTCGATAAGGGAAAGTCTCCAGTCTCCTCAGTTCCTTACCTTGATCCATACGCCACGATTTCTCCTTCACCACAGGCCCTCGTAGCCCCGACGGATCTCGTTAGGTTGCAATCAGGGACAACCCAGTTGGCTCATGCGGATATGGGACCTTCCTCGGCCCACTATCCCTCTTATGGGCTGCCCCCTCAATCAGCTTATCCTTTAACCACCTATCCAGGTATTGCTCCTTCTCCTCCTTCCCGGGAACAAGAAATTCTTGACAAATGGGCTGTTGTGCAGCAACAAATTGATCTCCTCCACAAGCGGGTCAGCCCGCAATCTCTTGTTGATGTCCCTATCCCTAACTTCAGGGACATTCATTTTCCTTCTCAGTCTGAGCTCCCCATGTACCGCAAATATGACGGGAATGGCAACCCGTTCATTCATGTCCGGGAGTTCTTATATGAGTCAGCACAGTTCCAGCAAGATGACCGTCTAATGGCTTATTTATTTCGCCGATCGTTGGAGGGGGTCGCCCTAGAGTGGTTCTATACTTTGCCCATAGAGGAGGCTGAAAGTTTTAAGACCGTCAAGGAAAGGTTCATCCAGAGATTTCAAGATCGGGTCGGACCCGAATATTCTTTTACTGACTTGGTAGCCGAGAAGATGAAGCCGGAGGAAGACTTTGCAACCTATGCAGACCGATGGAGGCAGATGGCCTCACGTGTGCCCGGGCAGATCCTGGAGGAAGAGAAAGTGAAGTTGCTGATCTCCAATGCCACGCCAACATTCAAGAACATCTTGACAATGAATGATATCTCAAACATGCACCAGTTATATAGCAGAGCTCGGTTCATACAAACCCAGTTCAAAGACTCCCGCATCCACTCCTTATTTGAGGCCCAGAAACCCAAGGCTCCCAAGAAATCCCAGGGCCCCGTCACTGAGGGAGTACAGATTAATGAGCAGGTCCAGGTTCAGTTCCCCCACCAGCCCGCTCCACCCCGCTTCCCCTAGCCTTCACGCAACCCCCAGTTTGCCACTACACAAGTTCCCCAGCCCGCCTTCCAAGTCCCGCAATATCCGCAACAAGCACCGCTGCCACCCCAACAGCCTCAGCGGCCGCCACAATACAACAATGTTCCGCCCCCCGCCGCCTATGGATCTGCTCGACCGAGTCCAAACAGGGCCCATTACCCTCCTCTTCCTGAAGCTTTGCCCGATATTTTCTCTGCCTTAATGTACACTGGTGATCTTCAGTTGCCTCCTGAGCGTCCAAATTGGAATCCGACATCCGATCAGTCTCGATACTGCATATTCCATCGGCAACCCGGGCATACGATAGAACGGTGCTATCAGTTCAAAGACCTAGTGTAAGACCTGCATGAGGGCCAGAGGATTGATTGGGCTCAGATGCACCAACTGATTGAGGATATCAAGCAAAGACAAAGACAGACCAGACCGCAGCAGGCGGCGCCCCAACAGTAACAGCAGCAGCAGCAACCCCAGCAGCAGCAGCAACAGCAACCCCAGCAGTAGCAACAAGACCTCGGGATCCATCACAATCCCATGCCAGTACATCAAACCGCTCCTCAGCAACAACAACAGCCGCCGGCACCGGCTCCCGCACAAGTGAGTATTGTCCAGCACCCAACCCCCAGCGCTGGGTGGACTTTTGATGATGAAACCCCCGCACACCTTCTAGCCTTCCACCACAACCATTCCCCTGCACCTGCTTTCCCCTCCATCCTTAGACCCGTCACTCTGACCACTATGCCACTCATTGCTCCCTCCACGCCACCCATTAAGCCCGTTATATTCCCCTCCGCTCCACCAGTCCCTTCGCCACCACCCACTGTACCCGCTGTCATTACCCCTCCGCTTAACCCTTCACCCATTTCCCTTCCACCAGGGCCCATTAGACCCACTTCTGCCATCCTCACCCCCATTACCACGCCTTTCACCAACTCCACCGGACCGAGCGGGGGTCCATCTCAGGCCGGGCCAGCATCACAGTGCGCCCTTCGGAGCGGGCGTCCATTCCAGAGGATTTTTTCCCCTTTCGGTGCGTCTGCACCTAACCTCCAAGTTCATTCCTCCACAGTTGAAACAGAAGAAGTAGACCCTGTGCCGGTCAAAAAATATGATTTATTGCAGCATTTAGACCGGATGCCGGCCAAAATCTCAGTCTTGCAATTAATCAAGAGGTCGCCACTACACCAGGACGCCTTGAAGACTTTCCTGCTGAAAGTTATGGTGAGCGAGGATGTGGCAGTAGATAGCTTACCGTCGATTTTGGCAACAATTACCAAGGGACCTTCCATTTAATTTTATGAATCAGAACTGGCACCCCCTGAGGCACGGCAGATGCCGTTGTGCATCACCATTTCCCTGAACAAAGTGGCCGTGGAGTCTGCCCTTGTGGACACAGGAGCATCAATAAATGTGTGTCCGTTAAGTACCCTCCGTGCCTGCAATATCTCAGAAGACATGCTCAAGCCAACACCGACTACAATAGCAGCCTATGATAATTCCAGGCGTGCTTGTCACGGGGTCATGACTATACAGGCCGAGCTAGGGCCCTTGGTCATGAACGTGGAATTTTATGTATTGGACATAGACCCGATGTTCAAAGCCATACTGGGTCATCCATGGTTGAACAGTTTAAATTCCATACCCTCCACTGCCCACCAATGCTTGAAGTTCCCATTCCAAGGGCGGGTGGTCAAGGTAAAAAGTATTTCCACAGTCCAAAATGTTGATGCCATAGCGGCTAAGATTCTCCCTACACTCTGGCCCACCAATATGCCGGTTCTGTTGGTGATGGATTTGAATTATTCATGGGCACATGCGTCACACAAGCCCACCACTGCGCCAGTCAATGTGAAAATCAAATCCAAGATTAGAGATTCCAAAGGATGGCAGATGATTTTGAAATTGGGTTATCAGCAGGGCTAGGGGCTTGGTGCACAGTTACAGAGCCGGACCAACCCCATTCCCTAAGGAAGGAAGATGGGCCGCCGAGGTCTCGATTACCGTGAATCCTCAATGTCAGTACTCGGAGACTCTGGGCCATTAACATGGGACTACCGGCAACATTTTGTAAAAGGGCCGTTACAGCCAGGTACCTTGAAGGAATCGCCGTCCAGTCTCAAAGAAAAGGCAGATGAAGCCTGTGTTGTCACTGAGCCACCACCGCCGCTGCAAAGAGTGGTTGGTGACCTAGAAGATTGGTCTGGTTGTTTTGAAAAGTTGTTTCAGAAAAAAAGAAAGCAAACCGAAGAAAAAGGAGACGCAACTGGTGAAGCGTTCTCCGATGCCATTGGCTCGCCAGGGGCCACGGGAAGTGGGGAGCTCTGCCATTTCTTACTCTATGTCCCCATCTCGTCTTGCCTCTTGGTTCCAACAGTTGGGGTTTGTTCCTCGTTCTCCTCCGATCCTGGTCGAACCACACTTCACGGAGAGGCCCGAAATTCTGTTTGTTCCTTGTGTTTGTGGGCATTGCCGGCCCAACGATCTTTCAACATTGTTTACTCCTTGATGCGGGACGGATGACCGACTCGGGCTAAGATGTACGACCGACTTGTGTGCGGCTAGCACTAGTATACTAAGGCAAGCTGGGCGGCTGACCACCGTGGTATTCTCCAGGTGGAGACGTCTCTCAACAGCGACTCTCTTGAGCCCGACGATCGTCCCTTGCGAGGGAAACGTGGGGGATCACGGCGATTAAGAAACCACCGTCGCCTAGGGTACCGATTCGAGTTCGGTGCTCGACTGGAGCTATGGAACGGGCGCTCACAACTCACAAATGCGGTGAATTTGAACTAGATATCGACCCTAATCTCACAATCGCAGCAATATAGAAAGTATACTAAACAGCAAATGTAGATGTCAGAATGAGCACGTACCGAACAACCCCGATATACAAATGAATTGCCTTTACAACTTTCAGAACTGAATGCCCACTCCACACAGGGAGGTATCGGGCTACAATGACTGATTTTGGGATTGCTGAAACCCGGGTTGACGGGCCACACTCGCAGGTGGCGAGGAACGCGTGCCAGAGCCGCTCGGGTACGCCGACAGAAAGCCGACCCGGTTCTACCCGCGTTGGTCACCCTGCGCAGCGAGCTTGCGGAGGCTTGTACGGCTAGATCCGATGCCCGATCGGAGGGCCGTTTGTTGGAGAATGTCGGCGACTGGATGTAGTATCTTCACTCTGAAGATTACGAACAGATGCCTTCAGATCTGGGCGCAGTGATGAATCTTCTGAGGTTCTGGTTTTGTGCTCACATAACTGCATAGAAACACGGTAAAATGTTGGGAAAATAGTTGTCGATGTCGGATCAGGGCGTTCCTTGGGGGAGATGGTAGGCGACGTCCAGTGAAAGAAATACTCTGAAGATCCCTCACATGGATCTTGGCTGGATGAAGCGGGGAAGGCTCTGAAAGTTGATTCTAGTTCTCAGTCGGGACTGCTCAGACTAGCCCGCGCGATCCCACGAGAACTGCCATCACGATCAGCACCGGTCACAGATCGAGGCAAAACCAGTAGCAACACAAAGAGGACTTGAACTACTACGATTGCTCTTCAGGAACCAGCTTCAGATTGCATCGTGGTTGGGCTGAAGAATTCAATACACAGTCATCTTCAGATCTGGGCAGCAATCTGGGGCAGATTTGTGCGCCTCCACGAGAAAAATCGCCACCATTTCTCACGAACTCCGATCGACGTGAAACCAAAGTTGAAAGTTTGCTAACTTGTAGAGGTATCACGGATAAATTTTGTGTAAGAAGATGATGAGAAGAGAAGAGGGATATGAGGTCGAGTCACACGACCTAGAACTGTCCTGTCACAGGACTGCAACCAAGAAATCACTCCCATGAGAATCACTCTCTAATGCACACTTCTCTTAACAAAACTTCATTATATTAAGCATAAACACTATACATGCCTTCTTATAGGGAAATGGAAGGGGTAGGGGGGAAGGGAGTTCGATGGATGCAAGGGGAATGGGAAGGGGGCTGCGCCCCTTTGATTGTGATGGGAGGGGAAGGTGACAAGGGGGAGGGGAAGCTTCCTCCCTTTGAAATTCAAAGGTAGGTGGCACCCATATATGGTAGGCTAGCAGCCATTAGACCTTGACCATCAGCCATCCATTAATCCATGTGGTGAATGGAAGTGGAAGAAATACAAAAAAAACACAATTCCTAGCCTAATAAGCCAAAAGAGGGGGCGCCCCAATCTTGGGCCTTGAATGGGCCACATGTGGCCATGGCTTAACCAATCCCATTCCAACCTTGATGGCTTAAGGCCAAATGTGGCCATGGCTTAACCAAGTCCATGAATGAAGAGAGCCCACTCTAGATTATCCAATCTAGAGAACCCATGTGGAAGGAAGCCCATATGGCTTATGGATCCATTAGAAATGGACCAAGGCCATTTCTACTTATGGAATGCTTAAGGGGCTTTAACAATTTGGCTCTTTAGGAGCCTTACAACCAGCCCATTAGCAAATTACATATACAATACCCTTTACAATCCCAATTCAATGTCAAAAAAGGTCCAAATTCAAGCCAAATTATCCCCATTTTGAAGATAAGCCGATGTAGTCCACTTGGCGCTCCGCGTATGGCACCGCCGGTTCGCCGACGTGTCACGTGATCGCCCTGGTGTCCGCACCAATTCTCCCCGGGTGGGAGAAACTCGACCCCGTCGAGTAAGGGTCCCGAAGCTTGCGCTCCCCGCATGTGATCAAGGTGTTGGTCATCGTGGGGCATCCTCGCCAACGCACTAGGACGTGTGGGTATGCGCCATTCCTTGTGGTGATCACCTGCTCATCCAGTATACAATCTATATGCATGCGTTGAGGCTGGAAAGGTGGAATCTCGGGTGAGGGGTCACTCCCAATAGAAAGATAAAGCTCGAGACTCACTAGGGATCACCGCGGGTTACAATATGCTACCAGAGGAAACATGGAACGTCGAATTGACACCATTGTCGTTCGGTAGTTCAATATCATACGCTTTCGGACCCACTTGTTTCTTAACCCGGAAAGGGTGGGGATCGTGGACTTAGAGTGGCTTTCGGTCTCCGGGCGGAAACCTGTCAGGTATGACCCTGATCTAGATGTACTCTCCCTTTGAATCCACGGATATGTAGCATGCATTGGCTACCTCCTTTTGCGTGCTTTGACTGGCCTTTTATTGACACGACTTAATGCAAACCATATGCATGAAAGAGAACAACGAGGGAGACAAACAAACACACACACATGACCTTAGACAAACCTATGGCTAGTCCGACCTACGCATGGACGATGGCGGACCAGGACACCCAAATGTGTGCCATGCATACACTAGATGCAACCAAAGGTAGGTAGGATGATGTACTCCTAGACACCCAAAAAGACACCATGCATGCAAGGACTTCCTATCAGATGTGGGTGTGGGTGGGCTAAGAGGTTCATCACCACTACATGTAGGTAAGGCATGCCATGCTTCCCAATAATCGAACCTATTGCTATGTGGAATTTGATTGGCCCGAGTGGGAAGAGAGTGGTAGGGGACTTCCTTGACAAAGTAGAAGGGAAGTGGTGGAGCACGAGGCCCACTAGAGAAGGGGTCGAATGGGTCAAAGAATGTATGACCCCCCGGTTCTTCCATTACATAGTCCCATGTCTGAAATTCATGAAGGTGATGGTCACCTCCATCCATCATGGTATATGGGACAGTGTATAGAAGATAGGGCTCCTCCCTCGGGATAAAAGGAGTGAAGTCGGGCTCGACCGGTAGCGGGAGGGGTAGAAGAACCTCCGTGGTAACATGACCCATGGTGTACACGGAGGTGATGGACCCTAAGGCGGGATGAGTGAAACTACGACCTGTGGGTCGGTCGAAGCCTGGAGCCAACAAGTGCGTAAATATCAATTACCGGTCTAACCCTTTAAGAAGGTCATCCAATGTATCCACATAGTGACTAGACCGGAAAGTGGTGTGAAATGAATTGATTGGCACTAGAGGTTGGATAGGGTCCATAGATGGGAAGGGAAGTGGGACCAAGCCATCCTTGAGCCAACTAACTAGTGGCTCGGCTATGTAAAGTGTACCTGTTAGAAATACGGGTGGCTCGGGCTTTGGTGGCTCCAAATGAGAGGGCTCCGAAATAAGATCGGAAGGTGAGTGTGATGGAGCTCTCATGGGTGATGAAGGAGGGATCTCCATAATGAGGAGAGGGCTTGGGGACCCCGTTGATGGGGCCGGGTTAAGACTACCGACGATGACCTCCTTAGGCTTGGGTAGGAGTACATCACTAGGAGTACGTGTCCTATCCACCCCATCCAACCAGTCCAAAATCATTTGCATAAGTTCGGCAACGGAGTGGGTTGGAATAGGGATATCATGATGGACTCGCCCGTAGTCAACCGTCCTAGGATTGGGTCTTGGCTATTCTACGTGTGGGACTCTTTGCCTCCGACTAGAACCCACTTGGTTGGAAGTGATTGGGTGGGGCCGGTTGGAGGTGACCGGTTGGGGCACGTAGACCTTCCTAACCTCTCTCTTCATGTCCCACCATGACGCGATGGGCCATTTCCCCCTAACCTCTCTCATTCTTTCGATGTAATCCCACTTTTCGACAGCCTCATGAAGAAGCCGCTCTTTGGCGAAAGAGAATTGTATTGCCTCGGACATAGTATAACAATCAAAGTAGGTGTTCATGGTGGCCTCCCACTTGAGGTAGATGCCCGGGTCATTGGAGCCAAAAACATCTGAGGCTTCAGCCCTACAGAAGCGGAGAGGATGGTTGCCAAGCCCATGGGTGGGCCAACGGTCATATAGCCTGGGCGACCGGGAATCCATGGGAAGTTGGAGAACTACATGTTAGACATGCCGACACTTGGACAAGACACTAGACACGACCCCAAAATACTAATGCAAAGTTGGCATGAGACTCGAATACACACTTAGACATGACTATGTTGGAATGCACTAACTAGGAACCTAGACTTAACCCACTATTCGGTACGCGGCGGAGCTAAGCGATCCGAAGATCACTCGTGCAAGTGTGCGACCTTCCCGATAGGCATAGCCTAACGTTCGTGTCGCACCTTTTGATATACCAAGTAGAGGAATGCAAATGCAACCTTGGACTTAAATGACCCTAGACTTGAACGACGCTCTGATACCAATTTGATGCGAGACGGATGACCGACTCGGGCTAAGACGTACGACCGACTCGTGTGCGGCCAGCACTAGCACACTAAGGCAAGCCGGGAGGCTGACCACCGTGGTATTCTCCAGGTGGAGACGTCTCTCAACAGCGACTCTCTTGAGCCCGATGATCGTCCCTTGCGAGGGAAACGTGGGGGATCGCGGCAATTAAGAAACCACCGTCGCCTAGGGTACCGATTCGAGTTCGGTGCTCGACTGAAGCTATGGAACGGGCGCTCACAACTCACAAACGCGGTGAATTTGAACTAGATATCGGCCCTATTCTCACAATTGTAGAAATGTAGAAAGTATACTAAAAAGTAAATGTAGATGTCGGAACGAGCACGTACCTCCACGACTAGTCGTGGGGAAGAATTCCCGGCCGATTTCCGAACAACCCCGATATACAAATGAATTGCCTTTACAACTTTCAGAACTGAATGCCCACTCCACGCAGGGAGGTATAAGGCTACAATGACTGATTTTGGGGTTGCTGGAACCCGGGTTGACGGGCCACACTCGCAGGTGGCGAGGAACGCGTGCCAGAGCCGCTCGGGTACGCCGACGGAAAGCCGACCCGGTTCTGCCCGCGCTGGTCACCCTGCGCAGCGAGCTTGCGGAGGCTTGTACGGCTAGATCTGATGCCCAATCGGAGAGTTGTTTGTTGGAGAATGTCGGCGACTGGATGTAGTATCTTCACACCGAAGATTGCGAACAGATGCCTTCAGATCTGGGCGCAGTGATGAATCTTCTGAGGTTCTGGTTTTGTACTCACAGAACTGCAAAGAAACACGGTAAAATGTTGGGAAAATGGTTGCCGATGTCGGATCGGGGCATGCCTTATGGGAGATGGTAGGCGACATCCAGTGGAAGAAATACTCTAAAGATCCCTCACACAGATCTTGGCCGGATGAAGCGGGGCAGGCTCTGAAAGTTGATTCTAGTTCTCAGCCGGGCCTGCTCAGACCAGCCCGCGTGATCCCACGAGAACTGCCGTCACGATCAGCACCGGTCACGGATCGATGCGAAACTAGCGGCAACACGAAGATGACTTGAACTACTACGATTGCTCTTCAGGAACTAACTTCAGATGGCGTCAGAGTTGGGCTGAAGAATTCAATACACAGTCATCTTCAGATCTGGGCAGCAATCTGGGGCAGATCTGTGCGCCTCCACGAGAAAAATCACCACCGTTGCTCACGAACTCCGATCGACGTAAAACCAAAGCTGAAAGTTTGCTAACTTGTAGAGGTATCACGGATAAATTTTGTGGAAGAAGAAAATGAGAAGAGAAGAGGGATATCAGTCACACGACCTAGAACTATCCCGTCACAGGACTGCAACCAGGGAATC
Organism: Amorphophallus konjac; assembly: GCA_022559845.1. NCBI lineage: Eukaryota > Viridiplantae > Streptophyta > Magnoliopsida > Alismatales > Araceae > Amorphophallus > Amorphophallus konjac. The sequence goes on from JAHNEJ010003651.1 coordinate 411,932, forward strand.
ACTCCCAAGAGAATCACTCTCTAATGCACTTATCTCTTAACAAAACTTCATTCTATTAAGCATAAACACTATACATGCCTTCTTATAGGGAAATGGAAGGGGTAGGGGGGAAGGGAGTTCGATGGATGCAAGGGGAATGGGAAGGGGGCTGCGCCCCTTTGATTGTGATGGGAGGGGAAGGTGACAAGGGGGAGGGGAAGCTTCCTCCCTTTGAAATTCAAAGGTAGGTGGCACCCATATATGGTAGGCTAGCAGCCATTAGACCTTGACCAGCAGCCATCCATTAATCCATGTGGTGAATGGAAGTGGAAGAAATACAAAAAAAACACAATTCTTAGCCTAATAAGCCAAAAGAGGGGGCGCCCCAATCTTGGTCCTTGAATGGGCCACATGTGGCCATGGCTTAACCAAGCCCATTCCAACCTTGATGGCTTAAGGCCAAATGTGGCCATGGCTTAACCAAGCCCATGAATGAAGAGAGCCCACTCTAGATTATCCAATCTAGAGAACCCATGTGGAAGGAAGCCCATATGGCTTATGGATCCATTAGAAATGGATCAAGGCCATTTCTACTTATGGAATGCTTAAGGGGCTTTAACAATTTGACCATTTAGGAGCCTTACAACCAGCCCATTAGCAAATTATATATACAATACCTTTTACAAGCCCAATTCAATGTTAAAAAAGGTCCAAATTCAAGCCAAATTATCCCCATTTTGAAGATAAGCCGATGTAGTCCACTTGGCGCTCCGCGTATGGCACCGCCGGTTCGCCAACGTGTCACGTGATCGCCCTGGTGTCCGCACCACTCCTCCTCCCCCTGGAGCTCAGCTCCATGAAATGTGGTTTTCTTCTTCTGATCCTTTCTTTGATTGCATATTTTCAGAATTGTTCCCCATGCAGTTACCTCCTCCTCCGTCTTCTTCCTCCTCTTGCTGCATGATCATCTCCGGCCTCCAAAAAAAATGTCAATTTCAAAACGGAGGTCTCAATGGAAGATTACGCTATGTTCTGCTCAGGTTCCCTGGGGCGCGAGACCCCTGTTTCTTTTCCAGTAGATTTCCTCTCTCCTAGGGTAAATGTACAGTGTGCAGAGTCTCCTAGGTTAGTCGAGTCAGTGGGAGTAGAGTCTAGTTCGAGTCTAGTAAGCCCATCCACATCTGCGGCGTGCCCCGTGACGCGTCATCCCAAAACCATTCCCGATAGGTTTCTGCAAGATCTGGCTGAAAGATGCCACGCCCTTCTGAAGTGCCCTGAATTTGTAGAACTCGCGATCGTCTTGGAAGATGGTGAAGAATTGGAAGGGGTATGGAGCAATGATAGACTAGGGGTATATGAAATCGTAAATGAAAAGGACCCAGCTGATGATGAGGAAAGTGAGGTGGGTGACACTGCCGATTTATACGCACAAGGCTTAAAGAAGTTTGACGAACCTTCCTCGGCAGTGGATGAGCCCACTAAAGAGATTAATCTCGGAACAGAAGAGGATCCCAGGCCCATACTTATTTTTGCTAACCTCCCTCCTCAGGTCGAAGAGGAGCTTATCAAGGTTTTGAGGGAGTACAGCGACTCTTTTGCCTGGTCCTATGAGGACATGCCAGGTCTTGACCCTGCACTGGTTGAACATCGATTGATCCTAAAACCAGGGGCAACGCCCGTTAAGCAGAAGGCGAGAAGATTCCACCCGCATATGGCCTTGAGAATTAAGGAAGAAGTTGATAAATTGCATAAGGCCAAGTTCATTAGAGTTGTACTATATCCACAATGGGTGGCAAACATAGTCCCAGTAATGAAGAAGGATGGTAAAATCCGGATTTGTATTGACTTTAGGGACTTAAATAAGGCATGTCTAAAAGATGATTTTTCACTCCCTCACATCGATGTCTTAGTTGACAACACAGCTGGATACGAAGCCCTCTCTTTCATGGATGGTTATTCTGGATATAACCAAATCCTTCTAGCTCTAGAAGACCAAGATACATTCACTACGCCTTGGGGCACATAGTGGTACGTGGTCATGCCCTTCGGATTGAAAAATGCAGGTGCCACTTATCAAATGGCGATGATGGCTATTTTCCACGATATGATGCATGTCTACTTGGAAGCTTACGTGGATGATATTCTGGTCAAATCAAGGTCTCAAGAAGAACACCCTGCCATTCTAGCCAAAGTGTTGCAAAGGGCTAGGGAATATAAGTTAAAAATGAATCCGAAGAAATGTGTATTTGGAGTTGCGTCAGGGAAATTGCTTGGATTCATAGTTAGTAAATGGGGGATTCAGATCGACCCAAACAAAGCAAAGGCCGTCATGGAAATGCCGCCGCCAAAGAACATTACTGAACTTCGAGGCTTGATTGGGCGTTTGCAATTTATAAGGAGGTTCATATCTCAACACTCGTAAAGATGCCGCCCATTTTGTGAACTGTTAAAGGCAGGCGCAAAATTTGAATGGAATGAACAATGCCAGAAGGCCTATGAGGAGCTTAAGGTTTATCTTTCTAATCCCCCGGTTCTACAACCACCCGTCCCTGGGAAACCCTTGATATTATACATTTCTGTGATTGAGGACTCCCTAGGAGCTGTCTTGGCACAGGAAGATGATGAAGGAAGGGAAAGGGCAGCATACTACCTCTCGAGGTTATTTAATCCTGCTGAATCTAAGTATACTGCCATGGAGAAGACCTGTGCGGCGCTAGTGTGGGTAGCTCAGAAGCTTAAACACTATTTCCTCGCCCACGAGGTTAGGCTGATCTCTAGAATGGACCCCATTCGTTATCTCTTGGAAAAGCCTGTCCTTTCTGGCAGACTAGCTCGCTGGTAGAGCTTTCTTTCCCAGTTTGACATCACCTTCATCCTTCAGAAAGTAATCAAGGGATATGCTATCGCTGAGCACCTCGCTCATTCTCCTATTCCTCGTACTGATTCAATCCAGGACGAGTTCCCTAATGAACACTTGGCAGTAATCACTCATCTTCCTTTCTGGTCTCTTCATTTCGATGGTGCTCTCAATTCCTAGGGTAGCGGAGTTGGCGCCGTTCTCCTCACTCCGGAGGGAGTAACCATCCCTATTGCTTATCAACTCTCATTCCCTGCCACTAATAATATAGCCGAGTACGAGGCTCTCCTTGCCGGTCTGAAGCACGCCTACCTCATGGGCGCGCGGTACCTTAACATCATAGGAGACTCTCAATTGGTGTTGCGTCAAGTTCTGTCAACTTACCGCACCCGTGACCCTAAGCTTAAGCCCTATCAAGATCTGGTCACGCTCTTGGCTAGGCAGTTCCGAAAACTTATCTGTATTCATACTCCTCGTTCTCAGAACATCTTGGTTGACGCACTTGCGTCACTCGCTTCTTCCCTCGCGTTCCCCCTTAGTCGTGCCACTGAGACCATTGTGGTCCAGCGGTTAGATGTCCCTTTCCCACAGGATCCCTGGTTTGACAACCTTAGGAAGTCTGTAGAGAAGAAGACAGAAAGGGAGGAGGTGAGAGAAGTATCATTGACTGAGCTGGAGGAAATCATCGAAGAAGAAGGATTGCCGTGGTTCTACGAAATTGAGCAGTATTGTAGGGAGGGCACATTTCCGGAGGCTGCGAATGCTGAACAGAGAAAGGCCATTAGAAGAGTCGCTGCAAGATATACAATTGTTGCTGGTGAGTTATATAGGCGGGCTCTGAACGGAGTTCTAATGAGGTGTCTAGATGACGAAGAGGCTTGGAAAGTAGTAGAAGCAGCACACTCCAGCGAATGTGGAGGGCATGTGAATGGACAGGCGTTGGCGAAGAAGATTCTTAGGCAGGGCTATTACTGGCCGACCCTAGAAGAAGATTGCTCCACCTATGTCCGTAGGTGTCTCCAGTGCCAGCTCCATGCTGACAAAATCCATGCTCATGCTTCTTCTCTTCATCCTCTGTCTGCTCCTTGGCCGTCCTCCATGTGGGCCTTTGATATCATCGGACCCCTCGGTGATCCGAATTTCGCAGTCAAGCAGAAATCCTTCATTTTGACGGCTACAGAGTACTTCACCAAATGGGCGGAAGCTGAAGCATATGCAGAGATCAAAGCCACCACAGTATGCCGCTTTATTATGAAGAACATCATCTCGCTTTTTGGAGTGCGAGGCGACATCGTCACTGACAACGGCCCTCAATTCATATCACAAGAACTCCGCGACCTTTGTAAGAAATTCAATATAGCTTTGCATCATTCATCACCATACTACCCTCAAGGTAATGGCAAAGCTGAGGCCACAAATAAAACCCTTCTCAAAATTATCAAGAAAACATGTGAATCGCATAAATTTACTGATTGGGCCGACAAACTGATAGAAGCTCTATGGGCCTATCGCACCTCCGTCCGCACCCCTACAGGGCAGACTCCTTTTGCTCTCACTTATGGGATGGAGGCGGTGCTCCTGTATGATATTTTGATCCCTTCCCTAAGAGTGCAGCTGGACAAAGAACTTAATCTCGACGAACGTCGAGAGGCGCTGTTAGTCCAACTGGAACTCTTAGACGAGAAGAGGCTGAATGCGGCCAATCATGTTTCGGTGTATCAAAAGCGTGTCTCGCGATATTTTCAAAAGAAGGTCATTGAAAGAAAATTTCAAGTGGGTAATATGGTGTTGAAACGTAAATTTATCAGATCGACAGGTCCCAGATCTAAGCTGCAACCCAACTGGGAAGGGCCATTCGTAATGAAGGAAGCTTACCCGGGTAATGCGTATCGTCTAATCAACGCAGAGGGTGAAGAATTGCCAAACCCGTGGAATGGGCTATATTTAAAACGTTTCTATCTATAGAGTCAAAACCAGCAACAGCTCGATGGCAGGGTGCACCCCACCTGATCGTGAAAGGAGGACCTGGGTCCAGCATCTCACACACTACACAACCGCCCGTGGTTCGGTTTTCTCCTGTGCCGTCCGACACCGTTTCTCCTTTGGCCATGCCTGAGGAAAGTGAAGATCCTTGTATTTCCTCTTTCTCGGCTGAAAATAGGGGCAAGTGGTGAATAAAGGGGGAGAGAACTGACCTAGAGCCCCCTCTAAAAGAGGTCTCAAATAGGGGTAGCCCGTTAAGACCTTATTCCGCAAAGAAAAGGAAAAGAAAAGCAAAAAAGGGGGAAAGAAGAGGGGCAAAATCAAAAGTCAAGGCTGAGAGCACAAAGCTCGAGGCTCTCGAAATCCCCAAATAATACAACTAGGCATCGCAAGAGTGGCAGTACAGTTTCCCCGCGGGACGTTATGAGCCTGGTCGTACGCGTGCCTAGAGTAGATGTAGGTTCGATAACGGACATAGAGCCCCGGCGCAACAGACCGGATCCTTGGAAAAGGGGAGTGTCTTGGGAAGAACTCAAGCCATAGAACCTCTACCCCTACCACCAGCTTCACTACTCAATCTTTTTCAATTCTCCAAGGAACAAATCCCACCCCGGGTATGGCCTCGGCAGAAACACCGTTGAGTAAAGTTGATCCCGGCCACGGGCGGCCCCCTTTTTCGCACGTGCTGAGTCCGGGAAGTCCATAGCGAGATGAGAGGGTCCCTATTATTTAAGCTTGAGCTGGTTCCAAAACTCCACAAAAATCAATCATTTCAAAACTCCAAGAAAAAAGAGAATTAAATCAATCATTTCAAAACCCAAAAAATCAATCATTCCAAAACCCAAAAAATCAAATATTCCAAAACTCCAAAAAAATCAATCATTTCAAAACCCAAAAAAATCAATCATTTCAAAACCCAAAGAAATCAAATATTTCAAAACCCCAAAAAAATCAAATATCCCAAAACTCAAAGAAATCAAATATTTCAAAACCTCCAAAAAAGATTTTGGTTTCTCATATGCATCGCATGCATTGCACTTTGTCATTGTGTTTTTTTTCCTATGTTGATAAGGCTTGCCCCCTTGACCAAAATAAAGGATTGGTCACTTTCTAAACTTGCCGCGGGCAAGGGGTCAAGCCTAAAACAGATTTAACCTATTTTCCTTTATTCATTTTGTGTAAGCACAGGGGCAAACAGAAGATCGAAGATACAACCAGGCCATGGGTGCACGCAATCACATCACAGAATGTCCAAACTCAAAATCATGTCAACCATCAATCTTATTCATTCTCATATCAAACTCTAAACATCCATATCCATATCATCATGAAAAGATAAAACAATCACTCTGTCCCCCACTAGACATCCCCGCTGGGACGTATCTCTCTCAGCTCCCTAAGGTAAGCCTGTCGTGTCTCTGGAACCTCTTCAACCTCTGCTGGTAGGGTGCGCACCCTGCTCACCTCCCACATAATCAGCACGCTCCTGACTGCCTGCTCGTCCTCCTCTTTCCCGATCCTCCTCGCCTGTAGCACGGGAAGGTAGGGTAGCGTCGGTAGCACGGTCCGGGGTAGTCCAACCTGTAGGTAGCACCTGTGTGGGCTGTACATCGCCAATGTAGTATCGCTCACGAGCCTCAAGTCCAAGCCCGCCCTCCTAGGTAGTCTGATAGTGGTGTCGTGGAGGAAGCCCGGGCGCATCACAAATCTATCCAGGGGCAGTCTGTGGAGGTACGGGCGCCACTCGTCCCTGGTCTTCATCTCGGCCGTCCTGCACTCAACCTTTGGGGAGAACCTGAAGGTGCCTCCTATAAAGTAAAGGGGGTGGCTCCTGAAGATCCTGCTGACAGTAGTGATATCCTCTCTCGGGATGAACTTCATCCTAACTCCCATCCAGCACTCCAATAGGATCATAGAGCCAAAGAGAGGGCCTCCTAAGGCCGCTGAGCTGAGACCCTCATACAGGTAGGCTAATATGGCCTGGGAGATGGAAAGCCCCTGCCACAGGCCGCTGATGGTGTTAAGTAAGGGAATCTCTAACAAATGGTCAGCCGAATGGAAGAGGATGGCCCCGCACAGGCAGATAGATGCAGCTTTGGCTATGGCCTCGGTCCACCCACATTTATTCTTGCAATGCTCTACTACCCACTGACTAAGAGGAAGAAGGTAAATATGACGAGGACCCACAAAGGTACGAATGTCTTTGTTGTCTGGTATGAACCCTCCTAAGATGATTTTTGGGTCTATAGGGGCAACAGTATGGCATATCAAGTCTTCCTCCCCCACCTTGCACCTAGGGAACCCGAAGTAGGTCTCTACCTCCTCTAATAGGATCGTGGCCTCAAAGGATGGAAAGAAGAAGGTATGGGTCTGAGGATGCCATGTTTCTATCAAAGCTGAGATGTTGTGCCAATCCAATGAGAGCTTAGGGTAGTTCTGGCCTAAGACTAAAAGGGAATGTAGGTGCCAGGATTTGAGAAGACAAGTCACCCCGAGGGGCAAAGCACGGATCATGGGAGCCACCCATTTCAAACCAGAATAGCGCCTCGGGCCCGGAAGGAGCTGAAAGAGAACGTAAGAGAGAGAGGACACATAAGTGAAGTTGACATAAAAGAAGTTGAATGAACCATGATGAGCTTACCTCTCTCATAGGAGTAGCACTGAGATGCCGGGGGATTGAGCTTAGCCGTTGGAGCACTTCCCGCTCCTTTCTGGCCGGTGTTGGCCCTTCAAAAGATGATCCTTCCCTAGAACTCCCCTCTAGAGCCCTCTTCATGAGGAATTGGTGATGAGAATCAAAGGTTTCAAGGTTTGGAAGGAGAGGGTTGTGTGAGCTATGAATTTAGACTCTTCCCCGACTTATAGGGCTTGTTAGGAAGCCTAGGCCTCTTAGGATTAGGGTTGGATAGGTTCAAGATGGATTAGGGTGAGGTGTGGATAGGTTCAAATAGCCTTACCCTCGGGTTAAGGACTCTCCAGAGAGTCCCCTTTAAGGCTCGCAGGGTATCCACTTGGACGGTCTTATGATAGATCGCCCATCCTATCGTGCGGTCCTCATCTGACCGTTCATCTCCTACTAGAGAACCCGGATCCAACCACTAATGCGACCTATTACAAACCATTTGTCACTCAACACGGTTAGTATTAAACCGTTTAAATCATATTGGAGCGGTCTATTGGGAACCGTCTGTCACTTTGAGCGGCCCTGTGAGAACCGCTCATCTGGTCCGCCCTTTCTATCCACCTGCCCAACTAATAGGCGCACTCATCTCACTCAAGTCGGCGTGTACGTCACTCATCTCACTCAAGTCGGCGTGTGCGTCACTCATCTCACTCAAGTCGGCGTGTGCGTCACTCATCTCACACAAGTCGGCGTGTGCGTCACTCATCTCACTCAAGTTGGCGTGTGTGTCCCCCTCTCAGGTCGGGCGCACCTTTCAATCTCGCGTGTTTGCTTCACCCCCTCTAGTAGCTACGTCACGTTCATTCATGCATACATACAGTCACCCACAAACAAAAATCAAAACAAAAACATGCATACCACTATCATATCATATCACATCATGTAGAAAAGATGGGGCTAGTGCACAGTCAAGCCTGTCCCTCTCCTTGGCCCCCGTCGCTGTCTCCACCGCCCTCATGCCTCTTTGGGGGAGGCATCGCTGAGGTCACCTCATCACGCCGTCGCCGGCGCCGCTCCTCCTCCTCGTTCCTCCGATGGCCGGAGGAACCAGTAAAGTAACTCCTCACGGAGCCGTGGGTGCCATGGCTGCCACTCGCAGTCGCCCTGCTGCGCTTCCGACTCGCCTCCTTCAGACCCTCCACCTTGCCCTCCAACCTGGCAACCTGTAGACGGGCCTGCTCTGCCTCACTCCGGTAATGCTCTGCCTCTGCCCGGTAACGGTCCGCCTCGGTAGCACCGGCTCGTAGTCGCTCTAGCTCGGCCCGGAGGAGTGCCGTCTCCACTGCGTCTGCCGGTCGACTCCGCGCGGCCTCCTCGCACACCCGGGCCACCTCCTCCCTAGCCACTACCCGGCTCTGCTCCAGCTCTATCTGGAGGTGGGTCAGCTCGACCGGCTGCATATCATTATTAGGCAGTCACATAAGCATTTCATTCATAAGCACAATAAGCAAGGGGAAGTTTAGAATTGCCTACCCTCTCAGTGAGCGCCACCTTGGCCGCCTTGGCCCGCGCTACCATCCGAGTGAACTCCGCATCTCTCGCAGCCCGGTCGGCCGGAGTCTGGGTCGTAGAGGAGGAAGGGGCATCTGGTCTCCCCCTCTGAGCACCCTCGGCATGCTGCATCCAAATACTCCAGGTCAGTCACATGCATAATCATAATCATATAGAATTGAATAATTTAAAGAGTGTAAGGTGAAGAAGACTCACCAGTAAGGCCAGGGCCTGCCGGGCCTCATCCCACTCCCTGATGGTAGAGTGCAGAAGTCCCTACAGCTCCGCCACTCGTCCCACAAGGTCCAGCTGCATTTAGAAGCCCATGTGTCAGTGCATCATCATATAGGAATCATAAGCATAATAGAAAGAATTCAAGTTTAGAAGTCATACCGGTCAGTGAGCACCCCGGAACACCTGGTCCTGGTAGTGGCGTGCGTAAGCGGTGTAGTACGCGCTGTCGCTCTCAGCCCGGGCGGTCACCACTCGCCCTCGTGCGATCCAGTCGGTGATCTGGGTGGCTTTCCTCGCGGTCCAGTCGTACGCCTCACGGAGTCCTCGTGTCATCCTCATCACTCACTCCCCCGCCTTCTCGGGCGTGGGAAACTCCACCGCGGGCTGATGGACCCCGATGGTCCTCATCACCAACCTGAAGTGCAGTGGCTCCACCACATTCATGCAGTGAAGCCACACGTCTCATCCGGAGAAGGCGAGGGCCTCAGTCACCCACGGCTGGCTCGCCTGGCTCTCCCCCGTGTAGGGTGTCCACCATACCTGCACCGTAAGAACTTGCATCAGCATCATCATAACCATATAAGAATTGCATTTGACTAGAGTATCTGAGTCTAGAAGCATACCAAGGTATACGGTAGAGAGTCTAGCTCATCCTGCAACTCCTGGACCTGTCGTCTCAGGGCTGCCATCTCCCGAGGTGCTGTCCACCTCCGTGCAATCGGTAGGAGTCCAGGACGGGTCTCCTCGCCTCTGCCCAGCCCACACAGGTACACGTAGGCCAACACCTGCATCATAGCACTGTGTCAGCATGTAGGAAACACATAGAGTCGCATAATCAAGTCTAGGGTAAGAGTCTTACCTGGAGTAAGGGTGAGAAGCCGCCAAGCATCGTCCGACGCACCGTCGAACTCAGAGTGTCGAAGAGGAAGGCAAGGGCTGCCACTCCCCAAGCGTAGTTGCCCACATGCTCCAGCTCCTGGAGGAAGGGAAGGAACTGGCATCTCATCACGTCCGCTCGCGTGGAGAAGAGGAGTCGCCCGAACATCAGCATCAGAAACCGCCTCAGCACTCGGTCAGCCTCCACTCTTGGTCCTGCAGCAACTCTCGGCTGTGCCAGCCCTATCAGCCGCTCCAGGTGCTCCTCCGGCTGCTCGCCAACTGCAACGCCCGCTCGTCGTAAACCCAGGCTATCCTAGAGAGCAGCCCGGGGTAGGAGGGTCGACTGCCGCTCGGGGCGCCACAGCTGTAAGCCCAGCAACTCCCGAGCCAACCCCGGTAGTCGGGAAAGGTAGTCCCGCTAACCGGTGACCCGTGCACGCGTAGGCCCGTGAGCCTGGCCACAACATCTAGCGTGGGGACCATATGCCCCCATGGGAAAAGGAATGTCCAACTCACTGGGTCCCAGCGGTCGTGCAGGGCATAGAGCAGAGCTGCGTCAAAGCGACACACCTCAATACTTAGGAAGGGGGCGAACCCCATGGCAGCCAACCGCTCCCTCTGGAAGTCCGGCAGCGCCAAGTACACTGCGCGGACCTGCAGCCACGAGGTGCGGGTCCTACGCTTCCCCTGCATTCATTTCATTCGTTATTAGATGCATTTTAGTAATGTAGTTTTGCATTTTGTGTCATTCAAATAAGATCCTCAAGAATTTAACTCACAGCTTAAAGAACGGTCTTCCTTCCACCGTTCTTACCATGGACGGTCCTATGGGAACCGTTTAGTTTTGCATTGTTTGGTTGCTGAACGGACCAATGTGGCCCGTTCATTGTTTATGCGGTGACCCCTTCACCATCCTGGCTTGGTTCGGTTCGTTTGCTGTGTGATTATGAACGGTCCTTCCAAGGCCGTATTGATTTGAGCGGTTCTATGTGGGCCGTGTGTCTTGTGTTGTGCGGTTTCTGTTGAACCGCCCCACCATCGTCTTTCCCGACGACGGTGGGCGTCCCCCGGCCGGCAAGGAGGCTGCCGTAGCCCCCAAACCAGCCCCCTAAGTCCTCTAAAACCCCCTAAACTAACATGCATGGCTTAAAAATGGAATAAAAATGGAAATGGGGAGTGTTTTTAGGGATCCTACCTTGGGGTCCCGTGGTCTTTTGGCCGGTCTCTCCGCCGGCGTTTCTTCCCCGACGACGGTGAGATCTTCCTCGGCCGCCTCTGTTCCCGGTTCCTCCTCGACGGCGGACGGTGGCGGGGGCGCATCATCCTCGGGCATGGACGATGATGGCACCACCACGGGCAGTGGTTCTTCGGTGCTCGCCGCCGCGGCGGTCGTCGACGGCGGTGGTACGGAGGTCCCCTCTTCGGCCATCCCTGGACGCCTCGCTTGATGCTTTTGGCGCATTGAGAGGGAGGAGGAGAGGTATGGGGAGGGGTTGAGAAGGGTGGAATGGCCTCGGGTTGGCCTTCGTTCCCTCCACTATCGGTTACGGTGGAGGGAGACGAAGGGTTCATTTTTTTTTGAAGTTACAGGAGTTGCGCGGTCTAGCGATAGACCGTCCATGGGGTTGTGCGGTTCGCTACCGACCGTCTACACTCAACGGTAAGCTTTCTAAGTCGGTTCCAATTCCCTGATATATGCGGCTAATCCTTAACCGTTCTACTTAGAGATGTTTGTTCTTAACCGTGCATTCTTTAATATTGGTTGCATTTCAGTTGATGAATTTTGATGTTATTGCAAATATTGCTAACAATTTTGTGTGCAGTAGTCCAAACTTTCGCTTGCCGTTTCACCTGCATAGGTAAGTCAGGTATGGCTTTCTATCCCTATCACCTTTATTACATTACTATATGGTATTATATTATATTATCTCGAGAACCAGTCGGTTACTTACGTGTTCCAGGATCTGATGTTCCCCTTCAACAAAAATGATGATGATCCAGTTTCATATATTTAATCTTCGGATAGGCCGTTAAGTTGAGATGTCACGGGGAGGATGGTTCTATCCTGCACGCTGTGGTTGCGGATGGTATCTTGACTCTGATTCTCCCAACTTGGCAATATTATTCTCGAGTATTTTATATTTTAATCTTTCTTTGCATTTGTTTTTACGATTTCTTTTATTTTAGCCCAGCATGCATCATACGCATCTTTTGAGCTTTCATGCCCCATGGTTTGCTTGAAGAATGTCCAATCAGTGATGGTCAGCCGTATGTTCAAATGCTCGAGTAAGAAGAACTAATTCCACTCTGAATTGGAAGGTCTTCTTGAATCGGTTTGCTTTGGTATGATTGATTGAAAGGACCCCGTCTGGAGCTTTAGCCTATTTTTCTTTTGTGGCCCCCTCATTGGACCGCGGGATTGTGTCCCCCATGAGGTTGGTCTTGTCGATTTGTTTTCATTTTAGTTCCTCCAGACGGGTGTTGCTTTTGGTTTAATCGTTCTCTATGATTGATTCAAAGTTTGCCCGAAGATTCATGACCCTTGTTGGTAGAAACGGGTGTCGTTTTACCTTAACGCCCGCTTTTCCGGTCCACTCCATTGCATTTCCGCTCCAGCTCCATGTTCCATGTCACCTCCGCTTCACCTCCGCTCGCTCCCCTGCAAAGAGGACGTTAAGGAGGGGCATCTGTTGACACCCATTTTATGCTGATAAGTGGAGTCATTTCTGTTACTCCCATTAATTGATGTCCTAAGTTGACCATCATTCATTGGGCCATTTTTTGTGGCACGTCCTGGGCCCATTTTATGGGTAGCCTTCCTCCTTGGTAAAGACCGTATCGGTTCAGGGCTTATTGGACCTTGGCTTTGATTAATTGAACGGGTTTTATGAAAGTCAAGTATCCAAGAGCATGAACGGTCCAACATCAGCCGTTCAGTACTAGGGCGGTTGAACCCACACCGTTCATACATTTTGGCTAATTTCTAATGATTTTCTGAATATTCACCGACAGGCTTTTGTGCGGCCCTATCAGGCCCGTTCAAACAAATGGACGGGCTAATTCAAACCGCCTATATCTCAGAGTCCTACGCGTGTCAATTTCTCAGATAATTATCCAATTATTTGAATTATCACCGACAGGGTTAGAACGGTCGATGGTTGGCCGCTCTACATTTGCACGGGCTTATTAGAACCGTTCATCTTTCAGTGTCCAACGGCGGACGTTTCGGTCAGTTCAAGTGATAATTGGGTTAATTTCCTGATTTTCTGAATTTCCACCGATAGTGTTGGACGGTCTCTAATGGACCGCCCATCAGCTTGAGCGGTCTATCGTAAGACCATTCATCCTATCGAGTGGTGATTTTTAATAGATTTTTATCCCTTTTATGCATGGTTTTATCCCTGACTTCTCTTGTCGATTTCTCTGTGGATAATCAACCTTTTTTGATGCCGTTTCGACTGGATAAAAGATTATGATAATATTTATGATTTATCTTTTATAATTTTGACCTAAAAATAGCTCGAAACCCTAGTTTCGGGGCTGGCTTTCTAGGCTCTATAAATAGACCCTAATGGCCGGACTGAAGAGGGGGGGGGGGAATTTTTTGGTCAACGGCGAAGCCCTGCCGCATTCTTGAGCGACCTAGTACCAAGGAGAGAGGCTTTCTACGTCCATATAAGCCTCTGGTTCAGGGAGTAGTTTGGTCTTGAATCTTTTAGTTTATAGTTTTCATCACTTTCCTTTCATTGCATGCATCGTTTTCTCCATACTTCCCCATTCTGTCTCATTATCATGCACACATCCACCCATGCTTTTGTCACCCTAGGGTTTTAAAACCCCCAGGTATTCCCCTTGCCATTCGTTTATGTTCATTTCTTCTTATATTGACATTTACTACACCGTCAAGTTCTAAATTAGGTCTTTTCTGTGTGTTTCTTACGTTGTTTCGCAGGTCAGCAATCATCAGCACGAGGCCCATCCCCTCTGGCCGTCCGGAGAGGGTGGAGGTTGGACCCCTTGCAACTTACTACGTGGTGGCCTTGTGCGGTTTTCAGACAACCGTTCAACATCGTGTGCGGTGCAGAGAGCACCGTTCATCCTGTTGGTGCGGTCAATAGAGCGTCGTCCGTCCTCCGGTGGTAGTTCCTCCCGCACCCTCTGCAGTGCACTTAGACGGCCTATCGTAAGACCGTGCATCCAGTAGGTGGCCCTCTAGGAGCTGTTCATCTCTCCAGCGTTGCAGCTTAGGTGAGTACTCCCCCTCTTTCCAAGGTACGGCGTGTCCATCACGTCCGGCACCTTGGTGGCGATCACGGTCCTTTTGTTCTCTATTCTCCTCTTATCCTTGTTATTTGCTCATCGCACATTGTTCCACTCATGATGCATATGGATCTATAGTAGGAGGAGAGAAATATATCTACAACTAGGTCTATGCGAGTTAGCTATGGTTTAGGTTAAAGTCTGTGCTAGCTCTTGCATTCCTTGAGCACCATTTCATGCAGAGAGTCCCTTTTTTTTAAAGGGGGTGGGGGTGGACTGGTTTTCTGAAAATGGAGTGAATTTGGGAGCCAGTCTTGTTGTGTCTCCTCTGATTTGGTGTCATTCATGTCTTGTTTTAATGATTGGCAACAATGGTTTGACCACTCGTTGACTTTGGCAACATCATCTTTTTATAGGTCAGAATAAGTCCCAGTTTCATTTTTGGGTCATTACATTTTCAGATTTTAATAGAACCTCTTCAGTTGAATGCACAATCATATGCACACACTAAGGTCAGTGCATGTTTCCAGCTAGTGCATATAAGGTCAGTGCATATTACAAGTAAGGTCGGTGGCATTACTTAGCTGCTTGCATGTAGGTCTGTGCATGATGCACAAGGTCGGTGCACTTAGTGCTATACATGGTTCATGCAACATTCAAAGTTCATGCAACATTCAGTTGTATGCAAAATATTTCATCCCTATTAAGAAGGCAAAAGAAGAATCCAACTGAGGCTGCCAGAGTCATTACATAGCAGCATATTTCACTCCAGTGTAAAATATTTCACCCCTCTGCAAAATATTTAACTCCTGTGCAAAATATTTCATCCCTGTTAGGAAGGCAAAAGAAATATAACTAAGGCTGCCTGAGTCATTACATAGCAGAATATTTCACTCCAGTGCAAAATATTTCACCCATGTGTAAAATATTTCACCCCTGTGCAAAATATTTCACCCCTGTTAAGAAGGTAAAAGAAATATAACTAAGGCTGCCTGAGTCATTACATAGTAGAATATTTCACTCCAGTGTAAAATATTTCACCCCTGTGCAAAATATTTCACCCCTGTTAAGAAGGCAAAAGAAGAATCCAACTAAGGCTGCCTGAGTCATTACATAGCAGAATATTTCACACCAGTGCAAAATATTTCACCCATGTGCAAAATATTTCACCCATGTTAAGAAGGCAAAAATATAACTAAGGTTGCCTGAGTCATTACATAGTAGAATATTTCACTCCAGTGCAAAATATTTCACCCCTGTGTAAAATATTTTAGTTGTATGTAAAATATTTCACCCCTGTTAAGAAGGCAAAAGAAGAATCCACCTGAGGCTGCCTGAGTCATTACAGAAACCCATGTGCACATCGATGTAGCTAGTCGGTGCATACAATGCTCAAGTCTGTTCACATGCATACTCAGGTCCGTGCATATCACTGTTCACATGCACATGAAGGTATGTGCACCCACTTATAAGGAAGTCCGAGCACATTGATGCCCAGGGTCGGTGCACATTTTCTATCAAGCACATAAAGGTCGATGCACCATGACTATATTTTTGTATGAAGGTCAGTGCATGTCTTCATAAGGTCGGTGCATACTTATAGCATTTGGATACGCAAGTCGGTGCATGTTCCTATATCTTGTTCATGAAGGTCTGTGCACATCCTCAGCTAGGCAGAGCAAGGTCGGTGAACGTTACTGTTTTATGCATAGACAAGGTCATTGCTAGCCACGTCTCATGCAATTTGATACCATTCTGCATTTTCGATATAATTTAAATGACTCAAAATATTTCACCCCTGTGCAAAATATTTCGGTTGTTTACAAAATAGTTCACCCATGTTTAAATGACTGAAAATATGTCCCCTTTTACCTTCTTAACAGTGGTGAAATATTTTACACAGGGCTGAAATATTTTACACTGGAGTGAAATATTCTGCTATGTAATGACTCAGGCAGCCTTAGTTGGATTCTTCTTTTACCTTCTTAACAAGGGTGAAATATTTTGTACAGGGGTGACATATTTTACAGTGGAGTGAAATATTCTACTATGTAATGACTCAGGCAGCCTTAGTTGGATTCTTAAGCCTTATTAACAGGGGTGAAATATTATATACAAGGGTGAAATATTTTGCACATGGATGAAATATTTTACACTGGAGTGAAATATTCTACTATGTAATGACTCAGGCAGCCTCAGTTGGATTCTTAAGCCTTCTTAACATGGGTGAAATATTATGTACATGGGTGAAATATTTTACACAGGGATGAAATATTTTGCACTGGAGTGAAATATTCTGCTATGTAATGACTCAGGCAGCCTCAGTTGGATTCTTAAGCCTTCTTAATAGGGGTGAAATATTATGTACAGGGGTGAAATATTTTACACAGGGGTGAAATATTTTACACTGGAGTGAAATATTCTGCTATGTAATGACTCAGGCAGCCTCAGTTGGATTCTTAAGCCTTCTTAACAGGGGTGAAATATTATGTATAGGGGTGAAATATTTTGCACAGGGGTGAAATATTTTTGCACTAGAGTGAAATATTCTGCTATGTAATGACTCAGGTAGCCTCAGTTGGATTCTTCTTTTGCCTTCTGATGAGGACATCACCAGCCATTTCATTTGATCAAGGATCCCGATGCTCGCCACCCATGCTACATCTTGTTCACCACTTTATTTCGAGTCATATGATGTAATTTTCATTTTCTTATCATATACTTATCCTTTTATTTGAGCCCAATACCTAGGTTAGGTAGCTATTTACCTAAGTCTTAAGTCTTTATGTGTGTTATTGGGCCCAATTATATGGGCTAGGCCCAGGGGCACCCCCTTCCCCTTGGTTATGTGTTAGTAGTCCAAAAGTCAGGGACTTATGTGAAAATGTGGGATTCCTATAAATAGGACCCAAATCCCTCATTTGAAGGCTAATGAAGTATTGACAAAATTGCCACAAGAATTTGTGCCTCTCTCTCTAGCTCTCTCTCTAAAGGGGGCGAACCCCATTCCCTCTCCTCCCCACCCCCAAATTCAAAATTCACTCTCTCTTCTCTCTATTCACATCTAATTAAGACCCCTCCCCCTTCCCCATACCTCCCATTTAAGTCCCCTCCAACCCCTAGGTGGAATCCCCTTCTCCTAGGCACCTCTCCCTCCTCCCAAGCAACCTTTCCCCTTCCCCATACAACCTTTCATTTTCCCAAGGGAGAATCCCTTCTCCCAAGCACCCCTTCCCCTCCCCAAGGCAACCCTTCCCATTCCCTAGGCCCCCATTAACCCCTCCATTAACCCACCATTCAAAACAAAGGAGAGATCTCTCCTCCCTCTCTCCTTCCCAACCCAAATTCGCATCTTCCCCTCCCTCCACTTGCTAGACCACCTCCCAACCCCCTTTCTGCCCCTCCCACACCTTGAATCACCCCCTAACAGACCCCCACATAGTCAGCTCTCACCCCCACACCCATCCACCCCATTTCCCACCCCATCTACTCCATCTCCCATCACCTTTCATCACCCTATCCATCTCAGTTCGCAGGCAGCAGTTGTAGCCCGACTTGCAGAGACAGCCCCGGTGCTGTCCGATGTCATCTGGAGGTGCACCATACATCACCGGAAAGGTCTTCCAGTCTTCTTCTAAGGCGAGGTTGAATCGTCTCGTTCCAACTTCACTACAGATCGTGGTGCCCATTCTCGTCCGACTGCGCAACCGTGACCAGAACCTGGACCAGAGCTGCAGTGCAGAAGCTACCACGGCCACACCCCTCAACTTCTGAAGGCTCCACTTGGCCGAGAGCTGCTACCACAAGGCATCTACCATCACCAACAAGCGGCGTCCCTTTCGGCATCAGGAAGATCATTTTCCAATTTTTCTCTCCCGGGTGCGCAGAACAGATCGTTCAGGTCCTGCCCTGACCCCCCTCACTCAACGGACTCCTCATCTCCACCCTGACATTGTCTGGTGCTCTTCTTGGTTTCTGCTCGAAGAAGACTTGTCCACGGTCGTCCTCGACTTGGTCTCGCATCAATCGGACTTCGGGAGCGGTCGTGGTGACTACATCCATCTGCTGCTGCACCCTAGGAACAGTACGAATCTGAGCGCAGGGGCCCTGTTCCAGAGCCTGCCCCAGCCGGTGAAGACTTCAGGACTGCCCAAAACAATTCAAAGATGTGTCTGGATCCGTCACCGTCGTTTCAGCGCCAGTCTCGTCAAATTCTGAGTTTGGAGGAGTGCACAGCGACGACTACACCGACCCCCTGTCCTGCTGTCCCAGACCTGGGCAGATTCAGCGGGGTGCTTCATCGGCGCGATTCAAGCCAATCTCCCCTCCCCGCCTGGCCGGCTTAGCGCCCCTCCTTGTATGGAGGTAGTGTTTGGTTTGTAAATCCATCTTCCCTCCCCTAGTCCACCCCCCCTGCGTGGGGAGTAGTGCTTGTATAACTTAAACAGGGGAAGCTTCATCGGCACAGTGTGCGGGTAGCCCACGCTTCCCCGCTCGCCCTCGTCTCCTGCCGGGATCGGTGTCTTCACACCGATCAGGTGAGCCACTCACACTACTCTTCGCTGGATGTCTTTTGCTTAATTAGTATTGCATCTTAGTACTGTCGGTGTAAGAGAGTGCCCGAACCTGAATTATCATTTAATTACGTGACTACCGCGGGTGAGCTGTGAGAGTGACATTACAACCCACGCCCCCGGCGTGCCGGCCGCCCTTGGAATTGGGCATCTCTGGCCCATTGGGGTCCATCCCTAGCTGGCCATACCCTTGGAACCTTGAGGTCCAACCGCGGACCCTCACCATCATCGCCGGCCCGCCTACGGACCCGGGTGTGCGCGACGCGGGTGAACCCGCTTGAGTGGGTCCGCCGTTCGGTTTGGTTGCTTGCAATTCTAGGTCCGAGGGGTCGTGTCTCATCAAATTGGTATCAGAGCATCATCATCCTTAGGCGTGTCGCATCAAATGGTATCAGAGTAAGTTTTAGACTTGTCTCTACGAGTCTAGTCCTAGGGCATTATCATTTGAGTCTCCCTTGCATCATGTTTTCCATCACTCCATTGCATGACCACCCTAGGGAGATGCCCCAAATATCCATGAATCGATTTGACACTGTCACCAACAAGATTCATAACTATATAGATACCCTCACTACCCGGCTTGATCGGATTGAAGCAAAAAGGAACCACGGCCCTAGAGCTTGGTCACCTCGGGATGAATTTGGATGGGAAGCCAAAGGACCCCTAGATTCATTGGAAGAGATAAGGATTGAGATTAGGAAGATCTTCACTCCCCGACCTTCCCACTCCTACCTTGAGAACCATAACCCGAGGAGCACTCCCACTCCCCCTTTCCCTCCCAGTCAACCTAAGACCTCCCTTAGGGCCCAAACTCCACCACCCCAAATGATTCCAATCCCGATCACCACCACCATTCAAACCAAATTGGCCACCACCCAACCCAAAATTCTCCATCAAACCCACACCCCACAAGCTTCCACAAATCCTCCTCCCACCCATTTCCAAAAGGAACTTAAGAAGGTGACCGAAGTATATGAGGCTCCCCCAGATTGGGAAGAAGAATATGAAGCCCGATTGGATCAAGAGAACTCAATCCTTCCCAAAGAAAACCCACTGGGCCAAATTGGGTGCACCCTCCCCTATAAGTTACAAGATGCCCAACCTAGGCCTCCACTACTACCTCTCCCCATTCTATCCCAAGTCCCCCATTACCCACCACCCAAAGAGCACCACATGCCAGTCATCATCACCCCACCCACAAAGGACCAACTCACCTCTTTGGTAGAGGAAACCATGATCCCCACACCCGACCCCCTAGTAGGGAACACCACAGAACCACTCCCCATCTTGGAGGAAAGTCATGGCCAAAACGAGGAAGAAATTTCACCTTTCATGCCACCCCCAATTTGGAGTGAACTTATCATAAGTGGGCCCTTGGTTAGATGGCTTGTGGAAAACCAGGCTCACCCTATCCTGCCCCATGCTTACCCTTCCATGGAACAACACCTCCCCATAGTACCCTTATCCACCTATCACACCACAATCCAATCATCCTATCAGGTGGAAATATTAGGGGATCTTCTTAAGGGTATAGCTTGGCAAATGGAGCTAACTGGCATCTTGACTACTGTAGCCGACCGACCTAGGAGCCTTGACCTCCTACACCTATGTGTCGGATCCATCTCCTCCATTTACACTGTGGGTTGCTACACTAGCGACCTTCTTTTACTCCTCCCTACACCCGACGAGCCCGATGCTATCCACAAACTAGAGTTGCTTATCTCGGGTAGAACAACTAGCCCTCCATTCATGGCCGACCACCCCACCAAAAACTTTGGCCCGATCATTTTACTTGAGGAGGAGAGTCCGCCATCCAATGGTTGTGAGGACCATGAGGACCTACAGTTCCTCTCCTTAGGTGACCCTTACCATGACCCCTTCGATCCCTTCCTATGCCCCCCCACCTTACTCGCCACCAACCTTTTCCTACCCCAACCGACCTTATTGGACCAAGCCCACTCCATTGTCCTAGACCCCTTTGACCCCTATGAGTGGAAACCCTCACACTAAGCCATACACATAAAAGAAACCATTTGGATGGGAATGCATGTGCCCCTACATTTTGCATCATTTGGTAGGGCTAGTAAGCCCAGTCCTCTCATACATGGCACACACACTGCGGGCCCAATGCACGACTGGCTCACATTTGGATGTGCTGGTCCTCCCACATTCGTCATAGCTCTTAAGCATGAAAGGAGCATACATGGATGTCCGGGTCCCCCGGTCATTATCACAACCATGCACGATAGATCCACCTATGGTTTCCCCAGCCCCCCTGAGTCCATAAAAGTCTTCATCACATCTATGCATGATAGGTCTATGTACGGTTGTCCCGGTCCACCTTTGCATGCTATCCACTTTCATAACCACTCACCGCATTATGATGCATGGCATGAGCATACACGCAAGCAATTCTTGACGAGCGGTGAGGTTCACAAAGAGCGGACAAGAGCTCGCGAGTGCCACTTGGAATTCCAAGTAGGCAATCTGGTGATAATGACATTGGAGTGGCTCTACCCTAGGGTCACCTCCAATTCGAGGGCACGAGGACTTGGACCTTCCCAAGTTCCGAGTGACTTTGGCAACCCGGCTATCGGGTTGGACTTACTAATGGGTTTTGAGATTCACCCCACTTTTCACGTGGTGGATCCGGCACCCTATATGGGCACCGCAGTGGATCCTAGTGAGTGCCTCGAGCCTTTATCTTCCTTTGAGAGGGACACCCTCGGAGAGCCACCAAAAGTCAACCTGAGAGTCTGACGTGTGCACACAGAGGCAATACTAGGCAAGCAGGGTTCCATCGCCAGCAAGAGGGTGCGCCTGAGCCGCCTCGAGAGGATGAAGGATCGTCCCCTGGTTGCGGACGCAGGGTTGAGTTTGGAGGTTGAGGCTCACTCTGAGCTGCTTGAGAGGACCACTTCCCCGGTGGGCCCATACTCGACGGAGTCGAGTTTTCCGCACCCCGGGGGTATGATGAGGACATCACCAGCAATTTCATTTGATCAAGGATCCCGGTGCTCGCCACCCATGCTACATCTCGTTCACCACTTTATTTCGAGTCATATGATGTAATTTTCATTTTCTTATCATGTACTTATCCTTTTATTTGAGCCCAATACCTAGGTTAGGTAGCTATTTACCTAAGTCTTAAGTCTTTATGTGTGTTATTGGGCCCAATTATATGGGCTAGGCCCAGGGGCGCCCCCTTCCCCTTGGTTATGTGTTAGTAGTCCAAAAGTCAGGGACTTATGTGAAAATGTGGGATTCCTATAAATAGGACCTCAATCCCTCATTTGAAGGCTAATGAAGTATTGATAAAATTGCCACAAGAATTTGTGCCTCTCTCTCTAGCTCTCTCTCTCTATTTCTCTCTCTCTCTCTAAAGGGGGTGAACCCCATTCTCTCTCCTCCCCACCCTTAAATTCGAAATTCACTCTCTCTCCTCCCTATTCACCTCTAATTAAGACCCCTCCCCCTTCCCCATACCTCCCATTTAAGTCCCCTCCAACCCCTAGGTGGAATCCCCTTCTCCTAGGCACCTCTCCCTCCTCCCAAGCAACCTTTCCCCTTCCCCATACAACCTTTCATTTTCCCAAGGGAGAATCCCTTCTCCCAAGCACCCCTTCCCCTCCCCAAGGCAACCCTTCCCATTCTCTAGGCCCCCATTAACCCCTCCATTAACCCACCATTCAAAACAAAGGAGAGATCTCTCCTCCCTCTCTCCTTCCCAACCCAAATTCGCATCTTCCCCTCCCTCCACTTGCTAGACCACCTCCCAGCCCCCTTTCTGCCCCTCCCACACCTTGAATCACCCCCTAACAGACCCCCACATAGTCAGGTGTCACCCCCACACCCATCCACCCCATTTCCCACCCCATCTACTCCGTCTCCCATCACCTTTCATCACCCTATCCATCTCAGTTCGCAGGCAGCAGTTATAGCCCGACTTGCAGAGACAGCCCCGGTGCTGTCCGACATCATCTGGAGGTGCACCATACATCGCCGGAAAGGTCTTCCAGTCTTCTTCTCAGGCGAGGTGGAATCGTCTCGTTCTGACTTCACTACAGATCGTGGTACCCATTCTCGTCCGACTGCGCAACCGTGACCAGAACCTGGACCAGAGCTGCAGTGCAGAAGCTACCACGGCCACACCCCTCAACTTCTGAAGGCTCCACTTGGCCGAGAGCTGCTACCACAAGGCATCTACCATCACCAATAAGCGGTGTCCCTTTCGGCATCAGGAAGAGCATTTTCCAATTTTTCTCTCCCGGGTGCGCAGAACAGATCGTTCAGGTCCTGCCATGACCCCCCCTCACTCAACGGACTCCTCATCTCCACCCCGACATCTTCTGGTGCTCTGCTTGGTTGCTGCTCGAAGAAGACTCGTCCACGGTCGTCCTCGACTTGGTCGCGCATCAATCGGACTTCGGGAGCGGTCGTGGTGACTACATCCATCTGCTGCTGCACCCTGGGAACAGTACAAATCTGAGCGCAGGGGCCCCATTCCAGAGCCTGCCCCAGCCGGTGACGACTTCACGACTACCCACAAAAATTCACAGACGTCTCTGGATGCGTCAGCATCGTTTCAGCACTGGTCTCGTCAAATTATGAGTTCGGAGGAGTGCACAGCGACGACTACACCGACCCCCTATCATGCTGTCCCAGACCTGGGCAGATTCAGCGGGGTGCTTCATCGGCGCGATTCAAGCCAATCTCCCCTCCCCGCCTGGCCGGCTTAGCGCCCCTCCCTGTGTGGAGGTAGTGTTTAGTTTGTAACTCCATCTCCCCTCCCCTAGTCCACTCCCCCTGCGTGGGGAGTAGTGCTTTTATAACTTAAACATGGGAAGCTTCATCGGCGCAGCGTGCGGGTAGCCCACGCTTCCCCGCTCACCCTCGTCTCCGGCCGGGATCGGTGTCTTCACACCGATCAGGTGAGCCACTCACACTACTCTTCGCTGGATGTCTTTTGCTTAATTAGTATTGCATCTTAGTATCGTCGGTGTAAGAGAGTGCCCAAACCCGAATTATCATTTAATTGCGTGACTACCGCGGGTGAGCTGTGAGAGTGACATTACAACCCACGCCCCCAGCGTGCCGGCCGCCCTTGGAATTGGGCATCTCTGGCCCATTGGGGTCCATCCCTAGCTGGCCATACCCTTGGAACCTTGAGGTCCAACCGCGGACTCTCACCATCATCGCCGGCCTGCCTACGGACCCGGGTGTGCGCGATGCGGGTAAACCCGCTTGAGTGGGTCCGCCGTTCGGTTCGGTTGCTTGCAATTCTAGGTCCGAGGGGTCGTGTCTCATCAAATTGGTATCAGAGCATCATCATCCTTAGGCGTGTCGCATCACCTTCTTAACATGGGTGAAATATTTTACACTGGAGTGAAATATTATGCTATGTAATGACTTAGGCAGCCTTAGTTATATTTTTGCCTTCCTAACAGGGGTGAAATAGTTTGCACAAGGGTGAAATATTTTACACAGGGGTCAAATATTTTGCACTGGAGTGAAATATTCTGCTCTGTAATGTGAAACTAATTACACAATTCATTGACAACTAATTATATTTACAACCATGGGTCCTTTACATCCTTCCAACCTTCCATGCCAACAACAACACATGAGTACTGCATCACTGTTCATGCCCCAAGACACCGGCCTTCAAAAGACTTGATGTCAGCACTCCTCTCATTTGTTGGACATCTTCTACTGTGAAATCCCAGTTCACTGGGCCATCTACTGCATGGGACATGCACTCTATGTACTTTAAGCAATACACCCCATAGTCCAGTGAATTGGGTGGCTGAGAAGGAGATTCCTCGTCAACAATCATTTGCCATGACTTCATGAAGGGGAATGACTGCCTCCATAGTGCCACCTGCACAGATGCAAGAGTTATAGCTGGCGGACAAGTGAAGGTGAAAGTTATATAACTTTAAATTTCAAGTAATACATATAAGATCTCTTACCCAATTCCTTGCATCGGCATTATATTGAGCATTGCCCTTTATGGGGTTGTACAAAATGAAGGATCGCCTTATAAAGTTAATAGTAAACAAGTGCCAATGGCTTGGGGAATGTAGAATACAAAACAGATAATCCTTCTCTTGCATGTCCTCTTCCTTAAGGAATTGAGTCACATAACGCTTCAATAAGCTTGCCTTAGCGAAGAACTTGATGGACTGAAGCTGAAGAAAAGAGGATTGCACCACTGACATGCATAAATATTTCACTGACGCGGAAGGGGAGGAAGCATGATTTCTCATAAGTAATTCCAGACAATAGTCGAGAACCTACAACATATTACCAATAAATCACTGTGAATGTTGAATCTATGTAGGAGCAAAGGAAGGCACACATGTTAGAATACACTTACATCAAAGTCAATCATCTCCCCAAACAACAGTTCACGTAGCTGCAACCTGCTAACTGAACCCCCCTAGTGATTTTTCACAGTTGGAACACTGTTCAGAGATATAAACATATCAAAATACTTGGACATCGGTGGGGAAAAAAAAGAGATATGTGATTGGATTACTTGTTCATTTCAACCGATAAGAAATTATTAATGATGCTCTCATGTGAGTTAGAGAGTTTTCCCAGCTCACAGTAATCCCTTCGGACTTCAATGTATGGATGCATTATGTATGAATGAAACATATTGCACTGACAATATTTACAATTTATACAGAATGGAAATATATTGCACAGAACATCTCAAAACTGTAATAGGGACTAACACATTGCAGAGGAGTGAAACATATTTACAGTGTCAAAGAAAATAGAGTGCACGGATCTAAAACAATTTGCAGTACAATTATTACGTATTGCACATGGATAAACCATAACTTCATAAAATAAAATCTATTTCTCTGAAAATTAAACAAAGTGCACAGTACTAACACATAATAGTTATTACAATAAACAAAGTTATAGATATCGAACGATCAAATTTTACAGGAATTCATAATATTTTACATTTCTCCCAGTTTCAGTATTAGGACCCCCTGGTGGGACAGGCACCGGATCAAGTGTCGATTTGCCTGTGGGACCTTCTTCTCCATCTTTTACACTAGGGCTGATTTCTTTACCTTCTTCTGGAGCGTAACGTATGGGGATTTTACTGAAGTAGAGGGCTGCCGTTTACCGCGACGCTTTACAACTTTGGAAATGTAGCTTACCTTAATAGCCTCAGCCTCCTCCTTTGGTCTAACCTTCTCAGCCACCATTACCACCGCAGCCTCCACCGGATCCTCTGACTCCTCCTCCCCCTCCCCATGCTCAACCTCCTCACCCTCCTTCTCCCCCACCTGAGCCTCCTTCCCCTCCCCAACAGGAGACAATTTTGTCTTCAGTTGCTGCACTTCATGGATTAAACCCTGCATTTGTGTCTTGAAGTGAGCAACATCTTTCTCCCTCTTCTCTTTTGAAACTCGAAGGGCTTTGATGCGGGATGGGACCACGGACACGACAAGCTCGCGATCGTCCCTTAACGAGGGAAGCGTCGGATGTGCGCGGTTGAGAAACCGGCAAGAGCTAGGGTGGTCGGCTCGCACTTTCGTGCCCGGATCGGGTCACGGGACGGCTTCGCTCTCTCTCGCAGCAGTGATATTATAAATTGAAGGTGAGCTAGGTATCCCTACACATGCTCTCTAGCAGCGGCATAAACAAGCATATAAAGAATTAAGCCAATGCCAAGTGTAAGGGTGAAGGCGATACCTCCACGCTCTCGGCGTGGCGAAGACGGCACCCGGCCGAAGCTCGTACTCCCGGGGAACTTAACACACAATAATTACAGTAATGGGAATATGTCCACTCCACGCAGGGAGGTAAAGGGCAACACAAATGGGCCCGGGAGGACCGAATTCGGGATGACAGGCAACTTCGTGTGTTGATTCGGCTACACGCGTAATCACGACCGTGGGGCCCACGCGCTGTCCGGAGGGGCTGTGTGGGACCCGGTGTCACCGCTGTGGTGGGGACACTGGTAGAAGCGATCCCCGGGCTGGCGACACGCTGGAACGGCGATCGGAGGCCGGGCGGCTCCGTTCGGTACCCGTCGGAATTGCTACCCACGGGCTGGTTGCTACTGTTTTGCAGCGCGCGCTCGGACGAAAATGGCCGCTGTGATCAGCCCCGTCGCCGGAATGCGACGAAACTAGTGCCGTTGGAAAGAGGACTCAAAATCCTCAAACGTAGGGCCAGTGGAGTCCTCTGAACCTATGCGGACCAGGGCCTTAGATATTTTTCAATCTTCTGCTCCACTGCTCCAGAAATCTCAGATCAGCATATCAGATCCCTGTAAAAGGCCGTTGACCGCCTACTTACAGTGGGATTCGGACTTTGAGCTCTTCTTCAAAGTTGTAGATAATCAAACCACGGAACGGGGACAATTTTGGGAATTGGAGTTGGAGGTGGGGATGAGTTGATATGATTTTTGGAGTGACTGGTGGTCGGATCTGGGAACAGGTGGATAGAACTGTAGATGGGACGGAGGACGATTTTTAGAAAATATGAGATGGACGAATCAAAAATTAAGAAACATTGTGTATGAAGGGGTGGATGGAATAAAACGCCAGTAAAATTTGTGGGATGAAAAAAAATCAAAAAGTGGGCCTAAGACCTAAAACTTAGGGCGGGTGAAAATGGAAACAGACAATAGACAGAATCGAAGTGGAAGAGTGGACGAAAATATAAAAATACTAAACGGGATCTGAATGACAAACCAAAATTTAGGGGAAGTTCTTGACACCTATGGAACACACAGTAAAATTCCCAGCTCGATCTGAGCTCATGTCTGAGGTGGGAATTTCGTGGAACTTGCTGTGGTACTGCGCGGACAGAACTGTAGCGGCGACTCGATGGCGGCACGAACGGCGGCGGCGGCGGCACCGATGATCACCGGAGGGTGGGAAAAGGAGATACCACTCTAGAATGGAGGCTTGGGAAGGGGAGAACCAGAGGAGAGAGGGCTGGGGGCGCAGCTAGCTCTTGCTCATTCAACAAAATTCTGGCCTGTTTACAGCAAGGGTGTAAATTCCATAAGTCAGATATACGTATCTGATTATTTTTTCTGAAGGCCCCTACGTCGAAGTATTTGGAGTCCTCTTTCCAACGGCGCCGAGCTCGTTGCATTCCGACGACGGGGTTGATCACAGCAGCCGATCTCGCCGGACAGCGCGCGAGAAGACAGCAAGTGCAGACTTGTGGCCGGTTTCCCGCGAGCGTCGTCCGAGGGCCGCCCGGCGTTCGGCGGTCGTTCCAGCAACTCGCCATCCTAGGGGAGCGCTTCCCAAGTGTACCCACACCAGAGGAGGCATCAGGTCCCACACGACCCCTCCGGTCCACACGTGGGCCCCACTAGCACGAGTATGCGCGAAGCCGAAGCCGTGCCCGGAAACCGCCCGTCAACCCGGAATTGGTCCTCCCGGGCCCCCTTGTGTCGCCCGTTACCTCCCTGCGTGGAGTGGGCTTACTTGTATTGCTGTAATCTTAATGTATTAAGTTCCCGGGAGTACGAGTTTCGGCCGGGTGCCATCTTCGCCACGCCGAGCGCGTGGAGGTATCGTATTCGCTCCTTGCTTGGCATTCCGCTTATTTCTATATATGCTTGTTTATGCCGCTGCTAGAGAGCATGTGTAGGGGTATCTAGCTCGCTTTATTTTATATCACCGCTGCTGCGAGAGAGTGAGCGAGACCGTCCCGTGACCCGATCCGGGCACGAAAGTGCGAGCCGACCACCCTAGCTCTTGCCGGTTTCTCAACCGTGCACGTCCGACGCTTCCCTCATCAAGGGACGATCGCGAGCTTGCCGTGTCCGTGTCTCGTCCCGCATCAATTTGCAGTGAGCTAGGGTGGTCGGCTCTCAATTGTGCCCGGATCGGGTCACGGGACGGTCACTCTCTCACTCGCAGCAGTGATATGATAAATTAAAAGCGAGCTAGGTAACTCTACACATGCTCTCTAGCAGCGGCATAAACAAGCATATATAGAAATAAGCGAAATGCCAAGTGTAGGAGCGAATACGATACCTCCACGCGCTCGGCGTGGGGACGACGGACCCGGCCGAAACTCGTACTCCCGGAACAATATTACACAATATTACAGAAATGCAAGCCGCTGCCCACTCCATGCAGGGAGGTAAAGAGCTACACAATGGGGTCCGGGAGGACCGAATTCGGGTTGACGGGCGGCTTCTCGCGCTGTTTCGGCAACACCCGAACACGTGACGGTGGGGCCCACGTGCTGTCCGGAGGGGCCGTGTGGGACCCGGTGGCACCGCTGTAGTGGTGGATGCCCGGAGGGTCTCTCCTTGGGATGGCGGCGCGCTGGAACGCCGGCCGGAGGCCCGGCGGCTCCGTTCGGCACCGGTCGGAAAAACCAGCCACGGACCTGCACTTTCTGATTTTCAGCGCGCGCTCGGACGGGAACGGACGCTGCGATCAAATCCGATGTCGGATTGACACGAAATTAGCGCAGTTGGAAAGCTGACTCGAAGTACTTCAATGTAGGCCTAGAGATCTGGCCTGGATCTTCGCTGATCTTGACTTATGGAATTTACAACCTTCTGTTGTACAGTAACTAAACACTCAGATCTGCAGAGCTGATCTCTGATAACTGCTGTTGACCGCTAGGAAGAACTTGGATTCAGACTTCGACTTCTTCATGAAAGTTGTAGGATGTTGAGTTGGGAAGATGGAAAAGTTTGTTTGGACACGTTTGGATGTGTCTATGAATTTCTATGATTTGTTTACTGGAAGAAGGTCGAATCTGGGATCTGGCTGGAAGTACTGTAGCTCCGGTAGAACATGAATTTTGAAAAATAGGTAAAAGACTCAAAAAACATTAATAAAAAATGTGGAGGTAGAGAAAAATGGACAGAATTCCCAGTTAAATTGGGAGGTCTAAAAAAATTTAAAAGGGTGGTATAATGGGACGAACTCAAGGGTTCTGTCACTGTAGATAGAGACAGATCTGATTTGAGTTTGGGGAATGAACGAAGTGGAAACAATATGAAACGGGGGAATTTGGAGCCGAATTTTTTTGTGGGGAAGGGTCTATAAGGTAGGAACCAACCCTCAAAATGTGAAGTCGATCTGAACTCGTGGCTGACTTGAGGAATTTCCGAGCTTCACCTCTATCCAGCAAGACAGAACACCAAAATTGATCCCGTGGCGGCTCGAAGGCGGCACGAACGGCGGCGGCGGCGGCACCGGTGATGATCAGAGGTTGAGAGGGGATGAAGGGAGGTAGAACCACTCTAGATCTGGGGTTGAAGGTGGAAGAACAGCAGGGGGAGGAGAGAGGGGCGCACCAAGCTCCAAGAGACTCAACAATTTTCTGATTTTTTCATTAATCTCTAATGACACTATACATAGGCTTATATAGAAAATATCAAGGGGTGGGGGGCTGATAATTTCGTGGGAAATATGTCATTTTCATCCCTCATGTGGTCAAAACTTAAAATAAATAAATTACATATGAATGGGCACTCCTTTGACTAGGTAGGTAAGGTAGGTGGCCTACCTTTGAAATTTTAACCCCTTTGTCTCCCATGTGGTCAATTAGCATTCAAACCTTCTAGATGGCCACCTAGGATGGTTGACCAGCCCCACATGGATGAGGTGGACCAATGAGGAAGGGGAGGGGGCCTCCTAGCAGGACCTACTACACATTTGCACAAAAACCCACACAATCCATGGGAATGACTCTTTGGCTTATAAAGCCTTACATTTGCGTACATACTTTCCCAAGGATATAAACATAAACTAAAAGGACATAAATATAAAATAAAAAGTACATGCTCGGCGTCGATTCCCATCAACTCTCCCCGGGTGGGAGGAACTCGACCCCGTCGAGTAGGGGTAAGGATGCTCGAATACTCCGGCGGATCCGTCACCGTGCTAAGTAATGCGGGTACGCTCCACTCCAAGCGATCGTCACCTGCTCATTCCATATATACTCGATATGCGAACTGCTATGGGCTAAAGGTGGTAACTCCGAAGGGGCACTCTCAAAAGGGAAGAAAACAGCTCGAAGACTCACTAGGAATCACCGATGAGTCCCTATAAGTGACTGATCCGGGTATAGATGTGGAACCGATCCCATACTCATCAAGTGAGTCCACTCGCCTCTTACTCATAAGAGAACGACAACAAGCTTGCACAAGACACATGCAGACTCACCATACAATACACACAAACCATGCAAACAAATCACACAAAACAAACCACACAAAGAAAACACACCGACTCATCTATGACCCTAGACATACCTAATGTTAGTCAGACCCGTACATGGATGACGGCGGACCAGGACACCCGAATATGTGCCATACATGCATTTGACGTAACTGGAGGTTGACGTCATGGGGAACTCGGAGACCATGTTTGTGTGGTGATTTTGAGTCGATTGTTTGCATGGTTTGCATTCGTGTGTCAGTGCATGGTGAGTCTGCATGTGTCTTGTGCAAGCTCGTGTCGTTCCCGAATGAGTGTGAAGCGAGTCGATTCACTTGACGAGTATGGGATCGGTTTACTTCTATACCCGGATCAGTCACCTATAGGGACTCAGCAGTGATTCCTAGTGAGTCTTTGAGCTGTTTCCTTCCGTTGAGAGTGCCCCTTCGGAGTGACCACCTTTGGCCATAGCAGTGCGCATATCGAGTATATGTGGAATGAGCAGGTGCCGATCACTTGGAGTGGAGCATACCCGTGCTACTTGGCACGGTGACGGATCCGCCGGAGACCTGAGCAGCCGCACCCTTTACTCGACGGGGTCGAGTTCCTCCCACCCGGGGAGAATTGATGGGGACATCAGCGACAACCAGCTCACTTTGTGTTTGCATTTATGTCCTTTTGTATTTGTATGTACGCCCTTGTGATATATGCGTACACAATAGTAGGTCTTAGTGGGTTTATTTGTAAAAGACCATTGAGTTTCTTTGCAAATATGCTTGTAGGCCCTGCAGGGGCCCCCTCCCTCCTCCTTATTGGTCCACATGGACTCTTGGGTCCAAGGTGGCTGGTCCATGGTCCAAATTTGGACTTGGACCATGAATTAAATAAAGAAGACAATTCCAAATTGTCCTCTTTAAGGGGGGGGGGGGGGGGGGGGCGGACCTATTAGTTTATTTGGGTTTAATGTGGTGTTCACACCACATCTCAACCCTCCATTCTTCAACCCTTGATCCAAGGGCTCATATTAGATTAGAACCCTTTCATATAAATACTTGTATTTTCTTATGGAAAGAATAAATGAAGAAGAAATTAGCATTTTACCTCTTTGAAGCTTGTGCCCCTCTCCCCTCTCTCCCTGGTGTTCTTCCACCTCCAGCCCAGTTATAGAGTGAGATCCCTCCCCTCTTGATCCCCTCCAACTTCTGAAGCAGCTCCGGTGATCGCCGCCGCCACCGTCTCGCCGCCGACGCGTCTTCACCAACGAATTCGGTTTTCTGTCCACTCTGGACAGACCTCTCTTCTCCGAATTGTCCCTCTCTCTTCCCTCATCTTATGAAGCTCCAATTTTCAGGGTTGGTTCCCCTCTTGAACCCTTACCTCCACAAAAAATTTCAGGCAAAAATTCGTCCTTTAGATATTTTTAGATTTTCGTCCAAGTTCAAATTTCAGTTCTGTCCAGGTTCTGTCTACTGTTCATCAGTTCTGAGTCTACCTTGTTCGACCCATGTTTTGAATTTTGTTGGGGCTCTAAAAATTACTGATACTTCTTTCCACATATGTCTACCACCATGAATTTTATTAATGTTTGATAAGGTCTCTAGGTATTTTTCAAAATTCGTACCAGTTCCTGTGAGCAATTTTTCCACAGTGTCCCAGATCCGACCCAGGTCCACTAAAAAAATCCCTTAAAATCCATTTCTTATCCAAATCAAAAACCAAAAATATTCCCGGTTTTCTATCTCAGAGATCTTCAACTTTTATGAAGAACTCATCTCCATATTCCAAGGTCCTCCCACCGGTCAACAGTGATTTTCAGAGAAGTCAGAACCTGCCCCTGCAGTTCTGGCCTGTTTACAGCAAGGGTGTAAATTCCATAAGTCAGATATACGTATCTGATTATTTTTTCTGAAGACCCCTACGTCGAAGTATTTGGAGTCCTCTTTCCAATGGCGCCGAGCTCGTTGCATTCCGACGACGGGGTTGATCACAGCAGCCGATCTCGCCGGACAGCGCGCGAGAAGACAGCAAGTGCAGACTTGTGGCCGGTTTCCCGCGAGCGTCGTCCGAGGGCCGCCCGGCGTCCGGCGGTCGTTCCAGCAACTCGCCATCCTAGGGGAGCGCTTCCCAAGTGTACCCACACCAGAGGAGGCATCAGGTCCCACACGACCCCTCCGGTCCACACGTGGGCCCCACTAGCACGAGTACGCGCGAAGCCGAAGCCGTGCCCGGAAACCGCCCGTCAACCCGGAATTGGTCCTCCCGGGCCCCCTTGTGTCGCCCGTTACCTCCCTGCGTGGAGTGGGCTTACTTGTATTGCTGTAATCTTAATGTATTAAGTTCCCTGGAGTACGAGTTTCGGCCGGGTGCCATCTTCGCCACGCCGAGCGCGTGGAGGTATTGTATTCGCTCCTTGCTTGGCATTCCGCTTATTTCTATATATGCTTGTTTATGCCGCTGCTAGAGAGCATGTGTAGAGTTACCTAGCTCGCTTTTAATTTATCATATCACTGCTGCGAGTGAGAGAGTGACCGTCCCGTGACCCGATCCGGGCACAATTGAGAGCCGACCACCCTAGCTCACTGCCGGTTGTTCAACCGCGCACATCCGACGCTTCCCTCGCTAAGGGACGATCGCGAGCTTGCCGTGTCCGTGTCTCGTCCCGCATCAATTAGGGTGAAGGCGATACCTAGCTCACCTTCAATTTATAATATCACTGCTGCGAGAGAGAGCGAAGCCGTCCCGTGACCCGATCCGGGCGCAAAAGAAAGCCGACCACCCTAGCTCATTGCCAGTTTCTCAACCGCGCACATCCGACGCTTCCCTCGTTAAGGGACGATCGCGAGCTTGTCGTGTCCGTGGTCCCGTCCACGCCGAGCGCGTGGAGGTATCGTTCTCGCTCCCTACACTCGGCATTTGCTTATTTTCATATATACTTGTTTATGCCGCTGCTAGAGAGCATGATAGAGTAACTAGCTCGCTTTCTATTTGTATCACCGCTGCTGCGAGAGTGAGCATTACCGTCCCGTGACCCGATCCGGGCACGAAAGAGAGAGTCGACCACCCTAGCTCTTGCCGGTTTCTCAACCGCGCATGTCCGACGCTTCCCTCGTTAAGGGACGATCGCGAGCTTGTCGTGTCCGTGTCCCGTCCCGCATCAATTCCGAAGGTCACTCGCACAAGTGTGCGGCCTTCCCGATAGGCGTAACCTAACGGTCGGACAACACCTTTTTATATACCGAGTAAAGGGATGTATGCGACCCAAAAACGACTCTTTTTTGTTGTTTTGAAAATATGATGATCCTAGACATACCTAATGTTAGTCAGACCCGTACATGGATGACGGCGGACCAGGACACCCGAATATGTGCCATACATGCATTTGACGTAACTGGAGGTTGACGTCATGGGGAACTCCGATAGGTCGGTCCAAGACCTCGTTGGGCGGTTAGATAGGATGTCACACGGGGACCCTCCTGGGGCAGCCCAAGGTCCACCCGCACCTCCTCCCGCGGGGGCCCAAGTCCAACCCGCTCCCATGGCCCAAGTCCAGGCCGCTCCCGCAGCCCAAAACCAGCCACCACTGGTTCCTCCACCCGCCCCTCCTCGGGTTCCCCAACTACCACACCGTGACCTTGGTCTCGAGGACTATGGGTCCGACAATGCCTACGAGGGGTATGGTCAACGCCGTCGTGGTTTTCAGCCACAACGAGATGAGGATGATGATCGGGTCCTTAAGACCGTGCGAGCGGATCCTCCCGCTTTTTACGGGTCTTTGGATCCGAAAGTCTACCTAGATTGGGAGTTTGGCATGGACCGTTATTTTGAATGGTATGATATGTCGGAGCGTCGAAGGGTCCGATTTGCCACCATGAAACTCATGGGGCAGGCACAAACCTATTGGAAGAATGTGGAGAGCCTGCTACTTCAGCGGCTAGAACCCCCGATCGACACATGGGCCGAGATGAAGAATAAACTTCGGCAAAAGTACCTTCCTCCCACCTACCGCCAGCGACTCATCGATAGATGGCAAAGTCTTAGCCAGGGAGACCGGTCCGTCTCCGAATACATCACGGAGTTTGATGAGTACTTTCTACGATGTGGTGTCACGGAGGAGAGTACCATGCCCGTGTCCCGCTTTCGACGTGGTTTGCGGCCACACTACCAGTATGAGCTTTTCCGCCGCAATGCCAAGACGTTGGAAGAGGCATACCAGGTTGCTCTCGAGATGGAGCAATTTGAGGGAGAGTTCGAGTCTAGCCATCGGTTGGGCCCCACCCCTCTCCGTAGTACCGAGCCCCGTCACTCTATAGGCCCACATCAGCGGCCTCCCATGGCTCGACCTCAGGAGCCCACCCGTCAGGAGCACTTCGCTCCACGGCCTCGCCCTCCTCCACCCCGGGATCTATTTCCATCCCAACCACCGGCACCCTTTGCCCGTCCCCCAGCTCCTATAGCCCGTCCTTTGGCACCGGCACCCCCTCCACTCTTGTCCAAGGCACCTACATCTCCCCCATTGTTGCCTACACCCCCTACCCGGCGGGATGATAAGGGTAAGGCCCCTCTTATCGGGGAGAGTAGTCGATCGCGAATACAATGTTTCCACTGTCACGGGTACGGCCACATTGCTAGTGAGTGTCCCGCTCGCACCACCCTAGCCTTAGGTGTTGGCGGATCCGCACCTCCCGAGCTTGAGCATGTCGATTACGAGGCCGATGAGGCACTGGCCGATGAATACTATGCCATGGGGGAAGAGCTGGGCGACCCTTCGGCCGCCCAGGATGTCGCCACCTAGTGGGTTTGATGCTACCACCTTAGTCTAGAGTCATGCATGAGTCAGTGTGCTTTCTTTGTGTGGTTTGTTTGTGTGGTGATTTTGAGTCGATTGTTTGTGTGATTTTCATTCAAGTGTCAGTGCATGGTGAGTCTGCATGTGTCTTGTGCAAGCTCGTGTCGTTCTCTTATGAGTGTGAAGCGAGTCGACTCACTCGATGAGTATGGGATCGGTTTTACTTCTATACCCGGATCAGTCACCTATAGGGACTCAGCGGTGATTCCTAGTGAGTCTTCGAGCTGTTTCCTTCCTTTTGAGAGTGCCCCTTCGGAGTGACCACCTTTAGCCATAGCAGTGCGCATATCGAGTATATATGGAATGAGCAGGTGCCGATCACTTGGAGTGGAGCATACCCGCGCTACTTAGCACGGTGACGGATCCGCCGGAGTACCGGAGCAGCCATACCCCTACTCGACGGGGTCGAGTTCCTCCCACCCGGGGAGAATTGATGGGGACATCAACGTCAGCCCGCTCACTTTGTGTTTGCATCTACGTCCTTTTGTATTTGTATGTATGCCCTTGTGATATATGGGTACACAATAGTAGGTCTTAGTGGGTTTATTTGCAAAAGGCCATTGGGTTTCTTTGCAAATGTGCATGTAGGCCCTGCAGGGGCCCCCTCCCTCCTCCTTATTGGTCCACCTGGACTCCTGGGTCCAAGGTGGCTGGTCCATGGTCCAACCTTGGACTTGGACCTAGAATTAATTAAAGAAGACAAATGCTAATTGCCTTCTTAAAGGGGGGGGCGAACCTAGTAGTTTAATGGGGTTTAATGTGGTTGTCAAACCACATCTCAACCCTTCATTGATCAACCCTTGATCCAAGGGCTTAGAATAGGTTAGACCCCTTGCATATATATACTTGTATTTTTCATATTGCATGAATTAATGAAGAGAAAATTGGCATTTGCCCCCAAGTGAGATTTGCACCCCTCCCCTCTCTCTCCCTGGTTTCTCCACCTCCAGCCCCCTTTCTAGAGTGTAATCCCCTCCCCCTTGATCCCCTCCAGCATCTGAAGCAACTCCGGTGATCGCCGCCGCCATCGTCTCGCCGCCGACGCGTCGTCGCCAACGGTTTCGGTGTTCTGTCCACTCAGGACAGACCCTTCTTCTCCGAATTCCTGCTATCACTCCCTTCGTCTTCTGAAGCTCAAAATTTCAGGGTTGGTTTCCCTCTAGAACCCTTATCCCCACAAAAAAAATCACGTCAAAATTCATCCTTTAGCTATTTTTTGATTTTCGTCCAAGTCCACGTTCCAGATCTGTCCTGGTTCTGTTTACTGTTCACCAGCTCTGAGTTTACCCCATTCGAACCATCTTTTGATTTCTGTTGGGTCGCCCAAATTTATTGGGAGTTCTTTCCACCTATATCTACCACCAGGAATTTTCTTATTTTTTTTTAAGGTCTCTAAGTATTTTTCAAATTTCGTCCAAGTTCCCAAGAACAGTCTGCCCACAGTTTCCCAGATCCGACCCAGGTCTAGTAAAGAAATCCCAGAAAATCCATTTCGTCTCCAATCAGAAAACCAAAAATAGTCCCGGATTCCTATCTCAGAGATATTCAACTTTTCTGAAGAGATTATTTCCAGATTCGGAGGTCTTCTCCCTGGTCAACGTCGATCTTCAGAGAAGTCAGAACCTGCCCCTATAGTTCTGGCCAGATTCCAGCAAGCTTGTAAAATACATGATCAGAAATACAGATCTGATTATTTTTTTTGAAGACCCCTACGTCGAAGTACTCTGAGTCAGCTTTCCAACGGCGCTAACCTCGTCACATTCCGACGACGGGGCTGATCGCAGCAGCAGTTTTCTCCGAGTCGCGTGCCTGTAAACAGAATTTTCAGATTCGTGGCCGAGTTCCCGCGAGCGTCGTCCGAGGGCCGCCCGGCGTCCGGCGGTCGTTCCAGCAGCTCGCCACCCCAGGGGAACGCTTTCCAAGTGTCTCCACAGCAGAGGAGTCATCAGGCCCCACACGACCCCTCCGGTCAATACGTGGGCCCCCACTAGCACGAGTACGCGTGAAGCCGAAGCATTGCCCGAAACCGCCCGTCAACCCGAACTTGGTCCTCCCGGGCCCACTTGTGTCGCCCTTTACCTCCTTGCGTGGAGTGGGCTTATTTGTACTGCTGTAAACATAATGTACTAAGTTCCCGGGAGTACGAGCTTCGGCCGGGTGCCATCTTCGCCACGCCGAGAGCGTGGAGGTATCGCCTTCACCCTTACATTTGGCATTAGCTTAATTCTTTATATGCTTTATATGCCGCTGCTAGAGAGCATGTGTAGGGATACCTAGCTCACCTTCAATTTATAATATCACTGCTGCGAGAGAGAGCGAAGCCATCCCGTGACCCGATCCGGGCGCAAAAGAGAGCCGACCACCCTAGCTCACAGCCGGTTTCTCAACCGCGCACATCCGACGCTTCCCTCGTCAAGGGACGATCGCGAGCTTGTCGTGTCCGTGGTCCCGTCCCGCATCAGGCTTCCTTAAGGCCCTTTATCTCGTCAACCAATAATTCCATTTCATTTTCTCAGAAGATTTTGAAATTGGGCTAACAGAAGCCCACAGAAGCTGTTCATGCTCCCCCTCTAGGAGCCATTCTTCTGACCTATGCACCTGAAGCTTATCGATTACCTGTTACATCATATTATATATGAATGCATTAGAATTACTATGTAGTGAAATAAAGTACGAACCACAAGTATAGAAAGTAGCATGTACCTCAGGTGCAGTCAGGGATGAAAAGGAGCGCCCGGGCTTCCTCTTCAGTTGTGAACCCCGCCTCATCAATCGTGGGAATGCACTCTTATCCTTGGGCTTCTTCAACTTACTGTGCTCCAAACCCCAAACCTATATTTTTCAACATAATTAAAATCAATGTAAGCAAACTACCACAAATGTCATTTAAAAAATAGGTTCAGAAACTTATACAAAGAGAAGCAGTACAGCCCAGCAATGTTTTAGAGCTTCCACTTTTCTCAGACAGACTTCCCTTTTTCCTCTCAAATATGAAACATAATTTGACCATTAAAACCTCATGGATGGCCACAGCCCATGAGTAAGATCCAATAGCACCAATCTCATCAAGACAATGCAGCATCTGCTTTGGACAAGCATAGCTGGTATACGGAAAAATGAAAGTTGACAGCATCAACACAATCCATAAGCGGACTGTGTCTTCAATGTCTTCCTTCTTGTCTGATTCCTTCACAGAATTGATTAGGTGGACCACAACATGTCTGTTAGTGGTCAGCTGCTTCCCAAACCTCTCTTTCAAATGTGATTTTTGGGTCCGTGAGCCGGCGTGCTCGATCCTCCTCCCAATATATGGGAGTCGTAGAATTAGTGCAACATCATGTGCAGTAAACTGCACTTTGCATTTGCCAAATCGGAAAACACCATCCTTCACATGACATGATAATATGTCCTCTAAAAAAAATCTGTCAAAGGCAATGGGAGGGATATTCATAAAGACACGGAAAGGGGTCTTATTCAACAAAGCTTTGTGACAGTTCTTGAATTTGATTTCTTGAACAGTCTTGGAGTAAAAAGATATGAAGCAATGATGGTTGATTCGCTTTGGAATCTTCTCTATTTTCTATTCAGTTCTTTGCCTCTTGCCCAACAACTTTCTTCTTACATATCCTGAAACAAAAGAAATAAAATAAGACTTACAAAGAAATATAAGTTACAAGGCAAAGAAATATGCAAAACATTTCACTTATATGCAAAATATTTCACTTATATGCAATAAAATAAGACTTCCTGAAACAATTCACTTATATGCAAAATATTTCACTCTTGTTAAAAGGCAAAGAAATATAAGTTACAAAGAACTGAGGCTGTCTCAGTCGTTCCAGGGCAGAATATTTCACTCCAGTTCAAAATATTTTGCCTATGTTCAAAAACTTTCACTTATATGCAAAATATTTCACTCTTGTTAAAAGGCAAAGAAATATAAGTTACAAAGAACTGAGGCTACCTCAGTCATTCCAGTGTAGAATATTTCACTCCAGTTCAAAATATTTCACCTCTGTTCAAAAACTTTCACTTATCTGTAAAATATTTCACTCTTTGTAAAAGGCAAAGAAATATAAGTTACAAAGAACTGAGGCTGTCTCAGTCATTCCAGGGCAGAATATTTCACTCTAGTTCAAAATATTTCACCTCTGTTCAAAAACTTTCACTTATATGCAAAACATTTCACTCTTTTTAAAAGGTAAAGAAATATAAGTTACAAAGAACTGAGGCTGCCTGAGTCGTTCCAGAGCAGAATATTTCACTCTAGTTCAAAATATTTTACCTCTATTCAAAAACTTTCACTTATATGCAAAATATTTCACTCTTTGTAAAAGGCTAAGAAATATAATTTACAAAGAACTGAGGCTGCCTCAATCGTTACAGGGTAGAATATTTCACTACAGTTCAAAATGTTTCACCTCTGTTCAAAAATATGTAATCGTTTTGTTATAGACCCCCACCCCACACCCACCCATACTATCAGTATGAATGAAATAGGTTGCATGTAAATGAAAAGATTTGCAGTGGAATGTCATATATTACATTCTAGTAGAACATTGCCTTACCTTGTGTCTGTTGCTGTTGAGCCCTTGCTCTCTGCGCCTCTTCCAGCGTTGTTGCCAAGCATACGGTTTCATGTTGCCTTTCTTCTTCAGCAGCCCTCATAGTGGATGGGGCTTCCTCTCCCTGTGGCTCTGACTTCGTCCTCTCCTCTACTTTTCTACTTCCTATTCCCCAAGCACATTGCCTCTTAGCATCTTACTCTTCCCCTTGCCAGTCTTAGGTGCCATAGCCAACCCTAAACCCTCGCCGACGATGGACTGACTCGCAGACGATGGGCTGACGCGCAGACGATGGCCTTCTCCTTCCGCGCCTATTTCCGCTCCACTAATCACTGCCGCCGACGAAAAAGATGAGCAACCGAAGAATGGGGTGGGGGGAATCGGCAAAAGAAACAGTTAGTTGACAATGCCAATGGAGGGAAAGATGCTGCTTGAAGTTTCACGACGCCTCAATGTGCAATGGAGGGAAAACTGCAAGGTCATTTTTGGTAAGTTGAAATCGTGGCCCTGCTAATGAGTTGACAACATCTTCAAATCTGTCATAGCACGTCTCGATTCGTCCGACCGGTGAAGTGGTATATGCCAACGTGGACCAATTGCTACCATGAGTTGAAGAATGGCATGGGTTTGTGCACCGCATGCGGTGCACAAAGCATTACTCGCTAAATCATCAACCTAATATTATTATTTTGCCATGCCAGTGGCAACATCATCCTACATGTCTGACATTAAACTCGGATGGAAACTAGTCATGTTGAATGCCTATCATGTTCCAACTCCCCGAATTAAGTAACCTAATTAAACTAGTAAGGAACAAAGGAACAGGAAGGAAAACTACTCACAACCCACATTACCTTGTCGACATTTCGAGACATGGGGAAACCCATGGCGGGATCCCTGTGCATCGAGAGAATAATGTCCACGAAATCACTCTTAGAACACTCCTTTCCCTGTTGAGCTCGGCGCTGCTGGTCGCGTTCCTCGAGTATTTGGTTGTGAAAAGCATCCCACCTCTTGAGCAGGTTTCGGAGCTTGGAATCCATGAATGGGAGCATCCCCAACCAGTCGGCGACCGAAGAGAAGATGTCACGTAATCCGAAGTGGTCCATGAGTTCACCGGCCTCATCCATTATTTGGCTCAAAATCTTGCGTCTTTCGCCTCCAAGGCTGCTCCCTATGACGACCCCCTTCATCGCACCGTCGGTAAACGACTGCAAGACCTCGCTTATATCCACTATCGTCGGAGAAGAAGCGGTAGTGAACTTCTCAACCATGAGCGCAACCTCCTCCTCTCTCACCCGCCGGGAGGACTGTACCGGCCTTGGGCCGAGGAGATGGACGACGGCTACCTTCTTGGCCTGCCTCTAGTGCTCACTGTAGGGGGAGAAGCCTATGTTCTTAGAGCCGTAGGTGAGCCTGTCCATCAGCTTTGATATCAGCCTGGAGGCGAACATAAGGTCCTGCGCCTTCATCACCACCCAGGTCACCTCCGCAGAGGAGACAATGAGGGTGGGCACGCAGCCCAGGTACAACTGCATGAGGGGGCCATGTTTCTGGGAGAGGTCTCAGAGGGACTTGTGGGGGTTAGGGTCGAGGAGGTGTATGTGGCCGAGGAGGGGGAGGCCGCGGGGAGACGGAGGGAGATGGGGTTTCTTCCTCTTGCCATCTCTCCTAAAGCAGCTTATACTGATGATTACAAGACATGTGAGAATTGAGAGTGTTATGTAGTGGACAGCGGATCTAGAGGGGAGGGGTGAATAGATATGCCCCTCTTTTCGCAATGGAACCCTCTAAATAGCTAGATAGAACAAATCGCAGTGGAATATAACTAGCTAAATGAAGGACACAACGATTTGCTTAGCAAGATGATTACTTATATATCAATTCGAACCTAAGCATGCAACTAGAACAAAACAATCGCACAAGCAAACCACAACACACGAGATTTTAAGGTGGTTTGGAATGAATCCCCAATCCTACGTCCACCCCTCACCAAATCCGGTGAGGCTTCACTAGTGCAGCACACCAAACCGTAAATCGGAGAACCACCGAGGGACGTCAACACCGCAGATCGGACAACTTCCGATTGCCTTCCTACTAACCACCGGTAGGGACGTTCTTCAGTTCCAAATGTTTGAATGAAATGGAAAAGAACAAGATATGAAAATACTCAAACAAGATATGAAATATGCTCAAAGAGAAAGGATCTTGTCTGAGATTGCTGGGGCTTGAATCTTCTTTTGAAGTAGCTTGAATCACTTGGAGATTTGATGAAGAACTTCTTCCCGGAGTACTGTTCACAGTTACAGTACTCGAACTCCTCTCCCTTGAACACACCCTTGCAGCCTCCTTTGATCTCCCTTATTAGCTTTCTTGTTTCTACTCTTCCTTGGAGGTTACTAGATTGAGATATGAACTTGAATCACCTTGAGTTGATGGAGAGAGTGTTGGATGTAGCTTTGATCTTCCTTTTGATCTTCTTGAGTTGATGAAGAAGAAGAAGAAGAAGAAGGATGCAGTTTAGATCACCCTTGATAGCCTTGATTGCTTCTTCTTCTTTGGAGGTTGAGATGGCTTCAGATCTGGACTTGAATGCCTTAGAATGGATGAAGATTTCTTCCCGAAA
This sequence comes from Amorphophallus konjac, assembly GCA_022559845.1. Lineage (NCBI taxonomy): Eukaryota > Viridiplantae > Streptophyta > Magnoliopsida > Alismatales > Araceae > Amorphophallus > Amorphophallus konjac. Next base: position 455,091 of record JAHNEJ010003651.1, read on the forward strand.
CACTGTTCACGGAGGTGCTACAGTGCCTCGAATGGCCTCCCTTGATCTCTCTTGAAGCCTTGAAGCATTAGGGTTTCTAACCCCTCAAGTGTTGGTTTTATAGACCTTGAATGGTCCTTGGACACCCCCTAGACCAGATCCACAAATCATGGGAGATTAGGTGAGTTTTGATTAAACAAATCCATGGAAAGGGGCTGGCCAGGAGGTGGAATTCTAAGTCAAACAAGGTTGCATCGGGGTTGGCGGTCGACCTGTGGCTTCTGGCGGTCGACCTCCACTGAAAAACACTATAGACGGATGGCTACTGGGATTTCCGGTCGATCGCTACTGGCTGGCGGTCGACCTGCAGCTGAAAGAACTGTAGACGGGCATCTGCTGGCTGGGGCGGTCGATCGCCCCTGTGCTGGTGGTCGACCGCCAGCTGGGCAGAACCCAGGCTTGACCGGGTCGGTCCGTTATCCGCTTCAGCTCCGTCGTTCAACTCCATTAGCAGCCCGTGCATGTTTGTGACTTCATCTTTGTTGGTCTAGAACGTATCAACTCAGTCTTTAACCTTGGATTCTCTTGGCTATACTTCTTTGTGCATTGACCTTGGATGAGTGACGAGCCGAATATGAAATATCGACTTTTGCTTGTAAAAGAGATGAGATTTGCATCCTTGCTTGGGCGCGATCAATGAGCTTTCACTTTTGACATTGCCACTTGATTCCTTGTCCATTCATTTGCATATCTGTCATGAACAAAAACATCATGTATGTCAGTCACATGAGAGTGGAAGATATCAATGACTAATAGTGTTTAGCCATTATCAAAACCAAGAATACCACAGAACTCATATGACCATAGAATGATGTCGAATGACCCAAGTGACCACAGAATGACTCAAATGACCTCAGGGACACAACAGAGAGGAGGAAGGCTGGGGTGATGGGATGCAGATTGGTTCCCTCTTGCAGATACCACGGAGAGAGCATGGTGATGGGTGTCGTCGTCTTATGGCAAGGAAAAGATGATTCTTTGGAAAAGGAGACTATATATATATATATATATATATATATATATATATATATATATATATATATATATATATATATATATATATATATATAACTGTAATATATATATTTTGATCTCGGGTAAAACTTATTTTATTTCCAAACACAGTGAAACATGTTTTACCTAATGAGGAGGGTAAATTCGGTACGGCCCACATTCGGCTCAGTAACAACTGGCCTATGCCAGAGAGCTCTCGATAAGCACACCCAAGAGGTGGACGCACGGGTATGACCCACTAAGGTAAGGCCCAGCCCAAGACAGCATCGGATCCTACAAGGCGTAAAGGTTACGGCCCAAAATACAGTTCTTGCCAGAGAACACACAGACGATCGACTGTTGCCCCCACGACGTCGGCCTTGACCCCGTAATGGGCGAGCACGCCCTATGAGCACCGTAAGACTCACCCAGGGACCAGCCGGCGTCGAGGCTATCACCCCCCAATGGGAAACTCCCTCCAATATAGCGGGGGACGTTACTCTACTGAGCGGACTCTTCCCTCTCAAGGGATGAGGCCCCTTGCTCCAGGACAACCCATATAAAAGGGACATTGGTAGAGGAGAAGAGGACACGGTGGATACTTCTGCTAAAAGAGCTTCCTATTAAGAATAGAGCTACCAGACCTACCACAACAACATAGAGGCTACCCGCTACGCCTAGAGAGAAATTTCCTCTTACACGGCCTTACCACCCAGCGAGCACCCTCCAAGTACCCACTGGGAGCGGCGAGCACACGTGCGGAGGACCTACATGCCTCTCGGATCATCTACTATGAACTCTACTTCCCTCTCACTTCGCTCTTCTCTATTGCTCATTGATCCCTTCCTGATTTAAGCATCGGAGGGTTGTCCCCTAGGGTGATACCCGGGACTCCTTCTGACGCCTTCTTGGTTCTTGTTGTTTGCAGGCCTCCACGGGTGCAAGATGACTTCCCCAACAAATAAATAGAGAAGGTGGTACGTGGCATAGGAACCATTTTCCTGCCTCCACACTTCTTAGCGCCATCTGTGGGAATTAGAGAAAAAGGCTATGGCGTCCCGTGGATGTAACGACCCATCGGGAAGAAACCTCTCTATCACATCCCTTGGGCCCCACACCGGCACGAAAGCCGCAAACAAGAACCATCTTCATTGTGCCACGTAGCGCACTCAAGCTCTCAAGCGAGAAACCAAGCGGAGAACAAACACAAGACCCTATGCTAGCTGCCGACTGTACTGGACCTTATGGACTCTGATCACTGCAATATATCAAATTCCTATGTACGTCCACAACCATCGCTCTGATACCAGCTGTAACGACCCAAGATCCGGATACCGGGAGGAGCTCGATACCATTCGAATCCTAGCCCGCCGCCCACGAGCCGGGAGGGCGAGGAAGGGCTAAAAGGAGTGTGGAGGTATAAATAAATAGGAAATAAGGTAGGATAATTCAACAATTAATCGAAATAAATAAATAACTACAACAACAAAGTCTAGTTCAACCGAAAGTATAGTCTAAAGTAGTAAAACATACCACATGCCAAGTGAACACTCGGCCCGACGAGCTGGCAACTAAGAACCTCCGAACAGCACCCTCGAACCTCGAGGAAGAAACGTCGCACCTGAAAAGAAGGGGTGAGCCTCCTGCCACTGGCTCAGTCGGGATCCCGCGGAACCCCAACCGAGAACAACGGTGGCATGGAAAGTCGTAACTACAAGAAAAACAGTAGCAGCAGGAACAGCAAACCGGTGGCCGGTAAAAACTCAGCACTACAGCTACTCCTACTGTACCGGTCAAGCAAAAAGAGAAATCCCGATCTCACAATCATGAACCGGACCACTCTAACACCACCTACCGAGGCAAAACCTACGGCAACTCCGCCGTAGAGGCCTATCTCCCAGGACAAGGCCAACCTGGACACGCTATCCAAAGTGCAACCCCGACCACCTGGTCACAGGCACCGCACTAACAAGACGCAACCTCGGTAAAGCCACTACCACCCTAGCCACTACCTTGGAAACATCAGTCGGTCCAGAAAACCACATATCACAGATGGGAAATAGAACCCGAACATAGGAGAGTCATGTCTCACGTGACAAGAGTGCCTACCCACCAGAAGCAAGGTCGGATGCATCCACTAACGTCTTAGACCGTGCCTCAGGTGTCTCCCTCTGGCCCAGCGAGAATTGAGACACCGTACAAGTAACCACAGAACAAGTGACTAGCTGGGGTCGCGCTCGTCAGCGCGGGTCCAACTGCCCCCAACCACGTGTGCACACACAGACCATGCGTCCCAGCTCTGGCCCACTGACTGGTTTTCCCCTCAGCCGGACTCTGGCTGCAACATGTGGGGCCCAACAGAAATTAGTCTAAAAACCATCTCTCAGGGTAGCCTCGCCACCACTCCCTGGTGGGACCACTCGCGTGTCAAAAGGCTACGACTAGTGGGGAGTCACTGATGTGACCACTCTCCAAGGGGAAACTCTGAGAAACACGCACGCACCCTGCGTAAAAGTCGAGAAGAACCAAGTGGCGCCAAGCCACTAGACTATGGACTGTCCTATAGACTTACTAAATCCAACAGTCCTTGAGTCACAAGACTTGGGGTCAAGACCGTCGTACGCAATGACACAACGCCATTAATCTAGTCTAATCCCTAGGTCTAAAACCACGGTAGCATGAATACCAAGACAACTCACGAGCCACCGAGACCATCCCCTCAAAAGGGAACTCAAGAGACTTCCAGCCCCAGGCTGGGTGACTGGACTCACAGTCCAATGCCACACACATGGCGCACACGGAAAGCACATAAGCATGATTCCCAAGGCAGCTCACAAGCCGCCACGCCGATTCCCCATCCCAGGGAAAAGTGGGAAACCTCCAGCCCTAGGCTGAATGACTGGACTCATAATCCAAGGCCACACACATGGCCCACTTGGGAATTATCTTCTGGAGAAACCTACGACATGCGGAGGAAACCCCACCGCACTCACACCGCTACATGATGACTCGATCAAGCGTAACACAAAAGGCCGGAACACATGGGGTCACCCGGACCCACCACACATATAGGCACGCTAATCGAGATAACACGGCACCTCTGGACATCTCAGAAATACGATCACAGAACCCAAGGGATGTCCGGGACACTCACGAGGCCGATGGTCAACCACTAGGTCACAACCAGGTCGATCGGAGACCAACACAACACTAAACGGCACGAAAACCAATAGGTAGTCCTCCCTGGACAGTCTAAGACAAAGCAACATGGTCTCACATGGGCCGCACAAGTGATAGGCAGTAGGGCTAGGACCGCTCAACTCTAGGCGCCTCTAGAACCTAGGCGGTCACTCCCAGACCACTCAGGGATGAAAATGGTCTATCGTCCGGCCGCTCCAATTAAAAATGGTCTCCACTGGACCGCGCAGCTTTGGGGCGCTGAAACGACTGAACGGTCCCCTTAGGACCGCATACGAAATGGGACGGTCATCCCATAATCGCAAATCCACGAGACTCAATCAATGGTCAAAGTTCACCCTCGGGCGTCGCGTTGACCCTCAGAGGAAAATGGTTGACCGATAGGCCGCCGCTAGACCCAGGCGGTCTCCAAAGGACCGCGACACCTGCCGACAAAATAGTATCTGAGCAGCAGTCCCCATGTGGCTGCCCAAAGCCTAGGCGGTCTGCCCATGGCCGCCCAGCCACAATAAATGGTCCTGGCCTGACCGGGCATGGATCCAGGTGGTCCACACCAGGCCGTTTAGACCCTCAGACGGTCTATCGTGTTGTGTCCCCTGTGGCTCTATGGTTTTGATGATGACAAATGTTATGGGGTTCTATGGTTTTGATGATGACAACTGTTATGGCTCATTATGTATTGATGATCTAATCTTGATGAAATATGAGGAACTGTCAGAACAGGTTTAAGGATGACTCACACTCATGAAGTCAACCTATGTCAAAGTCAAATCTCTGACAGGTATAGTCAATACACAATTAGATCAGGTAATGTTCTATCTAATCTCAGATCTTTGCATATGTTAATTTTTATGTCTATACAGTCTATATATTCATGCATAATCACTCTCAGCACAGTCTTTACATTGCATACGTAGTAGACATCTTAAGTCTATACATTGCATGTGTTGCAAACGAGCATAGTCTACACATTGAATGTGTTGCACATTCACAATGTCTATACAACGCATTCCTCGTAGGCACAGCAAGTCTGTACACTGCATTCCTCACAGGCACAGCTATTTCATGCATTCATACAGTCTGCACATTAGTCAGGCAGCAAGTGTGTACATCGCTTAGTGTAAGCATGGCAAAGTCCAAAGTCTATACATTGCATGGCGAAGTCCAAAGTCTATACATTGCTGCTTTGCTCGCATTTGTAAAGTCTATACATTGGTTGTTGTCCTGCAGCATTAACCCAAGTCCATACATCGGTTGCAGCACTACACGCACACTGAAAGTCCATACACTGCATTGTGGCATGCACACTAGCAAGACTATACATTGGTGACTTTACCTACGTTACACTCGCAAGTCTATACATTGGTATTTTTACCTATGTTACACTTGTGCATTGTTAAGTCTGCACATTATAGTAAGTCTATGCATTGTGCATTGTTAAGTCTGCACATTGTAGTAAGCAAGTCTGCACAACGCCTTGTTAGGAAGTCTATACATCGCCATAGCTCGCATGCAGAGTCTAGACAGTCTTAACTAAGTCTATACATCGTGTCTGCATGTAAGCATTCAAGTCTATACATCGTTGCTTTGCCAAAGTCTATACATCGTGCTTTCTCAAGTATGTACAGCCCTTGCTTTGCTCAAGTCTGTACAGCCCTTGCTTTGGCAAGTACATACATTGTGAAAGTCCATACAGTCGTTTGCATTGCATTGCATGAAGTCTGCACATTGCTATAAGCACGCATGCAAAGTCTAGACAGCCATGGGCAAGTCTATACATCGCATTGCATGCACACAGGACTAAGTATGTACACTGGTTGCAGCATGCTTGCATAAAGTCTATACATTGCATCTTAGCATGCTTGTACAGCACAAACAAAGTCTGTACATTCATATGTGTATTGTGCATTGCTCTTGGCAGAGTCTGTACATCACTTGAACACTCATTGCACTCTAACTCTATACACTACTTCACTCATTGCACGAACTCTGCACATTGTGTTGCTTTGTCCATACTTTGTTTTGCTAAGTCTACACATTGATGCACGTTTACTTCTGCATATTTGAAGTATGTACATGGCATAAGCTCTGCATATATGGAGTCTATACATGGCATAAGTCCTGCATATAGGAAGTCTGTACATGGCATAGTCTTGCATATCTGAAGTCTATACAGGCTACAACACTGCATTTACTAAGTCTGTACAACGCCATGGGTCTGCATACGTAGAGTCTGAACACTGCATAGCTTTGCATTCACAAAGTCTATACATGCTCCAGCGGTTGCTTTCATATAGGAAGTCTGTACATCGAATAGCATGCATGTGTTCAAGTCTATACATTACTGCTGAACGCAAGTCCATACATTGCATAAAGTCTGCACATCGCATTACACTTCAGCAAGTCTATACAATGTCTGCATTGCATACTGTGAAGTATGTACAAGGCCATAGCACTGCATATATGAAGTCTATACATAGCATTGTTCTGCATTTACCGAGTCTATACAATGCCATAGCCCTGCATATGTAGAGTCTGAACATTGCATTGCTTCGCATTCACAGAGTCTATACATTGCTTCAGCATTGCCTTCATATAGTCTGTACAACGTCTCAACCTTAAACTGATGTTTCTGTTTGACAAATCTGACAGGACTGCTGGACGAGGTTAATAAGATTCGCACGTGATCCGAGGCTGGAAGGACTGACAGGATGGTGACACGTGTACTGATGCAGGGTGAGACGCTGCCACGTGTTCAAGCCTTTGGGCGGGAGATGTGGAGAGCACACGCCCAATTCCTGCTGCTCTATATATATGAAGCTTCTTCCATCTGAAGAAGATTGATCGTGAGATAGAGAGCTCTAGCAGAAGAGATCGACTGAAGCAGAGGTTAGCCTATACGATCCTGTGAGAAAGAAAAGAGAAGCATAAGACGCAGAGAAGAAAAAGAGAAAGAGAAGAAGAGCAGAAGAGAAAAAATAGAAATAGAGAGTTAGAGAGCTCGAGCAGAGAAAGAGAGAGTGTGATTAGCAGAAGAAGAAAAAGAGAAAGAAAGATAGTGAGATCGAGAGAGATCTGCCTTCATTGGACCGTGGATCAAATCCAGGCCAGTCAGCTCATTCTGAGCCACATTGTGCTTCATCATCTACAGCCTTCCGATTGCTGTTGTCTATCTTTTGTGTTTTCTTTTTGAACTCATTTCTTCAAGCTGTTAGCCAGCAATTGCAGTGGAGGTTTCCACTGGACAGGTGAAGCTGTAATCCTCAGGAGGCGAGACCAGGTCTTGGACGGCTAAGCTGTATTGCTCAGCGGTTGCAGAGGATTTTTTCCTCTGGTCGGCAAGCTGTAAGCGAAGCTGTGTATCAGTGGTTGTAGGCAAGCTGTGATGCCCAGCTGTTCAAGCTGTGAGTCAGCGAAATCCACACTCGGTTTGAGTGTGGGGTGGATGTAGGTCCGCAGGACCGAACCACCTAAAAATTATTGTGCAGTGGTTTGATCTCTTTGTGGGCTTGACGCTAGATGAATGCATAGGGTCGATATGGTTTGATGTTCTATATGTGTTCATTTCATTGCTGCGCACACTATATGTTTGACTGTGGTATTGAGAGTCCCTTGACATTGTTCCTAAGTCACTAGTTAGTTCATCTATAAGCATTTTAGTTGTCTTAATAAATCTGAATTCCGTAATTGCTTATTGGGCTTCTGGTTGTATTAGGAAGAATTTTTTAATTGGGCGAAGTTTTTAAAGGGTATATTCATTCACCCCCCCTCTGAATACATAGCACCGAACCCAACATATCGAACGACCGCTGAAACTACCGACACTCTTAGGCCAGAAAATGGTCCACCCAGGGCCTTTCTAACAAGAAACGGTCATTGTAAAACCACGTTCATTCCAAAAAATCAAGAACAGCGGGAATGGCCCCAAAATGCCATTCCACGCCTCATTCACCCCCGAGTGAAGGGGAAACAAGGGGGAAACCCTTCCCCAAGCCCCAAGGCATCCAATGACGCCAACAAACCACAAAACGGCACGTTAAAATGCTAGATCCGGCTCACTCCCCAAAACATGGTTTTCCCCAAAATAGTAATAAACCGGCGCTCGGCTCACCACAGGCTACCAAATCTATAGGAAATGAAATACACGAGCTGAGGGTCCATCTCCCTACCTCCATCGAAGATTTGACGCACTGTGGATGCTGATCCAAGAAGAAAATGCCGCCTTGGTCTCCTTGACCTCCGAGGTTCCCTCATATATGAGACGCAACTTGTCCCACATTTCATTCGCTGAACTGCACATGGATACACGAGAAAACTCATTAGGATGTATAGCACATGGCATGATATTCATAGCATTAAAATTAAAAGTGCATTTCTAGATTTCCTCGGGTGTCCATTTCTTTTCATTGTCAGAGAGTTTGTAAGGACCCTTGTCCACAACTCTCCAGATCTCATACTCTTGGGCTCTCAAAAAAATATGCATTCTATTTTTCCAATAGGAGTAATTTGAGCCATCGAAGTATGGAGGATGATGAATGGAGTGACCCTCGGGCATCATACCATTGTTTGCCATTGATCTGGATCTTACTCTAGATCATTAGACCTGAAAGAAATAGAGCCTTAGCTCTGATACCAATTGAAGTCCTGCGATCAATGACACCCAAGAGGGGGGGTGAATTGGGTGTATACAAACTTTTAACAACCTTTTGCCCAATTTAAACAATTATGAATAATGGCTAAGATGAAATCCAGAATTAAATGAAAACTAAGAGATCTAATAGAATCTATCTCACTCAACAGATCTTAGGTAGGATGGCGAAGGTGAGAATCTGGAGATTCAACTCACGCAAGATGTTATCTTCCTGACAAGGTTTGCCTTGTCGATCCGAACCCACCTGGAGAGGGGGATTTCTACAGCCCATTCAAAGAGCAGCCCAACTAGGCCCGATAAGGCCCAACAAGCCCAAGCTCGCCTAAGTGACAGCCCACAGGGCCCACTTAGGGAAGAAAGCCCAATAAAAAAAACGCTCGAGGACACAACCCTCCTAGGCGGCCTTCAGGCTCGGAGGGCCCGAGCGTCGATCAGGTCACAGGAAATGATGGGAATCAACACCGAGCATGTACATTTTCTTTTGCATTTATGTCCTTTTAGTTTGTGTTTATATCATTGGGAAAGTATGTACGCAAATGTAAGGCTTTATAAGCCAATGAGTCATTCCCTTGGATTGTGTGGGTTTTTGTGCAATTGTGTAGTAGGTCCAGATAGGGGGCCCTCAGCCCTTTCCCATTGGTCCATGTCACCTTGTGGGGCTGGTCAACTATCCTAGGTGGACATCTAGAAGGTTGTACTAGTCATATGGACACATGGGAGACAAAGGGTGAAGAATGTCAACATTCTACACCCACCCCACCTACCTCTCCCTTGGTCAATAGGCCGCCCCCCTCCCCTTGATTATTTTTATTAATTTTTGTGGGTTAGTCACATTTGATCTAGACCCTTCATTCCCCATCCCTAGATCCAAGGGTCTACATTAGATTTGATACCTAGCATATAAAAGGGTGTATTTTCATGTGGAAATTAATGAAAATTCAAAAAATTGTTTGGAAAGCTTGAAGCTTGCGCCCCCTTCCTCTCTCCTGGAGTTCTTCCCTTAGCCCCTCTACAATTATAGAGTGTATCTACCTTCTATCTCCCCCTCTCAACCTTTGATCTTCATCGGTGCCGCCGCCGCCGCCGTTCGTGCCGCCATCGTGCCGCCATCGAGCCGCCGTCAGAGTTCTGTCCTCAGCCAACAGTAGCCACTTCCACGAATTCTTGCTGTCAGCCACGAGCTCAGATCGACTTGGGATTTTGAGGGGATGTTCTAGAGGTGTTCCCCACGTCCTAAAAAACTTTCTGGGTCATAAATCCTCCATTTGTTAATTTCCCATTTTCGTTCAAGTCCCAAATTCAGTTTTGCCAGTTTCAGATCTGAATTTTAGTTTTTCCTAAGTTTCACATCTTAGACCCATATTTTGATTTTTACTAGGGCTCCTAATTTTAATGGGAGTTCTATCCACCACCCCTCCTACCATGAATTTTCCTGAAATTTTATCATCCTTCCATCTATTTGTCAAAATTCGTTCTCAGAGCTAGCTACAGTGTTGTCTACCTATTTCCAGATCCGACCTCTGTCCAGTGAAAAAATCATATCACTTCGTAGCCACCTCCGATCAGTCCACAAAAAATATTGCCATCGTCCTTGTTCAAAATCCTATAACTTTTGTGAAGAGCTCAAGAGCTGAATCGGAAGTCTACTAGGCGGTCAATGGCAGTTCTCAGACAAGTTCCCTACAGATCTGAGAGCTCGGGCACTGTACAACAGGAACTTGTAAATTCACTCAAGCCCAGATCCGTGCAGATACAGGGCTGATCTCTAGGCCTAGATTTAAGTATTTGAAGTTAGCTTTCCAACGGTGCCAGTTTCGTGTCAATCCGACATTGGGGCTGATCGCAGCGTCCGTTCTCGCCAGAGCGCGCGCCGGAAAATAGAACCAGAAGATCCGTGGCCGGTTATTCCGACCGGTGCCGAACGGAGCCGCCCGGCCTCCGACCGCCGTTCCAGCATACCACCAGCCCAGGGAATGCTTCCCCAAGTGTCCCCACCATAGTGGTGCCATCGGGTCCCGCACGGCCCCTCCGGACAGTACGTGGACCCCACAGTCACAAGTTCGGGTGATGCCGAAGAGACGCGAGAAGCCGCCCGTCAACCCGAATTCGGTCCACCCGGACACCATTGTGTTACCCTTTACCTCCCTGCGCGGAGTGGGCAGTGCTTCATTGCTGTGACAAGTGTGTAATATTAATCCGGGAGTACGGGTTTCGGCCGGGTCCGTCGTCCCCACGCCGAGCGTGTGGAGGTATCATTTTCGCTCCCTTCTCGGCATTTTGCTTACTTCATATATATTTGCTTATGCCGCTGCTAGAGAGCATGTATAGGGATAATTAGCTCGCTTTATATTTATATCACTGCTGCTGCGAGAGAGAGCGTTACCATCCCGTGACCCGATCCGGGCACGAAAGTGCGAATTGACCACCCTAGCTCTCGCCAGTTTCTCAATCGTGCACGTCCAATGCTTCCCTCGTTAAGGGGCAATCACGAGCTCACCTAGAGTCCGAGGACTGTTGTCGTGTCCCTGGTCTCGTCCCGCATCAATTTGGTATCAGAGCGAGGTTGAGTCTAGGATGTCAAAAAAAAGTGTGTCATTTACGTCTAGCCATTAGTCATTGTCTAAGTCGTGTTTAGGGTCATCATTGTTTTAAAACAAAAAAAGAGTGTCTTTTGCATTTACATCCCTTTACTTGGTATATCAACAGGTGTTGTCCGAACGTTAGGCTACGCCTATCGGGAAGGCCGCACACTTGCGCGAGTGATCTTCGGATCGATTAACTCCGCCATGTGCCGAGTTTTGGTTAAGTCCAGGCACATCATTTTGCATTAGTGTGTTTGCTTTAGTCGGCGTCTTCTAGTCGGTGTGTCTGCATGCCCACTCGTAGGGGTACTCAGTACTCACCTCCACCACCACCTATGGCGGATCCCCGAGCCACTAGTCTCGATGCGTCAGCTGTGGTTGAAATGTTCCAAAATCTTATGGGACAAGTGCAAGGATTGCATACGCGTCTTGATGGGTTGGATACGCAAATGGGTGATTTAAGTACCCGGATGGATAGGATGGAAGGAGTGAGTACCCAAGTGAATGGTCTAGGCACCCACCTAGAAGAGAGGATGAAAGCCGTAGAGGATAGGGCCGCTGGGTCGAACCAGTCCGTTCAGGGATTGGTCGGGAGGGTTGTCGCACTAGAGAGAGGCCCAGCCGAGACACATCCGATTGCCCCCGTCTAGGCACTCGTCCCACCTACACAAGGTCAACCGGAGCTGGTTCAACAACTCGCGACTCCAAGGGTTCAAGGGGTAGTTGTTAGGAGGCACGAAGTCCCTGAGGTGCATGACTATGAGTCCGATAATGAGCATCGGGGACATGGTCGTGATCATCGCCCTACACGGCGTACCCACGACCAAGATATGGATGAACGGGCCCTTCGGACCGTTCGGGCTGACCCTCCCACCTTTGACGGGTCCTTAGATCCAAAGGTCTATCTTGATTGGGAGGCTAGTATGGACCGATATTTTGAGTGGTTCGAGATGTCGGACCAACGAAAAGTCAAGTACGCCAGGATGAAACTTTTAGGCCAAGCACAAACCTGTTGGAGGAACATGGAGAACCTATTGTTTCATCGTCAAGAACCCCCGATCGATACGTGGACTGATATGCGGGAGAGGCTTAGGAAGAAGTACCTCCCTACCTCCTACCGCCAGCGTCTTATAGAGAGGTGGCAAAGCCTCACCCAGGGAGACCGGTCCGTCTCTGATTACATCGCCGAATTTGATGAATACTACTTGCGATGTGATGCCACGGAGGAAGATTCCCTTACCGTCTGTCGATTTCGGCGTGGTCTACGCCCGCACCTACGGTATGAGCTTCTCCGCCGCAAGGTGGACAAGTTGGAGGATGCATCTCAAGTTGCTCTCGAGATGGAGCAATTCGAGGGAGAGTACGAGTCTATTCCACGGTGGAGCCCCGCTCCTCCCCGTAGTGATTCCCGTGGCTCCTTAGGTTCATACCCGAGGGGACCCATGGCTCATCCTCAGGAGTCCGTCTGTCAGGAGCACTTCGCTCCTAGACCTCAACCTCCCCCACCACGGGATCTACCTCCACCCCATCCACCGGCACCCATTGCCCGTCCCCCGACACACCTAGCCCGTCCCCTAGCTCTAACACTTCCTCCCCTATTGCCCACGGCGCCTACACCTCCACCTTTGTTACCTACGCCCCCTACCCGTCGGGAGGATAAGGGTAAGGCCCCTCTTATCGGAGAGAGCAGTCGGTCCCGGCTGCAATGTTTCCACTGTCATGGGTTTGGCCACTTCGCCAACCAATGTCCCACTCGTGCTACACTAGCCCTAGGGGTTGATGAGGCCTTGCCATCTGAGCTTGAACTTATCAATTATGAGGCCGACCAAGCAATAGCCAATGAGTACTATGCCTTGGGGGAAGAGCTGGACAGCTCTCCTGCCGCCCAGGATGCGGCCACCTAGTGGGATTGATGCTACCACCTTAGTCTAGAGTTGTGCATGAGTCAGTGTGTTTTCTTTGTGTGGGTTGTTTGTGTGGTGTGTTTTGAGTCGATTGTTTGTGTGGTTTGCATACGTGTGTTAGCGCATGGTGAGTCTGTATGTGTCTTGTGCAAGCTCGTTGTCGTTCTCTTATGAGTAAGAGGTGATTGGACTCACTCGATGAGTATGGGATCGGTTCTATATCTATACCCGGATCTAATCACCTATAGGGACTCAACGGTGATTCCTAGTGAGTCTTCGAGCTGCTTCCTTCCCTTTTGAGAGTGCCCCACCCAGAGTGTCCACCTTTAGCCCAAAGCAGCTTGTGCATATCGAGTATATATGGAACGAGCAGGTGACGGTCACTTGGAGTGGAGCATACCCGCACTACTTGGCACGGTGACGGATCCGCCGGAGTACTCGAGCATCCATACCCCTACTCGACGGGGTCGAGTTCCTCCCACCCGAGGAGAGTTGATGGGAATCGATGCCGAGCATGTACATTTTCTTTTGCATTTATGTCCTTTTAGTTTGTGTTTATATCCTTTGGAAAGTATGTACGCAAATGTAAGGCTTTATAAGCCAATGCATCATTCCCTTGGATTGTGTGAGTTTTTGTGCAATTGTGTAGTAGCTCCAGAGAGGGGGCCCTCAGCCCTTTCCCATTGGTCCATGTCACCTTGTGGGGCTGGTCAACTATCCTAGGTGGACATCTAGAAGGTTGGACTAGTCATATGGACACATGGGAGACAAAGGGTGAAGAATGTCAACATTCTACACCCACCCCACCTACCTCTCCCTTGGTCAATAGGCCGCCCCCCTCCCCTTGATTATTTTTATTAATTTTTGTGTGTTAGTCACATTTGATCTAGACCCTTCATTCCCCATCCCTAGATCCAAGGGTCTACATTAGATTTGATACCTAGCATATAAAAGGGTGTATTTTCATGTGGAAATTAATGAAAATTCAGAAAATTGTTTGGAAAGCTTGAAGCTTGCGCCCCCTTCCTCTCTCCTGGAGTTCTTCCCTCAGCCCCTCTGCAATTCTAGAGTGTATCTACCTTCTATCTCCCCCTCTCAACCTCTGATCTTCATCGGTGCCGCCGCCGCCGCCGTTCGTGCCGCCATCGAGCCACCGTCGGAGTTCTGTCCTCAGCCAACAGTAGCCACTTCCACGAATTCTTACTGTCAGCCACGAGCTCAGATCGACTTAGGATTTTGAGGGGATGTTCTAGAGGTGTTCCCCATATCTTAAAAATATTGGTGGGTCATAAATCCTCCATTTGCTAATTTCCCATTTTCGTTCAAGTCCCAAATTCAGTTCTTCCAGTTTCAGATCTGAATTTCAATTTTTCCTGAGTTTCGCATTTTAGACCCATCTTTTGATTTTTAATATGGCTCCCAATTTTACTGGGAGTTCTGTCCACCCACCCCTCCTACCACGAATTGACCTGAATTTTTATCATCCTTCCATCTATTTGTCAAAATTAGTTCCCAGAGCTAGCTACAGTGCTATCCACCTATTTCCAGATCCGACCCATGTCCAGTGCAAAAATCATATCACCTCGTAGCCACCTCCGATCAGTCCGCATAAAATATTTCCATCTTCCTTGTTCAAAATCCTATAACTTTTGTGAAGCGCTCAGGAGCTGAATCGAAAGTCTACTAGGCGGTAAATGGCAGTTCTTAGATACGTTCCCTATAGATTTGACAGCTCAGGCACTGTACAACAGTAAATTGTAAATTCACTCAAGCCTAGATCCGTGCAGATCCTGGGCCGATCTCCCACTTTACATTGAAGTATTTTAAGTTAGCTTTCCAATGGCGCCAGTTTCGTGTCGATCCGACATCGGGGCTGATCGCAGCGTCCGTTCTCACCGGAGCGCGCTCCGAAAAATAGAACCAGCAGATCCGTGGCCGGTTATTCCGACCGGTGCCGAACGGAGCCGCCCGGCCTCCGGCCACCGTTCCAGCATACCACCAGCCCAGGGAACGCTTCTCCAAGTGTCCCCACCACAGTGGTGCCACCGGGTCCTGCACGGCCCCTCCGGACAGCACGTGGACCCCACAGTCACAAGTTCGGGTGTTCCCGAAGAGACGCGAGAAGCCGCCCGTGAACCCGAATTCGGTCCTCCCGGACCCCATTGTGTCGCCCTTTACCTCCCTGCGCGGAGTGAGCAGTGCTTCATTGCTGTGACAAGTGTGTAATATTATTCCAGGAGTACGGATTTCGGCCGGGTCCGTCGTCCCCACGCCGAGCGTGTGGAGGTATCATTTTCGCTCCCTTCTCGGCATTTTGCTTACTTCATATATATTTGCTTATGCTGCTGCTAGAGAGCATGTGTAGGGACAATTAGCTCGCTTTATATTTATATCACCGCTGCTGCGAGAGAGAGCGTTACCATCCCGTGACCCGATCCGGGCACAAAAGTGCGAATTGACCACCCTAACTCTCGCCGGTTTCTCAACCGTGCACGTCCGACGCTTCCCTCGTTAAGGGGCAATCACGAGCTCACCTAGAGTCCGAGGACTGTTGTCGTGTCCGTGGTCTCGTCTCGCATCAGGAAAGGTCCGTGCCCGAGCCATCTCTCCGCCTGGGAGAAGAAGGCGTATGCTGACCTATCCGACCCATCTTCTTCCGAGCTGAGCCTATCGCCTGGATAGGGCCAGCCTCTCTGAGCTCGAAACGACCAACGAATGTTTATCCTTGCAGCCGATAGGAGTCCACAGCAGGCAGGAATTCAGGAAGGCGGGGGACTTCTTCTTCCCCAAGATGATAACGCTCCCACGATAAGGCAATAAAAGCCCACGATGAGGACGTAACCCCCACCTGAAACCCCTCGGCTTGCAGGACTCCAGGAGACGGCGTACTATTTAAACCAGGGATACCCTCCGACGAAGGTAAGGGCAATCATCCGCCCATAACCCCTGAGCAAGAACCGCTTAACCCTTCTGGTGGAGAGGGATCTCACGCACAAGCTCTCTCCTCCCTATTATTGCTCCCGCCATGGCTCCACTGACTTAAGCATCGGAGAGTTTGCCCCAGGGATTCCCCCTGGGCCCCCTGATCTGTTTCCCTATCTTGCAGTTCACGTCTAGTGATCCTCAGCCCGCTCAGGACCAGCGCGAGATCACGCCTCTTCATCTGGCGCCGTCTGTGGGAAACGTACAAAGAGCCAGTATGGTGCGAAGGAGCTCAGGGAGGAGGTCCGCCGGTGACAGGGGTAAGGCCGGGGTAGCGGCAGGGGATGGCCCTTCTAGGGCCTCATAGAACCCTCCCTCCAACGCCAGCGTCCCCGCCGATGGATCGCCACCCCCTCCTGCTGCGGTAGGGCTACCACCCAACGGTGGCGCCGAAGCCTTCCAAGCCCTCAACGCGAAACTGGATGTCCTTGTGGAACTCATAAGGGTCGAGGCGACTAGGGATGGAAGGTCTCGCGCTCCGTCAGGGAGCCCTCCCCGTGAAAATACGTCCCACCACACCGCCGGAGGCCGCTTCACCCTCCGCGGCTAGCAGCTCATCAACATCAGGATTGGAGGACCCTCGTTGGCTCCACCTCCGGAGCAAGAGGCTTCCTCCATGCCGAGAAGGAGAAAACTGGGGGCATACCGTCCGAACCCGGAAACTAACATTCCCGGAGATCGCCAAGACGCTCCCCCCAGCCCCACGACACGACAGCAGCCGGAACTGTCCCTCCGGCTACAGGATTTCGAGAGGCGTTTCGCAGAGTAGGAGCGCACCCTTCGCGCCCTGCAGAAGACCTCTTTCCCCGAGGACGAGGAGAAATCCTTGTTCTCCGAATACATCTTGAAGGCAGAGGTATCTCCCAGAACCTCCATCCCTACCTTCAAGCCCTACGACGGCCAGGGTGACCCGGCCGATCATTATGACAGCTTCGACGCTCTGATGACCCTGCACGGAGCGTCCGACGCCGTCAAGTGCCGAGCCTTCATGACCACCCTGGTCCAAGGCGCTCAAGCATGGTTCCGGGCCCTCACCCCCGAATCCATCCGAGACTTCAAGTAATTCGGGCGAGTCTTCAAAGAGAGTTTCGCCGAAAGTGCCCCCCCAAGGTCGGTCGCAGGGCTCCCGGCCCTTAAGCAGGCGCAAGGGGAAAGACTCTGGGCTTATATTCACCGATTTAAATCAGAAGCCCTGAGAATCCCTTGCCTGGACGTGGCCTCAGCCATAACCGCACTGACTGGGGGCACCAGGGACGAGAATCTCCGTCGTGAACTTGTCCTCCACCCTCCCTCGACCCTTGCAGAGCTAGTGACTCTGGCATTGCGCCACGCCGAGTGCGAGGAGGTGCTCAACGCTTGCCGAGATGAAACCGGCTCGGGTCGAGAGGGGGACAAGAAGCGGACTTCCAAGCCAAATTCAGGTTCGGGGAAAAAGTGAGACCATGATGGGGAATGCAAGCGGAAGTACAAGCGGTACACCCCACTAGCCGCACCGGTCTATGAGATCTATGAAGACATCAAAGACTCGGGACTTCTCCGCCAGCCCGAGCCGATGAGGGCGAAGAACCGTAATCGCGACAAGCACTGCTTGTTTGACAGCGATCACGGGCACCACACCAGTGACTGCCACCAGCTCCACGATGAGATCAAGCACCTCATTCGTCAGGGGCACTTAGCTCGGTTCACAGCCGAGCATAAAGAAGATCGAGGCGCCGCCGAGGAGATAGACAACGCCCCCCGAGGGGTCCACAACAATGCCATCTCCAGAGGGACGGCATCAGGAGGCGACAACATCCGAGGAAGGAAGCGTCATGCTGAGTGGGCGAGCCGAGCCACAGAGCCTCCCAAGGCCCCGCCAAGTGAGCCCCAGGTCATAGTCTTCTCCGACCAAGACCTGGAAGGGCTGAGCACCCCGCATGACGACGCCCTCATGATCTCGGCTACGATCAACCATTGTAACGTAGATAGAATTTTAGTTGACAATGGGAGTGCCCCTGATGTATTGTCTTATGACTGTTTCCTTAAGATGGGGGAGGATCCATCCAAGCTCTGCCCAGTCTGAACCCCCCTCTGCGGGTTTAATGGCCTGGCCACCTATCTCGAGGGAGCCCTAAGCCTGTCGTTTACCCTTGGCACCCCACCCAAAACCGTTACGGTCATGGTGGACTTCATAGTGATTAAAGGTATGATAGCGTACAATGCCATCTTCGGCCGGGGAATCCTCAGCCGAATAAAGGCAGTACCATCTACCTATCACTAGAAAATGAAGTTCCCCACCAAAAGCGGGTTGGGGGAAGTCCGAGGTAACCAAGCCGCGGCCATAAGGTGCTACAATATCTCGGTAGAAGCCACAAGGCCGGACGGGAAAGATAAGGGCCCCCGGGGAGTTGAGGATAAAACCGCAACCACCGAACCTGGTGGCGAGTTACTGACGGTTTTCCTAAACGATGACCCAGCCCTAGGAGTAAGGATCGGAGCTGACCTACCGCCCAAGGTTCAACAGCAATATAAAAAATTCCTTTCTGAGTACATCCGAGTTTTTGCATGGTCCGATGATCAACTCCCTGGGATACCAGAAGAGACCGTGATGCACAAGCTCAACCTCGACCCCGCCATGAGACCTATACAGCAATGTAGAAAGAAGCATGCACTAGAGAAGTAGGTGATCATCAAGGCGTAGGTCTCCAAGGGGCATGAGACTGGCCTTTTTAGACCGATCCTGTACCTGACATGGCTAGCCAACATCGTCCTGGTACCAAAAGCTTCAGTCAAATGGCGGATGTGCGTGGATTTCACCGACCTGAATAAGGCCACCCCTAAGGATTGTTATCCATTGCCGAGCATCGACCAATTGGTCGACTCAACCTCAGGCAATGAGATACTCATCTTCCTAGATGCCTATTCAGGTTATCATCAGATCAGAATGGATCCAGAAGACATCGAGAAGACCACCTTCATCAATGACTACGGCGTTTACTTCTACACCCGGATGCCTTTCGGGTTGAAGAACGCCGGAGCCACGTATCAAAGGCTGGTCAATCACATGTTCGAGGAGCAGCTAGGTTGGAATGTCGAGGCCTACATTGACGACATGCTCGTCAAGACCCCCAAGGCTCAAGATCACTTCACCGACCTCGCTGAAACCTTCGGCACCCTCCTGAAGTACAACATGAAGCTCAATCCTACCAAGTGCGCCTTCGGAGTGAGATTTGGGAAGTTCTTGGGTTTCTTGGTCACTCAATGCGGGATCAAGGCCAACCCCAACAAGGTCCAGGCCATCCTGGACATGCGCCCGCCCACCTGCGTCAAGGACGTCCAGCGCCTAACTGGGCGTGTCGCCGCTCTCAGCCGATTCCTATCCCGTGCGGTCGAACGATGCTTGCCTTTCTTCAAACTTTTGAGGGGGCCCAAGTTGGCATCTGCTACATTCGCATGGGATGAGGAATGTTAGAGAGCGTTCGCCAAGGTCAAGGAGTTCCTGGCCTCGCCCCCGGTACTCTCCAAGCCCGTTTCGGGTGAAGTCTTACTGCTCTATCTCTTGGCAACACCATCCACAGTCAGCTCAGTCCTAGTCAGAAATGACTCAGGAATCGAGAGGCTGGTCTACTACACCAGCAAGGTGCTCAACGAGGCTGAAAGGAGGTACCCCGCAACTGAGAAACTCGTGTTAGCATTGGTTACCTCCGCCAAGCGCCTCCGACCCTATTTCCAGGGGCACCCCATCACCGTGCTGACCGGCGAACCATTGAAGAAGATTCTGGCCCACCCCGAAGCTTCAGGGTGACTCGTCAAATGGGCCATCATGCTTGGGGCCTACGACATCTCCTATCGACCGCGCTCAGCTGTGAAAGGCCAAGCGCTCGCCGACTTCATCGCCGAGAGTACCATCCCGACTGAAGAAAGATCCCCGTCCGCGCCCGGGCCAACCTGGGAACTGTTCGTTGACGGATCTTCCAGCTCGGTCGGTAGTGGTGCCGGAATCCTCCTAAGGTCCCCCGAAGGAGTAGAGCTACAGTACGCCTTAAAATTCAGCTTTCAGGCATCCAACAATGCTTCCGAGTATGAGGCCCTTATCTCGGGAGCACGCATGGCCCGACGGTTGGGGGCTGAGCGAGTTAAAATCCATACCGACTCCCAGCTGGTCACTAGCCAAGTCAATGGCAAATACGAGGCTCGAGAGGCACCAATGATCAAATACTTCTAGCTGGTCAGAGACCTGGTCCAACAGTTCGAGGGATTCGAGGTAGTCTGAATAGCTTGAGAGGAAAACTCCCGAGCGGACGCCCTCTCTCGGTTGGCCTCCTCTCTTGACCCGGAAGGTACCCGATCGGTCCTCCTTGAAGAGGTAGAGCGCCCGAGCACTGACTCGGAGCTCCTCGATGTTGACTCAGCTATTCCGAGCGACTGGCACACCCCCTACCTGTCCTGGCTCCGGGACTCCCAAGAGCCTTCCGACCCTCGAGAAGCCCGCAGAATGAAGTACCAAGCCCGTCGCTTCGTCATTCTAGACGACACTCTCTACCGGAGATCTTTCTCCGGTCCCCTCCTAAGGTGTCTCGACCCCGACGAAGCCAGCCGAGCCATCCAAAAGATTCATGAAGGTTTGTGCGGAGCGCATTCAGGAGGAAGGTTGCTCGCTAGGATCCTGCTATGCCAGGGTTACTGGTGGCCCACCCTGCAGCGCGACTGCACAGCCCACGTGCAACAGTGTGACCGGTGCCAGCGATTCGACCACCTAGGCCATCAGCCGGCTACGGAGCTCGTCACCCTTACCGAGCCTTATCCCTTCACTCGGTGGGGAATCGACATTCTCAGGCCGTTCCCTATGGCTCAGTCTCAGAAGAAGTTCATCATCGTCGCCATCGACTACTTCACCAAATGGATCGAGGCCGAAGCCACGACGAGGATCACCGAGATAGTCGTCTGGAGTTTCGTCTGGAAGTTGATCATTTGTCGCTTCGGCATCCCCCGAGTGATAGTAAGCGATAACGGTCGGTAATTCAATTCTCGCTATTTTTGAGACCAATGCGCTGACCTAGGCATTCGCAACCACTTCACTTCGGTCGCCCACCCACAGGCCAACGGGCTGGTCGAAAATGCCAATAAGACTATCTTAAAAGGCATAAAGACCAAACTCGACAAGGCCAAGGGTAGCTGGCTCGAGGAACTGCCTAGCGTACTTTGGTCACACAGAACGACTCCCAGAATAGCAACAGGTGAGAGTCCTTTCCAGCTGGTGTATGGCACTGAGGCCGTTATTCCGTTAGAGGTTGCCAACCCTTCTCTCCGAGTCATCCGCTTCTCGCCCGAGGTGAACGAGTAAAAGTTACTCGAGAATCTCGACCTAGCAGTTGAACTCCGAGAGATCGCCAGCATCTAAGCAACGGAGTACCAGCGCCGCCTCACTCGATACTACAATGCCAAAGTCCAAGACAGACACTTCCAACCGGGAGACTTCATCCTTAGGAAAGCCGAAGCCTCTCGACCACTAGAGGCGGCGGGCAAGCTATCCCCTAACTGGGAAGACCCCTACCGAGTGGTCAAGACGCTCGGGAAAGGTGCGTACAGGCTAGCTACAACGGAAGGGGAACCCATCCCTTAGACGTGGAACGCAACCACACTACGTAGATTCTACTTCTGAAGTTGTGCAAACAAGTTGGATGAAATAAAATTTTCTCCTTTTCATTCAGACAATTGTTGATACATTAGAAAGGCAAAAGCCAGTACATTACATAACAAAAAACAAAAAATCCATCTAGCACCACTGCAAGAGGCCATCACTCGGCAGACTCGGTCTTGATCTCCTCGCGTCCAACCACTGACTCTGCCTCGCGTAGAAACTGGCTCGGTCAAAAGGCGGTCGATCCAGTTGGCTTGGGTGGCTCGTGACAAAGGTGACAGAGGGATTAAAGAGAAGGAAGGCTACCTTCCAAGTTGAACTTGGAAGAGGAAGAGGGAAGGAATGCGTAGGGAAGCCCCCCCAACCTGCCAACCCTTTGAAGGGAGTAGAGAGCAAGCAACCTCCGCAGAGTGAAATAAATGAAGAGCAGAAGAGGGAAAAAGAGGCTGCAAAAGATTCCAACAGAGCTGGATGAGGAGGCAGGGGAAGGTCCAGAGAGGATGGGCATCACAGATGCCCCCATGAGTCCTCCATCTCGGCGCCCCTCGGGAAGCCTCTTAGGAACTGATAAAGGGTTAACGGCGTGCCTTCGCACGATGAACTCTCTCCAGATCCGCGCGATGACCGTCGGACCCGTCCCGAACCCGCGCGATGACCGTCGGACCTGCTCATCAGCCCAAAGCAGCCAAGAACTCTCTTCTCCTCCATCATCGGCAGCGTCATCTTCCTCCATGCTCCGAATGCAACGGCGCAGCGCAACGTGAAGAAGGGGCGAGGAAAGACTGTTAGGGAAAATCCTAAGCGGTGGAGAGGAAGGGACGCCCTTTGATCTTTTTATAGGCTAAGGGAGGCTACCTGCCTTAAATGACTCCCTCCTCGAAAACATGCCAAAGAAATTCCCCCCTCTGAACGGTCACCTCAAACCCCTCATTTTTCACCTCAGCGGGATACACGAAGCGGCCAAGCATTCAAAGGGTGGGAAAATGGAGAGATACCCTATCAGAGGCCCATCCAAATAGCATACGAAAACCACGCAGGACGTATTGGTACTTTCCAACTACTGCAGATACGCTAATCGATTCACGGCAAGTAAGTCATTTATTGCCTTCCTAAAAAAGAAAGTCTTTCTTTTTCAGAAAAGGAAAAGAGACAGACAAAGGAAGAAGGCAAAATAGAGCGATACATCAGGCCTCGGGCCCACTTTGAAGCTCGGGAATGGAAGGCACGGGTGTTTCACCCCCGGCACCCTCGGTGACGGTCGGCCCTGGCACTAACCCCGCCTGTGCGGGAACTGCCTCTGCTGTGAGCCCTCCCGAGGCAGCCGGAGTTGGTGACCCCTCTGGAGAAGAGCCCTCTGGATCTTCCCCGCCCAACGCAGAGGAGCTAGAACACGACTCATCTGAGTCAGCACTGGCCATGGGGAAAATCGATCCCAGAATCTTGCTCGTTAGCGTAAGCCACTGCCCGGCGATAACCCTGCTTGAACCCCTTACGGGTGCCTCGGTGAAGTGCTACCTCGTAGTATGGAAGGGCAGCTCTCTGTAGGTCGGTTAGGTAGGCCTCGGAGCCCCTGTACTACTCGATCGCCTCCACCCTGACCAGTCCCATCCTTTCAGCAAGCTCGACCCTCACCCGCTCCACCTCGGCCGCACGCTCCTCTGCCTCCGCCATTCGTTTCTCTGCCTCAGTTGACTTCCATTCGGCCTCGGCTGCCCGCTCCTCGGCCTCGACCGATCGCCCCTCCCCCTTATCTCGGTCGACCTCGGCCTCCGAACGAAGGCGCTCTGCCGCCTCTGCCCGGTCCAGCAAGTCGGCGCGCTCACCCTCCCAGCGACCATCCAGCTCGAGGTGATGCAGGCGCTCCTCTTCCAGGAGTTTGTTTTTTCTCTCGAGCGACTCCCGGGCCTTGGCTAGCTGCTCGATCAATGCCCCGACTTCCAGCCGACTCGACCGAGCCGACTCCCTGATCGCGGAGAACTCTCGCCGGAGCCCCTCATACGCCTCATTGAGTCGGGCTAACTTCCCCTCGCACCCTCCGAGGGTCCAATCCAGGTTCGACCGTTCCGACTCCGTCCGGGCGTAAGTCTCTGCCATCGTGGCCCCCATCCGGGCCATGACCAGGCCGCCCTCCATGATGACGTCGAGAACTGCGGGAGGAGAATGACGCCTATCTCTCCCCTTCATCCTCTTGGACACCTCGCAGCAAAGTTGATAAAGAGCGCTCGAGACGCCGAGCCTCTTCAAGGCCACAGGCATGGACACCCGTTCTTCCCCTGGCGCCGCGCCAGAAGGACTAGGACGAACGGTGGAAGCGGCCTCCCTGCGCTCCACGGTCGGTTGGGGTTGCGATGCCTCCACAGGCGAACCCCTGACCTCGATCGACGCCACGAGCTCGACCGCACCAGGAACATCAGACGCTTGGGGCTGCAAGCCTCTACAGGCGAACCCCCGATGTCAACCATCTCAGCCCGCGCGTCACAGCCTGAGAACTCGCCCTCCTCGACCACCCCCCTCGGCCTTGGCCTCGGCTGTTTTTACTTCGGCCCCCTCCGTTCCCACCGAGGGGAGAGCCGACCCATCGTCACCACCCTCCGGAGGGCCTCCGGTCTCCTCGACCCCCTCTCGCTCGGCGGATGGGAGAGCTGGCCCTACTGGGTTGGCCCCATCTTGCCCCCGAGAGGGGAGCGCCGCCGAGCTAGAATCGCCCTCGGCAGTGGTAGGGAGACCGGCCTTCCGGGCCCATTTCCTGGCCTTTGCGGCTTCCCGCAACTGTCCCTCCATGGGATCCTTGCGCTTTGCGCCGCTCGGCCGTGAAGTCCCCTCGAAAGCCGCCCCCTTGCCCTTATTCCGGGCTTGAGAGCGACCCACAGGGACGCCCGGCTCATCGACTGCCGAGTCATCACCAAGATCGATGATCTCAGCAACTTCCTCTAGAGGCTCCCGCCGGATGTCTGCAACAAAGAAGAAGGCGTAATCAGAAAGAGAAAGATGACCCTCCATCCCCGGAGAAAGATCCAAGTGATGGTACCTGACGGCTTTAGCCGCGTAAGCAGACACTGCTCTATATTCTCCGGCGTCACCAATTCCTCGGTCGACTTGCGATTTTTCAACAGACGAGCGGCGTACTCCTCCACGCGCGGGGGGAACTCCTCCTGTCGGGGAGGGATGTTCGGGTCGAAATTGGGCATTACCTGGCACCTCCAGGTTTCGTCCACTGAATCTATCTTCACCCATAAAAATTGGGTCTTCCACCCTTTGTACGAAGAATCCTTCGCCGCCAGCGGGATACAGCTCTTGTTCCTCCGTGCTTGAATGAAGTAAAAGCCCTTCCCCGCCGAAGGATGTGCTTTCAACTCGATGAAAAAATGAAAAAGATCCAAGGAAGGAGGAATCCCACACTTACGGCAGAGGATTCGGAAGGCGAAAAGAAGAAGGTATGAGTTGGCCACCAACTGAATGGGCGCCAACTAGAAAAAATTGAGGAGTGTGAGGACAAAAGGCTCGAAAGGGAGGCGAAGCCCGCTCTTCCATGCCAGAAGAAAGGTGCAGATGTGGCCCGTACGATCCTCCAGGCTCATCTCATACGGAGCAGCAACGGCAAAGCTATATTGAAGAGGCAGACGAAACCGGTGCTCCAGCTTCTTCACCTCAGTTTCTCCCAGCTCGCTGCAATTCGGAACCGGCCCTCTCACCTCTGAATCGTCACCCAAGCGCTGGCCTACCATGGATTTTAAGGAAGAACTAGAAGAAGAACTCTCGCAAGACCTCGAAGACTCCGAGGGAGAAGGAAGCTGTCGGATCACCTCCGCGGTTATGCGTGCCAACTCTTTAAACGCCGCCGCAAAGTTTCGCTCCTCCGCTGTGATCTCACGGTGCATCAAGGAGCCTCAAAAGCAAAGAAGTGGATGAATAGCCAAAACCCTAGAGAGTATGGAATGACAACCAGTGCCCAACGCCTATAAACCCTCGTGGGAGGCGACACGTCATTCCGACCTCCGAGAAAAGGGGGCCCTTCATTTCAAATCCGTCAGGATCATAATTATTACGGGCCCAGGTGACCACGTCACGTGGCTTCATAGCACCTGCAGATTTCCACCCACCCGAGCCATGCCGGTCCAATACCCCGAAAGCCTACTCATCCGAGCCACTTTGGCTCGGGAGTAGGAGGGGGACAAGTGGAGAGGGGGATTTCTGCAGCCCATTCAAAGAGCAGCCCAACTAGGCCCGACAGGGCCCAAAAAGCCCAAGCTCACCTAAGTGACAGCTCACAAGGCCCACTTAGGTAAGAAAGCCCAATAAAAAAATGCTCGAGGACACAACCCTCCTAGGCGGCCTCAAGGCTCGGAGGGCCCGAGCGTCGGTCAGGTCACACGAAAGGTCTATGCTCGAGCCATCTCTCTGCCCGGGTGAAGAAGGCGTATGCCGACCTATCCGACCCATCTTCTTCCGAGCTGAGCCTATCGCCTGGATAGGGCCGACCTCTCTTAGCTTGAAACGACCGACGAATGTTTATCCTTGCAGCCGTTAGGAGTCCACAGCAGGCAGGAATTCAGGAAGGCGGGGGACTTCTTCTTCCCCAAGATGATAACGCTCCCACGATAAGGTAATAAAAGCCCACGATGAGGACGTAACCCCCACCTGAAACCCCTCTGCTTGAAGGACTCCAGGAGACGGCATACTATTTAAACCAGGGAGACCCTCCGATGAAGGTAAGGGCAATCATCCACCCATAACCCCTGAGCAAGAATCGCTTCACCCTTCTGGTGGAGAAGGATCTCGCGCACAAGCTCTCTCCTCCCTATTATTGCTCCCGCCATAGCTCCACTGACTTAAGCATCAGAGGGTTTGCCCTAGGGATTCCCCCTGGGCCCCCTGATCCGTTTCCCTGTCTTGCAGTTCACGCTCTGGTGATCCTCAGCCCGCTCAGGACCAGTGCGAGATTACGCCTCTTCACCACCTTTTTATATACCAAAGAGTTGATATGAGAATGATAGATTATGTTAGATCTAACTCAACAAGACAATCAAAATAAACTAAGTGTAAGATGCACAGAATGGGGATAGATGAAAAGGACCAAACCACATAATAGATAGAGATTTTTAGGTGGTTCGGATGCAACAACGGCAACCTATGTCCATCCCTCACGATCTGTGAGGATTCCCACACTATCTTGTAAAGGGTTACAAGATCAAAACACACACACACGTGCGGAGTTTAGAACTCCCACGAAGGTGAACAAACATTAAATCATAAAGAGATGTGAAGAAATAAACACAAACACACAAACACACATGGATCTGCGTAGATCCACACACACACAAGTATTCATATATTACAAGAACACACACTTGAATCTGAAATAGAAGTCGAATGGAAGACACAAAAAGAAAACTTCAGATTCAAGCTCCCCCTTAGTTGATGAAGAAGGTTTTGGATGCAGCTTGATCTCCACTTGGCTTGGGGTTGATCTGCTCCAGATGTGGCTTGAATCACTTGAAGATGGATGAAGAACTTCCTCCCCGGAGCACTGTTCATGGCTACAGTACCAGCACTTGAATCTCCCCTTGATAGCCTCCTTGGATTGATTAGGGTTACAACCCCAAAGAGATGTTTTTATAACTCTTGAATGGTCAAGAGACAAGTCGGAAACCAGATCCACAAATCATGGGAAGTTTGATGGCTTTGGGATTAAATAACTCCAATAAGAGAGGCTTCCCACGTATAAAGTCAAAAATAGGGGCTTCTCGAGACTAGCGGTCGATCGGTAGCACGGGGCGGTCAACCGAAATTTTACCGGAAATGGGCCGTTCATTGCTGGGAAAACCGGTCGACCGGCCCTAGCTGGCGGTCGACCGGCCCTGGCTGGCAGTCGACCGCTGGCTGGAATTCCTGCAAAAATAAAAGAGTTAGCCAATGAATCATACTATGTGAACCAATCAGTTTATGGCTATATCTTGTTCCAATTAAAACGAGTAAGTTAAGTTTAGCCTGGGCGATTTAGAAACCAAGATGGATTTATGCATTTGGAAGGGATTAAGCATTTCAACATAGTGCATGATGAAATTAGGCTTTGAATGCGTATGAAGGTCAAACTTGATTGTTAATAGATAGCACGTGAGAAAACACACGACCTGGGTTTTATTATCATCAAAATCACCTAGATATACTCAACAATCTCCCCCTTTTTGATGATGAAAAAATTGAGAGGGTATTGAAATACATGAACGTGCCCTTAAGCAATGTTTGAAAATTGAGATCAAAGTTTGAAATCAAGGCATTTCACTCACATCCCATTACGCCAGCGAACGCAAACCATTCAACACTTTATTTGCCAATTAGAAAAGAAATGAGATACAAGAGCCAACCATTTGAGATCAAACATCAGTTGCATTCAATTCATCATTTCATTACAAGGTACATTAATGCGAGAGTGAATGCACGACTCTAGACACAAGAGACTAAACAAATGCATAAAAATAGAACATACTCATGATCCTTACATGATCAAACATGCAAAACACACAACCACACATAAATATATAGAGCCTACACAACTACTTCTCCCCCTTTGGCATCATCAAAAGGGGATAGGATAGACGAAGGGGGACCTAAGTGACACAAGACCGCAGGGCAGCAGCATAGAGGGAAGAGACAAAAACAAATCCTCATGGGGCATCGGCAGGAGGCTGATCCTCTGGAGGAGGAGGCTGGTGTTGACACTCATTTTTTGCCTATGAGTTGGGTCATTCCTCTTACCACCATTTATTGATGTCTCGAGTTGTCCATTAATCATTGGGCTATTTCCAAGCACGTCTTTGGGCTTATTTTATGGGTATCTCCCTCCCTGGCTAGGTCTGTTGTTGGAATCGGGCTTAATGGGCCTCGATTTCTCTTAGTTTTGGGGTAAATGGACTCGTTTATCCCATTTTATCAATTTCAAACGTCCAGGCTGTACACGGTCTAGCAATTGGCCGTTCAGTAGTTGGGGCGGTCTGTTTGGAACCGTTTACAAGATCAGAGCTATTTATTGGATATTTATTTAATTTTATGAATTTCCATAGACAAGCCTTTACACAGTCTGAGTTCAGTCGTTTATTCCCATTGAACGGCCTGTATTTAGACCATTCAGATCCCTGAGTCCTAAGCCGGTGAGTTTTTTGGATAATTATCTATTTATCCTATTTTATTGGATTTATCACCTACACGGTTCACACGGTCTAGCATTGGACCGTTCCATTCATTGAGTGGTCTATCATTAGACCGTTTTATTCTAAAGAGTCCAGCGCCGTGATAACCGGTTAGTTCGATGGGATAATTGGATAATTTCCCATTTTATTTATTTATCACCGACAGCATTAGGTGGTCTAGCAATGGTCCGTCTACTGGTCTGGGCGGCCTATCGAGAGACCACGTACAGGCCCGATATCCTGGGTTTTATTGAATTTTCTCTCTCCATCCGTGGTTAAACCCTTAACTTCTCCCACCCATTTCTCCGTGATTTCTTCACCAAATGGGGTGCCGTTTGATTTGGGCGGGAGATTAGAGTATTATCTACGGATTTTGTTTAATACTCTCGCACTAATATCCACTGAAAAATCTAATTTAGAGGCTTGACTTTCAAGGGTCTATAAATAGAACCCCTAGTCCAGGCTTGGAAAGGGGGAGATCTAACGTCAACGTCGAAGCTCTGCTGAATTCTCGAGCGAGCTGTAGCCAGGGGGGAGGCTTTCTACATCCTTTTAAGCCTCCGGTTCAGGGAGTAGTCTTTAATTTTGTGTTCTAGTCTATGTGTTTAGTTATTAGTTCATCCGTTGCATGATCATCTTCTCCATCTTCTTTCCACGTTTTTGCACTTGTCAACATCATTTTCACACCCTTCCCATTTGTTTTTACACTCTATAGGGGTTTAAAAACCACCCCAGGTATCACTCGTTCCATGCCATTATGTTGATTTTCCGTTCCATTTTATAGTTGCTACACATTTCAGGGCTAATTTGGGTTTTGTTCTCTTGTCCTCTACGTTGTTTTGCAGGTTAGCATCAGCACCGCACGAGGCCCATCCCCTCTGGCCGGTCGGAAGGGGTGGAGGATCAAGTCCTACAACTTGGAGTTTGGCAGCATCACACGGTCTTCATCCGCCCGTCTAGAAGGATACACGGCCTAGATAGGACCGTGCAACGCCTTCCTGTAGCCTTCCTTGGACCGTGCTGTCGCCAGCCTAGTTTTTCGTCCTGTTTCCCTTTCCAGCATTGGAGCGGCCTATCGAGCGACATCGTAATCTATTAAGCGGTTCTTCCTGGACCGTCTACAACTGCCAGCCCTTCACTCTGGGCGAGTGTCTTCTCCCTTTCCAAGGTACGTAGTACTCTTCGGTACCCCGTGTCTTGGTGGCGATCACGATCACGCACACACCTCTCCACCTTTCTTTCCTTCATTTTGATTGCCTTTACATCTTGACTTAGTAAGGTAAGGAAAAGGAAGAGAAGGGGGGGAACATGTCAACTTCCCATTTTTTAGCGATCACGGTGGAACACCTGGTGCCCATCATGCTGTTGTTTTGCTGATATGTGTTTTTGCACCTGGTTAGGGTTTTTTTATAAAGATTTTTAAGGTTGTTATCTCGTCCACGGTGCATTTCTATGCCTGGAAGTGTATGCGGTTCTCCCAAGGCCGCTCAAGTCTCCCCGCAGTTGGACTATAGACCGTGCCGTCCTAGTGTCAGGTGCGTTCTTATTTTAATTTATGTCATGTTGCTATTGATTGCGTGGTCTGCTTCTATCCGCTCTTAAGTTTCCACGGTCGTCCTATAGACCGTCCATTTCCATCTCACGATTGTCCGTGCTTCTGTGAGTCTGTTAGTTTCAATAGTCCTCACCGGATCATTCATTGGTTTCCACGGTCTTTCGACAGGCCGTGCACGTTTTCTGGCTCAGGTACGTTACTGTTCTTCATACGCTTTTGATTTTTACTGATTCTCTGCGGTTTGTTTAGGGCCATTCCATAGTTTGCACGGTCGATCGATAGACTGTCCTGTCAATGACGCATCTGTTTGTTTCAGTTCCCTGTGTTTTTTAGTTTTTTTTACTCTTCCCTGCTGTTGCACGGTCCTGCCCAGGACCGTCTACGTCCTTGAGCGGTCTCCCATCAGACCGTGTTTTAGTGCTACAGTGCACCCGGGATCACCATTTTGAGGATTATTTGACATGATTTCATACTTGTTTGGGTGCTGTTTTGATCTCCCTTGATAGTCATTTCATGTTGCATGATTATTGACATACTCGTTATAATTGGTTGATCATTGTTTGTTAGATTTTGGCTAGATTTTGCATGCACCCCGGTGCGCATATGATTCATTCATATATTTCATATTAGTTGCATTCCTACCTTGGTAGGGGATCCTCTCATCTCCATATTCCTTGGAGCCCACTAGGTGACCTTACTTGGGATCTCCGTAAGCCCCCGTGAGCTGTGGATTCCCACACGAACGTCGGGCAGGTTGTACCTTACCACACCAGTCTATGATTGCATTCACGAGAGAGAGTCCCCTTTAGAGCCAACCAAGTCTTCCATTACACCCTTGTTAGGCACCTTTATGGTTGTAAAAATTGTCATTTTAATTAATCCACTAAGGTTCTAAAAGGGAGAAGTTCTAAAACTTGCTGCTCATCAAGCAACTTGGTTATTCAGTTGATTGCCTCTTCTCTCCTCTCTTTCTGTGTGCATAGCTTTTATTTAGGATCTCATTAGGTGTTGCTCTTTTCTGTGTTAGAGTGTCTGTTACATGTGGAGTTGCTTCATTCCCATAGGGTCGTCTCCTAGGGGCAATTCCCATTTCTTTTCTGTAAGACCCCAGATAAATAATCAAGAATAAAAGTATTCAAAAATGAAATAATCAAGTTGTATATTATATATATATAATTTTCACCCATTTACATATCAAAAAATGAGCCAAAAAGAAATAGCGCCACCTATCAGGTCGTCAATTTTAAAGCAGACGCCAATTTAAAAAGAGGCACCTCCTTCCAAGGCGTCATATTCAGAATTGACGCCCACCAGAAGTGGCGTCATTTTTATATATTAAATAAGGCAACCATATCTTTACGTTAAGCAAATAAAGGCAATAGTAATTAACGCCCCTTTGTGGGACGTCATTTATTAATTGAAGACCCTTGGACAGGCGTCAATTTTAAATTAACGCCCCAACCTAAGGCGGTATTTACAACAGGTAATGTTTGGTTCGAACAGGGATGCTAGCTAAGGAAGGGATGAATACTTGGGTTGTTTAAATTTAACGAGGACTCTAACAGGGAAGTCCAATTCCCCATCGAACTCCAAAACTATACGGTTTCCTGAACCCTATAAATACCCCTCCCATCGAGCCACCCTGAAGGCTCTTTTCTTCATCAAAACTCTATTGCTGCTGTTCCGAACGTGAAGAACCTAAGGAAGTTCTTCGTCCCCTCCATCCAATAGTAGGAATTCCATCTTTTCTCTTCAAACTTGATTGAAGAGAACGTGAAGAACATTGATGGTTCTGCATCTTTCTTTTGCAGGTTGTCTGCAACGAGAAAGAGCTGCTGCCGTTACTGCGTGAAGAACATTGCTTGTTCTTCATCCTTCCTTCTTCCTCCTTGCTGTACAGAGGCTTGAAGACTATAGTCTTTCTTCACCATTGTTGTTAGAACAAGCTGCTTCCTTCTACGCGGTTACTCTGTTTCAAACAGGGTATCATTGTGATCAAACTTTCATATATATATTCTTCACGTTCCATCAACCAGATCGTCACCAAGGTAGGTTATCTCAAGATTACGTAGCCCAAACCATCATAAATCATGATATTACTATATATTAGTTCATGCATATAGTTTCACTGAGATTTGATGAAGTTCTGTAAAATTTTGTAAGAGGCGACCCTCGTCAGGGCGCCAATTTTACTTCTGACGACCAGGAGAAGGGTCGTCAATTGAGAATGAATTAATAAATACACATGTTAAAAATTTAATATCTATCTAAACAGTAATCTGATTTAATGCATGATCACATATTTCAAATCCTGCTATTTTTCTTGACATGTCCATATACATGTTGCCATCAAAATATTTATTGGAAAATTACTATTATTCGTAGCAAATTCTGTAAAAAGGAGAATTAACGACGCATACCATGTCGTTTCTTTTATATATAATGCCCCTAACTAGGACGCCATTTACCAAATAGAAGACTTAATGGAAGTCGCCAATGTCTTAAATACTAAAATTTAGTTATTTTCAGCAAACAGAAATATGAATTGGACGACTATTCTGGTAGTCGTCAATTATTGAAATGATGACCCAATAAAGGGCGTCAATTCTTGAAATGAAGACTCTGGCTAAGGCGCCAATTCCCTGTCTTCTTATTTTCTTACGTTTTCCTGTAACCGTGGATTTATATGAATATATATATATATATATATATATATATATATATGTAACTATATGTATATCTCGCACTATATTCTGATCCGTGAGTATAGTCCCACGTTCTTCGGCGCTTTATCGATTACCCCTATTTCTCGGTGATAGATGAACTCTCCATGAGACATTCCATTCCTTCGGACCGGTGACTTTATCATAGAGGCCTCCGTAAGACTCCGCACGCTTTGGATTCCCTCAAAGTAGCCGAGCTGGTTGTACCAAAAAAACCCATGATACTACTTGATTGCCATGTCACTCTAAGGAAACATGGTAAAACCGGCCCTTATGACATTCATGATGATGATGTCATGAGAATATCCATGAATTAATGGAATGGGAAACCATGCCATTAGTGTCTTTATGAATTAGGTGCCGTACTTGTGGACCTCAATTCTATCCTGTCTAAAGAGAATGAGCGACCATCTCCATGTGGGTGCTTACTCTTATTGTCATGGCACCCAAGCTAGGGAGCCAATTCCACCTAGTTTTATCGGTAATCATGATTATACCGTTACTATCATCATGATACTACGTGTTCAAATCCTTGAAATGCTATCTACCTTAAAGTTATACAAGTTTGTTCCTTGAAACTCCATATTGGCTATACTTTAGTGGATGTCAAAAATACATGACCAATGCCTGCGCATATAGGGCCCGATCTGGTCCTGGGAGGAGCACCCAAAAGTACTTGTGCCCATGGGAGTTGTAATGATTACGGTATGGTATTGTACCGAAGTGCATGACTAGCTTGATTAAGACATTCCACAAATCTCGTACTTGACATGACATGACTTGCGTGGCCCGAAAAAGGGTATTTATATACTTGCTTGAATTTGATAGCCAAATTCCCTACATGACATGATGAAATATATACTTGCTTGAATCTCTTGACATTTATTGATATACGTTCTTGAAAGACATGACATTCCTCTCAATTACCTCTTATTATACTCTCTCTCTCTCTCTCTCTTGTCGTTTTACGCAACATGCATAATCTTATTGCATTCATGAAAACATGTAATTACTTAAACCAATTGCTAGTTCTTGAGATATAATTCCTACTGAGCGTTCGCTCATCCAGTGTTTTCTTTATTTTTCAGGTAAGTCCGATGATGAGACTCAATCGGATGGGGAAGGTCAAGAGTGAAGAGATTAGAGCTCTCCGTCCATCCAAGCATTTACTAGTCTTATCTTTCTAGTTTTTTTGAGTCAACCATTGTACTTTTCCTTTATTTGAGTCTTAGCATTTTCATTTAAAAGGATTGTAATGGAAGTACCTTTTAAGGTTATGATTGAATAAAGGATTGTGTTATCTTTACTTTTGCGCATTCTATCTTTGTGTTGAATACACTAACGCTCTGATTGACATGACCGATATAAACTCGTCACGCATCTCTGGGTTCCTTCCACGCTCGGGGCGTGACATTTTCCTACTTCAATCCTTTGTTTGATTCCCCTCCCACCATGTCTTCTTATGATTTCTCTCAGGCCCGTGAGGATTCCCTTCCTCATGGATTGTTAGAGGACCTGCCCAGGGTCGTGTATGTGCAGGGGAGAGATGGGTCCGCCCCTCCTCTCCCATCTATTGTTATCGAGGGCGCTCAACCCTCTCTTTTCTATTCCTCCTCTCAGAACTCGGCCAATCAAATCCTTCATATGATGGCCCAGCTAGATCCAACTCAGCTTCACCTCCTTCGCCAGGCTTTGCAGGGGCAGGATGCCCCATCTTATGTTTCTCCTCATGGCGTGTCTACTGCCGCCACGTCTTCTCCAGTTGTTGGGTTAAGGGTGGCTTCTGCTGCGCTCATTGATCTTACTCATGTCCATCCCCAGACCATTCGATTTCCCACCATGGAGGCGGGCCAAGCCTCTACCTCAGCCCACCAACCTCTTGACAAGGGGAAGACCCAGATCCCCTTGAGTTCTTATTTTGATCCTTATACTGCCATCTCACCAGCGCCGCAAGCTCTTGTGGCCCCGACTGATGTTATTCATCTTCAAGCAGGGGATGCCCATCTTGCTCATGTAGATATGGGCCCTTCCCTGGCCCATTATCCTTCTTACGGGCTCCCCCCTCCATCAGTCTACCCATCAACTCCATATACTGGTTCTGCTCTTCCTACTTTATCTCCTCCTTCTCGGGAATGGGAACTTCTCGATAAGTGGGCTGCCATGCAGCAGCAAATTGACCTCCTTCATAAACGGGTCGGCCCACAATCCCTTGCTAATATTCCCGTTCCAAATTTCTGGGACATTCGCTTCCTACCTCAGTCTGAGCTCCCTGCATACCGTAAGTACGATGGGAATGGCAACCCATTCATTCACATAAGGGAGTTTCTATATGAATCGGCGCAGTTCCGGCATGATGATCGCCTCATGGCGTATCTTTTTCGCCGATCATTGGACGGGGTCGCACTAGAATGGTTCTACACTTTGCCATTGGAGGAGGCAGAGAGTTTCAAGGTGGTCAAGGAAAAGTTTATACAAAGATTTCAAGACCGGGTAGGCCCGAAGTATTCATTCACAGACCTAGTAGCAGAGAAGATGAAGACGGATGAAGATTTTGCCACTTATGCAGATAGATGGAGGTAGATGGCCTCACGTGTGCCCGGGCAGATCCCGGAAGAGGAGAAAGTGAAATTGTTGATTTCAAATGCCACACCTACGTTTCGGAACATTCTGGTGATGAATGACATATCAAACATGCACCAGTTGTACAGTCGAGCCCGGTTCATACAAACCCAGTTTAAGGACTCCCCTATCCATTCCCTATTTAAGGCCCAGAAGTCCAAAACCACAAGAAAATCCCAGGGCCTTGTTACAGAAGGAGTCTAAACCAACGAGCAGGTGTAGGCTGTCCAATTCCCCAACTAATCCACTCCACCACGCTTCCAGCAGCCCCCACGTAACCCCCAGTTTGCCACTCCACCAGCCACTCGACCTTCTTTTCCAGCTCCTCAACAGCCACAACAACAACCACCACCACCACAACAGCCTCAACAGCCACCCCAATACCACAATGTCCCTCCTCCTACTGGTTATGCACCTGCTCGACCGGGTCCGAAAAGAACCCATTATCCTCCACTTCATGAAACTCTGCCAGATATATTCTCGGCCTTAATGTACACTGGGGACATACAGCTCCCTCCAGAATGTTAGTATTGGAATCCGGCCGCCGATAAATCAAGATATTGTACGTTTCATCAGAAGCCTGGGCACACAATTGAAAGATGTTATCAGTTCCAAGACTTAGTGTATGACTTGCATGAGGGGCAAAGGATTGACTGGGCCCAGATGCCCAAGTTAATAGAAGACATCAGAGAACGAAGAAGACAGGCGAGGCCGCAGCAGGCGGCGCCACATCAGCAACAACTTCAGCAACCCCAACCTCAACCTTAGTAGCAGCAGCAACCTGAACTTGGGATTCATCAAAATCTCATGCCAATCCATCCGTCCGCTCCGCAATAGTAGCGACAGGCACCGGCACAAGT
The DNA here is from genome assembly GCA_022559845.1 of Amorphophallus konjac. NCBI lineage: Eukaryota > Viridiplantae > Streptophyta > Magnoliopsida > Alismatales > Araceae > Amorphophallus > Amorphophallus konjac. The sequence continues at coordinate 492,004 of JAHNEJ010003651.1, forward strand.
CAACATTATTCACCGCCTAGCCCCTAATGCTAGGTGGTCTTATGATGATGAGACTCCTACTCATGTTTTGGCCTTCCACCACGCATACACCAACTCCCCCGCACCTACTGTTCCTTCCATCCTACGGCCCGCTACCTTGACCACTGCGCCACCCTCTATTCTCTCCAAGTCATCTGTTACACCCATCACATTACCCAACATTCCGCCAATCCTTGCACCATCACCCGCCATACCCTCCACCGTCACCCCTCCACTCAACCCTTCACCAATCACCACTCCGATAGGGCCCGTCAGACCAGCCTCCGTCATCATCACCCCACTTCTATTTCTTCCACTCACCCTACCAGGCCAATTGGGAGTCCATCCATCGCCGTGCCAGCGTAGAACCTTGCCCTCAGAATTGGGCGCTTATTTCAGAGAAACTACCCCTCTACTGGTGCACCTGCACCCAATACCGCAATTCCTTCCTCAACAGTTGAAGCATAAGAGTCAGGCCCCTTACCTGACATGAAATATGATTTATTACAGCACTTGGACCGGATGTCGGCCAAGATCTCAGTCTTGGAGTTGATCAAGAGGTCCACGCTACACTAAGATGCCCTAAGGGCTTTTCTACAGAAAGTCATGGTTAGCGAGGAAGTGGTGGTAGACAGTTTGCCATCGGTATTGGCCACTATAACAAGGGGGCCATCTATTTCTTTTTCTGAGTCGGAGCTAGCACCCCCAGAGGCATGTCAGATGCCACTATGTATTTCGATTTCATTGAACAAAGTGGCCGTTGATTCAGCTCTAGTGGGCACGGGAGCTTTTATTAATGTTTGTCCCTTGAGCACGTTGCGTGCCTGCAACATCTCTGAAGACATGATAAGGCTGACACCAACAACTATTGCAACGTATGATAACTCCAGGAGAGCTTGCCACGGGGTCGTGACAGTTAAGGCCGAGCTAGGGCCTTTGAAAATGGACGTGGAATTTTATGTATTGGACATAGACCCGATGTTCAAGGCTATTCTGGGATGTCCATGGATTGATATTTTGCATGCAGTACCCTCGACCGCCCACCAGTGTCTCAAATTCCCATTTCAGGGGCGGGTGGTCAAGGTAAAGAGTGTTTTCACGATCTAGACAGTTGATGCTATTGCTGACAAAATTTTGCCTACGCTATGGCCAAGCAACAAGCCAGTTTTTTCTGTGATGGACTTGAACTTCCCATGGGCATATGCGTCACGCAAGCCCGCCACTGCACCAATTAATGTCAAAATCAAGTCCAAGATTAGGGATTCCAAGGGATGGCACATGATCCTGAAATTAGGCTATCAGCCGGGCATGGGCCTCGGCGCACAGTTGTAGGGGTGGACTAAGCCCATCCCTAGGGGCAGAAAGATGAGCAGGCGAGGCCTTGGCTACCGGGAGTTGGCATTGTCAGTATTAGGAGACTTCGGGCCACTGATGTCAGACTACCGCCATCATTTCATAAAAGGCCCGTTGTAGCCAGGTACCCGAAGGGCGCCACCCTATTCTGATATAAAAAGTGATGCCGCTTGTGCTGTTGTTGACCCACCACCGCCACTGAAAGGGCTTGTGGGTGACATGGAAGATTTTTGTGATTGCTTTGAAGAACTGTTTCATGAAAAAGAGGCTTGTTCAAAGAAATCAGAGTTACAGCTTCTAAAGTGCTCTCCGGCGGAGCCAGTTTACCGGAGGCCGCGGGAAGAGGGGAGCTCCGTCATTACTTTTTCTTGGTCTCCGTCCTGCCTTGCCTCCCTTTTTCAGCGATTGGGATTTATTCCCTACTCACCTCCAATCATGGTCGACCTGTTCTTTAAAGAAGACCATTCGAAATCTTGTTTGTTCCGTGTGCATGTGGGCAGTGCCCACTTATTGATTTTTCCACTATGAGATCCTCCCCATCTGATCTTTTCGACATGTGGTTTTCTTCTTCTGACCCTTTCTTTGACATTCTCCTCCTGTCTCTCTTCCCCTGTCAACTTCCTCCTCCTCCTTCCTCCTCTAACCCCTTTGTTGCATGATTTCCTCCGATCTCAAAAAAAACGTCAATTTTAAAATGGAGGTTTTAATGGAGGATTACGCTATGTTCTGTCTGTCTTCCTGCCAGGGGCACGAGGCCCCCGCTTCTTTCCCTGTAGATTTATTATCTGCTAGGTTAAATGTACAGTGTGCAAAGTCCCCTAGGTTGCTAGAGTTTGCTAGGGTAGGATCTAGCTCTAGTATCATCAGCCCATCCATGTCTACGGCGCACCCTATGATGCGTCACTCTAAATCCGTCCCAGATATGTTTCTTCAGGATCTATCCCAAAGGTGTCATGCCCTCCTCAAATGTCCTGAATTTTTAGCGACCGCAATTGTCCTAGATGATGATGAGGAAGTAGACGGGGTGTGGAGCAGTGACGGATTGGGAGTTTATGAAATGATGATGTGGATAGCGACATGGATGATGCTACCGATTTGTACGCACATGGTTTGAAGAGATTTGATGAACCATCATCGGTAGTGGATGAACCCACGAAAGAAATTAATCTTGGGACTGAAGAGGACCCTAGGCCCATAATCATTTCTGCTAATCTCCCTCCTCAGGTTGAAGAGGAGCTAATGAAGGTTTTGAGGGAGTATAGCGATTCTTTTGCCTGGTCCTATGAAGACAAGCCGGGCCTTGACCCTACTCTGGTAGAACATAGATTAGTGCTTAAACCAGGGGCAACACCCGTTAAACAAAAATCAAGAAGATTCCACCCCCAAATGGCCTAAAGGATAAAGGAAGAAGTTGATAAATTACACAAGGCCAGATTCATTATAGTTGTCTTATATCCACAATGGGTGGCGAATATAGTCCCGGTGATGAAAAAGGACGAAAAGGTCCAAATTTGCATTGATTTCAGGGATTTAAATAAGACATGTCCTAAAGATGATTTTTCGCTTCCTCACATCGACGTGTTGGTGGACAACACGGCTGGGTACGAAGCCCTCTCATTTATTGATGGTTATTCTGGATACAACCAAATCCGTCTTGCTCCCGAGGATCAAGAGAAGACCTCGTTCACCACACCCTAGGGCACATATTGCTATGTTGTCATGTCATTTGGATTGAAGAATGTAGGTGCCACGTATCAATGGGTAATGATGGCTATCTTCCACGACATGATGAATGTGTATATGGAAGCCTACGTGGATGATATGCTGGTGAAATCGAGGTCCAAGGAAGAACACCCTATCATTTTAGCTAAGGTTTTGCAAAGGGCTACGGAGTATATGTTAAAAATGAATCCAAAGAAATGTGTGTTTGGAGTTGCATCAGGGAAATTGCTAGGGTTCATAGTTAGTAAGCGGGGGATTCAAATTGATCCAAACAAAGCAAAGGCCGCTATGGAAATGCCACCGCCTAAGAACATCACTGAACTTAGAGGATTGATTGGGCATTTGCAATTTATTCGGAGATTCATATCTCAACATTCACAGAGATGCCGCCCGTTCTATGAACTGTTGAAGGCAGGAGCTAAATTTGAATGGAACGAGCAATGTCAGAAGGCCTATGAGGATCTTAAGGTTTCTCTATCCAATCCCCCTATTTTGCAACCACCTGTCCATGGGAAACCCTAGATATTATACATTTCTATTATCGAGGACTCCCTATGAGCTATCCTGGCTCAAATGGACGACGAAGGGAAGGAAAGGGCAGCCTACTATCTCTCTAGGTTGTTCAATCCTACTGAATCTAAGTATACCACCATGGAGAAGACCTGCACAGCGTTAGTATGGGTAGCTCAGAAACTCAAACATTATTTTATCGCCCATGAGGTTAAGTTGATCTCTAGAATGAACCCAATATGTTACCTCTTAGAAAAACTCATCCTTTCTAGTAGGTTAGCTCGTTGGCTGAGCTTTCTCTCTCAATTTCATATGTATCACCCCCGATAAAACTATGGAGTAAATTTAAAACTTCTTCCTAAAAGAAACCATACATGAAGGCCTTACATAAAGAACCCAACCTCACAAGGACTACTATATAAAAACACAAGCCAACCCTTGATGCGGGACAGATGACTCGACCGGGCTAGGACGTACGACGGACACAAGTGCGGCCAGCACTAGCACATTAAGGCAAGCCAGGCGGCTAGCCACTGTGGTATTCTCCGGGTGGAGACGCCTCTCAACAGCGCTCTCTCTATAGCCCAGCGATCGTCCCTTGCGAGGGAAACGTGGGGATCGCGGCGATTAAGAAACCACCGTCGCCTAGGGTGCTAATTCACGCTCGGTGCTCAATTGGAGCTACGGAACGGGCGCTCTCAACTCACAAACGCGGTGTATTTGAACTGGCTAACGGCCCTAATCTCACAAACGCAGTAATAGATAATATACTAAATCAGCAAGTGAGAAAGGAATTGAAGCGCGTACCTCCACGCCTAGGCGTGGGGAAGAATTCCCGGCCGAATCCGAACAACCCCAATACACATGATTGTTACAATTACAATTCTAGAACTTAATACCCACTCCACGCAGGGAGGTATAGGGTTACAATGGCCAAATTTGAGGTTGCTGGAACTCGGGTTGACGGGCCACACTCGCAGGAGGCGAGGAACGCGTGCCGGAGCCGCTCGGGTACGCCGACGGAAAGCCGACCCGGTTCTGCCCGCGCTGGTCACCCTGCGCAGCGAGTTTGCGGAGGCTGGTACGGCTAGATCCGAAGCCCGATTGGAGCTCCGTTTGTTGGAGAATGACGGTGACTGGACGTAATTTCTTCACTCCAGAGGGCGCATTCAGATCCTTTCATATCTGGGTGCAGCAATGATTTCTTTCAGCGTTTGATTTGGTGTTCACAGAACTGCACAGATAGACAAATAAATGGTGGAAAAAGGGTTGCCGATGTCGAAATGGAACTCCGTCTGTGGGAGGTTGTTGGTGACGTCCATAGGAACAAATCCTCTGAAGACCTCTCTCTCAGATAGTGGCTGGATGAGGCAGGACAGATGTGGGAAGTTGCCTCTGGATCTGGACTGAGTCTGTTCAGATCTTCCTGCGCGACCTCACGAGAATTGACGCCACGGACAGCACAGGCCTTGAAATGCAACGAAACCAGAGGCAACGTGAAGATGACTTGCAATACTTTAATTGATCTTCAGACACCAGCTCCTGATCACATCGTGGTTGGGCTGCACAACTCGAAACACAGTCAACCTCAGATCTGGACTGCACTCTGGGACAGATCTGCACGCCGCCACGAGAAAAATCACCGCCGGTGCTCCCGAACTCCAAACGGCATCAAACCAGCGCTGAAATCTTGCAATCTTGTAGTAGTATCAAGGATAAATCGGAGGGAACAAGATGATAAGAGGGGGATGGGAAGATAAGGTCGAGTCCACGACCATATTTCTAGGAAGTCCACACCAAGGGAAAGGGCAAGAGAAAGAGGGAGAATCACTCTCTTAACAATTTTCTTTCAACAAAATTTCATTCTATTGTGCACAAACACTATACATGCCCTTTTATAGACAATGCAAGGGGTAGGGGGAGGGGAAATTCGTGGGTTACATGGAGAGGGAGGGTTGGGTGCGCATGGTTCATGACAAGGGGACTTGGTGAAAGGGAAAGGAGGGGCAAGGGGACATGGGTGTTAACCAAACTTTGAATTTCTTGTAAAAAGGAGGGAGGTGGCAGCCATTTGAATATGACCAGCAGCCTTTCTAGCCTCCCATGTGGTAAATGGAAGAAGAAAATTTAAAGTTGCTAGCCTAATACAACAAGGAAGGGGGCGCCCCCCTTCTTGGGCCTTGAATGGGCCAAGTTTGGCCTTGGTCTTCCTTAAGCCTATTAAGCCAATATGGAACCAATATGGCTTAAGGCCATTCTAATCTAGATAGCCCAAGAATGAAGGAAGCCCAATTGGGCCTTTCATGGCTAATGGATCCATCATAATGGTCCAAGGCCATTCCTTCTTAAGACATTCTAAGGGGCTTTAACCAAAATGGCCATTTAAGGGCCTTACAAGCAGCCCAATATGAAAACACAACTATAATGACCATTACAAGCCTAATTTTCATGCCAAATGTATCCAAATTGAAGCCAAATTATCCCCATTTGAATTGGAAGCCGATGTAGTCCACTTGGTGCTCCGCGTATGGCACCGTCGGTTCGCCGACGTGTCACGTGATCGCCCTGGTGTCCGCACCAATTCTCCCCAGGTGGGAGGAACACGACCCCGTCGAGTAAGGGTCCCGAAGCTTGCATTCTCCGCATGTGATCAAGGTGTTGGTCATCGTGGGGCATCCTCGCCAACGCACTATGACGTGTGGATATGCGCCATTCCTTGTGGTGATCACCTGCTCATCCAGTATACAATCTATACGCATGCGTTGAGGCTGGAAGAGGTGGACTCTCGGGTGGTGTATCACTCACAATAGAAGGAGAAAGCCCAAAGCTCACTAAGGATCACCGCGGGTTCCAATATGCTACCAGATCTGAAACATGGAACGTCGAACTGTCACCATAGTCACCCGGTAGTTCAATATCGTACGCTTTCGGACCCACTGGTTTCATAACCCGGAAAGGGTGGGGATCATGGACTTAGAGTGGCTTTCGGTCTCCGGGAGGAAACCAATCAGGTATGACCCTGACCTAGACGTACTCTCCCTTTGAATCCAAGAATATGTAGCATGCATCGGCTACCTCCTTATATGTGCTTGACTGGCCTTTTATTGACACGACTTAATGCAAACCATATGAAAGAAAACAAACCATAGAAACAAACACACACACTTGAACTTAGACAAACCTATGGTGATGTAGACCATGCATATGCAATGGTGGACCAGGGCACCCGAATATGTGCCATGCATACACTAGATGTACTCGATGCTTGACGGAATGGACGATTCCTAGACACCCTAAGATGTACCAATCATGCATTGGCGACCTCTGGGATTTGGGTGGGGAAGGACTAGGAGATCCAAAACTACCCTCATCATTACCCCTAAACGTAGGTACGGCTTGCCAACTAGACCGAGGGGTAGGGATGGGATGGTGAACTCCTTGGAAGAAGTGGAGTGAATATGATAGCTCGGGAGGTTCACTAGTGAAAGGGTCAAAAAGGTCAAAGAATTTATGACCCCATGAAGTGGGTTCCTCCCTGACACGGTCCCAATCGTGAAATTCTTGAAGGTGTGAATGGTCACCTTCATCCGCCATAGTGAACGGGACGATGGTCATGTGAAGAAAATAAACTTCCTCCCTTGGGCAAAAGAAAATGATGTCGGATTCGGCCGGCATCGGGAGGAGTAGAAGAATCTCTGTGGTGACACACCCCACGGTGCACACGGAGGTAATGGATCCTAAGGCCGGATGGGTGAAGCTAAGACTAGCGGGTTGGTCAAAGCCTCGGGCCAAAAGATGCGTCGACTCCCATTGTGAATCTAATCCCATAATAAGGTCATCCAAAGTATCGACATGGTGACTAGACCGAAAAGTTGTGTGATAGGAGTTGCCGGACACCAAAGGTAGGGTAGGGTCCATAGACGGGTAAGGGAGTGGGATCAAGCCATCCTTGAGCCAACTAAGAAGCGGCTCGGCTATGTATAATGTACCCGTTAGAAATACGGGTGGCTCGGGATGAGGTGGCTCCAAGCGTGAATCCGAAGGTGGAGTGGGCCGCTGGGGCTGGGTGGCTGGACATACGGGGTCCCTAAGGGTGATCTTATCGGGTAGGTATGGTGGGCATAAGGTGCAAGTCCTCTTGTCCCAGTCAAGATTGGCCCTTCTCTCTCCTAACCACTTTTGCCCTAAAATGATGCATGAACCAGCAAGTGTGCCGATCCTGCACCATGCGCCATCGGTGTAGAGAACAGAGCCGATCCTCTATAGAACTCAACACAAGCAAAATCACCATCGCGGATAATCTCGCCTGTCTTGGAGAGAGACTCCATGATGTCAAGAGAAACCCAATTACCCGACTCCCTATCGGTGAAATGGAGTTCCGTTGTGGACCCGTTGGGTAGAGCGGCTTTCATAATGAGAGGGGCAAAACCAAAGGCTCGGTCCATGAGGACATTCATTTTGGCCACAAAAGTTGACCACTCTGACGTATGGCCTTGGGGAATGGCCATGGGTAGCGGACATGGACATGCATACACACTAAGGACCCTAGACGTAAACCAAGACTCGGTACGTGGCAGAGATAACCGATCCGAAGATCACTCGCACAAGTGTGCGGCCTTCCCGATAGGCATGGCCTAACGTTCGGACAACACCTTTTGATATACCGAGTAAAGGGATGCAATTCGAAAAGACACTCTTTTTGTGTTTTAAAACAATGATGACCCTAAACACGACTTAGACCGACTAATGACGAGACATAAATGACACTTTTTTTTGACACCCTAGACTCAAACTCGCTCTGATACCAAACTGATGCGGGACGGATGACTCGACCGGGCTAGGACGTACGACGGACACAAGTGCGGCCAACACTAGCACGTTAAGGCAAGCCAGGCGGCTAGCCACTGTGGTATTCTCTGGGTGGAGACGCCTCTCAACAGCGCTCTCTCTATAGCCCAGCGATCGTCCCTTGCGAGGGAAACATGGGGATCGCGGGGATTAAGAAACCACCGTCGCCAAGGGTGCTAATTCACGCTCGGTGCTCAATTGGAGCTACGGAATGGGCGCTCACAACTCACAAATGCGGTGTATTTGAACTGGCTAATGGCCCTAATCTCACAAACGCAGCAATAGATAATATACTAAATCAGCAAGTGAGAAAGGAATTGAAGCGCGTACCTCCACGCCTAGGCGTGGGGAAGAATTCCCGGCCGAATCCGAACAACCCCAATACACATGATTGTTACAATTACAATTCCAGAACTTAATACCCACTCCACGCAGGGAGGTATAGGGTTACAATGGCCAAATTTGGGGTTGCTGGAACTCGGGTTGACGGGTCACACTCGCAGGAGGCGAGGAACGCGTGCCGGAGCCGCTCGGGTATGCCGACGGAAAGCCAACCCGGTTCTGCCCGCGCTGGTCACCCTGCGCAGCGAGTTTGCGGAGGCTGGTACGGCTAGATCCGAAGCCCAATAGGAGCGCCGTTTGTTGGAGAATGACGGTGACTGGACGTAGTTTCTTCACTCCAGAGGGTGCATTCAGATCCTTTCAGATCTGGGTGCAGCAATTATTTCTTTCAGCGTCTGATTTTGTGTTCACATAACTGCACAGACAGACAAATAAATGGTGGAAAAAGGGTTGCCGATGTCAAAATGGAACTCCGTCTGTGGGAGGTTGTTGATGACGTCAATAGGAACAAATCCTCTGAAGACCTCTCTCTCAGATAGTGGCTGGATGAGGCAGGACAGATGTGGGAATTCACCTCTGGATCTGGACTGAGTCTGTTCAGATCTTCTTGCGCGACCTCACGAGAATTGACACCTGGGACAGCACAGGCCTTGAAATGCAACGAAACCAGAGGCAACGTGAAGATGACTTGCAATACTTTAATTGATCTTCAGACACCAGCTCCTGATCACATTGTGGTTGGGCTGCACAACTCGAAACACAGTCAACCTCAGATCTGGACTGCACTCTGGGACAGATCTGCGCGCCGCCACGAGAAAAATCACCGCCGGTGCTCCCGAACTCCAAACGGCATCAAACCAGCGCTGAAATCTTGCAATCTTGTAGTAGTATCAAGGATAAATCGGAGGGAATAAGATAATAAGAGGGGGATGGGAAGATAAGGTCGAGTCCACGACCATATTTCTAGGAAGTCCACACCAAGGGAAAGGGCAAGAGAAAGAGGGAGAATCACTCTCTTAACAATTTTCTTTCAACAAAATTTCATTCTATTGTGCACAAACACTATACATGCCCTTTTATAGACAATGCAAGGCGTAGGGGGAGGGGAAATTCGTGGGTTACATGGAGAGGGAGGGTCGGGTGCGCATGGTTCATGACAAGGGGACTTGGTGAAAGGGAAAGGAGGGGCAAGGGGACATGGGTGTTCACCAAACTTTGAATTTCTTGTAAAAAGGAGGGAGGTGGCAGCCATTTGAATATGACCAGCAGCCTTTCTAGCCTCCCATGTGGTAAATGGAAGAAGAAAATTCAAAGTTGCTAGCCTAATACAACAAGGAAGGGGGCGCCCCCCTTCTTGGGCCTTGAATGGGCCAAGTTTGGCCTTGGTCTTCCTTAAGCCTATTAAGCCAATATGGAACCAATATGGCTTAAGGCCATTCTAATCTAGATAGCCCAAAAATGAAGGAAGCCCAATTGGGCCTTTCATGGCTAATGGATCCATCATAATGGTCCAAGGCCATTCCTTCTTAAGACATTCTAAGGGGCTTTAACCAAAATGGCCATTTAAGGGCCTTACAAGCAGCCCAATATGAAAACACAACTATAATGACCATTACAAGCCTAATTTTCATGCCAAATGTATCTAAATTGAAGCCAAATTATCCCCATTTGAATTGGAAGCCGATGTAGTCCACTTGGTGCTCCGCGTATGGCACCGTCGGTTCGCCGACGTGTCACGTGATCGCCCTGGTGTCCGCACCAACCCTACTTTATAACATAAAGAATCCTGAGGGCTTTGTGTAAAGAGCCAAACCTTAAGGGGGGCTAGTATATAAAATTACAAATCATCACTTTATGTATATGTAATATATTATTCTTTATATAGAATTCTAGGTTTTGTTTAAAGAACTAAACTATAGGAGGACTAGCATACAAATGTGTAATCCAACTTTATGCACATGGGTAAAGAATCTTACATGGGAGGTCTTGTACAAAGAAACAAAACCATGGGAGGGTTATTCTATAAATGTACAAGACAAACTTTAACACATGGGCCATGGGTTGTACGTAAGTGCTTTCCAACTTTTCCACTTACCAAATTGAAGACCCTTCACATAGTCTTCAATTTCCAAATTGAAGACATGCATGAAGACGTCATTTTTAATTGGGCCCCATCCCATTTAAATATTAATATATATATGAACATCCTGAATGCTAACATGTGAATGGGGTCTCATGAATAATGTCACCTAAACTAATGACGTCCTCATGCAAGGCGTCATTTACGTAAATAGTGCCACCTAGATTAAATAAACGACCCCTTTCAAAGGTGTCATTTAACCCTATGTTTCTAGAAGATTGAGACACGAGCAACCCATTTTAACTGGCAAAGACAATGCCCACTCAGCAAGACCCACAAGATATTAAACCAATGTCTTACGATCCCTATACCTAATCCCCTCCGTAGCACTGACATAGGCTACTGTCGCGTCAGTGCTGAAGGAGCATCTTCTTCCATAGTCTACATCCTGTTGCGATCATACTACAGCCTCTGAACCTCGTATCGTACGTCAAAAGGTAGGTGTTCTCAAATCCTTGCCTAACTAGTAGCTAATAGGTTAATTGATGTATGTTTAGAGTTCGATCAACTAGTCAACCACGATATATATATATATATGCTTTACCATGACCAAGAATAATCCCATGTTATACATATGTTAATAGTTTGTTACATACTGTTACCATGATTTTTATGAGTTTGAACTTGGTTTATTAGCATGATTTCATGAGCTTTTGAACGTATTTTATCACACTAGTTTTTAGTCTTAATAATCTTATTTTAAACCTTAATTTATAGCCTCTGTTAAATAGAATACGTTAATGTTTTAACACCTGGAGGGCCCCAGCTCACTTGAAAATGGCGCCCCTGACCAGGGCGCCAATTGCAGAATTGAAGACTGCGCAAGCAGTCGTCATTTAAATGAAGACATGCACCATGTTGTCAATTCGATTTCTGAAATTTTCGGTAATTGATAATTCAACACATTCAAAAATCCATAACTATCGAACTAAAGCACAAAATTTTTGCATTAACATGTTTCTAGAATCCTGACAATTTTCTCAACATATTTGTGCTATTACTTCCTGATTCGGAGCTTTTTCACACTGATGAATAGTGGACACCTCACTGTAATTGGCTCCCCTGACCGGGGTGCCAATTTTAGATTTGAAGACTGCCCGCGAGGGCGTCAATTAATTGAAGACATGGGCCAAGTTGTCAATTTAATTTTCTGTAATTTTCAGAAATTAGTAAATCACCGCATTCAAAAATCTATAACAAATAAACTGGACCTTGAAAATTTTGACAGAATATACTTCTGTGACCCTGAGATTTTTCTCCACCTGACTATGTCTTCGGATTCTGATTCAGAGAAACTTTGGAGAAATGAATAGTAACTTGTATCACAGAACTTACAGTTCTGATGCGAAGCATAACTCACTTGGAAAATAACTCAATTGGTGTGTCGTCAATTTGAGTTGAACATGTACTTAAATTGAAGACACCCTGGAAGTCTTCAATTAAATGAAGACTACCCACAGAGTCTTCAATTTGTTAAATGAAGACTACCCACAGAATCTTCAATTTGTTAAATGAAGACTGCCTACAGAGTCTTCAATTTATTAATTGAAGACGGCTCTCAAGTCTTCAATTACTGAATTGAAGATGGCTCTCGAGTCTTCAATTACTGAATTGAAGACGGCCCTCAAGTCTTCAATTAAATGAAGACTGCTCACAGGGGCGTCAATTCCGTTTCTTAAGGAATTAAAGTTATAACATTAGAAAATTCATATCTGTGAAACCAAAACTCAGTAATTATATATAAACATGTTTCTGGACTCCCGAGGAATTATACTAAATATTCATGTCCTTACTTTCGAATTTTGAGAAACTTTTTCGAAATGAACAGTGATTTGAGTCACAAAACGCATCGACTGGGTGAAAATCAAGAATTGAAGACGACACTCAAGTCTTCAATTACTGAATTGAAGACGGCACTCAAGTCTTCAATTACTGAATTGAAGACGGCCCTTAAGTCTTCAATTACAGAATTGAAGACGGCCCTCAAGTCTTCAATTATTGAATTGAAGACGGCCCTTAAGTCTTCAATTACAGAATTGAAGATGGCTCTCAAGTCTTCAATTACTGAATTGAAGATAGCCCTCAAGTCTTCAATTAATTGAAGACTTCATGAGGGGCGCCAATTTCATATATGTATATATATTTTTGAAAAATCAAAATTTTGAAAGGTTGGACAACCCCCAGGTGCCAATTACTGAAATGACAACTTCCAGGACGTCTTCAATTAAATGAAGACATCCTGGGGGGTGCCAATTTGATATATACATATATAAATTTCTAAAAATTGAAAATTTGAAGGATTAGCAAACCCTCAGATGCCAACTCAGTAATTATAACTTCTGCTCTTGATCTGTCTCGTGAATTGTGCAAAACACAACCCTAATATATACTCCTACGTATGATGAATTCTTGAAATTCCATTCCATGAAAAATCTACTTGTGTATACCCTACATGGTCAAACCTTGAAGCTCTTAAATTACCATTTGGGAGTGTTGGAGCTAAGTGCCATACAGGGCAAAGTGCTACGTTGTGGTAGCCACCTCTTGGGGCCGTACGGCGCAAAGTGCTATACGATGGGAGCCACCTCTTGAGCCTGTAGGGGCCACCTCTAGAGTCCTCTATAATCAAATGACTAGTTAATCTCGTCTGTAATACTACGTTTCTAAATTCTTGAAATTCCATATTGACTATAAACGAGAGTGGATGTCAAAGGTAATACATGAAATGCTGTGCATATAGGGCCCGGTCTGGTCCTGGGTGGAGCACCCGAAGTGATGTGAGACGAGGTCGAGGAAGGACTTCAAACTATCAGCCGGAGAGTAGGAAGGCGAGGTGACTAGAGAAGAACGGAGGAGCTCGACCGGGGCCTCACACCCATCCCCATCTCAGGGACAACGCAGTCGCGCTCTTCAATTCTTCTCTACGGTGATGGCGGTTGCAGGCGTTGCAGTTGGCACGGCGGTGATGGCGGTGGTGATGGACGACGATGGCGGTTGAACGGTGAAGGAGGAAGATCGTGGAGCTTCGATGGGACTTCACACCCGTCCTCTTCTCGAAGACGATGCACCGGAGCTTCACGGACGACCTCCATGGCGGGGGAAAGTGGGGTTGGGCCTCTCACCCGGGGTTCCAAAAATCTGGAAGAACACTCATAGCCATAGCTAAACTGGTTTTTTCTTCATTCTATTGCTTCAAATAAGAACTACAAGACTCTTTTTATAGACTTCACAAAGAAGATCAAAGGACAAACTCTAAGACTCTTTAATGCCTAGGAATATGAAAAGACACCTATGACTCATTATAACTCTCTTAAAAACTCTAAGACTCTTTAATGTCTAGAAATATGAAAAGACACATATGACTCATTATAACTCCCTTAAGAACTCTAAGACTCTTTAATGTCTAGAAATATCAAAAGACACCTATGACTCATTATAACTCTCTTAAAGACACTTAGGGATATCAAAAGACAAACTTCAAAGACCCTTATGTAAAATAAAAAAAATACAAATATTTTAAGACGGAAGATCAACTCTGATGTTGATGACGATCACGTCAAACCCCTCCGCTTGGAAAAGGTTCGACCTCGAACCTCGAATCTCGAATTGCAGGACCCCGGCTTGTTGGGACAAACTAGATGACTTGCTCTGATACCATTTGATGTGAGACGAGGTCGAGGAAGGACTTCAAACTATCAGCCGGAGATTAGGAAGGCGAGGTGACTAGAGAAGAACGGAGGAGCTCAGTCGGGGCCTCACACCCATCCCCATCTCAGGGACAACGCAGTCGCGCTCTTCAATTCTTCTCTACGGTGATGGCGGTTGCAGGCGTTGCAGTTGGCACGGCGGTGATGGCGGTGGTGATGGACGACGATGGCGGTTGAACGGTGAAGGAGGAAGATCGTGGAGCTTCGATGGGACTTCACACCCGTCCTCTTCTCGAAGACGATGCACCGGAGCTTCACGGACGACCTCCATGGCGGGGGAAAGTGGGGTTGGGCCTCTCACCCGGGGTTCCAAAAATCTGGAAGAACACTCATAGCCATAGCTTAACTGGTTTTTTCTTCATTCTATTGCTTCAAATAAGGACTACAAGACTCTTTTTATAGACTTCACAAAGAAGATCAAAGGACAAACTCTAAGACTCTTTAATGCCTAGGAATATGAAAAGACACCTATGACTCATTATAACTCTCTTAAAAACTCTAAGACTCTTTAATGTCTAGAAATATGAAAAGACACATATGACTCATTATAACTCCCTTAAGAACTCTAAGACTCTTTAATGTCTAGAAATATCAAAAGACACCTATGACTCATTATAACTCCCTTAAAGACACTTAGGGATATCAAAAGACAAACTTCAAAGACCCTTATGTAAAATAAAAAAAATTACAAATATTTTAAGACGGAAGATCAACTCTGATGTTGATGACGATCCCGTCACGAAGGTACTTGTGCCCATGGGAGTTTATTGACCACGGTATTTAGCATTACACCGGAGTACTTGCTTGACTTGAGACACTCCACCCCTACTCTCTCTCTCCTCACTTACTTGACTTGCGTGGCCCGGAACGGGCAATATTTGACTTGTGGCCCGAGAAAGGGCAAAACACTTACATGATAATAGCCAATTCTACTAATACGTACTTAAACATTACTTGTTGGAATTGAATTGTTACTTGCTCGTACTTGAGTTCATACTTGTACACGAATTCCTGCTTGCCCCGAAGTGGCATTTACATTTGTAAACTCTTGAAATACTACTTGTCAAATACTTGAAATCTTGATATACTCTCTTTATACAGTTCTTGATCTCTTACTGTTTATCATGCCTAAATTTACATGTATACCTGATTTTTCTTATACGTACATCATGCATAGCCATATTGATAATACATACAACTTGTAAATCACGTAAAGATTGCTCATATTTGAGATGTAATTCCTACTGAGCGATTCGCTCATCTAGTTGCTTCCTAACATTTTCAGGTGATTCTGATAGCGACAAGAATGGGGTTGAGACCGAGTGAAGAGTGCTAGAACGCCAACCATCTATCATTAGCTAGTCATGTCTTTGAATTTATTTGAGTCTACCTTGTATTCCCAGTTATGTCAGTTAGTGGTATAAACTTTGTGTTAAGTCGTGTAGCCTAATGTTTGGCTTTCTAAATTTTAAAATCTCCATGGACTATCTTTAATTCCTTTGATTAATCAAATAATCATCACTTGGACTATTGGAATTTATTAGTTTTATTAGTCATTTGCGCACTCCAAAATTATGTATGTTAAAATTCTTATCGCTCTAATGACACGATCTATATAGACGCATCACGCATCCGAGTAATCTTCCGCGCTCGGGACATGACAATCTTCGTGGTATCAGAGCCTAGGTTTTCAAACCTAGGGATCTAGAAGAAATAAGAGGTTAGAAATTGAAATCTAAGTAAAACTTGAGTCCAAGGATAGGTAAAACCAGAGTCCAAGCATAGGTACACCTTACCCGGTGAGATAGATAGAGCCATGGGTTAAGTTCTATAATGACTTTTGATCTTACAAGTAAACTCGATCTTTATCATACTTAAACTCTTTTGTAGGATCATGGCTGCAGAAAGAGCACAATGGCGCGAGATGCAGCGCACCGTGCAAGGCCTTACACAAGCACTACAGCAAGTGGCCCAAGGAGGAGCTAACCGTGGAGCGGGAGATCTCCACCGAAGTTTCCGTAACATGAACCCACCGAGGTTCACGGGTTCGTCCGACCCCGATGATGTCGAGAATTGGCTAAAGAAGATGGAACAAATCTTCCGTGTAATGTAATATGCGGATGAGGAGAAGGTTTTACTGGCCGTATTCCAACTGGAGCGGGACGCTCGATGCTGGTAGGAATCCATAGAAGCAACACTGCCAGAATATCATGTCACATGGGATGAATTCACAGAGCATTTCAATAACAAGTACTTCTTTGACCATATCCAGGAGAAGAAGGCCACGAAATTCGCCGTTATAAAACAACGGGGCTTGAAAGTGGCCGAGTATGAGGCCCACTTTTCCAGATTATGTGGGTATGCACCCCACTTGGTGTGTACGGAAAAGATGAAGGCGAGAAGATTCCTCAATGGACTTCGGCCCCATTATATTACACAACTTGCACCGATGGACATCCAAGCTTATTCGAAGATAGTTCGGCATGCCCAATTGCTAGAAGACGCCACCGAATTATTCGAGAGAATCCGAGGAAGAGACAAGAAGGAACCCGTCATAAGCCCGGGAAAATTCAAACAATCATTCAACAAGAAAAGGTTCTTCATGGGAGGGGAGCCCTCCAAGGCAAAGAAATTCCAGAAGAATGATAGACCATTCTCCACCACCACACCCTCAAAGGAGATTTGCAAGTATTGTGATAAAGTTGGTCATAAGACCGAGGAATGCTGGAGAAAGTTAGGAGCTTATCTTTGATGCGGAAGTCGAGAGCATCGGATCCCAGACTTCCCACTGATGAAGGAGCAAGACATCAAAGATGAGAAGCGTCCGGTAAAGAAACAAGGCCGTCTGCAAGCTCTTCGAGAGATGGAACCCACTGAAGGCGGAATTGTGGAAGGTACTCTCACTATTTGTGCTAAAATTGCTCAAGTTTTATTTGATACCGGAGCAACTCATTCATTCGTTTCCAAGCAATTTGCTGCTTCATTTTCTAAGAAACATGAACTGTTAGGTTTGGTCATATCTACACCTCTTGGGAACGAGTCTGATATCACTTATCACTATCCAAATTGTAAAGTGATGATTAAGGGAAGCAATTTACTTGCTGACTTGATATGCCTAGATATGAAGGGTTATGATGTCATACTAGGTGCCGACTGGTTATCCACACACCAAGCAACTGTAGATTGCCGGCATGGCAAGGTAACTTTCATGGATTTTCCAGAGCTAATTTACAATATCCCTCGGAGTATATCACTTCTTATATCAGCACTCCGAGCTAGAAGGCTTATGGATAAGGGATGCATGGCTTTCATAGCTTTCGTGACTGCCACGAAAGCCGAGGAGATTAAACTTGAAGACATCCGTGTAATTCGGGATTTTCCCGACATCTTTCCAGAAGAATTACCTAGCTTACCCCCGGAAAGGGCAGTGTCGTTTACAATCGACCTTGTCCCCAGTGCTGGTCCTGTTTCCAAGGCACCATACAGAATGTCCCCTACTGAGTTGAAAGAGCTAAAAGAGCAACTAATGGAGTTACTGAAAAAGGGTTTCCTCAGGCCAAGTACTTCCCCGTGGGGAGCACCCGTGCTATTCGTCAAGAAGAAGGATGGATCGATGAGACTATGCATCGATTATCGGCAGCTAAATCACCTTACAATCAAGAACAAATACCCGCTGCCGAGGATTGATGAGATGTTGGATCAGCTATCTGGAGCTTTATATTTCTCCAAGATTGATCTTCATTCTGGTTACCACCAATTGAAGATCAAAGAAGAAGGCATTCATAAAACTACATTCCGAAGCAGATATGGGCATTACGAATTTACTGTTATGCCGTTCGGACTAACAAATGCCCCCGCAGCTTTTATGCAGTTAATGAACAACATATTCAGGCCCTACTTAGACCAATTTATTGTGGTCTTTATTGATGATATTATAATCTATTCAAAGACCGAAGAGGATCATGAGGAACATCTCAAGAAGGCACTACAGATATTAAGGGAAAACAAGCTATATGCCAAATTCAGCAAATGCGAGTTCTGGCTCGAGGAAGTATCTTTCTTAGGCCATATCATTTCGAAGAATAGAATTGCTGTTGACCCGTTAAAGGTCGAAGCCGTGAAGAACTGGGAACGACCCACAAATGCAACAGAGATTCGAAACTTCTTGGGTCTAGCTGGTTACTACCAGTGTTTTATCAAGGACTTCTCCAAGATTACTATTCCTCTAACCAGGTTAACCCGTAAGGAAGTGCCTTATGAGTGGAAGGAAGACTGTGAAAAGAGTTTTCCAACTTTGAATGATCTCTTGACCTGCTCCAGTCTTATCATTACCAAATGAAGGAGAAAAATACGAGGTATATATCGATGCTTCTGGTATTGGCCTCGGATGTGTATTGATGTAGAACGGGAGAGTAATTACATACTCTTCCCGACAATTGAAGAAATATGAAGAGAACTACCCGGTTCATGACTTAGAATTGGCCGCGGTAGTATTTGCTTTAAAAATCTAGAGGCACTATCTCTACGGAGAACAATTCACTATATACTCTGATCATAAAAGCCTCAAGTACTTATTCTCCCAAAAGGAGCTGAACATGTGGCAAAGGCGTTGGCTCGAGTATATCAAAGATTTTGACTTCATTATACAATACCATCTTGGTAAGGGTAATTCCGTAGCTGATGCCCTTAGTCGGAAGCCAAGAGCAATTTTGGCCAACTGCATGATACAAGAATGGAAGCTGTTGGAGAAATTATCTGAGCTTGATATCAGCACAGATGAGAAAAATAAGTGTATTATTCTATCTCATATGAGTCTACATCTAGATTTGCTACTTGAAATCACGAAGTTTCAAGAAGAAGATCCCGCACTAGTAGAGATAAAAAGCAAGCTGGATGAGAGATTTGATTTCAAGCTGGCACCTGATGGCAGATTGCTATTTCATGAACGGACATGTGTGCCCGACTGTCCCGAATTGAAGAAGAAGAATCTTGAAGAAGCTCATAGATCGAGGTACACGATTCACCCTGGAGCCACTAAGATGTACCGGGATTTGAGAAGAACTTTCTGGTGGCCTAAGATGAAAAGGGAGGTAGCAGACTTTCTATCTCGTTGCCTCACATGCCAACAAGTGAAGGCGGAGCATCAAAAACCCACCGGAAAGTTACATCCGCTGGATATTCCCAAGTGGAAGTGGGAAGACATTGGCATAGACTTTAACATGGGTTTGCCCAAGTCTAGGGGCGGATATGATGGAATTTGGGTAATTATCGACCGGCTAACTAAATCGGCCCATTTCTTACCCATCAAAAGTCGATGGTCAGTCAACGTACTTGCTGCCCTGTATATTAAGGAGATGGTTAGATTTCATGGAGTTCCCGTCTCGATCATATCTGACCGAGACTCGTGTTTCACCTCTCATTTCTGGAAGAGTCTACAACACTCTCTGGGGATGAAACTTAACTACAACACTGCTTTCCATCCCCAGAAAGATGGACACACCGAGAGGACTAATCAAGTTGTGGAAGATATGTTGAGAGCATGCATTATAGACTTCGGCGGAAGCTGGCATGACCACTTACCACTAGCCGAATTTGCATATAACAACAGCTATCAAGCCAGTATACAAATGACACCTTTTGAGGCATTATATGATAGGAGTTGCCGATCTCCTATATGCTGGGATGAAGTCGGTGAAAAACAAATGTTCGGCCCAGACATGGTACAAGATTCTACCGAGAAGATACATCTCATTAGAGAAAGATTAAAGATAGCACAGTCTAGGCAGAAATCTTATGCTGATAACAGAAGGCGAGACCTATAATTTCAAGTCGGAGATCATGTTTTCCTCAAGGTATCTCCCAGCCGAGGCATTAGAAGATTCGGTGTTAAAGAAAAACGCACACCAAGATTTATTGGTCCATTCGAAGTGCTGGAAAGAGTAGGCGAGGTGGATTATCGCATCGCCCTACCTCCGCAACTGTCAGAAGTGCACAACGTGTTTCATGTTTCTATGCTAAAGAAATACGTGCAAGATCCTTTCCATGTCATTGACCACAATGATTTAGTGGTATAGAAGGACCTTACCTATGAGTAGAAGCCAATGAAGATTCTCGACTGAGAAGTTCGAGTTTTAAGGAACAAGACAATTCCTATGCTGAAAATCTAATGGAGTCGATGCTTAGAACAAGAAGCTACATGGGAAACTGAAGAATCCATGAAAAGGAGATTTCCAGAGTTATCTTAATTGTAAGTACTCTGCACTTTTCCTATTCCCATTTAATATAGTTGAATTTGGGGACCAAATTCTCTTAAGTGGGGGAGGGTGTAGCACCCCCGATAAAACCATTGAGTAAATTTAAAACTTATTCCTAAAAGAAATCATACATGAAGGCCTTACATAAAGAACCCAACCTCACAAGGATTACTATATAAAACACAAGCCAACCCTACTTTATAACATAAAGAATCCTGAGGGCTTTGTGTAAAGAGCCAAACCTTAAGGGGGGCTAGTATATAAAATTACAAATCATCACTTTATATATCCGTAATCTATTATTCTTAATAGAATTCTAGGTTTTGTTTAAAGAACTAAACTATAGGAGGACTAGCATACAAATGTGCAATCCAACTTTATGCACATGGGTAAAGAATCTTACATAGGAGGTCTTGTACAAAGAAACAAAACCATGGGAGGGTTATTCTATAAATGTACAAGACAAACTTTAACACATGGGCCACGGGTTGTACGTAAGTGCTTTCCAACTTTTCCACTTCTCAAATTGAAGACCCTTCACATAGTCTTCAATTTCCAAATTGAAGACATGCATGAAGGTGCCATTTTCAATAGGACCCCATCCCATTTAAATATTAATATATATATGAACATCCTGAATGCTAACACGTGAATGGGGTCTCATGAATAATGTCACCTAAACTAATGACGTCCTCATGCAAGGCGTCATTTACGTGAATAGTGCCACCTAGATTAAATAAATGACCCCTTACAAAGGTGTCATTTAACCCTATGTTTTTAGAAGATTGAGACACGAGCAACCCATTTTAGCTGGCAAAGATAATGCCCACTCAGCAAGACCCACAAGACATTAAACCAATGTCTTACGATCCCTATATCTAATCCCCTCCGTAGCACTGACATAGGCTACTGCCGCGTCAGTGCTGAAGGAGCGTCTTCTTCCCGAGTCTACATCCTGCTGCAGCTTCTGAACCTTGTATCACGCGTCAAAAGGTAGGTGTTCTCAAATCCTTGCCTAACTAGTAGCTAATAGGTTAATTGATGCGTGTTTATAGTTCGATCAACTAGTCAACCATATATATATATATATATTCTGGCTTTACCGTGACCAAGAATAATACCATGTTATATATATGTTAATAGTTTGGTACATACTGTTACCATGATTTTTTATGAGTTTGAACTTAGTTTATTAGCATGATTTCATGAGCTTTTGAACGTATTTTATCACACTAGTTTTTAGTCTTAATAATCCTATTTTAAACCTTAATTTATAGCCTATGTTACATAGAATACGTTAATGTTTTAACACGCGGAGGGCCCCAGCTCACTTGAAAATGGCGCCCCTAACCAGGGCGTTGTTGGCACTCAAAATATCACTCGCGGCGATCAAGTCTCAAAGACGAATGACACGGCCCACTGAAGCACAGAAGCCGATAAATATCAACATATTGAAGACTTCTCAATCTGCCAGAGCCTCGAGTCACCCTGTATGAGCATGGGGACTTCACCTCAGGAGAATCGAGATGAACTCACAACCAACCGGCAGTGCGACCAAGCCTGCCTAATGAACCGGCATCGACTCCATCGTGCCGCATACACTACACCCATTGTCCGACCAAGGACAACGGTCTACCCGGTGGCTACCCACCTCATGAAAGACTCTCCTGAGATGAAAGAGTTCCTTTGGCTCTTCAGAACGGAGGACCGAAAGCTCTGTCGGCAGAAGATCCCGGTCACCCGGCACGGGTACGGCTTCCCGCAAAGATGGGCCCGTTAGTGGCCGAATGATCGCCCAGCCTAGGCGGAACTATCCCGGGTGTTATCCCACCCTCTAAGAAGCTTTGAGCATAAGCCAGACCGAGCCAGCGGCACTTATCATAGTGCCGAGAGCCGTGTCAGCGAAAAACCTGCGTGTGCAAACCGAAGACATCTGAAGTTCGGAGAATGGCCATACGTCATCCTGAGAGCTTCGACAAGGCATCTCGTCGAGGTTTCGAAGAACTGTGGCAAGATAAATGTTCACGGTGATCCCTGGAACCATCCCCGAACTCATCGGCTGACCCACGACGTGTGGGAGATGCTAATACGGCACGCCCTAAACTGGCGCGCCCTCTTATCCAGCGCCCCTCCATTCCGGCACGTAAAAGCTCCTTTACTCGGCGCCCTCCTATTCTGGCGCGCAAAAGGTGTAGCTCCCTTCCCCCGACACGCCATTTCTCACGCCGGATTAGGATTTGAGCCCGCTCCTATATATATGTGGTTGCTCAACAAGGTTTAGAGAAGAGAGTAGAGGCAATTGGAAATAGAAGAAGAGGTGGTTTTTAGAGAGGTGAAGAGGTTGTCAAAGAAAAAAAATCGAGAGATAAGAAAAAGGTCTGAGAGCCAATCGTAGGTGAGAGAGAGGGGGTTTCTTACGAGCAAATTAGGGTTCCTCTGAGCATCCTTTGCCGCCGTCTTCCATCCTCAGCCTGAAGCCCTCCACAGCTGGAGAAGAAGGAGGTGTCCCCGACACTCTGTTCTGGGAATAGGTGGGCGCTTGCATTTCCGTTGCTTCTCCACCTTGCTTTCTCTCCGTCGAATGTAAGCGAGAGGGGTGAGGGATGGCGATGATATGAGCCAACCCCTCCCCCCTTCTCTGCCATCCCTCTTTTTTTATTGCTCTTCTGTGAGCTCCCCTACGAGTAGAACGGTGGCCGTGCCGCGATACCGGCACCGAACTCGTGATATGTGTGTGGCTTCCCTCGCCGATGGAATGATAGCATGCGTATATGAATATACTAATGGATTGAATGCTCAGCGTCTCATCCTCTTCTTTCATTGCTATTTCATTCGATAGATATATATATTAGTGTCTTCCCGTATATAGCTTTGCGATTCCGGTTTCCCCAGATTCCGAACACGCCCTGGTATGCCATGGGCTACATGGATAACCCCTCTCTGGGTCCTCCGCGCCTGTGCCTGTGCACATGTTTCTATCCATTTTGATATGAAATCCAATCTTGGCCTTCCCCCCTCTTTGCATTTCTCTGTTGCTCAAAGGAGGCAGGCGCTGCTTCTGGGATAGTGGAGTCTGCCTCGCGACTACTGCGTTCCAGCCATTCGTGTATATGCGTGTGTAGGCAAATCATCCTAGCTGCATATCGATTGCCTTTCTCCGTGACTGTTGTTTGCATTCTCTTCTATGGATGGCAACCCAGTCTCGCGAGCATCAACACCTTAGCCCTGTGAGTGGTGATCTATCAATGCTGAATGGCTTCATTCCTCTCGTTTGTGGTTTGCAGCCACTGAACCATTCGAGTTCCGTTGTTTTGGTCTCAGCCACCCGGGGAGGGGGATATTCCCCACCATTTCACAGAACTGCCGATCGGCCAAGGGAACTCCACTTTCGAGTGATGGATGTTGCTCATGAGTCACAGAGCTAACAACAACTGGGGCCCCAGCCCAACATTTCCAAACACGCAGTCCTTTGGGACCCTGTAGTGACTAAGGGACAAATCCTCCTAGTAGGGTAGTCCTTGGAGCCTCTCTCCCTAATGATCTCTCTCTCTAGCGGATGCAGTGCCTGTTGTAGGTCGCCCACCCCTTGTAGGCCAGTCCTTGGGGTGTTGCTTCTATCACTAGCTGCCTCGGTCCTCTACTTCCACCCACGGAACTTTGGTACCCCTCGTAGGCCAGTCCTCGGGGTATCCTGTCCGATTGGGGTTTGTTGGCTGCCACCATGCAGACCGGCTATTTAGGGGCTTACTCCACAAGTGAGTATGACCCCGTTTCTCCCCCTAGAGTCCTTCAGGGACGGGGGAGATGCTGCCCAATTTTCGACAGAATTCTTCCAACTTATGAGTTTAATTATATCAAAATGGCTTCAACAAAACACTTGTTCTGAGATAAACGACCCTAGTGCTCGAGTATGGACCTCGCACTAGCTCCTCACTTCATTCTGGAAGGGCTCTGGACTTCAATTAAATAAGCAATCAACCCAATTAACTTAAAAACTCTCAACAGAATCTTAATGAACTAAATAGTTGCAAAATTCATCAAAAATTAGCTAAAATGGCGCGGTCTTAATTCGGCGCACCTTAATACGGTGCGGTACCCCCCCCCCCCCCGCGCTGGAATAACCCCACACTCATAAAACTTTGTTTTCAAATGACATGTTCCCGGCGCGCCCTAAACCGGCGCGCCCCATGCCTGCTGCGCCGTATCAATCTTTGTTATGGCCGCGCTGTATTAAGACTATTTACCTACGCTTGACCGCGCCGGGGAAACCTATCCCTATGCACGGTCGTGCCATTTTTGAAACATTGTAATGTTCTAATCACTCACTCGCCTCCGGAGCGATCCTCGTCTCCCGTGGTCGAGACTAATAAACCCTAATTAGTAATAAACCAAATAAGGGAAGGGCTGTTCAAGTCTGAATCATCTTGTTATCATGCTTTCACTACCATGTCCGTCATCGCTTCGCTTTCGTTATCATGCTTGTGTTACCATTCTCGTCTCCCTTGGCGGAGATTAATAAATGTGATTGATCACTGTTTATTTTCATAACTCTATTGCCATACTTAGCATAGTCATGAACATCATGCATGCATGCTTGCATAGACCCTCGGGTATATCAAATGGCACTGACGGAAGTCCGGGTAACTCCCGATCGGAAGTCTTTGCTATGCGCGATGATGGTCTTTGGTCATATGCCCTCCGCCATGTATCGAGGGTATCCAACTTAATGAATCATTCCTCTCTTGCATGACAGATAGAAGCATCTCACGTGACCTGCTCACGTTTATACCTTTGCATCTTTATTCCGGCCTCAACAACCCACTATCTCGACAATTAATCAAAGGTTTTCCCTCCTTGTGGGGGATGTAATTAACGCCATAGCCTTTACGGTATGGCGGACTGTTGGTCCCGACCGAACCTCTCTCTCGCCCGACACGGGTCAGAACGAGTGCATAATAAATTTGTCACTCACGTGACTGGCACGCCTGCGAAGTCAATCAATTAGTTAATTGGTTAATCGACACATGAAATAAACCAAATAAACCCAAAAGATAACCATAAATAAAAAGAAAACCAGAACGAAAAGATCCCATCGCAAACAGTCTGGCACGCCTGGTGGGACCAATGTCACCTTTCATCTCTTTGCCGAGATACTTGGGCTTCGAGGCCCTCCCAAAGGTTGCTGCTCATTGGTTTGTTTATCTTTGCAGGCGAACGATGACGACAACTGGGCTGGCTGGCGTCGGCTTTGGCCCTTCAATCGTTGATGGTCATGCGCAGGGGTACCTGGCGGTGCCCACGGTGTTCGGTAGCTTTCCTGCCACCATTGGCTTCCCCAACTTCTTGGGGTTAGCCTTCGTAGACATGCTGGAGGTGGAACCCTCGGAGCCTATCGAGGGAGCTACGAATAAGATGGAGCCTCTGAAGGCCCGATGCTGCCATGACTCGCTCAAGAGTCCAACCTTGGTTGCCAGCTGCCTGGTGCACCATGCTATCTGTGGGGTCTGCCCCGATGCTATCAGCAGGAACTCCGGAGGATGTCAGCGCAAGCAAATCCAGAGGAGTACTGTTGTGGTCACCGGAACCCTTTCGCAATCTGGTAAATCTATGATGGTTGGTGGCATGCATGTCTTCCTCAACGGGCGCGACGCGCGGATAGTCCCAGATCGGGTTGTCCCTTCCATCCCCGTCCGCAACTCATATCAAGCCCTCGCTGGAAGGAGGGCAGAAAGAGAAGAAGCCGGCCATTACGACCAAGAGAAGCTGGCCCCCAGACCAAGGAAATTTAAATAGGTATGGGTCCCCAAGAGGGTCTAACCTGTTCATCAAGCTGCACCTGTCCCCCACCGCCTTGCTCACGACGGAGCGGAAGGAAGGAGAGAAAGGGGCCTGGCCCCGAAAGAAGAAGAAGTGGTTGCGGACCCTCCGCGCCACGAAAGTTTCTAGGCCGGCTCCCGCCAAGCCAACGTCCCTGCTCTGGGACGAAGGTTCCAGCAACCTGCCGACAGAGCTCGGATAGCTTATACCCCTCCTGTGGGAGGTCGACAATTGTCCCCCGTGCTGCATCAAGAACGGGGTCGAGAAGAGATGACCAACTTGGTCAAGAACTATTTTCGAGGGCTAGGCAACCCCTCGCTTGGGCAGCAACAGTTGATGCAAGCAGCCGCCGCCAATGAAGACTATTGCCCATCAATGGCAGATGAAGAAGATGTAGGAGAAGGGATGATGTTGTCATCAGTTGAAGACAACGGCTATGATGACGGCTTCGGGATCGAAGCCGATGAAGTCGCCCCTAGGCGGGAAGAAACAAGAAGAACTTCTGTGTTCGAGAGGTTGACCTTCCCAGATCGGGCTAAAAGAAGGGTCCATCGACAGAGAAGAAGGATGCATGTCTTTGCCTGCAACATGGCCAGCATATTCGTCCGATGCAAGGGACTTCCTGAAGATCCCCGCGATTTGGCTAAATTGGCCGCACGGCCAGGGCCGAATATTCGAAGAGCATAAGCTGCAAGGCAGCTCCTGGCGACAACTAAAGGAAAACAACCCCAGGTCTACCACTAGTGGGATGATAAGGCCCCTGTCTTGACCGCCAATGTGGTGACGGCGGAAGAAGAAGACGACGTCCCCCTCGACATCCTGCCCGAGGGTACGTCCGGGGAAGCAACGGAAGCTATCCCCACCACGACAACTATGGACCCATCAGTCTTGATGCTACTTCAAAAATATCAGCAAGAGATAGACTTGCTGAAGAAGCAGCTGATGGAGAAGACTGAACAATCATCAGCTTCCAAACCACCCGAAGTCCAGGGTGAATCATCTCGGGGAGCGGTTAGTTACGTCGACCCTCCGCCGCTCTACACCTTGCCTCAGTCGTCAGAACCAAGCATGGCAATGACACAACAGCGGCCACCACAGTCGTAGCCGCTGATGCCACCGGTGCTTTCCCAGGTGCACCAGACACCCCCGCTCCTGCGTCCTCCATAGGCAACCGCTCTGGTCACCCCGTATTTGTAGCCAGCACACTTCTATCCGGAGCCAGTTGACCCCACAGTCATGAACCGGATGATGGTGAAAAGGATGATCGAGCTGAAGCTCGCAGAAAGGAGTGAAGGCGACTACATCGCGTTTGATGCCTATCGGGTGCCACACCCACAACACCATGCTGCTAAGCGGCTTCCCCCGGGGATCAACAAGCCCCCTAAGTTCGACAAGTTCAACGGGAAGGGGTCCCCGAAGAAACATGTTGCATATTACATGACTGTCATGGGTGATTTGGCCCCCGGCGAGTCATACTTGCTAAAGTTTTTCGGGTCCTCGCTGACGAGGCTCGCATTTGAATGGTACTCCAGCCTCTCGACCGGGTCGATCAGCGACTGGTCGGATATGCATAGGAAGTTCAGGAAGAGATTCCATGTTACAGAGAGGGAGGTCATAGTGGCCGAACTCTACTCAACAAAGCAGAGGGCCGATGAGATAGCCCTCGATTATATCAAAAGGTGGAGGAACCTCGGAATGAGGTGCAAGCGGCCCCCGCATCAGGAGGACGCTGTGCAAATATACAAACAGAACATCAGAAGGGAGGTTCAAGAAAAGATGATCGGAATGGAAATACGGTCGTTTGACCGATTGAACAATGGCGTGGCCGAGGTAGAAGCTTTTCTGGCCAGACCTATCCCTACATCAGCTGCCAGCACAACCCAGAAGGGCAAGGCAATGGAGAGGCGCTCGTCGCTTAAAGAAGCAAATGCTCTTGACATCAAGGCGTTCAAACAATAGAAAGATGAAGGCAAGAAGGCAGCCATCCCACAGCCTGCAGAAGCCCAAGATGGCAAAGAAGGTCCGTCGCTACGGGACAAGATGAAGAAAGCCTATTCATTTCCAAAGGATAAAACCCGGATTCTGTTCGACTGGGTAACGGAATATAACATGGTCACCCAGCCAGAGCCAAAGAGGCCGGAGGACCTAAAGAGAAGAGACAGCCCAAGATTCTGCCCCTACCACTAGATGTTGGGGCATCCAATCGAAGACTGCTATGTTTTCAAGGACATCCTCAAAGGGATGGTGAAGAAAAATGAAATCGAGTTAGGAGAGTACAAAGTGGACCCTCCTCAACCGCATGAAGCCCCTCGGAGGAGGGTAGTAGTTAACATGATCTCCCTATACCAGGCACTGCCCGAGGAGATCGCTGAAGCAAGTACGCGGAGCACTTATGAAACTCATTTCCTAGAGCCCGCGAAGGAACAACGGGGGTGGCAGTAGATCCCTGCAAAGCACAAGAGGAAGAAAGCACCCTGCCCAAAAGTGGGGGCATATATCCGTGGTGTTACGCCCCGACCTGCTCCGCCAGTGGCAGCCCCCGTGTGGATCACTCCACCTGCAACTATCAGGATACCTACACACAATCGGAGGAGACAAACTCCGCTGCCGGTGGTCAAGGAAACCAACCTTGGGGTCCGCCGACTACAAAACCTTATTGCAGGGCTAGACGAGTACGTGCAGCCCGAATTGAAGCCTTTGCTGGTGCGGGACCATGTCTCGTGGCAAGAACTAGAACAACTCTCACTTGAGAGAAAGGAGGAAGCTGAAGCAGCGTCCAATAAGGAGGGCCGTCTGTTCTTGGGGCAGGCACCTATTGAAGCAAGGAAGAAGAAGAAACAAAAGAAGAAGAGAAGGGCTGCTAAGGCTGATAAAGTGCAGGCTGTTTCCTGCAATACTCTATCCGCACTCTTCAACCCGCTCGGAGAAGAGGAAGAAGAGGAAATTAGCTTCACACCCCTTTTTGAGGGAGGTAGGGCTGAGGCCGCAACTACTACACATGTAACCCAGTTAGGCCGGAAATGGGGGCGCCAGCCGCCACCCAACCACAACATCATATTCAGGGGAGAGCAGCCATACAAAACACCTCCATCGGAGGTCAAGGGAGTCCAGATCCCTCCTCCGCTAGGCCTATATAACAAGAGTGGGGGCAAGGTAGTCCCTTCCTTTCTTGAATTCATGAAGATGTCTAAGGGGAAGCAGCCTTGCCAGGAGGCTAAACCTGCACCCGGGGATGTTCACCTGCGGCCAATACAATCTGCCGAAGATCCAAATACAGATGGTGCTTGCCCTACAGTAGCTAATGAAGAGCGCCGAGGATCCGGTACCAACCAGAAGGGCGCCGAATCCGAGGCAGATGAAGCAGGTCTGTCAGGGCCCTCAACCCAAGACTTCCCCAAGCCCACGTGGGCTGAAGAGATGAAGCTCTCCAATGTCTGAGCAGGGAGATGAATAATGAAGCTACTCAAGTAGCTCCCTACTCGATTTACCATCTGGGAGATCCTCTCTTTGAGTGAAGAGACTCGACAGGCGATCATCACTACTCTCCAGATGCCTGCTCATTTTGAGACCTACCTGGCTGAAGCAATGTTGGAAGCCAGCATGACCTTCACTCCAGAGGACATGCTGATACCTACCAGCAGCCACAACAGGCCACTGTATATGAAGGGGCACCTGAATGGAAAGGAGCTAAACAGGATTCTGGTTGATCCCGGTGCAGCGGTCAACATCCTTCCCTATAGAATATACGAGAGGCACCACTTCAACGTGCATCTCGAGAAAGTCAGGGATATGTGTATCGCCGGCTTCAATAAAAAATGTGAAGTGTCAATGGGGGTGGCAGAGTTCACCCTTACCTTAGCGGATTTCACTATGACGGTGCAGTTCCATGTCATTGACTCACGCACCTCGTACAAAGCACTACTCGGCCGCCCATGGCTGCAAGAAAATATGGTGGTGCCATCTACGCTCCACCAATGTATCAAATACAGTCTTCAAGGGAAGGAGTAGAGGATCTTTGCAGACCCCCACCCGTTCGAGGTATTTGAATGTCATTTGGCGGACACCAACCTATATATAGGGCCTCCTCAGAAGACCTCTGAAGCTAAGACCCCTGTGGGGGCATCGAGAAGCGCATCCGACGGTAATTGGTATCCACCACCACCGCGCAGATATGTCAAGCCCAAGGTGGTCTCCCATATCACAGCATCCGGGGACATGGGCAGAATAACACCCCCAACATTATACCTTGAAGCTAATGAAGTGCGGGTCGCTCGGCAGCACAATCATGTTGTGCATTGTGATTTTGATGATTACAAAATGCCTTTGTTGCTTGGTCGTGTGCGAGAATGGTTGTTCAAGTCTTCATGTGTATGAAGGTTGAAATGGTTGTGGAAATGATCATCAACTGTTTCTATAAGACTTATCATCATGTGGATGCATTGTGATTTTATAAGGCTCATAAGTGCTTTGAGGTTAGCACAAACATTGCATATGAGGTCTTATCTGCATATGATGTTTATACACTATGTACACTCATTGCATATGAGGTCTTGTGTGCATGCTATTAAGTCTGTACATTGCCATAGGTAAAGTCTATACATCGCAGAGAGATGTTTGCATATCAAGTCTATACATTCGCCAAGTCTATACGTTGTGGCTTGTTCATGGATGTGCATTGTTCGCAACATCAAGTCTATACATTGCATGCTGGCAAGTCTGTACATTGCATGCCACCAAGTCTATACATTGTTCATGCATGTGCACAGTTCGCAACATCAAGTCTATACATTGTATGCTGGCAAGTCTATACATTGCATGCCACCAGGTCTATACAGTGTTCATGCATGTGCACAGTTCGCAACATCAAGTCTATACATTGCATGCCACAAAGTCTATACATTGTCTGTTGCATAACATAAAGTCTATACATTGTCTGTTGCATAACACAAAGTCTATACATTCAAAGTCTGTACAGCCTATGTTCGCAACACAAAGTCAACACAAAGTCTGTACACTCTTTCGTGCATACAGCAAGTCTGTACAATCATTCATGCATATGCAAAGTCTATACATCCGCATACTAACAAGTCTATACATTGGTTGCAGGCACATCAAGTCTATACATCCTTCAACAGCAAGTCTATACATCAGCAAGTCTATACATCAGTAAGTCTATATAGCCAGCAACTCTATACAACAGCAAGTCTATACAGCCAGCAAGTCTATACAGCCAGCAAGTCTATACAGCCATCAAGTCTATACAGCCAGCAAGTCTATACATCGCTGCATACACGAAGTCTATACATCGTGTATTTCATGTCATCTGCCTAGTGTCGACACCTGGTGTCGACACCAGTTTTTCCTTATTCTGCCGTTCTAGTTTTTCTTCTGTCAGGAGGTTGGTGTCGACACCTGGTGTCGACACCCATTTGTCCTTGTACTAGCCAGCAGCTGTCTGCTATGGGTCTTGAGCTGGAGTCGACACCGGGTGTCGACACCACCTGTGAACTATTTTAGCCGGCAGCTTTTCTGCTATAGGCCATGTCCTGGTGTCGACACCATCTGTGGTTTGAACTGGCCAGCAGTTTTCTGCTATGACCCTAATCTTGGTGTCGACACCGGGTGTCGACACCACTGTGCAGCCGCGATTTTTGACTTTCGCGTCCACGGCCATTTTGTCAAACCTATCCGGTCCTTCCGCCTCCATTCACTCCGTAATTCGTGGATCTGGTCCCTAAAGTGTTCCTTGACCACTCTAAACATATAAAACCATCTCCTTGGGTCGAAACCCTAATTAGAGAGGTCAGATTTGAAGTGTTTTCCTCTAGTTCTAACACTTGTGAGTGCAGGTCGCAGGTAGCTGCTCCAAGGGCCTCTTCCACCTTACTCTGAGCTTGTATGTGAAGGGAAGAACGTGGATTCAAGTCCCTAATCGATCGTCTACTGGAAGCAACGTGGAGAATCAAGATACAAGCATCATCCATGCAAGAATCGATCATCTTTCTTCAAGAACGGTTCCTCATCCTGCAGTAGCTCTTCATCGAAAATCTGAGGGAGTTGTCTTGATCTTTCACTTCTGTGTTTTTGTTTGAGATTGCTCAAAGTCTTGAATGATTATCTAAGAGGTGCAATATATATATACATCTTCATTCATTCATCTATTGATTGCCCTCTTATTAGTACCACGTTTTCATCCTAAGCAACAAGATGAACTAATGCCTTCCTTTATCTTGCAAAAGAAGAAGGAGGAGTGTTACCACAAGGATGAGAGTAGAGGGGTTTATGAGGCTAATCAATTTTCTGATGTAAACAGGCTTGATTTGTAGCTTATCATTTCTATCTACTCTTTCAGGTGAAGAATAAATTAGAAGAAGGTAAAGACGTGCATCTCGAGGAGACGAAGAAGATGAACTAATGCCTTCCTTTATCTTGCAAAAGAAGAAGGAGGAGTGTTACCACAAGGATGAGAGTAGAGGGGTTTATGAGGCTAATCAATTTTCTGATGTAAACAGGCTTGATTTGTAGCTTATCATTTCTATCTACTCTTTCAGGTGAAGAATAAATTAGAAGAAGGTAAAGACGTGCATCTCGAGGAGACGAAGAAGATGATGTCTAAATCATGATCATCCATCAACAAGTAAGGAGAATCAGATTTTACTGAAGAAGGGGGAGCCTTATACTTGACACATATGTCTAGTCTTCATCTCTATAATTTGATTGGAGGGTCATAGCATATATATGTTTTGATTCATATACATTTGAGATAATACCTTGTGTGGGTGTTTGGAGAAGGGGGTCTCCGAGTGTGGGTGTTTGGAGAAGGGTGCTGATTGTGCGGAGTATATCCGCATGTGTGTTGTTGTTGGGAGTTTTCTCCCGTGTGGTTGAGTAGGCATTGTCCTACGTGTGTATGGACGGAGTAGTGACTCCGTGTAAGGAATTTGTTCGGGGTGTGTTCCCTAGTGTGTGTGTGTGTGTGTGTGTGTGTGTGTGTGTGTGTGTGTGTGTGTGTGTGTGTGTGTGTGTGTGTGTGTGTGTGTGTGTGTGTGTGTGTGTGTGTGTGTGTGTGTGTGTGTGTGTGTGTGTGTGTGTGTGTGTGTGTGTGTGTGTGTGTGTGTGTGTGTGTGTGTGTGTGTGTGTGTGTGCTGCGGTGGCAGCAGGTTGACGCAAGGCCTCGTGTGTGTGTTTTGCTGTGAAAGTAGCGTGTGTGTGTTGGGGTTCGTCCCCGTGTTGCTACATTTTGTAGCGTGTAGTGAAGCCTCTGTTGTGTAGTGGACATCGGATCTAGAGGGGAGGGGTGAATAGATCTACCCCTCTTTTTGCAATGGAACCCTCTAAATAGCTAGATAGAACAAATCGCAGCGGAATATAACTAGCTAAACGAAGGATACAGCGATTTGCTTAGCAAAATGATTACTAATATATCGATTCGAACCTAAGCATGCAACTAGAACAAAACAATCACACAAACAAACCACAACACACGAGATTTTAAGGTGGTTCGGACTGAATCTCCCGTCCTACGTCCACCCCTTACCAAATCTGGTGAGGCTTCACTAGTGCAGCACACCGAACCGCAAATTGGAGAACCACCGATTGCCTTCCTACTAACCACCGGTAGGGACGTCAACACCGCAGATCGGACAACTTCCGATTGCCTTCCTACTAACCACCGGTAGGGACGATCTTCGGTTTGGATTGTTCGAATGAAATGAAGAAGAAAGAACAAATATCAAGCTATTTGAACAAGATATGAAATAAGCTCAAGAAGAAGAATATTGTCTAAGATTGCTGGAGCTTGAGTCGGATTCCTCAATGGATGTAGATCACCAATAGATGCTTCTATCTTCTTCACAAAGCTCTCTCCTTGATTCAACATCAATGGCTTCTTCTTCCTTGTGAGTTGTGCTTCCTTGAATCTACTTGAGTTGATGAAGAGGTGTATGGATGTAGCTTTGATCACCTTTGAGAACCTTGAGTACTTCTAGCTTCCCTGGAGGTTGCTTGCTTCCGATCTAACCTTGAAACACCTTGGAATGGATGAAGAACTCCTGCCCGAAACACTGTTCACGGAGGTGCTACAGTGCCGCGAATCACCTCCTCTAGCCTCCCTTGATCTCTCCTTGTTCCAAATGAAGCATTAGGGTTTCTAACCCCTCAAGCATGTGTTTTATAGCCTTTGAATGGTCCTTGGACACCCCCCAGACCAGATCCACAAATCATGGGAGATTAGGTGAGTTTTGATTAAACAAATCCATGGAAAGGGGCTGGCTATGAGGTCGAAATCGAAGTCAAATATGGCTGCATCGGGGCTGGCGGTCGACCTACAGCTTCTGGCGGTCGACTGCTACTGAGAGATCTGCAAACGGGCGGTTCCTGGGATTTCTGGTCGACCGCTACTGGTTGGCGGTCGACCTCCAGCTGAAACAACTTCAAGCTGGGATTCCCTGGCTGGGGCGGTCGACCGCCCCTGTGCTGGCGGTCGACCGCCAGCTGGGCAGACCCCGGTCCATCCCGGGTCGGTCCGTTATCCACTTCAGCTCCGTCGTTCAACTCCATTAGCAGCCCGTGCATGTTTGTGGCATCACCCTTGATAGTCTAAAAGGTATCAACTGAGTCATTAACCTTGGGTTCTCTTGTCTATGCTTCTTTGTGCATTGACCTTGGATAAGTGAAGATCCGAATGTGAAATGTCGACTTTTGCTTGTAAAAGAGATGAGATTTGCATCCTTGCTTGGGCGCGATCAATGAGCTTTCACTTTTGCCATTGCCACTTGATTCCTTGTCCATTCATTGGCATATCTGTCATGAACAAAAACATCACGTATGTTAGTCACATGAGAGTGGAAGATATCAATGACTAATAGTGTTTAGCCATTATCAAAACCAAGAATACCACAGAATTCATATGACCATAGAATGATGTCGAATGACCCAAGTGACCACAGAATGACTCAAATGACCTCAGGGACACATCATTCTCCCCCTTTTTGATGATGGCAACACCTTGAGTCATTATGTGATAGTAATGTCTAAAATGGCACAAGTTATAACAAATACAACATATGCA
The DNA here is from genome assembly GCA_022559845.1 of Amorphophallus konjac. Lineage (NCBI taxonomy): Eukaryota > Viridiplantae > Streptophyta > Magnoliopsida > Alismatales > Araceae > Amorphophallus > Amorphophallus konjac. Next base: position 527,785 of record JAHNEJ010003651.1, read on the forward strand.
GCTCAAGATCCATGATAGTAATAGCATGCGAATGCAATTATGAATGCAGATATGAATGCTATGCAATTATGCAAACTCCATTATATACACATATGATATGCAAAGAGAGCAATGGATTATCCCCCTTGGACTCTCCCCGTACACCATTCACACATCCCACAATGACAATTCACAAAGCAAATAGGCTCTCTCCTTTGACAACGCGATAACACATAGCTCTTACAAAGGACTCACACAAAGAATTCTCCCCCTTTGCCAACAGTAAAAAGGAGTGATAAAGTAAAATGTCTATGAGACCAGAGCTGAAAGGAGTGAAGAGCAAGCCATTATATGCAAACCTGAAACAGACCATGAGCAACATATATGGTTCAAAGCTAATGATATCCGAATTCATCAACAGAGTTCGAAAAGTAGCTACATCCAAGATGTAAAAGGTGCATATCATGGCAATGTTTAACCCTCCATTGTCTTATAGATCCATATTCAATAACCACAAAGGGAATAACACAAAAACTAGTATTGAGGCTAAACAATCATGACTAGAGCATGGAATTGTATGAGTGTAGCATATTTTGATTTTCAATATCTTTAGTATTTGAAGGCATATGACTCATTTTTTACGAGCAATCAAGTCTAGTACATGCCTCCTAGCCGTAAGAATACACGTTGTTTAGACGCCAGTATCCCTAGGTATTTGGCAAGACTAACGGCTATGCTTCAGAATGAACAGAGATAGTAAAGTCACGTCATGACATATCCAATCTCATTTCTTTGATGAGAAGATATATTTCTCAGCAATTATGCCAGTGCTCTGCCTAGAGTCCAACTATAATGACGACAGAGATAACAGGGGCACATCATGACATATCATTTGTCACTTGATTTTGATGACATGACATGTTTCTCCGTGCAACAATATCATTACTCTGTCAAAATAATTTTCAAGAATTCCAGCTCATCAATATGTTTAGAAACAATACTATGCCTGAGTGTATCACCAAAATTATCATGATGTTTGGATTTTTAGATTTTAGGATAGTCATGCAAAGCACAATATGCAATCTCTAGTTAAGGTCTATTAAAGCCACAGATCATAGATGAATTCAAAAGATATATCAGAACTTCAAGGAAATCATTAAGTCTGAACCATTTTTCATTGAATGGACAATCATCAATGCATATAATAGAAGGCTCTTACTCCATATGTCCGTCTGTCTCATGAACTCAAATCAGACTGTAAGCCACTGAAGTGCAGATTGCAAAAGGTTAAGAGAATCAACAAAACTCCCCCTAAGGATATGCAGTGAATGCACTCAAGGAGTTATGTTTGTAATTAAGTGGAATGACGAATGTCAAGGAGTTGTTGACTAGAACCATGTAGGAGTTGACCTGATCAAACATGAATTTGGCAGACATGAAATGCAGACTGATTAGTGTGCATTTTTATCATTTAATTCATGAGTATATGCATTTTTATGAGCTTAATTGATATTAAATATACACTTCTCACACTTATTATTGATTTTGTATCAAATGTTTAATTTTCTAAAATTAAATAAATTTTTATGATAATTTTTATGTATTTATGCAGGCACGCAGTTCGAGGAAAACTCCAAAAAAAAGAAAATAAAGAAAATAAAAATTATATTTTGAATGGGCCAAAAGCTCGAGGATTGGTTCAAAAAGAAAAGAAAAAAATTTAGAACAAAAAATAAAATTATTTGCTATTTTTTTGGAATTTTCTAAGTGTATATAGATATATATATAGTTATATAGATATATTTATATAATATATATATATATATATATTAAAATTAAAAAAAAAAAGTTTAAATCCCGCCCCTTCCCGCCTTCGCCGCCCGGGCACGGGCGACGAGGCGCGAAGGCGGGCGGGAGGGGGCTCGTGGCAGCCGAAGGCGAAGGCGAGGAGGCCCCGCGGAGGGGGGGTCGTGGCGAGTCCGGAGGCGGCGGAGGGCACGCGGGGCGCACGCGCCGAAGGAGGACACGCGGCGGCGCAGGAAGCGGTGGGCGCACGGCGGGCCCACTGACCGGCGGCCGAACCCGGCCTAACCGGTCGGCGCAACGCGCCGGGGAGAGAGAAAGAGAGAAAGAGAAGGAAGAAAGGGCCATAAAAATTCCAAAAAAATCTAAAAAAATCAGGAAAAATGACAAAAGGTTCAGCACACTCTAGCCTACCAAGTTGGGTCAAAATTAGGTGCATTTGAGTGTTTTATATGATCAAGAAGAGATTGTAAACCCTATATAAAGGGGGTATCACTTGTAATGAAAAGAGTTGGTTGTTAGAGTTAGAACTAGATGGCAAGGTTGCAAGGGAGAGAGAGCTAGCTTTGAGCATTTGTAATGTAAGTTCCTTACATTTCTGAAGTTTTTGATTGTTGAAGTTGTGTTTTTCCAAGCTTTTGAAGGCAAATTTGTAAGTTGAATTTATTGCAATACAAGTTTCATTTTGGAATTCAGTCTTTTCATAGCCTTATTTCTCATTATTGTGATGCTCATTTCAAATTCTTGTCTTCATAAAAGTTGTTCTTTTTTACGTTTTCTTCAACTTCTCTGTTTAGCATTTCGTCAAATTCGTCCAAATTCATAGAGTTAATACCCATTTTCTTAAGTGCTGTCCTGTGCATTCACTGTTCATCTGTGGTGATACCTTCTTCCATTCATTCATTTTGAAGTCTTTCTAGTCCTCAAATAACTCTGAGTTCTTCATAAGAGTTGTTCCTCTCTTGTATCTCTAAGTTTTATTCTTCTTGCACTTTGTCAAATTCCTCTTATTTTGAGCTTTAGAATTAAGTTTTCTAGGTGCTGGTTTTCTGTCAATTACTGTTCATCCGAACCAATAGGTCCTAGTTTTTCAAGTTTTTCCTTATCTTCCTTTCATTTTATATTTCTGTGTTCTTCATAAAAGTTCTTCCTTTTTCAATTCTCTACAACTTTCATGTTTTCAACTTTTTCTAATTCCATTCCGATTTCAAGTTATTTCATTTCTTCCAACCCCCATTTCCACTTGAATTCTGTTTTATTTTCACCTTAAAGTTTCAAACTTGTTATATGCAAACCCGTTCTTCTTAAGTGTTTCAAACATACCCGAAGCGGTGATTCTTCTTCAAATCCTCTCACGGCGTTGACTTCCTAGGCGGAGCGATCTTCATCAAAGGCTCGGCGTGGAAACGACGACGTTCTTCATCAATAGGCTAAACTTTCCTTAACTTATCTCTTGTTATTTAAAGTTGTAATTTCAATTCCATGTCGTTTTAATCGCACTCCAAATACAAAAATTTGCTTTTCCAAACATAAGGGTATTTCCAACGTGAGCTAAAATCAACTATTCTCTCCCCGTGGGATCGACCCGTATTCACCACTGTACTCGTATTTTCAACATCATTCGAGTGAGTGAGTGCGGTTATAAATTTGAGTGGCACGGCATTTTTAAACGACGACTGTCGAGCGAGCATCAAATTTTTGGCGCCGTTGCCGGGGAGTGAATTATGTTGATAGTTGGATATTCTTGTGTTTGGTGTATATATGTGAATATTAATTTTGCTCTTTTTACTTGTGCAGGAAAATGAACAAAAAAATTTTGAAAATCAAAGAAAGCGGAAGATCGGACATGAAATCCTATGGATATGAAACGTTGTTGAAAGCCCGGCAATATTGCTAAAGGGCTGAAATAAAGAAACATGTTCTATCTTTTCACTTTCTGAAAAACGTTTACAAAAATCTGAAAATTTCTTGAAAACTCTATAAAAATAAAAAACAATCAAAACAAAAGAAAACTTTTCATGCTGGTTAGTTAGGTTCATTAACTAAAAATAAAAACAAAAAAAATCTTCATTTGTACCAAATAAAAGACCTCATTGCAAGAGTAGAAACTACAGTTTCATGCTCTAGGTCATGCATCATTTAGCTTAGAATTTATCTTTGTTTAATTTCTGCATTGCATTTTGAAGATCGCGAGGGGCAAGGTACGTTCTACTGATCCCAGTCTGGCATTCATTTTTGCATAAAGAACCCCTTGTTTGATATTGTGGTGTGCATTTTCATTTCAAAATACTTTAAGGGCAACACCCCTAACAAGATAAGGTGGGGATTTCATCACCCTCCCTTAGCCCGAAAACCACAATTTCCTTACATCTCTGCATTACCTAGGCCTTAATAAAAGCCAGTAGACGTTGGCCCTAGGATCACACTGTGATTCTTGTGTTATTTAGGTTTATCCTCATATGAAAACCGGTGCCTAAGGAAAGACGGTCGGACAGCAAACGCTTTAAGCGGGTTAGTGGTTTGGCATAATAAGGTCCCTACGAAAGTAGGGGGAACCTCCCACTTCCCCACCCCTTACCTGGATGGTGATCATATGGAGGATAAACTTACATTTCACTTTCATCACTTTGTGAAACCCTACTTGTAGGTCTAGGGCACATCTAGGTAATTAGGGTCATTTGTATGCTAACTTGTTTATCTTTGCATAAAAAAAAATAATAAAATCAAAACATAAAAAAAATTTCACTCTTTCTTGGGCCTTTCGCATCACCACATCCACTTTTGTTTAGGCCCATTACTAGATATTTTCATGTTCAATCATGTGGGCCATTTAAATTCAAATCCTTTATTGACCCAATATCACCCAAATCCATCATTCGGCCAAAATGGGATTTACAATTCATCTCTTCCCCAAGAGCCAAACCAATTCCCATCGAATTTTTCCACCACCTTTTCTCACACAAATCCATATCCTAGGTGGGAAAATCATCAATCTTCTTCTTGGGCACCTTATCAAAACCCCATTCACAATCCTTCAAACTCACACTTTTCAGATTGGGCTTCTTACTCAAATGTTCCTTACAACCAAGCCCAACATGAAGGACATTCCATCTATTCCCCATCACCTCAGTACGAGACTGATTTTCATTCTAATTCCTCACCACTGTCTGAGTCCTACCCAACCTATCCGGCTCCTCCACAGTCTGACGTCAAAGACTGATTTACTCAACTGACTCAACTCATCTTGACCAATCAACAAGCCCTTCAAGCTTAAAGTCAAATCATTCAAGATCAGCTTGACCAATATGATCAAGAGCTTGAAATGGATCAATGCACTAGCCTCCCCATGGACAACTTTGAACATCAAATTCCTGATGATAATATCACGTTAATTGATCCACCCATCAATCCTCAATCCAACAACTCTCAAATATTTTTTGATAATGAGGATAATATGGAGCCGTCCTATCAGGAAAATTGGAGGGAAGCTTATGCAACTCAAGTTGTATTGGCCAAGGAAAATAATGAAGAGTCTAAGTTGGGGGGAGAAGAAGGGAATAATGAAAATCATAATTGGGCTAAAACCTCTGATGACCATTATGACCCAGCCCAACAAACAAATCATTACTATTCATCTCTTCCACCCACACCTAATGCCTCTGATGATCAATTCATTCAGTTACTTCTACATAGTCAATCCCTCCAACAGCACATCAATAGGCTTACTAAGGAAGTCAAAACCATGGAGGGAGAGCAATTCTTTGATTCCTCTGGACCCAATCCTCCTCAAGTCCTTCACACTGACTACGATCAATCTATGATTCTCCAAGAGCATAACACTCCTATCACTCTTAATTTAGGAGATAACGGGAGTATGGAGGGGTCGTGTCAGCAAAATTCACATGAGAACTCTAAGGCATTTGAGGGGATTGCGGAATTTACTGGAGATGAAATAGATGAAGGTGATGAACTGATGAATGAATTTAAGGAGCCAGTGCTTGCTTATCAACATGAGGGAAATGCACGAGAGGATGATCTTCAGTTAGGGGGAGAGGATGAATATATTGAATCTCATCACAAGTCTCTCCCCGACCATGATGTAATTATCTTTGAAGATGGGAAGGAAGAAGAAGTGAAGATGGATCTGAATAATGAAGTTGGGGTAACTGAGAAATTGGATGATTCGAGTATGCCGCATGATAATTTCAATCTAGAGGAGCAGGTAGAGCTTGTGCCACTTCTGGACCATGGTGATTCTTTTCAAACTCTCCCACCTCATTGGTCCACCTTGGCTCTACATAATGATTTATTTGATCCTAAGGAATCTCAGGAGGAATATTTCATACTTCATGACATGATTTTTCACAATGTTCCTCCTCTATTCTCTGATTGGGGTGGTCCTTTTGTGATGCCTCCACCTCGAAACATGCTTTGCCCTTGCACTCACCAGTCACATTCGTTTTCTTCAGGGCATGAAAAAGAAAATTTTGGCAAGGATAAAATTCGTTGGTGGCTCATTTTAAAATCAACTTGTTGGTTGTTGAGCTACAGTGCGTCTGGCTGAAGACGTTAAATTTAGCGCTTTTTGGGAGGCAGCCCAACATCTTCATAGTTTGGTGTGCAAATAAATGACTTCTTAGGAGGCAACCTAAGTGATTTTTATGTGGTAATAAATTGTTGTGGGAAATTAGATGTGTTTAGGGATTCGAGAGACAAGGACAACGGAGAGCCAAGCAAAAAAGTATTTTATTCCACACAAAAGCAAACAAAGAGATTACATCGGAATCCACCTTCTTTCTTCACATTACTTGTCTTGCCGCTCTCTGGGGCAAGATTCTTTAGAGGGTATTCCCAAGCCGAGATCAGCGGTATTACTACCGCACTATGGACGCCGATCTGAGGGGGCAGCAAAGAAGCTACTGACACGAAAGCCACGCTCTCGTGCTCTTCGATAGCGTTCTTCGCCATCCTTCAGCCATTGCTCGGCTAGGCCGAGACTAGTCCTCAATTCAAAAAGTTGGGCCTCCAGGGCCCTCTTTTCCTCTTTCTCGACCGATCTCTTGGCTTTCTCTCTATCTCTGTCCTGTTCTCTCTCAGCCCGTTCTCTCTCTCTATCTTCTCTTTCTAATTGAAGGGTGATTCTCAACTCCACAGCGTCCCTTGAAGAATCCTCATCTGGACGACGCTGTAGTTCTTCTTCCAGCTCAGTTATTCTATCTTCCTTCTGAGTGGCATTTGCAAGTGCCTCTTGTGTTTCTTTCTCCTGCCACACATTTCATCTTAGGCAAATAGCAATACTTGAATAAGGGATGTTAAATGGTGAAATCCTCACCTGTACAGAAAGTATCCCTTCTGCCTCTGCAGCCCGTTGTGTGGCATGAGCAAGTTGCTCATGGAGTTGATCCAGCTCGGATGTGGGAATCCATAGACTGAAAGAAACACCATCTACTCCCATCGCCGAAGAAACTGCATCAAGCTGAGCACACTGCACATGTGGTAACATTAAGTGGTTAGCGCCCTGAATCTCAAAGTCTAGCCGGAATATGTACTGAAATACTTACTGATGAACCTAGAGCCGCTCTGGTATCACTCAGCTCTTGCTCCGTGTCCGCCAGACGAGCTCATAAGTTCGTTATTATAGTATCACGAACATCCTACAGTTATGGCTTTTGAGTTCACAAACAAAGAAAAAATTTTTTTTCAAAAAAATAACAAAATGTAGAAGATACAAACATGGTTTCCTTACCTCTACAAGCCCTCCAGGCTGGAGCCTTTCTGCATACATTGCTCTGTATAGGCGTAGGTAATCATCGCTATCTTGTGCTTGAGATTCCACGAGTGTGCCTCCCCGTTGTCAATCTTCATATTGTTCGGGGAAGCGCACTCTCCAATCAACACAGGTAGCTGGTCCACGCGTCTGTCTTCCGACGATAGGTGACATGGTCATATCCACCCATTCTTGAGCCAGCCCTAGGGTCCGCATAGCTAATCGCAGCCTGAGGGGCTCTATTTCATTTAAGCAATGGAGCTAGAGGTCCCGTCCAAACCGGGCACGGCTTCCAATTACCCAAGGTTGGTCAACATCGACCATGTTCATGATAGGCCTCCAGTTCACCTTTAATGGGTTGCACGTATCTTCTCAGTTAAAAAAAATGATGAAATAATGAAAAAAATAAAAAAACTTGAGAAAACAATTATCCTACCATCGTTGCAGGGAACTCTTGCAACTCTCGCCTAAACACCATCAGTTGGTAGGGTAAAGGTGCAGTGCTCATGATGGGTTGCCACCGTCTCGCTAGAGGGACCGTCAGTGGTCGACAGTGTCGAGCCCTCCCCATTGGAAGGTAATAGTAGCTCCACAGCTACAACATCATGTGTCATTAATGAAAACACAAACAAAAATCAGAAAATAAAAACAAAAAAAATTTTCATTACCTGGATTATAGGCGTAAACCCATTTAGTGTCATCTCTATGTCTGTCCTTTGCGACAGACTTGTAAACAGATGTGCCAGCACAGCAGCTCCCCAGGCATATTGTCCTACTCTTTCCAAGTCTACGAGCAGTTCTAAGAAATGACAGTGGATACTGTCTCCCTAGGACCCCAGCAACAACTTGCCTAAGAGAAAGAGGAGGAACCTCCTCAGATCCATATTGGTCCGCTCCCAATTGCTGGTATCCATACAATATATAGCACGGGCACTTCTTTCTGCCCTTTCCATAAATTCTTCTATGGACTCATCATCACGCGGACGCATGTCAGTAAGCCCTAAAGCTTCCATGATCGATGCCCTGGCTACTGACCTGTTCTTCCGACTATCTAAGTCCATCCCCAACAAGTTATGGGCACCTTCACGGTAATCCGCGTAGGTGACACCAGTCACTGCTTCCCCAACCACTTTGAGACCCGTGATTCGGACCACATCTTCCAAGCTGGGTACCATATGCCCCCACGGCATCAGAAATGCCCTACTTACCGGGTCCCATCTTTCACGTAGAGCTTGGATCAAGGCAAGGTCGATCTTGAGTGGCTCAATTCTGAGAAAGGGCCCGAATCCCATCACGTCCAACCTCGCTTTCTGGAAGTCCGGGAGCCCTCGATATGTAGCCACGACCAGCTCCCACGAGATGTGTGACTTCATCACACTCTGCACATACGCCAGCAATGAGAAATGGGAAGCTTTCCAAAGAAAGAACAGAGAAGAAGAAAGGAATGAAAGGAATCACTTACAAGTTGTGGAAGAGTCCTTTCACTCACAAGTCCTTCAACTTCAGAGAATCTCCTGGCACTACTGCCCGATCTACTCCTCTTCGAGGAGCGAGACGACTCCCCTTCAGCTCTGAAGCTCGATTCACCCTCCATTCTGAACCTTGAGCAACACTCACTACTCCCCTTTGCAACCTTTTCACTCGACTCTACTCTCACAACTTCGATGTTCTCCAGTCGAGTGGGAAGGGGGGGTATTTATAGGATTGGAGAGCAAGTGATCTACATCTCGCACCATCACCCCTAACCATAGCCTTTGCAACACGTCATCCTCCCGTTAATCTCGCACCCACTCTACTATGTGGAGTGGTCAAGTCGGAGACGTGCTTTATTGATTTTTTCTCTCTTGTTGGTCCAAAGATTCGTTATGTTTATTGTCCCGTTGTGGCCACCTTTCGCATAACACACGCATTGAGGGGACATTTCTGCGGGAAATCCGGCTCCGTAACTCACGTTGCCATCATTGGTCGATTCCTTTTGGAATACATGAACATTGGGTCCCACTCCTTGTGCTAATTCCTGGCTTCTGATATGATTTCTTGTTTTAGTATGTTTATTTTTCAGTTGTCAGGCCAAGCTGCACCGACGCCCTCGTCATTTTACCCCGCCATCAGGTTGTATCCTTCCATCCCAACTATATTATCTCTTTACATGTCCTCTGATCTTTCTACTATTTATGCCATTGAGGACAATGTCATTTAAGTTGGGGGGGGAGATATTCAAAAAAATTTCAAAAAAAAAAATTTCAACAATTTCTAAAACTTTCAACAATTTTTTTTTTACTTTCTTGAATTGTCATGTGAAACAACAGTTTTCCCCGAGTTGAATTTCTTGATTCATGTCGCATGAAAAGTGATTCTAGAATGTAAATGACTAGATAATCGGATGATGGATAATTTATTTACTCTAGCCATGGAAAACTGATTTAAAGAATCTCTTTAAAAGTTCAGATGCACTTTCAAAGAAAAATAAAATCACGTTGCACGCTAATGAAACAAGAAGGACAAGCCTTCTGTTATTTTAGATCGACTGTCTGATATTCTGCATTTTCTGAAGAAGAAATATGTTAGAAGCTTTCTGCCATAGAAAAGTATGAGAAAAAAATAAAGCACCATGAAAAATGCTCCGATTCTGAGTAACCGGGCCTACTTCACCTAAGACGTGTTGAGGTTCGCGTCAAAAGGAAAAGGAAACTTGGATCTGTGGAACCGGGCCTACTTCACCTAAGACGTGTTGAGGTTCGTGTAAAACAGTGAAGGGTAGTGCAGCATCATGTGTGTAAAGAAGAAAAAAAAAGGGAAAAAAGAAAGTAGAAAAGAAAAAAATTATATATCTATAGTGATCCCAAAAGGGACATATCAATAAGGCAGATAAAAAGCTAGTGTGCATTGAACGCTCTAAGTAAGAAGTGCAGAATTGAAAGGCATTTGTTCAGAATAGCAAGTGGAGGATGCAATTGTCTTCACTGTGGACTTAGCATTACACATGCACAAGTGCTACTGAATTTTGATTAGATTCTTGATCATGTACTTGAATTTCCGACATAAAGCTAGTCTGTAGAAATTACTCCAGATTCCTGATCTTTAGTTAATTCTAGGAAAGATGATCTAGAAATGAAGCATGAATATCTTTAAACTCTTGTTAGTCCTAAAATTTTCATTATGTGCATTGCTAAGGGACTAACAATGAGTAAGTTGGGGGGTGTGATTAGTGTGCATTTTTATCATTTAATTCATGAGTATATGCATTTTTATGAGCTTAATTGATATTAAATATACACTTCTCACACTTATTATTGATTTTGTATCAAATGTTTAATTTTCTGAAATTAAATAATTTTTTATGATAATTTTTATGTATTTATGCAGGCACGCAGTTCGAGGAAAACTCTGAAAAAAAAGAAAATAAAGAAAATAAAAATTATATTTTGAATGGGCCAAAAGCTCGAGGATTGGTTCAAAAAGAAAAGAAAAAAATTTAGAACAAAAAATAAAATTATTTGCTATTTTTTTGGAATTTTCTAAGTGTATATAGATATATATATAGTTATATAGATATATTTATATAATATATATATATATTAAAATTAAAAAAAGTTTAAATCCCGCCCCTTCCCGCCTTCGCCGCCCGGGCACGGGCGACGAGGCGCGAAGGCGGGCGGGAGGGGGCTCGTGGCAACCAAAGGCGAAGGCGAGGAGGCCCCGCGGAGGGGGGGTCGTGGCGAGTCCGGAGGCGGCGGAGGGCACGCGGGGCGCACGCGCCGAAGGAGGACACGCGGCGGCGCAGGAAGCGGTGGGCGCACGGCGGGCCCACCGACCGGCGGCCGAACCCGGCCTAACCGGTCGGCGCAACGCGCCGGGGAGAGAGAAAGAGAGAAAGAGAAGGAAGAAAGGGCCATAAAAATTCCAAAAAAATCCAAAAAAATCAGGAAAAATGACAAAAGGTTCAGCACACTCCAGCCTACCAAGTTGGGTCAAAATTAGGTGCATTTGAGTGTTTTATATGATCAAGAAGAGATTGTAAACCCTATATAAAGGGGGTATCACTTGTAATGAAAAGAGTTGGTTGTTAGAGTTAGAACTAGATGGCAAGGTTGCAAGGGAGAGAGAGCTAGCTTTGAGCATTTGTAATGTAAGTTCCTTACATTTCTGAAGTTTTTGATTGTTGAAGTTGTGTTTTTCCAAGCTTTTGAAGGCAAATTTGTAAGTTGAATTTATTGCAATACAAGTTTCATTTTGGAATTCAGTCTTTTCATAGCCTTATTTCTCATTATTGTGATGCTCATTTCAAATTCTTGTCTTCATAAAAGTTGTTCCTTTTTACGTTTTCTTCAACTTCTCTGTTTAGCATTTCGTCAAATTCGTCCAAATTCATAGAGTTAATATCCATTTTCTTAAGTGCTGTCCTGTGCATTCACTGTTCATCTGTGGTGATACCTTCTTCCATTCATTCATTTTGAAGTCTTTCTAGTCCTCAAATAACTCTGAGTTCTTCATAAGAGTTGTTCCTCTCTTGTATCTCTAAGTTTTATTCTTCTTGCACTTTGTCAAATTCCTCTTATTTTGAGCTTTAGAATTAAGTTTTCTAGGTGCTGGTTTTCTGTCAATTACTGTTCATCCGAACTAATAGGTCCTAGTTTTTCAAGTTTTTTCTTATCTTCCTTTCATTTTATATTTCTGTGTTCTTCATAAAAGTTCTTCCTTTTTCAATTCTCTACAACTTTCATGTTTTCAACTTTTTCTAATTCCATTCCGATTTCAAGTTATTTCATTTCTTCCAACCCCCATTTCCACTTGAATTCTATTTTATTTTCACCTTAAAGTTTCAAACTTGTTATATGCAAACCCGTTCTTCTTAAGTGTTTCAAACATACCCGAAGCGGTGATTCTTCTTCAAATCCTCTCACGGCGTCGACTTCCTAGGCGGAGCGATCTTCATCAAAGGCTCGGCGTGGAAACGACGACGTTCTTCATCAATAGGCTAAACTTTCCTTAACTTATCTCTTGTTATTTAAAGTTGTAATTTCAATTCCATGTTGTTTTAATCGCACTCCAAATACAAAAATTTGCTTTTCCAAACATAAGGGTATTTCCAACGTGAGCTAAAATCAACTATTCTCTCCCCGTGGGATCGACCCGTATTCACCACTGTACTCGTATTTTCAACATCATTCGAGTGAGTGAGTGCGATTATAAATTTGAGTGGCACGGCATTTTTAAACGACGACTGTCGAGCGAGCATCACAGACCCAACACATGGTTGTACACTTATTAAATGCAACAGAATGAAGATGAAACATATGCATGAATACTGCACAAGGACAACTCCCCCTTACTATATGGCCTATATGCGACATTGACACATGGTACTTGGTGGAGGTGAAACCTCACACATATTGAGTGCTTCGAGACAAGCATGACATGCCCTTCCATACATCAACATTTGATATAGCATGGCCATGTAAGAATGATGCGACACAAACCATGTAATGCAGTGTGAACATAAATTCAACTTTATTATGCAACTACATGCAATGCGACACCATATGCAAAAAGACATATTGACATATAAACAATGCATGAATACCAACGTGTAAAACACACAACTAATTGAACATGATCATCATTTCAAATTCTTATTGGCCTGAGGTCAGAAAAGACCAAGCTCCCTTCTGAGTGTTAAAAACCAGTCATTACACAAGGGCTTGGTGAAAATATCAGCAATTTGATTTAGAGTATCAACAAAATGCAGTTCAAAATTTTTCTTACTGACCTCATCTCTAATGAAGTGATGCCTAATCTCAATATGCTTAGTCCTAGAGTCCTGGACTGGATTTTTTACAAGGTTGATAGCATTAGTGTTATCACACAGAATTGGGACACAACCAAGATCCACCAAGTAGTCTTGGAGTTGGTGTTTAATCCACAACACTTGGGTGCCACAGCTCCCCGTAGCAACATATTCTGCCTCCGCGGTTGAGAGGGCAACCGAGTGTTGTTTCTTGGAAGCTCAAGAAACTAAACACCCGCCTAGAAACTGGCAATAGCCACTAGTACTCTTACGATCTAGCTTGCATCCAGCGTAGTCCACATCAGAATAAGATATAAAAGATAAATCACATGATGACGGATACCACAATCCCAAATCTTGAGTGCCGGCAAGATATCGAAGGATACGTTTGACGGCAGTCAAATGGGATTCTCTAGGACTAGCTTGAAATCTAGCACAAAGACATACACTAAACTAGATATCTGGTCGGGATGCAGTCAAATAAAGCAAAGAACCAATCATACCTCTATAGATCTTTGCATCCACTAATTTACCATTTTCATCCGAATCCAGTGATGTTGTGGTGCTCATAGGAGTTGCAATGATTTTACTATTTGTCATGTCAAATCTTTTCAGCAGCTCCTTGATGTATTTGGATTGATTTATGAAACACCCATCTTCTCTTTGGTTGACCTGCAAACTGAGAAAGAATTGAAGTTCTCCTATTAGGCTCATCTCAAATTCGCTAGTCATGAGGTTAGCAAATTCCTCACACATTTCAGATTTTGTAGAACCAAACACAATGTCATCAACATAAATTTGAACAATCAAGATGTTCTTACCTTACTTCTTGGTGAAAAGTGTTTGATCTACCTTACCTCGTGTGTACCCTTTTTCAATGAGGAACGAGCTTAGTCTCTCATACGAAGCTCTTGGTGCTTGCTTAAGTCCATAAAGCGCCATGTCTAGCTTGTATACAAAATCTGCATTGTTGGAATTCTCAAAGCGAGGGGGCTGTTCAACATAGACTTCTTCTTTGATCAAGCCATTTAAGAAAGCACTTTTGACATCCATTTGATACAGCTTTATTCTAAGGGAGCATGCAAAGGCAAGTAAAATTCTTATGGCTTCGATTCTAGCAACTGGGGCATAAGATTCATCAAAGTTGGAGAGGGGGATTTCTGCAGCCCACCACCAAGGCAGCCCAACAAGGCCTACAAGGTCCAACCGGGCAAGCCCCACCCAAGTGATAGCCCACAGGGCCCACTTTGGGAGAAAAGCCCAATAAATAAAGACTCGAGGAACCAACTCTCCCCGGCGGCCTTCTAGGCTTGGAGGGCCCGAGACAGCGGTCAGGTCGGATGGAAGGTCCGGTCTAAAGCCCACTCTCCGACCGAGAGAAAGAGGCTCCAGCCGACCTATCCGACCCCACCTTCGCCGGGCCATGCCTATCGCTCGGACACGAGCTAGCATCCCCGTAGCTCGGTGAGACCGCTTGTTTACCTACAGGTGCGGCCGTTCAGAGTCCTCCGGCAGCGGGAGAGTCATGGGAGCTGCCGAACTCAAAGGGGATAACGCCCCCACGATCCGGCCATGAAAGCCCCCGATGAAGACGTAACTCCCGCCGGGAAGCCCTCAGCTCACCCGACTCTTAAAAGGCGATGCACTATTTAAGTAAGGGAGACCCTCCGGAAAATGGTAAGATGAACTAGCCCTTCACATACCCTAAGCTCCTGGGCACGATTCGCTTCACCCTTGGTGGAGAGGATTCTCGCGCATCAGCTCTCTCCTCCCCTCATTATCGCTTCCACCATCGCTCTACTGACTTAGCCATCGGAGGGTTTTCCCCCAGGGAGATCCCCTGGGCCCTCTGATACATTTCCTCCTCTTGCAGATTCATCTTCTGGTGATCCACAGCCCGCTCAGGACTCAGCGCGAGATTCCGCCTCTTCATCTGGCGCCGTCTGTGGGAAACGCACGAAGAGTCAAGATGGTGAGAAAAAGATCAGGGAGGAGATCCGCCGGCGGGGCAGGTAAGGCTGTGGCAGCGGGAGGCGTCCCCCCTAGGGTCTCGCAGAGCCCCCCCTCCAACGCCAGCGTCCCCGCCAACAGGCCACCACCCCCCCCGGCGGAGACAGGGGCACCCCTCGACGGCGGCGCCAACGCCTTCCAAGCCATCAACGAGAAGATGGACGTCCTCGTAAAGCTCATGAGGGCCCAGGCGGCCCGAGACGCAAGGTCCCGTGCCTCGTCAGGAAGTCCCCCTCGAAGGAGTGCAACGCAGCACACCGCCGGAGGCCGCTTCACCCTCCGCGGCCGACAGCTCCTCCGCAACGACGTCGGAGGACCCTCGCAAGCTCCGCCTGCGGAGCAAGAGGCTTCCTCCACGCCGAGGAAAGGGAAGCAGGGGGCGAAGCCGCCGCACCCGGGCACCAGTGCTCCGGGAGATCGCCATGACGCCCCCCCCAGCCCCCCGGCACGGCCACAGCCGGAGCTGTCTCTCCGACTACGAGATTTTGAAAGACGGTTCGCAGAGCAAGAGCGCGCTCTTCGTGCCCTGCAGAAGACCTCTTTCCCGGAGGACGAGGAGAAATCCCCTTTCTCCGAGTACATCTTGAAGGCAGAGGTCTCTCCTAGAGCCTCCATCCCAACCTTCAAGCTCTACGACGGCCAGGGCGACCCAGCCGACCACTACGACAGCTTCGACGCCCTAGTGACCCTGCATGGAACGCCGGATCCCATCAAATGCCGAGCCTTCGCGGCCACCCTGGTCCAGGGCGCTCAGGCATGGTTCCGAGCCCTCGCCCCGGGGTCCATCCGAGACTTCAGGCAGTTCGGGCGAATTTTCAAGGAGAGCTTCGCCGGTAGCGCCCCCCCAAGGTCAGTAGCGGGGCTCCTGGCTCTCAAACAGGCGCAAGGGGAGAGGCTCCGGACTTACGTCCACCGATTTAAATCGGAAGCCCTTAGGATCCCCCGCCTGGATGTGGCCTCAGCCACAACCGCACTGACCGGGGGCACCCGGGACGAGAATCTCCGCCGCGAGCTTGTCCTCCACCCTCCCTCGACCCTTGCCGAGCTAGTGACTCTGGCACTGCGCCACGCCGAGTGCGAAGAGGTACTCAGCGCCTGCCGAGACACAACCGGCTCGGGTCGGGAGGGGGACAAAAAGCGGACCTCCGAGCCAAACCCTGGCTCGAGCAAGAAGCGCGATCGAGAAGGAGAGCGCAAGAGAAAGTACGAGCGGTATACCACCTTGACCGCACCAGTCTACGAGATCTATGAAGACATCAAAGACTCGGGACTTCTCCGCCAGCCCGAGCCTATGAGGTCGAAGAACCGCAAGCGGGACAGGCATTGCCTGTTCCACGGCGACCACGGGCACCACACCGGAGATTGCCATCAGCTCCAGGACGAGATCGAGCGCCTCATCCGTCTGGGGCATCTAGCCCGGTTCACAACCGGGCACAAAGAAGATCGAGACGCCGCAGAGGAGATCGACAACGCCCCCCGAGGGGTCCACATCAACGTCATCTCCGGCGGAGCGGCATCGGGAGGCGACACCAGCCGAGGAAGGAAACGTCATGTCGAGCGGGCCAGCCGAGCCTTAGAGCCCCCCAAAGGCCCGCCAATGGAGCCCCAGGTCATAGTCTTCTCCGACCAAGACCTGGAAGGGCTGAGCACCCCGCATGACGATGCCCTCGTTATCTCGGCCACGATAAATCACTGTAATGTAGACAGGATTTTGGTTGATAATGGGAGCGCCCCCGATGTATTATCTTATGACTGTTTCCTCAAGATGGGGGAAGACCCATCCAAGCTCCGCCCGATCCGAACACCCCTGTGCGGGTTTAATGGCCTGGCCACCTACCCCGAGGGAGCCCTAAGCCTGCCGGTCACTATCGGCACCCCACCCAAAACCGTTACGGTCATAGTGGACTTCATAGTGATTAAAGGTATGATAGCGTACAACGCCATTTTCGGCCGAAAAATTCTTAGCCGAATAAAGGCCGTACCATCTACCTATCACCAAAAAATGAAGTTTCCCACCAAAAATGGGTTGGGGGAAGTCCGAGGTAACCAGGCCACGGCTAGAAGGTGCTATAATATCTCGGTGGAAGCCTCAAGGCCGAACGGGAAGGATAAGGGCCCCAGGGGAGTCGAAGGAAAAACCGTAACCGCCGAGCCCGGTGGCGAATTATTAACGGTATTCCTGAACGACGACCCGGCCCTTGGAGTGAGGATCGGTTCCGACCTACCACCGAAGGAACAGCAGCAATACAAGAGTTTCTTTCTGGGTACGTCCGGGTCTTCGCTTGGTCCGACGATCAACTCCCTGGTATACCAGAGGAAACTGTGATGCACAAGCTTAACCTCGACGCCACCGTGAGGCCCGTACAGCAGCGGAGGAGGACGCATGTGCCCGAGAAACAGGCGATCATCAAGGCGCAGGTCACCAAGGGACAAGAGACTGGTCTTTTCAGACCGGTCCTGTACCCAACGTGGCTAGCCAACGTCGTCCTGGTGCCGAAGACCACCGGCAAGTGGCGAATGTGCGTAGACTTCACCGATCTGAACAAGGCCACCCCCAAGGACTGCTATCCGCTACCGAGCATCGACCAACTGGTTGACTCAACCTCGGGCAACGAGATACTCAGTTTCCTGGATGCCTATTCGGGTTATCATCAGATCCGAATGAGCCCTGAAGATGTCGAGAAGACCGCCTTCATCACCGACTACGGCGTGTACTGCTACACCCGGATGCCTTTCGGATTGAAGAATGCTGGAGCCACATACCAGCGACTGGTCAACCATATGTTCGAGGGACAGTTAGGTCGGAACGTCGAGGCCTACATCGACGACATGCTTGTCAAGACCCCGAGGGTCCAAGACCACCTCACCGACCTGGCCGAGACTTTCGGCACCCTCATGAAGTACAGCATGAAGCTCAACCCCGCCAAGTGTGCCTTTGGAGTAAGATCCGGGAAGTTCCTGGGTTTCCTGGTCACTCAGCGGGGGATCGAAGCAAACCCTGACAAGGTCCAGGCCATCCTGGACATGCGCCCGCCCACGTGCATCAAAGACGTCCAGCGTCTGACGGGGCGTGTTGCCGCTCTCAGTCGTTTCCTGTCCCGTGTGGCCGAACGATGCTTGCCCTTCTTCAAGCTAATGAGGGGGCCTAAATAGCATCTGCTACGTTCGTATGGGACGGGGAATGCCAGACAGCGTTCGCCGAGCTCAAAGAGCTCCTAGCTTCACCCCCGGTGCTCTCTAAGCTCGTTGCGGGCGAGGTTTTGCTGCTCTATCTCTCGGCGACGCCATCAACGGTCAGCTCGGTCCTAGTCAGGAATGACTCGGGAGTCGAGAGGCCGGTCTACTACACCAGCAAGGTGCTCGGCGAGGCCGAGCGGAGGTACCCCGCAACCGAGAAACTCGTGCTAGCGTTGGTTACCTCCGCAAAGCGCCTCCGACCCTACTTCCAGGGGCATCCCATCACCGTGCTAACCGGCGAGCCACTGAAGAAGATTCTGGCCCACCCCGAGGCCTCGGGGCGACTCGTCAAATGGGCCATCATGCTCGGGGCATACGACATCTCGTATCGGCCACGATCAGCTATCAAGGGGCAAGCGCTCGCCGACTTCATCGCCGAGAGCACCGTTCTGGTCGAGGACAGGCCTCCGACAGCAACCAGGCCAACCTGGGAGCTGTTCGTCGATGGATCGTCCAACTCGGTCGGTAGCGGCGCATGGATCCTCCTAAGGTCCCCCGAAGGAATAGAGTTGCAGTACGCCCTAAAGTTCAACTTCCGGCATCCAACAATGCTTCCGAGTACGAGGCCCTTATCTCGGGGGCCCGCATGGCCCGACGGTTGGGGGCTGAGCGAGTCAGGATCCACACCGACTCCCAGCTGGTCGCAAGCCAGGTCAGCGGCGAGTACGAAGCTCGGGAGGCACCTATGATCAAATACCTCCAGTTGGTCCGGAGCCTGGCCCAGCAGTTCGTGGAGTTCGAGGTAGTCCGAATAGCTCGGGAGCAAAACTCTCGGGCGGACGCCCTCTCCCGACTGGCCTCCTCCCTAGACCCGGAAGGTACACGATCGGTCCTCCTAGAAGAGCTAGAGCGCCCGAGCATAGACTCGGAGCTCCTCGCCGTTGACTCGGCCACTCCCGACGACTGGCGCTCCCCCTACCTCTCCTGGCTACGAGACTCCCAGGAACCCTCCGACTCTCGAGAAGCCCGCCGGATGAAGTACCAAGCTCGGCGCTTCGTCATCCTCGACAGCGCCCTCTACCGAAGATCGTTCTCCGGGCCCCTTCTGAAGTGCCTCGGCCCCGACGAAGCGAGCCAAGCTATTGAGGAGATTCATCAAGGCCTGTGCGGAGCACATTCAGGAGGTCGGTCGCTGGCCAGAATCCTGCTAAGGCAAGGATACTGGTGGCCGACCCTCCAGCGCGACTGCACGGCTTACGTACAACATTGCGACCGTTGCCAGCGGTTCGACCATTTGGTCCACCAGCCGGCCACGGAACTTGTCACCCTTACCGAGCCCTACCCTTTCGCTCGGTGGGGGATCGACATCCTTGGGCCATTCCCAACGGCTCAATCCCAGAAGAAGTTCATCATCGTCGCCATCGACTACTTCACCAAGTGGATCGAGGCTGAAGCAACAGCGAGGATCACCGAGACAGTCGTCTGGGGTTTCGTATGGAAATCGATCATTTGTCGCTTCGGCGTCCCCCGAGTGATAGTGAGCGATAACGGGCGGCAATTCGACTCTCGATACTTCCGAGATAGATGCGCCGACCTAAATATCCGCAACCACTTCACTTCGGTCGCCCACCCTCAGGCCAACGGGCTGGTTGAAAATGCCAACAAGACAATCTTGAAAGGCATAAAAACCAGACTCGGCAAGGCTAAGGGTAGCTGGCTCGAGGAACTGCCTAGCGTACTATGGTCGCACCGAACGACCCCCAGAACGGCAACCGGTGAGACCCCTTTTCAACTGGTATATGGCACCGAAGCCGTCGTTCCATTGGAAATCGCCAATCCGTCTCTCCGAGTGATCAGCTTTGTGCCCGAGGCAAACGAGCAGAAGCTGCTCGAGAACCTCGACCTGGCAGACGAACTCCGAGAGATCGCGAACGTCCGAGCTACGGAATACCAGCGCCGCCTCACTCGGTACTACAACGCCAGGGTCCGAGGCAGACAATTCGACCAGGGGACTTCGTCCTCAGGAAGGCAGAAGCCTCTCGACCACTAGAGGCGGCGGGCAAGCTATCCCCCAACTGGGAAGGCCCCTACCGAGTGATCGAGACGCTCGGGAAAGGTGCGTACAGGTTAGCCACAATGGAAGGGGAATCCATTCCCCGGACATGGAACGCAACCACACTACGCAGATTTTATTTCTGAATACTGTATCAACAAATTGGGTAAAATAAACCCCCTTATCTTTCGCATTCATTCAAGATAACTGTTGGTACATCAGAAAGGCAACTGCCAATACATTACATAACAAAAAGCGAAAATCCATCTGGCACCGCAGCAAACGGCCATCGCCCGGTCGACCCGGTCTTGACCTTCTCGCATCCAGCCACTGACTCTGCCTCGCGTAGAAACTGGCTCGGACAAGAGATGGTCGACCCAGTTGGCTCGGGTGGTCCGTGACAAAGGTGACAGAGGGACGGCAAGGAGAAGGCCACCTTTCACGCAAGGAAGGCTACCTTCCAAGTTGGCAACAACCTGGAAAAAGGGCACGCCGTGAAGGTCCCCTTTCTTCCAAACTGCCAACTCTTTGGAGGCGAACAGAAAGCAAGCAGCCCCCGAAGAGTGAAAGAAATGAAGAACAAAAGAGAGAGAAAGAGGCAGCGCACGGGGGTAAGGAAGGGACTGGAGCCGCCTCCTCCCCTCCCACGGAGGGGAATGGCGGCCGGCATCCCTAACTCCCCCATCCGCCCTCCATCTCGGCGTCCGCCCGGAAGCCTCGCCGGAGCCAAGAGGAGGAAAACGGCGTGCCCCCGCACGTCGAAGCCCTCTCCCGATCCGCGCGGCGACAGTCGGACCCGCCTCATGCACGCGCGGCGACCGTGGGACCCGACCGATATTCCAGGACATCTGGAACCGGCCGCTCCCCGTCGTCTGCAGCATCACCTTCTGAAGGGTCCTCCATGTTCCGATCGCGGTGGCGCAACGCAAAGCGAAGACGAGGGAATAAGAGCAGACCGCCGGCGAAAGTCCTAAGTGTTAAGAGAGAAGGAGCGCCCTTCGGTCCTTTTTATAGGCCAAGGGAGGCCACGCGCCTTAAAAGACTCCCCCCTCGAAAACACGCTACAGGACCTCCCTGGAAGGTCACCTCGAAATCCCTGCCCCCCGCCCTAGCGGGATTCGCGAAGCACCTCGCCTTTCAAAGCATGGTAATACGGAAGGACGCCCGCCAGAAGTCTCCCGAATCGACATGCGAAAACGGCGCAAAAAATATCGGCACTTTCCAACTGCCACGATACGCCAACCAAATCACAGCAAAGATAGCGATCAAATAAAGTAAGTTATTTATTGCCTCCCATAAAAGCCTCTTACAACGAGGAAGACGGACAAAAAGGGGAAGGGGCAAAATAAAGTTACATCAGGCCTCGGGCCCACTTTGAAGCTCGGGAACCGCAGTAGGGGACGCGTCACCCCCGGTACCCTCGGCGACGGCCGGCCCGGACACTGACCTCGCCTGTGCGAGAACTGTCCCGGTCGCGAGCCCTCCCGAGGCTTCCGGAGCTGGTGACCCCGCTGAAGGCGATTCCCCCGGTTCTTCCCCGGCCGAAGATGAGGAGCTGGAATCTGACTCGTCCGAGTCATAACGCTGGCCGTAAGGAAAGTCACCTCCGGCCAGGTGCTCATTAGCATAGTTCATCGCTCGGCGATAGCCCTGCCTGAACCCCTTTCGAGCACCCCGGCGGAGAGCTACTCGTAGTAGGGTAGGGCGGCTGCAATCAGGTCGGCCGAGTAAGCTTCCGAGCCTTTATAGCGCTCGATCGCCTCCGCCTCGACCTGCCCGTCCCGAGCCCGCTCCGCCTCGGCCGCACGCTCTTCCGCCCTCGCCAGACGCTCCTCCAGCTCGGTCATCCTCCGCTCGGTCTCGGTCATCCGACCCTCCGCCCGGGCTCGGTCCGCCTCGGCCTCAGCACGAAGGCGCTCCGCGTCCTCCGCCCGATCCTGCAGCTCGGCACGCTCACGCTCCCAGAGGCCGTCCAGCTCGACGTGGCGTTGACGCTCGTCTTCTAGACGCTTGCTCTTCCTCTCGAGCGATTCTCGGGCCCTTGTCAGCTGCTCGGCCAGTACCTCGGCCTCCCGACGGCTCGACCGCGCCAACTCCCTGAGAGCAAGGAACTCCCGCCGGAGCCCCTCGTGCTCCCCCTCGAGCCGAGCTAGTTTCCTCTCGCATCCACTGAGGGTCCAGGCGAGCGTCGACCGCTCCGCCTCCGTCCGGGCGTGCGCCTCTGCCATCACGGCCGCTGTCTGAGCTATAACAAGGCCGCCCTCCATCAGGATGTCAAGGACCCCGGCAGGAGTGCTGCGCTTTTCTCCACCCCTCGTCCTATCGGCGATCGACCGGCAGATCCGGTACAGATCACCCGAGACACCAAGCCTGACCAGAGCTTCCGGCAAAGGGGGCCGCTCCACCCTGGGCGCCCCGTCAGAAGGCCCTGTTGTGGCAGCAGAACTAACCGCCCCGCACACCACGGTCGGTTGGGGTTGCAACGCCTCCCCGGGCGAACCCCCACCCTCGACCGGCGCCGCGGGATCAACGGCACCAGAAACTGCCGGCACTTGGGGTTGCGACCCGGCACACCCCCATCTGCATCGACCGAGCTCTCGGTCCCAGCGCCGGCCACGCCGGCATCAGCCCCCTCTGTCCCTACAGAGGGGAGAGCTGACCCATCACCTCCCTCTACGGGGCCCCTGGTCTCCTCGGCCCCCTCTCGCTCGGCAGATGGGAGAGCCAGCCCAGAAGGGTCGGCCCCATCTTGCCCCCGAGAGGGGAGCGCCGCCGAGCCAGAGTCGCCCCCGACGGCGGTAGGAAGACCGGCTTTCCTGGCCCTCTTCCTGGCCTTCGCGGCCTCCCGCAGTTTCCCCACCAGGGGATCCTTGCGCTTCAGGCCGGTCGACCGAGAAGTCCCCTCGGGGGCCGCCCCCTTGCCCTTATCTCGGGCGTAAGCGCGACCCACCGAGACATCAGGCTCGTCGGCTGCCGAGTCCTCTCCCAGATCGATGACCTCGGCCGCCTCCTCCAGAGGCTCCCGCCTCACGTCTGCAACAAGAAGAAGCCCCGGTCAGGAGGAGAAAAAAAGGGTTACCACCCCAGAAGAAGAACCTCAAAGAACCGTACCTGACGCCGTCAACCGCGGGAGAAGACACCGTTCGATGTTCTCCGGTGTCACCAGCTCCTCGGTCGATTGGCGATTCTCCAACAGACGGGCAGCCTGCTGCTTCACGTGGGGAGGAAACTCCTCCTGGCGAGGGGGCAGATTCGGATGAAAATTGGGCGAGGTCCGGCATCTCCAGATCTCGTCCGTCGCCATCGCCTTCACCCAGAAGAATTGAGTCTTCCACCCCTTGTGCGAGGAGTCCTTCGCCGCAAGCGAGATGCAGCTCCTATTCCTCCGCGCCTGGATGAAGTAAAAACCTTTTCCCGCCGATGGATGCGCCTTCAACTCAAAGAAGAAGTGGAAAAGGTCCAGAGAAGGAAGATGCCGCGCTGGTGGCACAAAATCCCGAACGCCGAAAGAAGAAGATAGGAGTTGGTCACCAACTGGATAGGCACCAACCGGAAAAAAGTGAGCAGCTGCAGCACGAAAGGATCGAAAGGAAGCCGAAATCCACTCTTCCAGGCCAAGAGGAAGGTGCAAATGTGCCCATTGCGGTCGTCCAGACTCGTCTCGTACGGAGTGGCGGCAGCAAAGCTATAGCGGAGAGGCAGACGGAAACGATGCTCCAGCCTCCGCACCTCCGCTTCTCCCAACTCGCTACAGTTGGGGGCGGGATCGTGCCTCCCGGGCACAAGCTCCGGACTCTGATCCGCCATCGGATCGGGAGAAAACCCCTTGTACGAGCCTGAAGACTCCGGGGGAGAAGGAAGCTGCCGAACCGCCTCCGCGGTTATCCTCGCCAACTCTTCAAACGCCGCCGCAAGGCTCCGCGTCTCCGCTGTGCTCTAACGGCGCATCAAGAAGCAAGGAAAGCCTAAAACCCTGGAAGCCTAGAACGATGAACAGCGCCCCCTATAAACCCCTGAGGGTGGCGGCGCGCCGTTCCGTGCTCCGAGAAAAAGGGGGGCCCCTTCGTTTCAAATCCGTCAGGATCATCATTACAGGCCTCGGCAACCGCTATAAGCGGCTACATAACGCCAACGGAATTCCACCCACCTGAGCCACGCCGGTCCAAAGCCTCGAAAAACTACTCATCCGAGCCTCCTTTGGCTCGGGAGTAGGAGGGGGACAAGTGGAGAGGGGGATTTCCGCAGCCCACCACCAAGGCGGCCCAACAAGGCCTACAAGGTCCAACCGGGCAAGCCCCACCCAAGTGATAGACCACAGGGCCCACTTTGGGAGAAAAGCCCAATACATAAAGACTCGAGGAACCAACTCTCCCCGGCGGCCTTCTAGGCTCGGAGGGCCCGAGACAGCGGTCAGGTCGGATGGAAGGTCCGGTCTAAAGCCCACTCTCCGACCGAGAGAAAGAGGCTCCAGCCGACCTATCCGACCCCACCTTCGCCGGGCCATGCCTATCGCTCGGACACGAGCTAGCATCCCCGTAGCTCGGTGAGACCGCTTGTTTACCTGCAGGTGCGGCCGTTCAGAGTCCTCCGGCAGCGGGAGAGTCATGGGAGCTGCCGAACTCAAAGGGGATAACGCCCCCACGATCCGGCCATGAAAGCCCCCGATGAAGACGTAACTCCCGCCGGGAAGCCCTCAGCTCACCGGACTCTTAAAAGGCGATGCACTATTTAAGTAAGGGAGACCCTCCGGAAAATGGTAAGATGAACTAGCCCTTCACATACCCTAAGCTCCTGGGCACGATTCGCTTCACCCTTGGTGGAGAGGATTCTCGCGCATCAGCTCTCTCCTCCCCTCATTATCGCTTCCACCATCGCTCTACTGACTTAGCCATCGGAAGGTTTTCCCCCAGGGAGATCCCCTGGGCCCTCTGATACGTTTCCTCCTCTTGCAGATTCATCTTCTGGTCATCCACAGCCCGCTCAGGACTCAGCGCGAGATTCCGCCTCTTCAAAAGTCTACCCCAAACTCTTGATTATACCCTTAAGCCACCAATCTAGCTTTGTTTCTTATTATCTTGCCGTCCTCACTTAGTTTGTTCCTAAAGACCCATTTAGGGCCTATGACAGATTTGTGATGAAGGTCTAGGAACAAGATGCCAAACTTTATTCCTTTCAAACTGGTTTAACTCGTCTTGCATTAAATTTATCCAGTTTTCATCTTTTAATACTTCATCAATATTTTTGGGTTCATGCTGCGAGACAAGAGCAAGTTGATCTAATTCTTCCACAATTTTAAAATGTGACATTGTTCTAGGTGGGTCATTCAAGCTTCCAATGACATTTTCTAAGAGATGATTCTTGAGAATTCTAATGTTTGTAGAATCGTTACCTTCTCCTAGAGCTTGATCCCTTGCATTGCTTGAATCAGCTAGGTCACCATCTTATTTTATTTCTTCTTGTGGAGGATCACTCTTGTCCTTTATGCTTAGGAATTCCACATCTTCATCATTTTTCCTGCCAGAGTTATCATTGTTAGAATCATGATATTCATCAAAGGAAACATGGGGTGATTCTTCCACAGTTTGACTCTTAATGTTATAAATTCTATAAGCCCTAGATCTATCAGAATATCCAAGAAATATACATTCATCGCTCTTGGGCTCGAATTTATCTAAATCTCTTTTGTCATTATTGTGGATGAAACATTTAGATCCAAACACTTTCATATGTGAGAAAGAGGGCTTTTTACCTTTCAGCAACTCATAAGAAGTCTTTTTGGTGTGTGGCCTTACTATAGAGCGGTTGATAATGTAACATGCCGAGTTTATCGCTTCAGCCCAAAATCTCCTTGGAAGTTACCGTTCAGCAAGCATGGTTCTTGCCATCTCTACAAGTGTTCGGTTTCTCCTTTCAACTACACCGTTTTGCTCTGGGGTTCTTGGTGAGGAAAATCGGTGTGAAATGCCTTCAGCCCTGCAAAGATTATAGAAATCAACATTTTCAAATTCACCACTATGATCAGATTGAATCTTGGAAATTTTAAACTCACCGTCCTGCTTTATCTTCATGTAGAGTGCCTGAAACTCATCAAAAGCATCATTTTTGTGTGTGAGAAAGAAAACCCATGTGAACCTAGAAAAGTCATCCACCAAGACATATTCATATTTTCTACCACTTAAGCTAGCAGTTCTGGTTGGGCCAAATAGGTCCATATGAATTAGCTCGAGTGGTTTGGATGATGTATTTTCAGATCTTTCTTTGAAAGATTTTCTTGTTTGTTTACCTATGGCACATGCATCACACAACTTATTTTCTTGTTTAAACGATAATTCAGGCAACCCTTTCACCATTGAATGCTTTAACAGTTTATGTAAGATATTGTAGCTAGCATGTCCTAGTCTACAATGTCATAATTAAGCAATTTTAGATTTTGGTGCAGCAAGACAAAGATTTAAATGAGCAGGATCATCTAAGTCAATCATGTACATATTGTTGACTCTCTTACCAGAAAATTTTACCTTGTCAGATTTTGGTTCAAGAATTCTGCATTCATAAGAGTCAAACAACACTTTGTGACCCTTATCACACAATTGACTTATACTAAGCAAGTTGTATCTCAAACCTTCAACTAGCAACACATTTCCGATGGAGTTGGAGAGATTCTTACCTACATTACCTATTCCAATGATTTTTCCTTTGTTGTTCCCTCCAAATGTGACGTGTCCTCCTTCCTTTTCCTCCAAGAGACAAAATTTTGATTTGTCTCCAGTCATGTGTCTTGAACAGTCGCTATCAAGGTACCACCTGTTATGCATGACTGCAAGACACTCCTGCACAAGTAATTAAGTAATTGTGTTTGGAACCCAACCAAATTTGGGTCCCATCAAACTCTTCAAATTTTCAAAGCATGAAACCATTTCTTTTGGAATCCAAACCTTCCTAGCATTCATGTTTTATTTTTTTAGAGTAGGGATTTGGTTTTTCTTTTCAACCTTGACATTCATTTTCTGTTTGGAGGCTCTTGGAATTTGTGAAAGTTTGATGAAGTTGGCTTCTTAACCCATTGTGGCCATTTGTTGTTCTTGGGTTGAAAATAATTATTTTGCCACCTATGGGATTGATGAACACAGAAATCACAATTGTCCCAAAGATATTGTGATGCTGGCCTATATGAGTGTGCAATCCAATTGTGGTGAAATCTGGAAGGTTGAGCATGCAATGGCTAAGGAAGTGTTGACCTATGCTGCGGGGAAGGTCGACATTTCTTAGGTTTTTGGACAGACTTTTTGGGAATGTTGGTGACTGCCTCTTCAATCTTTTCGTTCCCTTTCTCCTTTTGTTTTTGCTGGTTTTATGTGGGAGTTGTGTTTGAGGTGGAAGCATCGGAAGATGAAACAAATATGACAGTTTTTAACCCAATTGGCCTTTTGTTTGTAGGTTCAAAACCTAACCCATCTTTGTTGTGGTTCATTCCAGTTCCAAGCAATGCATCTAGGTTTTGTCTTCCATCCATAAATTTTTCTAAAGATTGTTGTTTATCCTTCAACTCTTTTTGTAGGTTTTTAATATTTTGAAGAAGTTGAATGTTGACATGTTTGACAGTTTCATACTTTTCATTGCTCAATTTACTGTCTTTTTCATAGCTTTGCATTTTGAGCTTCATGCTATCAATCTCATTTCTCAAATCCTCATTTTCAATTTCCAAGTCAGCCATTTCTTTTCTTCCTTCCTCCAAATCCTCAATTATTTTCTTAAGATCTTCAATTTTAGTCTCAAGTAGAGTAGTCTTATCATTCATATCATGATCATGCACAAATGAGTTAATTTTCTTTTTAAATGATTTATTCTCTTTTTTGTACATTTCATATTTTTCCATGAGTTGTATATATGCATCCTCTCAATCATCAATTGTATAATCTTCAAATGGAGAATTTATCTCAGTTTCTTCATCACCTTTGGCCATAAGGCAGAAATCTTCTTTTTCTTTGTCCGAGGAGCTAGTTCCATCATCACTTTCCTCTTCATCGCTCCATGTGGACACCATGGCCTTGTTCTTCTTCTTGCCCTTTCATTTGTCAACTTTTCTGAATCTGTCGGGACAATCATTCTTGAAATGTCCTGGTTTATTGCAAGAATAGCAAATGATTTTGTCAAATTTCTTAGAGTTTTCAGAATTAGATTTGAAACCATGTCTTACCTTTGACCTTCCTCTCATGAAGCTCTTACCTTCCTTTCTCAGGAATTTTTTGAACTTACGTGTGAGCATGGCTACATCATCCTCTTCTTGCTCACTTGCCGAATCCTCACCTTCATCAGAAGTGCCATGACCGTTGGGTCCTACTTTAAGAGCTAGGGACTTCTTCTTAGGTTCCTCAGCCTCTTTGTTCTTGAGGTTGATCTCATAGGTCATCAATGACCCAATGAGTTCATCTACCTTGGTAGTTGCGAGATCTCTCGATTCTTCAACCACGGTAGCCTTTGTGTGCCATGCTGGAGTTAACGATCTGAGAATTTTCCTTACAATTTCTTGCTCTGAATATTTCTTTCCCAAATCAGTTAAACTATTAGTAAGCACAGTCAATCGAGCATACATATCTTGAATTGACTCATCAGGCTTCATGCGGAACATTTCATATTCAGAAACTAAAATGTTGGCTTTTGTTTCTCGTACCTGAGAGGTTCCTTCGTAGATTACCTCTAACTTATCCCACATTTGTTTTGCAGATGCGCAGGTAGCCACTCTTGAGAATTCTACTAGATGGAGTGAGCATTGCATGATGTGTTTAGCATTCCAGTTGACAGTTCATTGTCTTATTTATTCTTTGGTCCACAAGTCCTCATTATCTGTAAGCTTATACAGACCTTTGCTGATTACTCGCCAAAGTTTGTAGTCTTGGGCGCGAATGAACACCTGCATGTGATGTTTCCAATAAGGATAATTAGTTCCAATAAAGTAAGGAGGCCTATTCACAACATGTCCTTCAGGTAGGAAACCCTTGGACGCTGATCCACCATTTCCCTCAAGGTCGTTGGACCCCATAATGAGAGATTAGGCTCTTATACCACCTGTTGTGTAGTGGACAGCGGATCTAGAGGGGAGGGGTGAATAGATCTACCTCTCTTTTTGCAATGGAACCCTCTAAATAGCTAGATAGAACAAATCGCAGCGGAATATAACTTGTTAAACGAAGGATACAAGGATTTGCTTAGCAAGATGATTACTAATATATCGATTCAAACCTAAGCATACAACTAGAACAAAATAATCACACAAACAAACCACAACACACGAGATTTTAAGGTGGTTCGGACTGAATCTCCAGTCCTACATCCACCCCTCACCAAATCCGGTGAGGCTTCACTAGTGCAACACACCAAACCGTAAATCGAAGAACCAGCGATTGCCTTCCTACTAACCACCGGTAGGGACGTCAACACCGCAGATCAGACAACTTCCGATTGCCTTCCTACTAACCACCGGTAGGGACGATCTTCGGTTTTGATTGTTCGAATGAAATGAAGAAGAAAGAACAAATATCAAGCTATTCAAACAAGATATGAAATAAGCTCAAGAAGAAGAATCTTGTCTGAGATTGCTGGAGCTTGAGTCGGATTCTTCAATGGATGTAGATCACCAATAGAGGCTTCTATCTTCTTCACAAAGCTCTCTTCTTGATTCAACAACAATGGCTTCTTCTTCTTTGTGAGTTGTGCTTCCTTGAATCTTCTTGTGTTGATGAAGAGGTGTATGGATGTAGCTTTGATCACCTTTGAGAACCTTGAGTGCTTCTAGCTTCCCTGGAGGTTGCTTGCTTCAGATCTAACCTTCAAACACCTTGGAATGGATGAAGAACTCCTGCCCGAAACACTGTTCACGGAGGTGCTATAGTGCCGCGAATCACCTCCTCTAGCTTCCCTTGATCTCTCCTTGTTCCAAATGAAGCATTAGGGTTTCTAACCCCTCAAGCATGTGTTTTATAGCCTTTGAATGGTCCTTGGACACCACCCAGACCAGATCCACAAATCATGAGAGATTAGGTGAGTTTTGATTAAACAAATCCATGGAAAGGGGCTGGCCACGAGGTGGAAATCGAAGTCATATATGGCTGCATCAAGGCTGGCGATCGACCTACAGCTTCTGGCGGTCGACCGCTACTGAGAGATCTGCAAATGGGCGGTTCCTGGGATTTCTGGTCGACCGCTACTGGCTGGCGGTCGACCTCCAGCTGAAAAAACTTCAAGCTGGGATTCCCTGGCTGGGGCGGTCGAGCGCCCCTGTGCTGGCGGTCGACCGCCAACTGGGCAGACCCCGGTCCATCCCAGGTCGGTCTGTTATCCGCTTCAGCTCCATTGTTCAACTCCATTAGCAGCCTTTGCATGTTTGTGGCATCACCCTTGATAGTCTAAAAGGGATCAACTGAGTCTTTAACCTTGGATTCTCTTGGCTATGCTTCTTTGTGCATTGACCTTAGATAAGTGACGAGCCAAATGTGAAATGTCGACTTTTGCTTGTAAAAGAGATGAGATTTGCATCCTTGCTTGGGCGCGATCAATGAGCTTTCACTTTTGCCATTGCCACTTGATTCCTTGTCCATTCATTGGCATATCTATCATGAACAAAAACATCACGTATGTCAGTCACATGAGAGTGGAAGATATCAATGACTAATAGTGTTTATCCATTATCAAAACCAAGAATACCACAGAATTCGTATGACCATAGAATGATGTCGAATGACCCAAGTGACCACAGAATGACTCAAATGACCTCAGGGACACAACAGCCTCACCGGTTTGGTGAGGGGTGGACGTAGGGAGCCAGTCGTGGTCCCGAACCACCTTAAAAATCCCCTTGTCTTGTGGTTTGATTCTTGTGATTGTGTGTTCTCTATCCTTTCTGTTTGTGCAATCGTGTGAGCTCGGTGAGATTGAGTGAATCTAGTTTAAATCTGTTTAGATTAAATTCTCAATCTTGTATATTCCATTGTATGCTAGTTGCATTTTTAATTGGACATAGTCTTTAGTAGTAGGATCTATTCACCCCCCCTCTAGATCCGTGTTCCGACACTACGGGACCCAACAATTGGTATCAGAGCGAGACTCTGTTGTTCCTAGATCTTGCGATCTACAGAGTGATCCCAGTGCATTCCACAATCATGAATTTTTCTACTGAACATATATCAATGAACTGTTTGCCAATCTTCACTGGTTTGAATTTTGATTCATGACTAGGTAAACTGTGTATGGTGATTAATTCTATTAATCCTAGTCTTTGGAAATTGATTTATCATGGTCCACACACATTACCTCTAGATGAGACTAAGTGGTCTAATCAGGATAAAATGATGCACCATGATAATGTTACTTCTTTGAGTTTATTGAAAGCTTCTTTAAGTACTAACAAGTTTCCATTTGTATCTTCTTATAGGACGGCAAAGAAGCTTATGGACCGGTTGATCAAAGCTCAAGAGAAGGAAAGGTAAAATGTCTCATGGCCAATGATGTTGATCAACAAAGTGACAAAAGTGCAGAAGAGGTAAATTCAGATTCTAAAGAATTTACTCTTGATGATCTTGTTGATGCTTATGATGAGTTGAAAAGGCAATATAAGAAAATCAAGTTAGAAAATAGAAAATTGAAAAAGAAATCTGAAAACATGCTCCATGAAAATGGTTCTTGTGATAAATGTTCTGAGCTTGTTAACTTCAATGAACTTTTAGAGCATGATGTTGAATGTCACAAAGAAACCATTGTATGTTTGAGAAATAAAAATGTTACCCTCAAGAACATAATTGATCAGTTGAAGAAAACTGAAAAAGAATTGAAAAATAAAATGGAATCAAACTCAATTGATCAGGATATTTGCAATGAATTGATTATGAATGATAAACTTGCAAATGAAAATGACGAACATAGAAAGGAAAATAGTGCGAAGCTAATTCAGATCTCCTTGCTTGAAAGTAGATTACAAAATCTTGAAAAACTTGAAAAAGGGAAATATGTGATTATTAATGAATCTGAAAAGATGCATGTGCTAGAACAAATGATGGAGAGCTACAAAATCATCAATGCCCAATTGAATGAAAAAGTCATTTCATGTGACAATGAGATTATTTCCTATGAATTGTATATTTCATCACTTGAAAAAGAAATTCTTGATCTGAATGCTTCTTTGTCTAAATTTGTGAATGGGGAAGAGAATCTGAACAAGATTTTGGGGACTAAGGTAAACTTTCAAAGAGAAGGTCTTGGGTATGATCCCACCAAAAAGAAAGCTTTTGGGCTAAAGACTCAAACAACTTTTGATGGGAATCGACACCGAGCCAGTACCTTTTCATATTTCATTTATATCCTTTAGTTTATTTTTATATCCATGGGAAAGTATACGCGCAATTGTACAGCTTTATCGGCCAATGCGTCACTCCCGTAGATTGTGTTGGTTTCTATGTAATTTGTCAGTAGGACCAGCAAGGGGGCCCTCAGCCCTTTCCCATTGGTCCATGTCATCTTGTGGGGCTGGTCAACCATCCTAGGTGGACATCTAGAAGGTTGAACTAGTCATATGCCACATGGGTAGACAAGTGGCCCATTTTGTCCAAGGTAGGCCACCTCCCATTCAACCTTCCATTCAACCTCCCCTCCTAGTCAATAGCCCCCCCCCCCCCTTGCATATTATATTCTTATTTTTTGTGTTTGTGGCATGCAATCCCAGCCCTTCAATCATCTTCTCTAGATCTAAGGGTCCACATTGCATTTGATGTAAACCATATATAAGCTTGTATTTTCATGTGAAATTCAATGAAAAATCAGAATTTTTGTGTGTAAGCAAGGAGCTTGGTACGCCCCTCTCTCCTCCCCTGCCGTTCTTCCCTCCCCAACCCCAGATCTAGAGTTTTTCTACCTCCTATCCCCTCCTCTCAACCTCCGGTGATCTTCTGTGCCGCCGCCGCCGCCGTTCGTGCCGCCATCGAGCCGCCTCTACAGTTTTGTCTTCATCCGACCACAGCAGCTTCCATGAATTGTCTGTCTCGGCCATGAGCTTGGATTGATCTAAATTTGTTATGGTGTGTTCAGCCCTTGCATCCCAAGATCCACCTAAATTTTCACGCCAAAATTCCATCGTTTAGTATTTTTACATTTTCGTCCAACCTGTCATCCCAGATGTGCCAGGTTTCTGTCTACAGTGATAGAACCTCGGCGTTCTCCCCCTCCGACCATCTTTTTGATTTGTCCAAACCCTCCCAATTTTACTGAGCGTTCTGTCCATCACCCCCTACCTCCAAAAATTTTCTTAATTTTTTATCAGCCTTCTATCTATTTTTAGAAATTCATGTTCTTCCTCTGATACAGTGTTTTTAGTTAGATCCCAGATCCGACCACCCTCCACTTCCAAAATCTGAACAAATCACCACTACCTCCCAATCCAGATCCAAAAATGGTCCTAGTTTCCTTGTTCGATTTCCTACAACCTTGCTGAAGAAAACATCTTCAAATTCGGACATCTACTTCATGGTCAAAGGTAATCAACAAGAAAGTTCTTTGCAGATCTGAGTCTTTGGTTACTGTACAACAGCAGGAGATAAAATTCGCCAACACAAAGCACAAATCTGGTGAATTTTTCTGAAGGCCCCTAGATTGCAGTACTTCGAAGCAGCTTTCCAACGGCTCTAATCTCGTCGCATTCTGACACCGGTGCTGATCGCAGCGTCCGTTCTCGCCAGAGCGCGCGCTGAAATACAGAACCGGCAGATTTTCGATCGGTTTTTCCGACCGGTGCCGAACGGAGCCGCCCGGCCTCCGGCCGGCGAACCAGCGTGCCGCCAACCCAGGGAGCACTTCTCCAAGTGTCTCCACTACAGCGGTACCACCGGGTCCCACACGGCCCCTCTGGACAGCACGTGGGCCCCACGGTCGTGAACACGCGTGTAGCCGAATCAACACACGAAGCTGCCCGTCAACCCGAATTCGGTCCTCCCGAGCCCATTTGTATAGCCCTTTACGTCCATGCGTGGAGTGGGCATGTTCCCATTGCTGTAATTATTGTGTGTTAAGTTTCCCGGGAGTACGAGTTTCGGCCGGGTCCGTCTTCCCCACGTCGAGCGCGTGGAGGTATCTTTTTCGCTCCCTTCTCGGCATTTTGCTTACTTCATATATATTTGTTTATGCCGCTGCTAGAGAGCATGTGTAGGGATAATTAGCTCGCTTTATATTTATATCACCGCTGCTGCGAGAGAGAGCGTTACCGTCCCGTGACCCGATCCGGGCACAAGTGAGAGCCGACCACCCTAGCTCACTGCCGATTTCTCAACCGCGCACGTCCGACGCTTCCCTCGTTAAGGGACGATCGCGAGCTTGTCGTGTCCGTGTCTCGTCCCGCATCAATTTGGTATCAGAGCGAGTTTGAGTCTAGGGTGTCCAAAAAAAAGTGTCATTGATTAGTCATTTACGTCTAAGTCGTGTTTAGGGTCATCATTGTTTTAAAACAAAAAAAAAGTTTCTTTTGCATTGCATCCCTTTACTCGGTATATCAAAAGGTGTTGTTCGAACGTTAGGCTACGCCTATCGGGAAGGCCACACACTTGCGCGAGTGACCTTCAGGTCGATTACCTCCGCCGCGTACCGTGTTTTGGTTAAGTCTAGGCGCATCATTTTGCATTAGTGTGTTTTGCTTTAGTCGGCGTCTTCTAGTCGGTGTGTTTGCATGCCCACTCGTCGGGGTACGCAGTAGTCTCCCCCACCACCACCTATGGCCAACCCACGGGATACCTCCGGAGACTTCCACTCCCTACAAGAGGCGATGATGGCCATTATGACTAGGTTGGACCAATCCGATGCTAACTTTCGGACTTTCTCCGATAATATGGATGGTCGCCTTAGAGCCATGGAGGGGCGCTTGGAGACCTCCGATAGGTTGGTCCAAGACCTCGTTGGGCGGTTAGATAGGATGTCACACGGGGACCTTCCAGGGGCAGCCCAAGGCCCACCCGCACCTCCTCCCGCGGTGGCCCAAGTCCAACCCGCTCCCATGGCCCAAGTCCAGGCCGCTCCCGCAGCCCAAAACCAGCCACCACAGGCTCCTCCACCTGCCCTTCCTCGGGTTCCCCAACTACCACACCGTGACCTTGGTCTCGAGGACTATGGTTCCGACAATGCCTATGAGGGATATGGTCAACGTCGTCGTGGTTTTCAGCCACAACGAGATGAGGATGATGATCATGTCCTTAAGACCGTGCGAGCGGACCCTCCCGCTTTTTACGGATCTTTGGATCCGAAAGTCTACCTAGATTGGGAGTTCGGCATGGACCGTTACTTTTGAGTGGTATGATATGTCAGAGCGTCGAAGGGTCCGATTCGCCACCATGAAACTCATGGGGCAGGCACAAACCTATTGGAAAAATGTGGAGAGCCTGCTACTTCAGCGGCTAGAACCCCCGATCGACATATGGGATGAGATGAAGAATAAACTTCGGAAAAAGTACCTTCCTCCCACATACCGCCAGCGACTCATCGATAGATGGAAAAGTCTTAGCCAGGGAGACCGGTCCGTCTCCAAATACATCGCGGAGTTTGATGAGTACTTTCTACGATGTGGTGTCACGGAGGAGAGTACCATGCCTGTGTCCCTCTTTCGACGTGGTTTGCGGCCACACAACCAGTATAAGCTTTTCCGCCGCAATGCCAAGACGTTGGAAGAGACATACCAGGTTGCTCTCGAGATGGAGCAATTTGAGGGAGAGTTCGAGTCTAGCCATCGGTTGGGCCCCACCCCTCTCCGTAGTACCGAGCCCCGTCACTCCATAGGCCCACATCAGCGGCCTCCCATGGCTCGACCTCAGGAGCCCACCCATCAGGAGCACTTCGCTCCACGGCCTCGTCCTCCTCCACCCCGGGATCTATTCCCACCCCAACCACCGGCACCCGTTGCCCGTTCCCCGGCTCCTATAGCCCGTCCTCTGGCACCGGCACCCCACCCACTATTGTCCAAGGCACCTACATCTCCCCCTTTGCTGCCTACACCCCCTACCCGACGGGATGATAAGGGTAAGGCCCCTTTTATAGGAGAGAGTAGTCGGTCGAGAGTGCAGTGTTTCCACTGTCATGGGTTTGGCCACATTGCCAGCGAGTGTCCCGCTCGCACCACCCTAGCCCTAGGTGTTGGAGAATCCGTACCTCCCGAGCTTGAGTATGTCAATTACGTGGCCGATGAGGCACTAGCCGATGAATACTATGCCTTGGGGGAAGAGCTGGGCGACTCTTCGGCCGCTCAGGATGCCGCCACCTAGTGGGCTTGATGCTACCACCTTAGTCTCGAGTCCTGCATGAGTCAGTGTGTTTTCTTGTGTGGTTTGTTTGTGTGGTGTGTTTCGAGTCGATTGTTGTGTGTATTGCATGGTAAGTCTGCATGAGTCTTGTGCAAGCTCGTTGTCGGTCTCTTATGAGTAAGAGGCGAGTGGACTCACTTGATGAGTATGGGGTCGATTCTATATCTATACCCGGATCAGTAAACTATAGGGACTCAGCGGTGATTCCTAGTGAGTCTTTGAGCCGCTTCCCTTCCTTTTGAGAGTGCCCCACCCGGAGTGTCCACCTTCAGGCCATAGTAGTTTGCGCATATCGAGTATATATGGAATGAGCAGGTGACGATCATTTGGAGTGGAGCGTACCCGCATTACTTGGCAAGATGACGGATCCGCCGGAGTATTCGAGCATCCCTACCCCTACTTGACGGTGTCGAGTTCCTCCCACCCGGGGAGAGTTGATGGGAATCGACACCGAGCCAGTACCTTTTCAAATTTCATTTATATCCTTTAGTTTATTTTTATATCTATGGGAAAGTATACGCGCAATTGTACGGCTTTATCGGCCAATGCGTCACTACCGTAGATTGTGTGGGTTTCTATGTAATTTGTCAGTAGGACCAGCAAGGGGGCCCTCAGCCCTTTCCCATTGGTCCATGTCATCTTGTGGGGCTGGTCAACCATCCTAGGTGGACATCTAGAAGGTTGGACTAGTCATATGCCACATGGGTATACAAGTGGCCCATTTTGTCCAAGGTAGGCCACCTACCATTCAACCTTCCATTCAACCTCCCCTCCTAGTCAATAGGCCGCCCCCCCTTGCATATTATATTCTTCTTTTTTGTGTTTGTGGCATGCAATCCCAGCCCTTTAATCCTCTTCCCTAGATCTAAGGGTCCACATTGCATTTGATGTAAACCATATATAAGCTTGTATTTTCATGTGAAATTCAATGAAAAATCAGAATTTTTGTGTGTAAGCAAGGAGCTTGGTGCGCCCCTCTCTCCTCCCCTGCTGTTATTCCCTCCCCAACCCCAGATCTAGAGTGTTTCTACCTCCTATCCCCTCCTCTCAACCTCCGGTGATCGTCTGTGCCGCCGCCGCCGCCGTTCGTGCCGCCATCGAGCCGCCTCTGCAGTTCTGTCTTCATCTGACCACAGCAGCTTCCATGAATTGTCTGTGTCAGCCACGAGCTTGGATTGCTCTGAATTTGTTATGGTGTGTTCAGCCCTTGCATCTTACGATCCACCTAAATTTTCACACCAAAATTCCATCATTTAGTATTTTTACATTTTCGTCCAACCTGTCATCCCAGATCTGCCAGGTTTCTATCTACAGTGATAGAACCTCTGAGTTCTCCCCCTCCGACCATCTTTTTGATTTCTCCAAACCCTCCCAATTTTACTGGGAGTTCTATCCATCACCCCCTACCTCCAAAAATTTTCTTAATTTTTTATCAGCTTTCTATCTATTTTTAGAAATTTGTGTTCTTCCTCTGATACAATTTTTTAGTCAGATCCCAGATCCGACCACCCTCCACTTCCAAAATCTGAACAAATCACCACTACCTCCCAATCCAGATCCAAAAATGGTCTTGATTTCCTTGTTCGATTTCCTACAACCTTGTTGAAGAACACATCTTCAAATTAGGACATATACTTCACGGTCAAAGGTAATCAACAGGAAAGTTCTCTACAGATCTGAGTCTTCGGTTACTGTACAACAGCAGCATATAAAATTTGCCAACACAAAGTACAAATCTGGTGAATTTTTCTGAAGGCCACTAGATTGCAGTACTTCGAAGCATCTTTCCAACGGCTCTGATCTCGTCGCATTCCGACACCGGTGCTGATCGCAGCGTCCGTTCTCGCCGGAGCGCGCGCTGAAATACAGAACCGGCAGATTTCCGATCGGTTTTTCCGACCGGTGCCGAACGGAGCCGCCCGGCCTCCGGCCGGCGAACCAGCGTGCCGCCAGCCCAGGGAGCGCTTCTCCAAGTGTCTCCACTACAGCGGTACCACCGGGTCCCACACGGCCCCTCCGGACAGCACGTGGGCCCCACGGTCGTGAACACGCGTGTAGCCGAATCAACACACGAAGCTGCCCGTCAACCCGAATTCGGTCCTCCCGGGCCCATTTGTATAGCCCTTTACCTCCCTGCGTGGAGTGGGCATGTTCCCATTGCTGTAATTATTGTGTGTTAAGTTTCCCGGGAGTACGAGTTTCGACCGGGTCCGTCTTCCCCACGCCGAGCGCGTGGAGGTATCATTTTCGCTCCCTTCTCGGCATTTTGCTTACTTCATATATATTTATTTATGCCGCTGCTAGAGAGCATGTGTAGGGACAATTAGCTCACTTTATATTTATATCATCGCTGCTGCGAGAGAGAGCGTTACCGTCCCGTGACCCGATCCGGGCACAAGTGAGAGCCGACCACCCTAGCTCACTGCCGGTTTCTCAACCGCGCACGTCCGACGCTTCCCTTGTTAAGGGACGATCGCGAGCTTGTCGTGTCCGTGTCTTATCCCGCATCATCTTTTGTGCATGCTTCATGTTCCTCAAATATGTCAAATGCTTATTGTGTTGAGAAATCAAATCCCAAGGCTCAGGCTCAACCTAGGAGCAATATGATTCATGCTCACAAAAGTCACAAAAACCATGCTCAAAAATCAACAAATGTCAATTGTCATTATTGTGGTAAGCATGGTCATTTGATGAATGATTGTTTCATTATGAAATCGGATGATTTGAAAGCATGGAAAAATAAACTTATTTTCAAAAGAAAAAGTGTTGCTTGTTTTAAATGTGGAAAGCTAGGACACCGTGTGTCACAGTGTTGGCAAGAAAATGAAAGAAAGAATTTCAAAGTCAAAAATAATTATACTTTCGCCAACCCACAGAAATTTCATGCTCATCCTGTTGTGAAGAAGAGACATTTCCATGCTTATAATGATAACATTCATACTAAATCACAGAGATTTGATTATCATGTTTATGAGAATTCTGTGAAGTCTCTTGGTTGTTGTCATTATTGTGGTGAGTTTAGACATACCATGCATGTTTGCTCCTTAATGTATTTTGATGATATGCATGCCCAAAAACTATGGAAGGCACCCACTAGAGGTGCAACTAACCATCCGGGACCCAAGAAGATTTGGGTACCCAAAACAACCAAATGAGAACTTTGTTGCAGGATTGTCTTGAGGCCAAGAGGAAGGCTTTAAGTCAACTTGGCCAGTTCTGGTGTGATGTCTTGGTGAACATGGGCTTGTCCCTGAGTTGATACTTGAAGCTCATCATTCACACTTGCAGCTCATAGGAGATTATCTTGTGGAAGAAAAGTACAAAGATTGGTTTTC
This sequence comes from Amorphophallus konjac, assembly GCA_022559845.1. Lineage (NCBI taxonomy): Eukaryota > Viridiplantae > Streptophyta > Magnoliopsida > Alismatales > Araceae > Amorphophallus > Amorphophallus konjac. The sequence goes on from JAHNEJ010003651.1 coordinate 568,019, forward strand.
TCATTTGTACTGAATTAAGGTTGACATGAAATTGAGTCTCTGATATTGCAAGTTGAGAGAGAGAGAGAGTCATGTGTGATGAAAAGCCTTGAAGTTAGTTTCTTCATATGCATTGGCTTACTATTGACATGAATTGAGCTCTTTACAGTGCAGGTTTGATTATGACCATTAACCCTTGAAATCATGGTAAGAATTCAAACGTTTGAATGTATCACCATGTGCCTAGATCTAGAATAGGTCTACACCTTGGGTTTTGAAATACCCATCTTGAGGTCCGATTGGTTTAAGTTTTGACCTCATTACCCTAGAGGGGTTATGGAAGGGTTTTGGCATGGGGTTCTTGATCTTGTCATATCCTTATGTGCTGCCTTATATGCAATGCAAATTTGGGGTCTCAATGGAACTCCTTTGGCTAATATCGATATATTTCTTGCAGGAGAGAAAGAAAGGAGTATGTTGATGAAGATTACATAAGTAAAATAAAGCAAAGAATTTGAAGATGTCAATAAAGGTAACATAAGGTAAAGGTGAGAAAATAAAGTGTTTGGTTGAAGTTCTATGGTCTTGATGTTAATACCATAACTTGACAGACAGTGATTGTGAAGGTTTGAATACTCCTTGGTTGTTCTTGACAATGTGAATGATGAATGGTTGGCTGAATGGTATTAAAACATATAAGGAGTATATATGAGAGTGTAGCCATTGAATGCCCTTTTGCTAAACCCCCGATGTCAAATGAGAATACATTTGTTTCTGATCATCACTTCAATGATTACATGGTATATAAAATGGTGACATGTGGAAGGACAGGTCAAGCCTGTCTGAAAACTATCACCATGCGCGAGAATATGTCTCCGCCCGGTACCGTGAATCATATATGCATATGGCATCAAACTTAAATGAATTTTCTGAAATCATGCATTGATTATGGGGGAGTTTTGCATGCTGAAAATTTTGAAAATGATGTTGTTCTATTCTCTCAGCATGATGATGTTGTTCTGTGGCTGAACATTTTGAGGACTGAAGTTGATCAATGTTCCATGATCTTTACCAATGTGCCACTCATCCTTCTGGATAAAAGTAAATGTTTTCAAGGAAAAGTTCACATGTGATGATTTTGATGCTTTGAATGAATGTTCTGAATTCTCTTTTCATAATAAAATTATGTCGTCACATTTTAACAATTGGTAATGAGTGTCATGCATTAGTTGCATTAGGTGCATATAGTGTCATGTGAAATTTGAAATCTTGCATCACATTGCATATTTGTATATCACTCTCTGCATATCATTCACATAGTGCTTTTGAAAGATGAAACTCATGGTGTGTCTTATTGCAAAGTTGGCATTTTCAGCATACATATAGTGAATAATTTGAAATGCATCATATTACACATTTCATGTTGCATAAATTCCAAAATGAATACTTCCAACAATTGGTCTCATATCTTTGGGGCCAACAATTCAAGAATTGAAATTACATATCTTTTCATTTTGCATTGCATATGCATATCTCCACTGTATGCTTGCATGTTATTATATGCTATTCAACCCCGTCTTTTAAAATTTCTATGACCGAATACTCCATTGTTAAATAATATTATATCTGAGTCTTGATAAGTGTGCTTCATATCAAACTCTGAGGGGGAGCATTTCATGCTTATTGCATTTACATTGGGGGAGCTATACTATTTGCTCTAAGTTAAATTTTCTCCATACATGTTCAATCAAATTCGTACACTTCATGCACTTTAATGTGAAATTGAGTGTTATTCATAAGGATATAGGAATTTCATTTCAACACTCTAAAGTAACTCAACTTGCTGCATGGATGATAAGAGACAGTTGAGGAAAAAGTTGCATGCCTCCACATACAAAAAAAATGGTTGAAATGAAAGGCAGAGCAATGCTAAGTCTCACTGAGTAAACTGGGCACATGTCAACTCAGACGTGATGTGGTTCATTTCTGAAAAGTGTTGACTAAAGTATCTCTGTTCAAATGAGGTGACAAGATTCAGTATTCTGAGTAACCGGGGATTTTGGCATGAGCTCTATGTGTCTCCTCGCGTAAAAATGAATTATTTTGAACATGATCCTTCTTAGAAAAATTCAGATTATCAGTATGAAAATTTCTGATGATATATTTGGTTGAGGTAGAGCGAAGCCTCCAATACGCTGTTCTCTAGATTGAAATACAGTTTGTACACTTACTATTGTGTTTACTTAAAAATCTGGTTATCCATATGGCTAAACTTCATTCTCATGTTACTCACTTGCACATGGTAATTTGATTTGATATGTATTTTGAAAATTTGATTAATTGCTTGACCTGTTGTACGTCTTCTCCTATTTATCTGCACAATCCTCTAGGTGTAATCATGAGCATTCTGAACTTAATGACTCACTTGCACTTTTCCTACACCTATCTACTCACTGTAAATCAATTGGTATCCCTTCTTGTGAAGGAGTTATGTTGAATGTATCTATAGATATCTGCTTGATCACATAGTATGCATTTCATGTCTCATCATTTTCATACATCATGTATCATGCATTTCACAAGAAAACTAAAAATCTTAAAATTTAAAAATCAAAGCAAATCATCTCATGTGTCAATGTCTAAGGGGGAGCTTTGCATGTGATCTTATATGTTTAAGTCATCAGGACTTGCATGAGTTAATACTTTTTTATGGGTGTTTGAGTGCTTGTTTGCTTGCTCATTATTGTCATACCATACACCATTTCTACTTGCTGCCACTTGTGAGCATTTGCATATCGTTTTGTCATCTTGCATTCTTCATAATCATATTGTCCCCATTTTCATTTCCAATTTCCACATTTGATTTTCAACAATTGGTATCAAATGGTCTTGCTGCCATCATGGTATCCCCATCATGACCCCCATTTCTGATTATGTCAAAGGGGAGAGAGAGCATTATAGCATAATATTTTGTCATCATCAAAATGGGGGAGATTATTGTGCATTGTGATTTTGATGATTAAAAAATGCCTTTGTTGCTTGGTCGTGTGCGAGAATGGTTGTTCAAGTCGTCATGTGTATGACGGTTGAAATGGTTGTGGAAATGATCATCAACTGTTTCTATAAGACTTATCATCATGTGGATGCATTGTGATTTTAAAAGGCTGATCATCAACTGTTTCTATAAGAATTATCATCATGTGGATGCATTGTGATTTTATAAGGCTCATAAGTGCTTTGAGGTTAGCACAAACATTGCATATGAGGTCTTGTCTGCATATGATGTCTATACACTATGTACACTCATTCCATATGAGGTCTTGTGTGCACGCTATTAAGTCTGTACATTGCCATAGGTAAAGTCTATACATCATAGAGAGATGTTTACATATCAAGTCTATACATTTGCCAAGTCTATACGTTGTGGTTTGTTCATGCATGTGCATAGTTCGCAACATCAAGTCTATACATTACATGCTGGCAAGTCTGTACATTGCATGCCACCAAGTCTATACATTGTTCATGCATGTGCATAGTTCGCAACATCAACTCTATACATTGTATGCTGGCAAGTCTGTACATCGCATGCCACCAAGTCTATACATTGTTCATGCATGTGCACAGTTCGCAACATCAAGTCTATACATTACATGACACAAAGTCTATACATTGTCTGTTGCATAACACAAAGTCTATACATTCAAAGTCTGTACAGCCTGTGTTCGCAACACAAAGTCAACACAAAGTCTGTACACTCTTTCGTGCATACAGTAAGTCTGTACAATCATTCATGCATATGCAAAGTCTATACATCCGCATACTAACAAGTCTATACATTGGTTGCAGGCACATCAAGTCTATACATCCTTCAGCAGCAAGTCTATACATCAGCAAGTCTATACATCAGCAAGTCTATACAGCCAGCAACTCTATACATCATCAAATCTATACATCAACAAGTCTATACAGCCAGCAAGTTTATACAGCCAGCAAGTCTATACATCGCTGTATACACGAAGTCTATACATCGTGTATTTCATGTCATCTGCCTGGTGTCGACACCTGGTGTCGACACCAGTTTTTCCTTACTCTGCCGTTCTAGTTTTTCTTCTGTCAGGAGGTTGGTGTCGGCACTTGGTGTCGACACCCATTTGTCCTTGTACTGGCCAGCAGCTGTCTGCTATGGGTTTTGAGCTAGTGTCGACACCTGGTGTCGACACACACCTGTGAACTATTTTAGCCAGCAGCTTTTCTGCTATAGGCCATGTCCTGGTGTCGACACCATCTGTGGTTTGAACTGGCCGACAGTTTTCTGCTATGACCCTAATCTTGGTGTCGACACCGGGTGTCGACACCACTGTGCAGCCGCGATTTTGGACTTTCACGTCCACGGCCGTTTTGTCAAACCTATCCGGTCCTTCCACCTCCATTCACTCCGTAATTCGTGGATCTGGTCCCTAGAGTGTTCCTTGACCACTCTAAACATATAAAACCATCTCCTTGGGTCAAAACCCTAATTGGAGAGGTCAGATTTGAAGTGTTTTCCTCTAGTTCTAACACTTGTGAGTGCAGGTCGCAGGTAGCTGCTCCAAGGGCCTCTTCCACCTTGCTCTGAGCTTGTATGTGAAGGGAAGAACGTGGATTCAAGTCTCTAATCGATCCTCTACTGGAAGCAACATGGAGAATCAAGATACAAGCATCATCCATGCAAGAATCGATCATCTTTCTTCAAGAACGGTTCCTCATCCTGCAGAAGCTCTTTATCAAAAATCTGAGGGAGTTGTCTTGATCTTTCACTTCTGTGTTTTTGTTTGAGATTGCTCAAAGTCTTGAATGATTATCTAAGAGGAGTAATATATATATACATGTTCATTCATTCATCTATTGATTGCCCTCTTATTAGTACTGCGTTTTCATCCTAAGCAACAAGATGAACTAATGCCTTCCTTTCTCTTGCAGAATAAGAAGGAGGAGTGCTACCACACGGATGAGAGTAGAGGGGTTTATGAGGCTAATCAATTTTCTGATGTAAACAGGCTTGATTTGTAGCTTATCATTTCTATCTGCTCTTTCAGGTGAAGAAGAAATTAGAAGAAGGTAAAGACGTGCATCTCGAGGAGATGAAGAAGATGATGTCTAAATCATGATCATTCGTCAACAAGCAAGGAGAATCAGATTTTACTGAAGAAGGGGGAGCCTTATACTTGACACATATGTCTAGTCTTCATCTCTATAATTTGATTGGAGGGTCATAGCATATATATGTTTTGATTCATATACATTTGAGATAATACCTTGTGTGGGTGTTCCGAGAAGGGGGTCTCCAAGTGTGTGTGTTGTTATATGTGTGCTGATTGTGCGGAGTATATCCGCGTGTGTGTTGTTGTTGGGAGTTTTCTCCCGTGTGGTTGAGTAGGCATTGCCCTACGTGTGTGTGGATGGAGTAGTGACTCCGTGTGAGAAATTTGTTCGGGGTGTGTTCCCTAGTGTGTGTGTGTGTGTGTGTGTGTGTGTGTGTGTGTGTGTGTGTGTGTGTGTGTGTGTGTGTGTGTGTGTGTGTGTGTGTGTGTGTGTGTGTGTGTGCTGCTGTGGTAGCAGGTTGAGGCAAGGCCTCGTGTGTGTGTTTTGCTGTGAAAGCAGCACGTGTGTGTTGGGGTTCATCCTCGTGTTGCTACATTTTGTAGCGTGTAGTGAAGCCTCACCGGTTTGGTGAGGGGTGGACGTAGGGAGCAAGTCGTGGTCCCGAACCACCTTAAAAATCCCCTTATCTTGTGGTTTGATTCTTATGATTATGTGTTCTCTATCCTTTCTGTTTGTGCAATAGTGTGAGCTCGGTGAGATTGAGTGAATCTAGTTTAAATCTGTTTAGATTAAATTCTCAATCTTGTATATTCCGCTGTGTGCTAGTTGCGTTTTTAATTGGACATAGTCTTTTGTAGTAGGATCTATTCACCCCCCCCTCTAGATCCGTGTTCCTGCACTACGGGACCCAACAAATCATATTGAAATCATGGACGGCCTCACCAAGCCAACTCACGGCCTTGATAGCCCTACTATCGAGCCTTTCAAAACTTGGGAGGTGACACAGGAAGATGGACCTAACAGCTTGTTCAATACGGCTGAAGAGCACCCTACTTGGGAAGACACAGACTGTAGCCTCCCCGAAGACATAAGCAACCCGTCGGTCCCCATCAAGGGTCTGGCATTCACAACCAGTCAGATGGTCGAGATGTTTCAAAAACAGCACATCCCCTCCGATCAGTCTTAAAAGTGCAAAGAAGCTTTCCAGAAAATGTGGTATCCCGCAAATCTAGATAAGGAAATGAGATGTGTCTCTCAGCAGCTAGGGTTAGGCTTCACCCTGGAAGAATATTATCACAGTGGCCGATATGAGGTGAACACCCTCTCCACCTTCTACCCTGCTGAAGACAGCCCGCTGGGGGCAACCTTCGATGAATACCTAGCAGAAGCTGAACATGCTGACCCGAGCCAGCCCGGAAATCAAGAAGCGGAGACCGTGATTCCTTGCCGATGTTGGGAGCAGGTCTATCCCGAAGAGGCAGCCATGCAAGCCGAATTTGATACGGCTAGCAACAGCGAAGCCGAAGGTGTTGAAGAAGCAGGGACCTCTCCCTCCTATGGAGTCCTTCCAACAATGACCTCCGCACCCCTTGTGCCAATTGGGGAAGCCTTGGCCAGCCCCGACTAGGAGGTATGTGCTGCCGACAATGGGACTACCACTCCTATTGAAGATGCAACTGCCCCATAAGGTGAGATCTCCTCACCTTTTGCTACAAGGCTGGGTTGCTGTTCCAACCCAACAACAAGCAGTCACCAATCTGGCACGACTGCAACCCCATCTGCAAGGACTGAAGCTGCTCTCTTACCCTGGGAGACTGTAATGGCAGCGGGTTTGCTGAAAGAGCAATATGCGCGGACACTATCAAATGAAACAGAGGACTTCCGAGAAGCTCTGATGGTGCCAGATGAGGAAGTCGAAGTACTCGACCCTCAAGATGGTATTCCAGACTTCGTTGACCTCCAACCGGCACCTCCGGAGATAGAAGACGGAGGCCAAGCCACATTCGACGAACTGATAGAAATCAACTTGGGAAGTGAGGAGGACCCTAGGCCTACCTTCCTCAGTGCCCAACTATCCCCAGAAGAACGGGGGCTGTACACCCAGCTGCTGCAAGAATACCGGGATTGCTTTGCCTGGACTTACAAAGAGATGCCAGGTCTAAATCCTGCAGTTTCATAGCATGAGTTGGCAATCAGCCCTGAAGCCGAGCCGGTGAAGCAACCACCGCGACGCATGAGGCCAGAGCTCATCACTCAAATTTGTGCTGAAGTCGACAAGCTTATTGACGTGGGATTTGTCGAAGAAAACCAATACACCAGGTGGCTGGCGAATATCATCCCCGTGAAAAATAAAAATGGACAGATCCGGATATGTGTTGACTTCCAAGATCTAAATAAATCTTGCCCCAAGTATGACTTTCCGGTGCCGATAACGGAGGTCATGATAGATGCAACAACCGGTCATGAGGCCCTATCATTCATGGACGGGTCATCCGGTTACAACCAGATATGGATCGCGGAGCATGATCGGGTTCATACTGCCTTCCAAACCCCTAAAGGCATCTATCACTATAAGAGGATGCCGTTCGGGCTAAAGAATGCTGGCGCAACTTATCAGCGCACAATGACCAGAATCTTTGATGAGTTGCTCTACCACAAGGTCAAGTGCTACATAGATGATCTAGTGGTTAAGACCAGAAGAAAATAAGACCATCTGCAGGACCTCCAGATTATCTTTCAGAGGCTAAGGTAGCATGAGCTGAAGATGAACCCTATGAAATGTGCGTTCGGAGTGTCGAGCGGAAAGTTCTTGGGCTTCATTGTCCGATATCGGGGGATCGAGATAGACCCCGCAAAGATCAAAGCAATTCAGGAGCTACCTGCACCAAGGAATCTCTCCGAGCTGAGATCATTACAGGGCCGATTGGCTTATATCCGGTGGTTCATTTCCAATTTGTCAGGGCGATGCCAGCCTTTCCACAAATTGATGATGAAGGATGTTCCCTTCTACTAGGATGAAGATTGCCAGATAGCCTTTGACAAGCTGAAAGACTATCTAAAGACTCCTCCAGTGCTGGGCGCACCGGTGAAAGGACGGCCGTTGATATTATATATAGCTGCCACACACAATTCCCTGGGGGTAATGCTGGCCCAGAATAATGAAGAAGGGAAAGAATAAGCCCTCTATTACCTCAGTCAGAGACTGGTCAGAACTGAGGAGAAATATACTTAAATTGAGAAGATCTGTCTGGCATTGGTCTTCGCAGTTAAGAAGCTTCGACACTACATGTTGTCGCACGAAATCAGCTTGGTATCCAAAGAGGACCCGCTGAAATATAGTATGTCCCAGTCGGCACTCAAAGGTCGCCTAGGAAAATGGGCAGTAATCCTTATGGAGTTTGACATCTCCTATGTGCCGCGTAAGGCCGTCAGAGGCCAAACTATTGCAGACTTCTTCGCTGAGCACCCAGTACCCGGGGACTGCCCATTAGAACCGGAGCTTCCTGAAGATGAAACCCTAGAAGCCGCCCATGTGCGGCCCTCCTTATGGTAGCTACATTTCAATTGCGCTTCCAGAATTGACAACTCTGCCACTGGATCAGCCAAGGTCAGGGCAGGAGCAGGCATAGTCCTGAAATCCTTAGAAGGGGAAGTGCTGCACACATCTTGCTCGATAAACAAGCATTGCACAAATAATGAAGCAGAGTATGGAAGCCCTGATAATCGGGTTGCAAATTGCTCTATCCATGGGGATTCAGATGCTGGAAGCATTCATAGACTCCATGCTAGTTATAAAACAACTGGAAGGAGAGTTCGATATGCGAAAGCAAGAGCTCCTCCCCTACCATCAGCTGGCAACCCGCCTGATGTCAAGATTCTACTTCATCAGCATCAAGCATATCAACCGAGGCCAGAATGCTCAGGCAGACGCCCTCGCTAAGCTGGCCAGTTCTTTGGCGGTTCTGCCAGACACAAGCCTGAATATAACAGTGATCAACTGCCGGCAAGTCCCCGGTGTAGCAGAGGTCTTAGCCGACGAACAAGAAATTGAGGTGGTAGCAATCGAAGAGATTCAGCAGCCCGATTGGCGAGAACATCTCCTATGGTGGTTCCAACACCAACAGCTCCCAAAAGAAAAAGGACAGAGAATGAAACTCCTGAGGGTCAAAGACTCTTACGAGATGAGAAACGGAACCCTGTTCCGAATAATGGCAGATGCTCGAAGAAAAGTCCTACTGTGTTGCTTGTCTTCAGCAGAAGCGGGGCAGGTGATGCAAGAAATCCATGCGGGATCAATTGGAGCGCATCAGGCCGGCCCAAAGATGAAAATTGAGATAAATAAATTGGGTTACTATTGGCCCACTATGTTTGATGATTGCTGCAAGTTCGCCAGGGCTTGTCAGAAGTGTCAAGAACACGCCAATGTGTCAAGAAGGCCTCCAGTGCCACTACATCCTACCTTACCAAGCTGGTCGTTTGCTCAATGGGGCACGGACATGGTAGGGCCGCTACCAGCATCTTCATCAGGGTACAGATATATTTTAGCAGCTACAGACTACCTCTCCAGATGGGCAAAAGCGGTCGCATTGAGAGATGTAACGGGGGAACTGGTCGCAAGATTCTTCCGGCAGAACATAATATTCCGGTTCAGGATTCCCAGCTGAATTATCTCTAACAATGGCAGCCATTTCAGAAATCATAAGGTTTATCGGCTAGCCGAAAAATACAAGATCGACTGGAGGACATCATCCCCCTACAACCCTCAAGCCAACGGGTTTGCAGAAGCCTTCAACAAGACATTATGCACATTGCTGGCAAAGACTGTCAAGTCTAATAAAAAGGACTGGGAAGAAAGGATGTACGAGGCGCTCTGGGCCTATCGTACTGTCAATAAAACCCCAACCGGCTGTTTACCTTTCTCCCTCGTGTATGGGTCAGAGGCTGTGGTGCCGATTGAATTAGAAGTTCCTTCGCTACGAGTCGCCATCCAGCATGGACTAGTCAGCGATGAACAAACCAATGCAGAAAGAAGATTGGAAAAGCTCGCCGAGCTCGAAGGAAAGCACCTTCGGGCGCATCAAAACATCCAACTCTACCAAGCTCGCATGGCCCGTGCTTTTGATAAGCTGGTCAAAGGGCCAGAGTTCAAGAAGGGAGACCTGGTAATGGTCAAAAGAAGAGAAGTGATGGCCGCTAACCCCAAAGGGAAGTTGGTCAAAAACTGGGTCAGACCATACATCGTCCACCGAGTATATGAGGGAGGTGCTTACATCCTGGTGGACCACAAAGGAGTCATCCAGTTCTCTCCACTCAATGGGAAGCATATGAAGCTGTATCATATGGCACAACCAACATTCCCCGAGCGATCGGAATACCCACCTTGGTCTAGTGGCGCTCCGCCCTGATCAAGCTACCCTTAACCTTGGTCTAGTGACATTCCGCCTTGATCAAGCTACCTTCACCTTGGTCTAGTGACATTTCGCCTTGACCGAGCTACCTTCACCTTGGTCTAGTGGCATTCCACCCTAACCAAGCTATCCACCTTGGTCTAGTGGCATTCCGCCCTGACCGAGCTACCTTCACCTTGGTCTAGTGGCATTCCGTCCTAACCAAGCTACCACCTTGGTCTAGTGGCATTCCGCCCTGACCGAGCTTCCTTCACCTTGGTATAGTGGCATTCTGCCCTGATCAAGCTACCTTCACCTTGGTCTAGTGGCATTCTGCCCTAATCAATCTACCTTCACCTCGGTCTAGTGGCATTCCGCCCGGATCAAGCTACCTTCACCTTGGTCCAGTGGCACTCCGCCGTAACCAAGCTACCCTCACCTTGGTCTAGTGGCGCTCCGCCCTAACCGAGCTACTCTCACTTTGGTTCAGTGGTATTCCGCCTTAACCGAGCTACCCTCACCTTGGTTCAGTGGCGCTCCACCCTAACCGAGCTACCGACAACCCCGTCCAGTGAGGGTCGGCCCTGACCAGACTCGCATAATGTCTACAGCATTACCGTCACGGGCCTTACGCCCGAACCGGCACAAATCTACCCCTTTGCGTCAACATTGCCGTCTTGCTGACGAATAAACCCCTTTTCTCGGCGCAAGACTTCATGTCCTAGCCGACCTTTATACAACGTTGCCATTGCGGGCCTTACGCTCGAATCGGCACAAATCTATCCCTTGCATCAGCATTGCCTTCGTGTTGACGAGTAAATACTTTTCTCAGCGTAAGACTTCATGTCCTAGCCGACCTCTATACAACGTTGCCATTGCAGGCCTTACGCTCGAATCGGCACAAATCTATCCCTTGCGTCAGCATTGCCTTCGTGCTAACGAGTAAACCCTCTTTCTCGGCGCAAGACTTCGTGTCCCAGCCGACTCTCTCAACGTCCTTCTGTTACATGAGCAAAAAGAAAAGAAAAATGGGGTTAAAATAGAGATACCCCGCCAGTCTTGTTCCTAAATTGGGACAAGGGAAAAAATGGCTATAACCCGGCTGTAGCGAAAACCCGAAAGGGCGTTACGGGCAAAATCGGGCACCCCGTCACGTGAAAACCCGAAAGGGCACGTGGGAAAAAGTAAGAGGGGGCTGACTTTAACGAAAACCCGAAAGGGCGCTCGGGTCAGTAAAGTGGTAATCCAAAAAGTTCCTCTTTATTCTCCTCCTAATGAGACTCCTAAAGGAAAATCATCAAGAGTCCCATAGGAGATTTCCTAACAAACCTATGTTCGACCCTTGTCATCATCGGCGAGATCGATCGATCTCTACCCTTAACATGGACCTTTCGTCCCTGTTAATGAATCTAGCCTTGCTTCGACATGTGACCCATGCCGATGAACAAACCTATGTTTGACCCTCATCATCATCGGCGAGATCGATCGATCTCTACCCTTAACATGGACCTTTCATCCCTGTTAATGAATCTAGCCTTGCTTCGACATGTGACCCATGCCGATGAATAAACCTATGTTTGACCCTCATCATCATCGGCGGGATCGGTCAGCCTCTATCCCTTAACCTGGACCTTTCGTCCCTGTTAAGAACTATATCCTTTGCTTCGGCATTTAACCAATGTTGACGAACTAAGCAAGGATCCGACCCTTGTCATCATAGACAAGGCCGATCGACATGCTAGCGGGCAGACTCTCTTGTGTCCCGACTTCTTCCCAAAAAAAAGAAGAAAATAGAAGAAAGATGGGGTTAAAAATAGAGATACTCCGCCGGCCTTGTTCCTATATTAGGGCAAGGGCAAAAATGGCTATAGCTCGGCTGTAGTGAAAACCCGAAAGGGCGTTACAGGAAAAATTGGGTACCCCGCCACGTAAAAACTCAAAAGGGCGCGTGGGAAAAAGCAAGAGGGGGCTGACTTCGGCGAAAACCCAAAAGGGCGCTTGAGTCAGTAATGTGATAAAAATGATGAAATGATAATGTAGTAGCGAGGTTTTCCTCGTTCATCATTCCACTACCCTTTTCAGCCCTCGTCACCATCAGCAAGACCGTCTACCATTCCGACCCTTGTCACCATTGGCAAGATCGGTCGCTATCTCTTTCGACCCTTGTCATCATCGGCAAGATCATCTACCATTCCGACCTTGTCACCATCGACAAGATCGGTCGCTACCTTTTTCGGTCCTTGTCACCATCGGCAAGACCATCTACCATTCCGACCCTTGTCACCATCGGCAAGATCGGTTGCTACCACTTTCGACCCTTGTCACCATCGGCAAGACCGTCTACCATTCCGACCCTTGTCTCCATCGGCAAGATCGGTCGCTACCTTTTTCGGTCCTTGTCACCATCGGCAAGACCGTCTACCATTCCGACCCTTGTCACCATCGGCAAGATCGGTCGCTACCTTTTTCGGTCCTTGGCACCATCGGCAAGACCGCCTACCATTCCGACCCTTGTCACCATCGGCAAGATCGGTCGCTACCCTTTTCGGTCCTTGTCACCATCGACAAGACCGTCTACCATTCCGACCCTTGTCACCATCCGCAAGATCGGTCACTGCTGTTGTGTCCCTGTGGTTTTGATGATATCAAACACTATAAGTCATCATTTGTTTCTGTCTGCATATGTATGTTTAATTGAGCATCTTTTGAGTGTCATTCCATCGAATAGGCTGTGTGCATATTCGGTGCATTTCATAACTATGCTTCATGGTGGCCATCTGTCAATGGATGTCTAGACTCATGCATTTCATAACTATGCTCAGGTTAAGTCAGTACAGAGCCTTAAGTCTGTATAGAGACTTGTTACATCGTGTGCTAAGCATTTCCAAAGTCTGTACAACGTGTGTTGCTTCTCGTGACTTACTCAGTGCATATGTGTATCATTTCAAAGTCTATACTTTGTCTTAGCGCAAGCACCCCAAAAGTCTGTAAACACTTCAGTGGGAAGTCTATACATTCCTTGTGCATGCATCGTTTCTTAAAGATTGTACAGCCTGTGGTCGCAAGACCAAGTCTGTACATCGTCTGCTGCATGCATTACTTCAAGTCTGTACAGCCCGTGTTCAGAGCATATACAAAGTCCATACATTACCCTGTAGCATGCACGCACTCAAGTGTATACATTCATGAGCTATGGCTATGCATCGTTTGCATATTGCACACTAAGTCTATACATTCATGAGCATAGTCTTGCACTCATTTTCAATGTACATACTTTCCTGTTGCAAACTGCCTGTCACTCATTCAACCTCTGCACATCCCTCAGAGCATATCTGTGCATCGTTTACACAGTACACCCAGAGTCTGCACACTCGTTGAAGGCATGTCCAAGCATTCATATTCAAAGTCCATACATTCCTATATGCATATGCATCCTTCAAGATAAAGTCTGTACAGAGTTTAGCCTAGACTGCATACACCAAGTCTATACATTGCCTTTCAGTATGCACGCACACAAAGTCTGCACATTCCCAGCTGTTAAGTCCATACACTCGTTGTTGGCAAGTCTATACATCGCATAGCATGCACGCATTCAAAGTCTGTACATCACATAGCATGCACGCGTTCAAAGTCTGTACAGCCTGTGTGTTGCACGAACCAAAGTCTATACATTGTCTCGCACACAGACACAAAGTCTGAACACCAAGTCTGTACATCGATTGGTGGCTTGTTCATGCATCATCTTCAAAGTTTATACATCGTCTGGTAGCATGCACACAAAGTCTACACATCCCCCCATAGCAAGTCTGCACATCGTTTGCACAGCACAAACAAAGTCTATACATTCTATTGCATACCATGCACACAAAGTCTACACACTCCTCCACAACAAGTCTGTACACTCTTTACCATGCACCCATAGACTATACATTCTTTGATGTTCTGCTCGTGCATCACTTTAACAAATCTGTACATCGTCTTGTTGTAGGCACAGCAAGTCTATACATCGTCTGGTCATCTGTACGCAAAGTCTGTACATTGCAAGTCGGAACATTACTGCTTGATATGAAGTATGTACAGCCCGTGTTCTGTTGATCGACTGAAGTTACTCTGTCATTAAACTGGCAGATGTTTGGGCACGTGAATCGAGGTTGCCACCTGGCACGTGATCCGATGTGTTCTCTGGATAAAGGGGGGACAAGCCCTGCACACGCCCTAGCTACTACTGCTATAAATATGAGGACTTCTCCATTTGGAGAAATGAGATTGTGATCGATATAGGAGAGCTGAAGCAGAGAGGCAGATAGCTGCAGAACAAGGAAAAGAAGAAGAAGAGAAAAGACGAGACAGAGAGAGCCTAGACGATCAAGTGTCAAGAAGAACGAGAGAAAAAGAAAGAGAAGCTGAGAGCCAGAGTAAGAGAGCATAAGAAGAAAAAGAAAAAGAGAAAGAGAGATAGAGAGATCGTGAAGAAGAAGAGAAGCTTCATTGTCTTCACTGGACAATCCAGTTTGCTCCTGCGAGAGCTACATTGTGCAGTTCTTTTTTCCAGCTTTCAGTCGCTGTGTTTTTATCATTTATTGTTTTTCTTTTTAACTGATCACGTTTGTTCTTCCGATTCTCTGGTTTGAGGTCGGGTTCCTCTTGTGGTCTCAAGAGAAGGGAGATTAGTTCTCCGGTTTGCTGGTGACTGTGTGTCATCAGTGGTTCCCTCTGGTGTGGAGGAAGAGAGGTTCGTGACCTCTGGTTTGCAAGTGGCTAGGTGTCACTTGTGTGTTCCCTCTGGGTTTCAGAGGAAGGGAGACTTGGTGTCTCCGGTTGCAAGTTACTGGTGTCGCTTGTGGGTTCCCTCCTGGGTGGAGGAAGAGAGACCTTGGTCTCTGGTTGCTAGTGACGGGTAGTCACTAGTGGTTTCCCTTTGGTCTGGAGGAAGAGGGGAGGTTGTTCCCCTGGTCAAGCTGTTAGGCAGCATTTGTTTGCAGACTGAGTCTGCGGTTCTAGCTGTTGCTAGTGGAAGCCTCACTCCGGTTTGGAGTGAGGGGTGGACGTAGGTCTGTGGACCGAACCACCTAAAAATCTATTATCTTCGTGGTTTGATCTTTTGCTTCCGCTAGATGAATGCATAGGGACGATATGGTTTGATTGCACACTATGTGTTTGATTGTGGTATTGAGCGAACTTTTCAGAGGTCGGATTCATTCACCCCCCTCTGAATCCACCGCACCGAACCCATCAATTGGTATCAGAGCAGTCTCTGACTTCCAGATCCAACGATCTGCAGAGGATCCTGCTGATTTGATTTCATGCTTTACAGTGCCAGTGCAGTGCATTCTTCTGATATTATTTTCTAGCTCATTGATCTGAGTCTATTCGATTGCTTTGTGCGTTGAATCTATTTGTTATCTGTCTTAATGGCTCGTCTGTTTGCGTTTGATGGTTCTAATTTTAGTAATTGGGTAGGCGGCCTTTACGTTTATATAAATTCCATTGACCCTAATCTATGGAGTTTGGTTTCAAAAGGCCCACACCAATTACCTCATGATAAGACCATGTGGTCTAGAAAGGATAGGATAAAAGACAGTGAGAATGCTATTGTCATTAACATTCTGAGAAACTCAGTTAATATTAAAAAGTTTCCATGTGTTACAGGATGCAAGTCTAGGAAGGAGATAATGGACAAAATAAACACCATCTATAAGGAACAAGTTGGAGTTTGTATGATGGCTGATCGAAGGGATCAGACTGACGATGAGTCTCCATCCCAGGTAAATTCTGAGACCGAAGATATTAGCTATGATGATTTGGTTGGCATGCATGAGCATCTATTGAACAAATATGATAGACTTAAATCTGAGAAGAGAAAATTGAGAAAATAAATGTTGTATGAAATCAGAAGTATGAAAGTGGAAAATGAAAATCTAAAGTCAGATATGAACAGAAAAGAAAATGAAATGAAACACTTGAAGTCTGAGAATGAGAGTCTAAGGAATAGACTCATCAAAGAAAATGATTCTTGCAATGAATGTGATGTTCTCAGAGATTTGGTTAATGATATAGATCATGATGATAATTTGCAAAAGGAATTAATCAAATCTCTGAAAGAGGAAAACAAATTATTGTTGAAAAAGAAAATTGAGGTTGAAGAAAGTAATGAAAAACTGGTGAGAAATTTAGAGCTTGTCAGTTCTGAATTAGAAAATATGAAATCTGAAAATGAAAAACTCAAAAACCAGTCCAAGGAATTTGAACACAAATCAATGAGTCTTGAAAAAGAAAACAGATTGATCTCTGAAAAATTGGAGGCTGATAGAGTAATAAATTTAGAGATTTAGAAAAATCTCAACAAACTTCAATCTGAGAAACAACAAGAAAAGTTTTATGAATGTCAGTCTTTCTTAGATGATTGGATTTTTGATGATGATCTTCTAGAGAAAAATAGAAAATTGAAAGAGGAAATCAACAAGCTGAAACATCTAAACACCCAACTGTCAGATAGGCTATTGACAATTGAAAAAGGCAAGTGTGTGCGCATGGATAATTTTGATAGGTTGGTGGATGCAGAACAAGAAATTGAGAGTCTAAAAACCATCAACCAAATGTTGAGTGGAAATGTCACTTGCTGCGAACAGAAGATAGCTAGATATGAGCTTACAATCACATCCCTTCAACAAGAAGTTGATGATCTTTACAAGTACCTATCTGAAGCTGACAATGAAATAAAATTAAAACATGAGGTTTAAAAACTCAAAAGTCTGAATGATGCCTTGCATCAACAAGTCATTTCCTGTGAAACAGATCTGTCCAGATATGAAGCTAATATTGATGTCTTAAATTCTAAGATTCAAGATTTGAAAAATTCTCTGTCAATTTGTCAAAGGAAAGGACAATTTGAATAAGCTTCTTGGAAAAAGTGATAATTTTCAGAGAGAGGGACTGGGTTACAGTCCGACAAATAAAAGGATCAATGGGAATAAAACTTCCACTGTGTTTGTAAAAGCTTCTGATCAAAACAAAACCTCTGGTTCTTCTGTTTTTCAATTTACTACACAAAAATCTATTGTTAGTCCTAAAACTGTAGAACAAACTCAAAAATTGAAAAAGAATGAAAATCTACAGAAAAAGGACAAAGACACTCTTGTTGGTACGAAGAATGCTGCACACAAGTCACATGATCTCTTACACACTCATACTAAAAAGGGGTCATGTTATTATTGTGGGAAGGTAGGTCATGTAATGGAAGATTGTAGATTGTTGTTAAAGGATGAGCATGCTAGTGAAACATGACATTCTAGAAATTCTTTTGATAGAAACCATGCTACTAGAAAGCCTGATGCTTCATGTTACTATTGTGGGAAGCATGACCATCTCATGAATGAATGCTTTATCATGAAAGAAGATAATAAATTGCATGCCAAGTCTTCCATGCATCTTCATGGTCCATATGGAACTAAACACAAGTCTAGTCAACACATTGTGTGCTTTAACTGCAATAAGCTTGGGCACAAGGCTGCTGAGTGCTGGTTTGGATCCACTTAGGGTAAAAATGTCTTTAAAAGTAAGCATATCAGATGCTTCGAGTGTGGGAAAAATGGCCATACAGTCAAGGACTGTTGGCATGTTCAGAAGAATTCTGTTAACCCCCATGTTGTCAAATTCCCTGCAAAACCATTTGTGAAATTTTCATGCTATAACTGTGGTAAGCAAGGTCACAAATCTGCTGAATGTTGGCTGATTAAGAATAAGAATCAAACTGTTCATGCATACAACAGAAAATCTTATGATCATGTTTATAAACCTCATACTACTGTTACTATGCATCATAAGAACCAGAAACCAGTCATTTCATGTAGATATTGTGAAAAATTTGGACATTCTATGGACAATTGTTACCTGATGGATCATGATGACCATGTTGCTAAGAAATTGTTTAGAACACATGTCAGGGCTAACGCAGGACCCAAAGCTGCTTGGGTCCCTACAGGATCAAAATGATCAAAAACTTTACAGGTGTGCCTTGGATTGAGGAATAAAGAGGGGTAAATTAAATCAATGCTCCCAAGTTGATAAAGCCCCATTCAGGTAAATTCTTCACATCTTTTCAAATGAAATTTATGCTTGATCTGATGAGTCATAGTTTCTGCATACATGCTCCTTTATTTGTTTTGACACTTGCATTGAGTTTCATGGGCTTACTTGTTTGTACGTTGAGCTATGTGTGCATATATGAGAATTGCATATACATGCATTTGACATATAGTCATTGAAAATCTGATGCACTTAGGATTGTTGGTATTGCATTGTCATGCATGACCAATATGGTATATTAAATGGTAAGCTACCAAAAGACAGGTGAAATCTGTCTCGAGGTTCTTACTATGTGTGAGATGGTCCTTTAGACCAAGTTCTCCGCCTAGTACCATGGGTCATGTTACTGCATGAGTCACAAAATCATATGTTCAATCTTCAGTGCAAACATTGCATGAATTCAGGGGGAGTCTATCTAGCTCTTGCATGTCTTCATGCCACATGTGTCTTGCATAGTCACTAAAAATCTGATAGGACTACATATGCCCCCGATGCATCCATAAGCATAGTTCATGACATCCCATACATAAAGTCCCATGCACTGTCTTCATGACATATATGTTGATTCAATGCATTTAGTTAGAGGGAGTCAACCATTTCACTAGTCTGAATTTAACTTCAATCATGGCATCTAGATAGGGGGAGTGTTTCATGCATATTTGGCTTCTTCTGCCTTGATAAATTCTGATTGATTGGCTATTCAACCGATATTCCTCCTATACAACCACATTTTCACTCATTCGTCAGCCTATGCTTTTCCTAAATCATATACCATCAATTGGTATCATTGATACTCTGGCTGCTTCTGAAGGCTTTCTTGAAATAGCTGCAATTGAGAAGATCTCAAATTATATACCTTGCTCATAAATCTGAATAATCACTTCAATAAGGAATCTTCTATTATACAAATTTATGAATATCAGAAAGATCAAAATGGTTTACATTTAATGTATTTGGTTAGGTTGGCTATAAATGTCCTGAAAAATATCTGAATCAACTTTAATAAACCTTAACCAACTGATTCATGTTAAGTCTTGTTAAATCTTCTATAATTTGAAAAATATAGAAATCATGACTTTATTTGGATGAAATACATGAAATCTGTATTGTTTTTAAATATCTGAACTCCCAGAAAATATCTAAGGGTCAAATCTGATGAATCTTGCATGAGCAATGACTTTGATCACTAAGAAACACATGTCCAAAGGACTGTGTCATGAGGTGTCTTAGTTAACTCTGCCTAAAATTAATTGAAAAACAGGCAGAGCAATGGCTGACACACTGAGAAACATATCTCACTCGTCAAAGAAATGAGAAAAGACATGTCATGAGGTGAACAGTCAACTCTGTTAATTATAAAGCATGACTGTTTGTCACACTAAGTGCTTAGGGATATTGGCGTCTGATCAACGTATATCATCTAGTTACAAGGTGTGCACTGAACTTGAGTGCTCTTGAAATTTGTAGCATGAAAATTCTTGTTGAACAAATTGCAATATTTGAAAAAGAATGCAAAGGATAATCTGCTATAACCCTTGATATGATCAAATGGTTTCATGCATGTTTAAACTCAATACTTAAGATTGTATTTATTAAAGAAGTCATTGAAATTGATTGAGTAAGATGGAGGGAGATTAATCAAGATGTACATATGAGTTTTTGGTTCATTTGTTATTAAATCTTGATTTCAAATATGAGTACAGAATTGTTTTGTCGAACCTGGTATACATCATCTTTAAACCATGGAGTTCAATAAAGTTTATTCATAAATCTTTATAATGAGAGACTCGTTGGAAAATTCGTTGGATTTATGAAATTGGTATACTCTTTGAAAATCTTGCTAAATGTGTTTAACTTTCACTACTCTTGCTAAATTGATCTCAGTGTTTGACTGTGGTTCATCTGACTATCTGTGGTCTCCTTCTCATCCATCTCATAAGACTCCATCTAATCAGGGGGAGCTTTCCTGTCATGCTGCATTGTAATTCATAAAGGGGGAGATCTTGTCAACATCCTTCATGTCCCTTTCACTGCTGTTGATTAAAGGGGGAGAAAGCCTTTCATGGCTTCGTCAAAGGGTTTTTTTTTTAATTCAATCATCTTATGCATTCTTATTCTTCCTTCTCAAACTAATGTCTTTTTGCTGAAGTCAAAGGGGGAGAATAATTTGATTCAGTAAGACTCATAGTGTTGCCATCATCAAAAAAGGGGAGATTGTTGTGTCCCTGTAGTTTTGATGATAGCAAACACTATAAGTCATCATTTGTTTGTATCTGCATATGTATGTTTGATTGAGCATCTTTTGAGTGTCATTCCATCGAATAGGTTGTGTGCATATTCGGTGCATTTCATAACTATGCTTCATGGTGGCCATCTGTCAATGGATGTCTAGACTCATGCATTTCATAACTATGCTCAGGTTAAGTCTGTACAAAGCCTTCTTACATCGTGTGCTAAGCATTTCCAAAGTCTGTAAAACGTGTGTTGCTGCTCGTGACTTACTTAGTGCATATGTGCATCCTTTCAAAGTCCATACTTTGTCTTAGCGCAAGCACCCCAAAAGTCTGTAAACACTTCAGTGGGAAGTCTATACATTCCTTGTGCATGCATCGTTTCTTAAAGACTGTACAGCCCGTGGTCGCAAGACCAAGTCTGTACATCATCTGCTGCATGCATTACTTCAAGTCTGTACAGCCCGTGTTCAGATCATATACAAAGTCCATACATGGCCCTGTAGCTTGCACGCACTCAAGTGTATACATTCATGAGCATAGTCTTGCACTCATTTTCAATGTACATACTTTCCTGTTACAAATTGCATGTCACTCATACAACCTCTGCACATCCCTCAGAGCATATCTATGCATCGTTTGCACAGTACACCCAGAGTCTGCACACTCGTTGAAGGCATGTCCAAGCATTCATATTCAAAGTCCATACATTCCTATATGCATATGCATCCTTCAAGATAAAGTATGTACATAGTTTAGCCTCGACTACATACACCAAGTCTATACATTGCCTTGCAGCATGCACGCACACAAAGTCTGCACATTCCTAGCTGTTAAGTCCATACACTCGTTGTTGGCAAGTCTACATCGCATAGCATGCGCGCGTTCAAAGTCTGTACATCGCATAGCATGCACGCGTTCAAAGTCTGTACAGCCTGTGTGTTGCACGAACCAAAGTCTATACATTGTCTCTCACACAGACACAAAGTCTGAACACCAAGTCTGTACATCGATTGGTGGCTTGTTCATGCATCATCTTCAAAGTTTATACATCATCTGGTAGCATGCACACAAAGTCTACACATCCCCCCATAGCAAGTCTGCACATCGTTTGCACAGCACAAACAAAGTCTATACATTCTGTTGCATATCATGCACATAAAGTCTACACACTCCTCCATAGTAAGTATGTACACTCTTTACCATGCACTCATAGACTATACATTCTTTGATGTTCTGCCCGTGCATCACTTTAACAAATCTGTACATCGTCTTGTTGTAGGCACAGCAAGTCTATACATCGTATGGTCGTCTGCACGTAAAGTCTGTACATTGCAAGTCGGAACATTGCTGCTTGATATGAAGTATGTATAGCCCGTGTTCTGTTGATCGACTGAAGTTACTCTGTCATTAAACTGATAGATGTTTGGGCACGTGATTCGAGGTTGGTACCTTGCACATGATCTGAGGTGTTCTCTAGATAAAGGGGGCACAAGCCCTGCACACGCCCTAGCCGCTGCTGCTATAAATATGAGGACTTCTCCATCTGGAGAAATGAGATTGTGATCGATATAGGAGAGCTGAAGCAGAGAGGCAGATAGCTGCAGAACAAGGAAAAGAAGAAGAAGAGAAAAGAAGAGACAGAGAGAGCCTGGACAATAAGGTGTCAAGAAGAACGAGAGAAAAAGAAAGAGAAGTTGAGAGCCAGAGTGAGAGAGTAGAAGAAGAAAAAGAAAAAGAGAAAGAGAGATAGAGAGATCGTGAAGAAGAAGAGAAGCTTCATTGTCTTCACTGGACTTTGGATAAGATCCAATCCAGTTTGCTCCTGCGAGAGCTACATTGTGCATTTCTTTTTTCCAGCTTTCGGTCGCTGTGTTTTTATCATTTATTATTTTTCTTTTTAACTGATCACGTTTGTTCTTCCAATTCTCTGGTTTGAGGTCGGGTTCCTCCTGTGGTCTCAGGAGAAGGGAGATTAGTTCTCTGGTTTGCTGGTGACTGTGTGTCATCAGTGGTTCCCTCTGGTGTGGAGCAAGAGAGGTCCGTGACCTCTGGTTTGCAAGTGGCTGGGTGTCACTTGTGTGTTCCCTCTGGGTTTCAGAGGAAGGGAGACTTGGTGTCTCTGATTGCAAGTGACTGGTGTCGCTTGTGGGTTCCCTCTTGGGTGGAGGAAGAGAGACCTTGGTCTCTGGTTGCTAGTGACGAGTAGTCACTAGTGGTTTCCCTCCGGTCTGGAGGAAGAGGGGAGGTTGTTCCCCTGGTCAAGCTATTAGGCAGCATTTGTTTGCAGACTGAGTCTGCGGTTCTAGCTGTTGCTAGTGGAAGCCTCACTCCGGTTTGGAGTGAGGGGTGGACGTCGGTCTATGGACCGAACCACCTAAAAATCTATTGTCTTCGTGGTTTGATCTTTTGCTTCTTCTAGATGAATGCATAGGGACGATATGGTTTGATTGCACACTGTGTGTTTGATTGTGGTATTGAGCGAAATTTTTAAGGGTGGGATTTATTCACCCCCCTCTGAATCCACCGCACCGAACCCATCAGCTACCTTTTTCGGTCCTTGTCACCATCGGCAAGATCGTCTACCATTCCAACCCTTATCACCATCAGCAAGATCGGTCACTACCTTTTTCAGTCCTTGTCACCATTGGCAAGACCGTCTACCATTCCGACCCTTGTCACCATCGGCAAGATCGGTCGTTACCTTTTTCGGTCCTTGTCACCATCGGCAAGACCGTCTAGCATTCCGACCCTTGTCACCATCGGGAAGATCTGTCACGCCCCGAGCGCGGAAGATTACCTGGAGACGTGACGCGTCTATATAGATCGTGTCAATCTTGTAAATATCAGAGTGCGCAAATAACTAAGATTTAACTCGAAGTTAATACAATTAGGATGAGCTGACAATTGATACAACTAACCCAATGACAATTACATACATATCCAAGTCCAACTACTAGGCTTCAAGCCCTTATTACAATTATTGGACTAACACAGCTGACGTCTGACATAACTTGATATGACTGACATAAATGAAATTATAATAACACCATTTACACAAGTACAATTTACAAGATAACAAGATAACTCTATTTTTACACTCATCACTCCGACTCATTCCCTTCCGAGTTCTGGCTGATATCTGAATTTCCTGGAAAGGTTAGAAAACAACTAGATGAGCGAATCACTCAGTAGGATTTACATCTCAAATTTTAACATGATTTAAGTGAATTACACATTCATTTAATGTACGTAACCTATGCATGCAGACAGATAGATATCAAAGAATTGTAAAATCGACGGGAGTAGAAAGTGAGAGTATATAGATTTCACAATTTCAAGCAGCAGTGGCAAGTGATAGTAAATGATGTCAAGTCAGTGATAACTGAATAGCAACATGTTATTCAAGCTAGTAACTGAGTAGAAACATGTTATTCAAGCTAGCAATAGTAAGCAAAGTAGTTTCAAGTATGTATAACTGGAATTGGCTATTTATAATGCATTCAAGTAAGCACTTTTACTCTTTTGCGGGTCTCAAGTCAATCAATCAAGTAATATCATGAGAATGAGTGGAATGTCTAAAGTCTAGCAAGCAAGTACTTCGGTGCAATGCCAAACACCGTGGTCAATAAACTCCCATGGGCACAAGTACCTTCGGGTGCTCCCCCCAGGACCAGACCGGGCCCTATATGCACAGCATTCATCATGTATGTTGACATCCACTCTCATTTATAGCCAATATGGAATTTCAAGGTTTGACCAGTATGATATATAAGGTGAAATTATGGAATGGAATCCAAGGGCGCATTGATGTGTAGGGATGAACTAGGAGTGGAAACCAGTAACGTTTGATACACGGAAAAACTAGATAAGAGAGGTGCCTTATAGGCCACTTGACAATTTTGGAAATGACACCCTCACTGTGGGATGCCCTTCCTGGGAATTATACAGGGTTCAGAGGACCCTGTCAGGAGTTAAAATCACCTCTCTGGCTGCCATCTGTAAGTGGAGATGGCAAAAGTGAAAGCCTAATGATCACGTTAACGTAATGAGCTAGCTGGGTCGACTCAATAGTCCATCGCGTCAACTCATCAGTTCATCGCGTCAACTCATCAGTTCACAGCGTCAACGCAGTGAACAGACAGGGTCGACCCTGTCAACAGGCAGGGTCGACTCTGCCATTCACTGCGTCGATGCAGTGGACAGGCAGCGTCGACCCTGTCAACAGGCAGGGTCACTGCGTCGACCCTGTCAACAGGCTGCGTCGACCCTGTCAACAGGCAGGGTCGACTCATCAGTTCATCGCGTCAACGCAATGAACTGGCAGGGTCGATACTTTCTTTTGTTTCCCAGTTTTCATGCCCTTTCAATCCTCTTTTCACTCTGAGTTCTTCACAAAAGTTCTTTTTCTCTTATAGATGTAGATTTTATTCTTCTACCATGACCTCCAATTCTTCTTAGTTTTTAAGTTATAATTAATTTTCTAAGGTTCTATTTTTTTTACTCAGTAACTGTTCACATATGCCTATATATCTCAGTTTTTCACATTTTTCACCTTCTTCCTCTCATTTTCTCTCTCTGCACTCTTCATAAAACGCCTTTCTAACCTTCCAATCTACGATTTTCTCTTCTATCATGTACTCTCATTCTCTCTAGATTCTTCATTATTCTCCTTCTTAGAACCCCCCCTATTTTCAATATAATTTCTTGGTCTTTTTCAACTTGGTCTCTTTTCAACTTGGCCTCTTTCAACTTGGTCTCTTTTCCACATTTTTCATCCTCTTGACTACAATTTCTTCTTTCACTATTTCAGGTTTTAGTTTCACAGAAATTGACATAATGACAGGCCCTTTACTAAAGCATGAACTATATCAAATATAGATACTAGCTACTTCATGCTAATCATCTCAGATTTAAGCCAACATATGTTAATCATTCTAGATATGATACTAATACTTGCTAATACTTGCTAATTCTTCTGGGTATAAAGTTAATACATGTTAATTATCTTAGGTATGAAGTTAATATATGCTAATCATCCTAGATTTAAGCCAATACATGTTAATCATTCTAGATATGAGACTAATGCTTGCTAATTATTTTCGGTATAAGGCTAATACATGCTAATCATTTCAGATTTAAACCAACACATGTTAATCATTCTAGATATGACACTAATACTTGCTAATACTTACTAATTATTCTGGGTATAAAGTTAATACATGCTAATTATCTTAGGTATGAAGTTAATATATGCTAATCATCCTAGATTTAAGCCAACACACGCTTTATAAACACTAAACATCGCATGGAAATGAGCCTAATACTAAAGGCCTAGACTAATCATCCTAGATTAGCTACTAATTTAGTTAAAAGTTGAGAACACCTACCTCTGTGAAGTTCGTAGCAGCAGACCCCTTCTAGCAGAGCTTTGCCCCAACCTTTAGCTAAGCTAGAATGGGAATGGGGTAGCAAAAGGGGATGTTATAGGGTCTAGTATGAACGGATAGGGGATAAGATCTGAAATAATGAGTCTTTACAGCTTGCACAGGCTGGAGAGATAAGAGATAGGCTGGAGAGATAAGACACAATTGTTTGGACATATAACCCATGGCCCAATTCGTAAGTGCAAGATTAGCTTATAACATATAATTATTTGGCAAAAAGGGTAGATACATGGTGGATGCTAGGATTTGAACCCTGATCATTGGGTTGGAAGGCAAGTCACTTAACCAACTATACTAGGAAGCCACTTGTTAAGTGAATAACTTTTACATAACATAACAGGGTCGACTCATCAGTTCATGTGAACAGTGCTGCGTCAACCCATCAGTTCATGTGAACAGTACTGCGTCAACCCATCAGTTCACAGCTTCAACCCATCAGTTCACAGCGTCAACGCAGTGAACAGACAGGGTCGACCCTGTCAACAGGCAGGGTCGACTCTGCCATTCACTGCGTCGACGCAGTGGACAGGCAGCGTCAACCCTATCAACAGGCAGGGTCACTGCGTCAACCCTGTCAACAGGCAGGGTCGACTCATCAGTTCATCGCGTCAACGTGATGAACTGGCAGGGTCGACTCATCAGTTCATCACGTCAACGCGATGAACTAGCAGGGTCGACTCATCAGTTCATTTCCAGTTCACAGGGTTGACTCATCAGTTCATTTCCAGTTCATAGGGTTGACTCATCAGTTCATCGCGTCAACGCAATGAACAGTACTGCGTCAACGCGGTGAACTGGCAGGGTCGACTCTGCAGTTCAAATCTGCTCAAAATGGTTTAAGGTATTAATCTTTGCATATGATAACTTCGTTTCCACTTCTTACATAAACTTCCTAAAGAGTTTATTTAATTTTTTTTTGGCAAATATTAATAATAATAATTTTTTTTTTCATTTTTTTAAAGGGTGCTACACCCTCCCCTACTTAAAAGAATTTGGTCCCCAAATTCAATGGTATAAGGGTAAATTCAACTACATAAGGATACTGTATAAAGTATAAGATACTTGCCGACTAAAATAGTTATCGGTATCTTCTCTTCATAGATTCCTCGGTCTCCCAAGTTGCTTCTTGCTCCGAGCATCGATTCCATTGAATTTTTACCATAGGGATCGTCTTGCTCCTTAGAACTCGAACTTCGCGGTCGAGGATCTGCATCGGCCTTTGCTCATAAGTAAAATCCCTTTGAATCACCAATTCAGCATGATTGATGATGTGAGAAGGATCATGCACATATTTCTTCAGCATAGATATATGAAATACATTGTGCACTTCCGAGAGTTGAGGAGGTAAGGCAATGCGGTAAGCCACCTCGCCCACTCTTTCCAATACTTCAAATGGACCGATAAACCTTGGTGTGAGCTTGCCCTTAACACCGAATCTTCTAATACCTCGGCCGGGAGATACCTTGAGAAATACATGGTCACCCACTTGAAATTCTAAATCTCTCCTTCTATTATCAGCATAACATTTTTGCCTGCACTGAGCTACCTTGAGTCTCTCTCTGATAAGGTGTATCTTCTCAGTCGAATCTCTAACCATATCTGGGCCTAGAATTTGTCTTTCACCGACTTCTTCCCAGCATATTGGAGAACGACAACTCCTGCCATAAAGCGCCTCGAAAGGAGCCATTTGAATACTAGCTTGATAGCTGTTATTATATGCAAATTCGGCTAGTGGTAAGTGGTCATGCCAGCTTCCGTTGAAATCTACAATACATGCCCTTAACATATCTTCAACAACTTGATTTGTCCTTTCAGTCTGACCATCTTTCTGGGGATGGAAAGCAGTGCTGAAATTAAGTTTCGTCCCCAGAGAGTGTTGTAGACCCTTCCAAAAATGAGAGGTGAAGCGTGGGTCTCGGTCAGATACGATCGAGACGGGAACTCCATGCAATCTAACCATCTCCTTAATATACATGGCAGCAAGTACGTCGACTGACCATCGACTTTTGATGGGTAAGAAATGGGCCGATTTAGTTAACCGGTCGATAATTACCCAAATTCCATCATATCCGCCCCTAGACTTGGGCAAACCCATGATAAAGTCCATGCCAATGTCTTCCCACTTCCACTTGGGAATATCCAGTGGATGTAGCTTTCCGGCGGATTTTTGATGTTCCGCCTTCACTTGTTGGCATGTGAGACAACGAGACACAAAGTCTGCTACCTCCCTTTTCATGTTAGGCCACCAGAAAGTTCTTTTCAAGTCTTGGTACATCTTAGTGGCTCCAGGGTGGATTGTGTACCTCGATCTATGAGCTTCTTCAAGAATCTTCTTCTTCAACTCGGGACAGTCGGGCACACATGTCCATTCATGAAATAGTAATCTGCCATCAGGTGTCAGTTTGAAATCAAGTCTCTCGTCCAGCTTACTCTTTATCTCCACTAGCGAGGGATCCTCTTCTTGTAACTTCTTGATTTCAGGTAGCAAATCTAGATGTAGGCTCATATGAGATAGAGTAATACACATGTTCTTCCCATCTGTGCTGATATCAAGCTCAGAGAATTTCTCCAGCAGTTTCCATTCTTGTATCATGCAGTTGGCCAATATTGCTCTCGGCTTTTGACTAAGGGCATCAGCTACGGAATTACCCTTACCAGGATGGTACTGTATAGTAAAGTCGAAATCCTTGAGATACTCGAGCCAACGCCTTTGCCGCATGTTTAGCTCCTTTTGGGAGAATAAGTGCTTGAGGCTTTTATGATCGGAGTACACGGTGAATTGTTCTCCGTAGAGATAGTGCCTCCAGATCTTTAAAGCGAACACTACTGCGGCCAGTTCTAAGTCATGAACTGGGTAGTTCTCTTCATGTTTCTTTAATTGTCGGGAAGAATATGCAATGACTCTCCCATTTTGCATCAATACACATCCGAGGCCAATACCAGAAGCATCGGTATATACCTCGTATTTTTCTCCTTCCATTGGTAATGATAAGACTGGAGCAGTGGTCAAGAGATCCTTCAAAGTTTGGAAACTCTTTTCACAGTCTTCCTTCCACTCATAAGGCACTTCCTTGCAGGTTAACCTGGTCAGGGGAACAGCAATTTTGGAGAAGTTCTTTATAAAACGTCGATAGTAACCAGCTAGACCCAAGAAGCTCCGAATCTCAGTTACATTTGTGGGTCGTTCCCAGTTCTTCACGGCTTCGACCTTTGATGGGTCAACAGCAATTCCATTCTTTGAAATGATATGGCCTAAGAAGGATACTTCCTCGAGCCAGAACTCGCATTTGCTGAATTTGGCATATAGCTTGTTTTCTCTTAATATCTGTAATGCCTTCTTGAGATGTTCTTCATGATCCTCTTCGGTCTTTGAATAGATCAGAATATCATCAATAAAGACCACAATAAATTGGTCTAAATAGGGCCTGAATATGCTGTTCATTAACTGCATAAAAGCTGCGGGGGCATTTGTTAGTCCGAAAGGCATAACAGTAAATTCGTAATGCCCATACCTGCTTCGGAATGCAGTTTTATGAATGTCTTCTTCTTTGATCTTCAATTGGTGGTAACCAGAACGAAGATCAATCTTGGAGAAATATAAAGCTCCAGATAGTTGATCAAACAGCTCATCAATCCTTGGTAGTGGATACTTGTTCTTGATTGTAAGGTGATTTAGCTGCCGATAATCTATGCATAATCTCATCGATCCGTCCTTCTTTTTGACGAATAGCACGGGTGCTCCCAATGGGGAAGTACTCGGCCTGATGAAACCCTTTTTCAATAATTCCATTAGCTGCTCTTTTAGTTCCTTCAACTCAGCAGGGGACATTCTGTATGGTGCCCTGGAAATAGGACCAGCACCAGGGATAAGGTCGATGGTGAATGACACTTCCCTCTCCGAGGGTAAGACGGTTAAATCTTCAGGAAAAACATCAGAAAAATCCCGAATTACACGGATGTCTTCAAGTTTAACCTTCTCAACTTCCGTGGCAGTCACGAATGCTATGAAAGCCATGCATCCCTTATTCATAAGTTTACTAGCTCGGAGTGCTGATATAAGAAGTGATTTACTCCGAGGGCTATTGTAAACTAGCTCTGGGAAATCTACGAAAGTTACCTTGCCATGCCGGCAATCTACAGTTGCTTGGTATGTGGATAGCCAGTCGGCACCTAGTATGACATCATAACCCTTCATATCTAGGCATATCAGGTCAGCAGGTAAATTGCTTCCCTTAATCATCACTTCACAATTGGGATAGTGGTAAGTGATATCAGACTCATTCCCAAGGGGTGTAGATATGACCAAATCTAACAGTTCATGTTTCTTAGAAAATGAAGCAGCAAAGTTCTTGGAAACGAATGAATGAGTTGCTCCGGTATCGAATAAAACTTGAGCAGTTTTTGAACAAATAGTGAGAGTACCTTCCACAATTCCGCCTTCAGTGGGTTCCGTCTCTCGGAGAGCTTGTAGACGGCCTTGTTTCTTTATCGGACGCTTCTCGTCTTTGATGTCCTGCTCCTTCATCAGTGGGTAGTTTGGGATTCGATGCTCTCGGCTCCCACATCAAAGACAAGCTCCTAAGTTTCTCCAGCATTCCTCGGTCTTATGACCAGCTTTATCACAATACTTGCAAATCTCCTTTGATGGTGTGGTGGAGGAGAATGGCCTGTCATTCTTCTGAAATTTCTTTATCTTGGAGGACTCCCCTCCCGTGAAGAATCGCTTCTTGTTGAAGGATTGTTTGAATTTTCCCGGGCCAGTGACGGGTTCCTTCTTGTCTCTTCCTCGAATCCTCTCGGATAACTCGGTCGCGTCTTCTAGTAGTTGAGCACGCCGAACAATCTCTGAATAGACTTGGATGTCCATCGGGGCAAGTTGTGTGATATAATGGGGCCGAAGCCCGTTGAGGAATCTTCTCGCCTTCATCTTTTCCGTACACACCAAATGGGGTGCATACCTTGATAATCTGGAGAACTGGGCCTCATACTCG
Source organism: Amorphophallus konjac (assembly GCA_022559845.1). Lineage (NCBI taxonomy): Eukaryota > Viridiplantae > Streptophyta > Magnoliopsida > Alismatales > Araceae > Amorphophallus > Amorphophallus konjac. The sequence goes on from JAHNEJ010003651.1 coordinate 599,221, forward strand.
GCCACTTTCAAGCCTCTTTGTTTTAGAACGGCAAATTCCGCAACCTTCTTTTCCTGGATATGGTCAGAGAAGTACTTGTTGTTGAAATGCTCCGTGAATTCATCCCATGTGACATGGTATCTTGGCAGTGTTACTTCTATAGATTCCCACCAGCATCGAGCGTCCCGCTCTAGTTGGAAAACGGCCAGTAAAACCTTCTCTTCATCCGAGCATTGCATCATACGAAAGATCCGTTCTATCTCCTTCAGCCAATTCTCAGCATCCTCGGGGTCAGACGAACCCGTGAACCTTGGTGGGTTCATGTTACGGAAACTCCGGTGGAGATCTCCCGCTCCACGGTTTGCTCTGCCTTGGGCCACTTGTTGTAGTGCCTCGGTGAGGTTTTGCACGGTGCGCTGCATCTCACGCCATTGTGCTCTTTCCGCAGCCATGATCCTACAAAAAGAGTTAAGTATGATAAAGATCGGATTTACTTGTAAGGTCGAAAGTCATTGTAGAACTTAACCCATGGCTCTATCCATCTCACCGGGTAAGGTATATCTATCCTTGAACTCAAGTTTTTTTTTTTACTTAGATTTCAATTTCTAACAGTTTATTTTTTTTTCTAGTTCCCTAGGTTTGAAAACCTAGGCTCTGATACCACGAAGACTGTCACGCCCCGAGCGCGGAAGATTACCCGGAGGCGTGACGCGTCTATATAGATCGTGTCAATCTTGTAAATATCAGAGTGCGCAAATAACTAAGATTTAACTCGAAGTTAATACAATTAGGATGAGCTGACAATTGATACAACTAACCCAATGACAATTACATACATATCCAAGTCCAACTACTAGGCTTCAAGCCCTTATTACAATTATTGGACTAACACAGCTGACGTCTGACATAACTTGATATGACTGACATAAATGAAATTATAATAACACCATTTACACAAGTACAATTTACAAGATAACAAGATAACAAGATAACTCTATTTTTACACTCATCACTCCGACTCATTCCCTTCCGAGTTCTGGCTAATATCTGAATTTCCTGGAAATGTTAGAAAATAACTAGATGAGCGAATCGCTCAGTAGGATTTACATCTCAAATTTTAACATGCTTTAAGTGAATTACACATTCATTTAATGTACGTAACCTATGCATGCAGACAGATAGATATCAAAGAATTGTAAAATCGACGGGAGTAGAAAGTGAGAGTATATACACTTCACAATTTCAAGCAGTAGTGGCAAGTGATAGTAAATGATGTCAAGTCAGTGATAACTGAATAGCAACATGTTATTCAAGCTAGTAACTGAGTAGAAACATGTTATTCAAGCTAGCAATAGTAAGCAAAGTAGTTTCAAGTATGTATAACTGGAATTGGCTATTTATAATGCATTCAAGTAAGCACTTTTACCCTTTTGCGGGTCTCAAGTCAATCAATCAAGTAATATCATGAGAATGAGTGGAATGTCTAAAGTCTAGCAAGCAAGTACTTCGGTGCAATGCCAAACACCATGGTCAATAAACTCCCATGGGCACAAGTACCTTCGGGTGCTCCCCCCAGGACCAGACCGGGCCCTATATGCACAGCATTCATCATGTATGTTGACATCCACTCTCATTTATAGCCAATATGGAATTTCAAGGTTTGACCAGTATGATATATAAGGTGGAATTATGGAATGGAATCCAAGGGCGCATTGATGTGTAGGGATGAACTAGGAGTGGAAACCAGTAACGTTTGATACACGGAAAAACTAGATAAGAGAGGTGCCTTATAGGCCACCTGACAATTTTGGAAATGACACCCTCACTGTGGGATGCCCTTCCTGGGAATTATACAGGGTTCAGAGGACCATGTCAGGAGTTAAAATCACCTCTCCGGCTGCCATCTGTCAGTGGAGATGGCAAAAGTGAAAGCCTAATGATCACGTTAACGTAATGAGCTAGCTGGGTCGACTCAATAGTCCATCGCGTCAACTCATCAGTTCATCGCGTCAACTCATCAGTTCATAGCGTCAACCCATTAGTTCACAGCGTCAATGCAGTGAACAGACAGGGTCGACCCTATCAACAGGCAGGGTCGACTCTGCCATTCACTGTGTCGACGCAGTGGACAGGCAGCGTCGACCCTGTCAACAGGCAGGGTCACTGCGTCGACCCTATCAACAGGCTGCGTCGACCCTGTCAACAGGCAGGGTCGACTCATCAGTTCATCACGTCAACACGATGAACTGGCAGGGTCGATACTTTCTTTTGTTTCTCAGTTTTCATGCCCTTTCAATCCTCTTTTCACTCTGAGTTCTTCACAAAAGTTCTTCTTCTCTTATAGATGTAGATTTTATTCTTCTACCATGACCTCCAATTCTTCTTAGTTTTTAAGTTATAATTAATTTTCTAAGGTTCTATTTTTTTTACTCAGTAACTGTTCACATATGCCTATATATCTCAGTTTTTCACATTTTTCACCTTCTTCCTCTCATTTTCTCTCTCTGCACTCTTCATAAAACTTCTTTCTAACCTTCCAATCTATGATTTTCTCTTCTATCATGTACTCTCATTCTCTCTAGATTCTTCGTTATTCTCCTTCTTAGAACCCCCCCTATTTTCAATATAATTTCTTGGTCTTTTTCAACTTGGTCTCTTTTCAACTTGGCCTCTTTCAACTTGGTCTCTTTTCCATATTTTTCATACTCTTGACTACAATTTCTTCTTTCACTATTTCAGGTTTTAGTTTCACAGAAATTGACATAATGACAGGCCCTTTACTAAAGCATGAACTATATCAAATATAGATACTAGCTACTTCATACTAATCATCTCAGATTTAAGCCAACATATGTTAATCATTCTAGATATGATACTAATACTTGCTAATACTTACTAATTCTTCTGGGTATAAAGTTAATACATGTTAATTATCTTAGGTATGAAGTTAATATATGCTAATCATCCTAGATTTAAGCCAATACATGTTAATCATTCTAGATATGAGACTAATGCTTGCTAATTATTTTCGGTATAAGGCTAATACATGCTAATCATTTCAGATTTAAGCCAACACATGTTAATCATTCTAGATATGACACTAATACTTGCTAATACTTACTAATTATTCTGGATATAAAGTTAATACATGCTAATTATCTTAGGTATGAAGTTAATATATGCTAATCATCCTAGATTTAAGCCAACACATGCTTTATAAACACTAAACATCGCATGGAAATGAGCCTAATACTAAAGGCCTAGACTAATCATCCTAGATTAGCTACTAATTTAGTTAAAAGTTGAGAACACCTACCTCTGTGAAGTTCGTAGCAGCAGACCCCTTCTAGCAGAGCTTTGCCCCAACCTTTAGCTAAGCTAGAATGGGAATGGGGTAGCAAAAGGGGATGTTATAGGGTCTAGTATGAACGGATAGGGGACAAGATCTGAAATAATGAGTCTTTACAGCTTGCACAGGCTGGAGAGATAAGAGATAGGCTGGAGAGATAAGAGACAATTGTTTGGACATATAACCCATGGCCCAATTCGTAAGTGCAAGATTAGCTTATAACATATAATTATTTGGCAAAAAGGGTAGATACATGGTGGATGCTAGGATTTGAACCCTGGTCATTGGGTTGGATGGCAAGTCACTTAACCAACTATACTAGGAAGCCACTTGTTAAGTGAATAACCTTTACATAACATAACAGGGTCGACTCATCAGTTCATGTGAACAGTGCTGCGTCAACCCATCAGTTCATGTGAACAGTACTGCGTCAACCCATCAGTTCACAGCGTCAACCCATCAGTTCACAGCGCCAACGCAGTGAACAGACAGGGTCGACTCTGCCATTCACTGCGTCGACGCAGTGGACAGGCAGCGTCGACCCTGTCAACAGGCAGGGTCACTGCGTCGACCCCATCAACAGGCTACGTCGACCCTGTCAACAGGCAGGGTCGACTCATCAGTTCATCGCGTCAACGCGATGAACTAGCAGGGTCGACTCATCAGTTCATTTCCAGTTCACAGGGTTGACTCATCAGTTCATTTCCAGTTCACAGGGTTGACTCATCAGTTCATCGCGTCAACGCGATGAACAGTACTGTGTCAACGCGATGAACTGACAGGGTCGACTCTGCAGTTCAAATCTGCTCAAAATGGTTTAAGGTATTAATCTTTAAATATGATAACTTCGTTTCCACTTCTTACATAAACTTCCTAAATAGTTTATTTAAAAAAAAATTTTGGCAAATATTAATAATAATACTATTTTTTTTCATTTTTTTAAAGGGTGCTACAAGATCGGTCGCTACCTCTTTCGACCCTTGTCACCATCGGCAAGACCGTCTACCATTCCGACCCTTGTCACCATCGGCAAGATCGGTCGCTACCCTTTCCAATTTTTGTCACCATCAGCCAGACCGTCTACCATTCCGACCCTTGTCACCATCGGTAAGATCGGTCGCTACCCTTTCCGATTTTTGTCAACCATCGGCCAGACCGTCTACCATTCCGATCCTTGTCACCATCCGCAAGATCGGTCGCTACCTCTTTCGACCCTTGTCACCATCGGCAAGACCGTCTACCATTCTGACCCTTGTCACCATCGGCAAGATCGGTCGCTACCTTTTTCAGTTTTCATCATCATCGGCAAGACCGGCTACTCTTTCCACCCTTGTCACCATCGGCAAGGTCGGTCTACGGCCTATCAATGCTCGTTGCCATCTCCTTGACTGATCAACTTTCTATCGACCCTTGTCGCCATCGACAGGACCGGTCAACTTTCCCTCCTAACCTGGACCCCTCGTCCTCGTTAAGCAGTAAACTGCTTTTGCTCCATATAAACTATGTTAATGAATAAACCCTACCCTCAATTTCTATCAGCATCAATGAATCCGGCTGACAAGCCGTCTGTCCTTATTTCCTAGCCCTGAAGGGGCCTCTTTACCCATTTGGTCCTTCGAACTCTTGGCCTGCACTAGCCGTTGTTTGGTCCCGAGAATGGTCATGGCACAGTGGAGTGAACACCTCACCCCTTCGTTGAAGGCGTGAGCGCTCTCCTGCCCTAGTGACTCACATACTCGGACTAGAATTAATTGGCGAGTGGAAAGGGGAAAGAAAAGAATAATGAAAGAATGGAGTCGTCATTTAACAGCAAAATGAAGATTTTTCACTCCTATGAAATAAAAAGATACATGTTACGTGGGGCATTCCCCGGAATACATGAAGTCCATCAAAAAGGGGCAAATAGAAAAGACACTGGCAGAGGGCGTCGGAAGATGTCCTCCAGCTCTGGAATGCCTAAGGAAGGATGGCGGGTTAGGTCTTGCAGTCTGAGCTCAGTGGCCTCCAGCTGAGATAGTTTCTCTCCATTGGAAGCAGCTTGTCCCTTGGCCATCTCTGCCTCCTCCATCCTCTGGACTTCCAGGCACTCTACTTCTTGAAGCTCAGCCGCTGCCCTTGAAAGTTCATCCTGTAGCTCTTCAATCCGAGCTGTAAGGAAGCTTCGGCGCTGCAAAGAGGCATTAGCATCGTTCCTCATCCTCGCCGCAGTCCCTTTCAAAGAGATGAGAGCTGCTTGGCATTCAGCTCGCTCCAGTGTTATGGCCGCTAGCTGGTCAGCTACCTCCCGGCCTAAGAATTCCCTTCTGTTTACATATTTCAGAAGCAAAATCACCTATGGAGTCCAGTCGTCCATGGGGCAACCAAAAGCCAACAGCGAGCGGGACAAGTGCTCTATCAAGCCCTTCAGCTGAACATAAGTCAAATCTCTGCTGGCCGTTATGGTCTGCTGAAGGGTCCCTAAGGACCGCCACACAAGGTCACTCGATGACTGGAGACCGAGCGGTGACGTCTCGGGTAGTTCGAACTCCACTCTGCTGTCCACAGTGGCCTAGATATCGTCGCTCGTCCCAGAAGATGACGATGGCATGACCTACAGCACACTTGTGTGGGGAACAACCGTAGTGACTGATATGGTAGCTGGAGTCTCAATGATGGCGAATTCCCTGCCAGCCCCTTGGGATGAAGCTGCAACACGAACATTAAGAGCCAAGGACATCTGCTCCTCACCTCCAACTCGACTAACCCCCATATGGCCAGTTTCAACAATACGAGCCAAGGCCCCAGTAGTCCCGGCTTCCTCGTCGATGATCTCTCCCGCCTCTACTTCGGAGGGGCCACCTTTCTCCGAAGCCGACCATTGTGTGACTTCCATTGGCTGGGAGTCCTCGACTGCTACCAACTCGTCAACCCTCGCAAGTACTCCGGGTCCCGCTGGACCCGCTTCCGCTGCATAGTCCTTGGGATATCACAGTGCGATAGGCCGCAAGACGGGCGGGAAAGTTGTGTGACCCGCGCCTAGAGCCGGGAGAGATATCTGCACCGTTATGGTTGGCAGCACCACCTCAGTCTACACCAGAAATATGTACATCAGAAAGCTAAAAAGAAAAGAAAGGAAGGGCAACAAGTGCCGACCACGGGGGGGTCCTCACCTAAGCCGGTACTAGGCTCAAATCTCCAAGGGCAACCTCTGCGTCCCTAGCCCCTTCGCTCAGGAGTGAGCCTGATGGCCCGGACCACTCCATGGCAACCGGGGTGGGCTGAAAGTCAGGTGATAACTCTCATAGGCCGAAGATTCCCCGGCATCCTTAGTCTCTGTGTCGACATGTGGGAACTCCTCATCACTGGAGCCGCCATCGTAATCGACCTGCTCAGAGGAAGAGGACTCCTCTGTTCTTTCGGGACGCTCCACCATCGGAGCAGGAACCCCGCCAGGAGGAGCATCACCCGCAGCAGGGACTTCCTCCATGCACTCCACACCAGGAGCAACAATTGATGGGATCTCAGGGGCAAGCTCGTCCTGCCCCCGGGCAATCGCTTCCTTTGCACCCTCTGCGCCCGGAAGTAATGACGGTTGCATATCAACTAAAATTTACGGCAAGAAATAGTCAAGCCGACTGAAGGCATGAAGACTCGCGGTGGCGTCGTGATTAAACTATAAATTACCTTCCATTTCCTATCTAGGCATTGGAGAAGGAACATCTCTCTCTATGGGAGCAGCAAGGAATTCCTCTGCCCCTTCCCTAGCCGCGACGCCTACCGTCACCTCCAGCCCGACGACCGCATCGACTGTGTTGGAAACTGTTAGCATGGATTAGCCAAGGTAGCCAAAATGAGCCAATGAATTCTGGAGAGATGAAGAGCCTACCTTTAGCTTCTGGCCTTTGCATGCTGGAAGCCTCGAACTCTTTGAAGGATACAACCGGAGGAAGAACGGTTGCTGGTTCCTTTTCTGCGGCCTTCCTTCGGCGTGCCCGTGTCACTCGGGTCACTGCCGCTTTGGCCTTCCCAACGGCCTCCCTCAACTGGGATCGGGTGCGCTTTCTCGAATCGCCAGGAGGCAGTGGCGTCGTGGTCGGGGCCGGCTCGGGAACCTCGAAGTATGTCGGCTTCTGAGCTTTTATTATCAGCTCCCTAAAATGCCAAGTCTCCTCCGAAGTTGGTCGGACTGCACATGCACGAAGGTGAGAATAATACACCACAATGAAGAAAAGAGGTTGGCCGAAGGGCCTGAATGAAGAAATAGAACATACTTGCCGGCCCTGTGTAGAAGGGAAAGAGAGGCCAATAATATAGCGAGGGCACTTTGTCTCTCGAAGCTGCCTCGCGAATAAGCCAACATAAATTTCCTATCTTTTCACTCGGCTCGGCCAGCAGCGCCAGGTCCTCGTGGCCACGAGAAGACAGGTGATAATATAAGCTCAGGTGGTCCAGCCCCCATCTATCGGCATATTTGAATGAGATATGAAGGGGCCGATCCAGAATGGCTTCGCTGGGACCACCTACTGAAAGACCATGTGAGCAAAGGAGCGCAAATATCCAGGGGGTGTTGTCATATAAAGCATCCCACTAGTCTTCCCTACGGATGAAAGTCCGATAGGGGTACAACCTATCCACCTCGGGACGCCAGTCGGCCACAACCGAGATGGGTTCTGCCACTGACAGAGGGAGTTGCTGAAGGACCACCCTCTCGCTGCTCACCCGGCATAAACCCCGAAATGTTTTCACATAGTCATCCTTGCTGATTATGGGCAACTTCGGGTCGACTTTGGTCCTGCGACTTTTCACGGCCTTTCGGGCCTCCAGATAGGCCCTCACTTCCATATTGGTCCAGGATTTCAGCTTCTTCAAATAGGAGGGCTCAATATCAAAGGTTGGCTCTGGCTGGGAGTCTAGAAACCTATGCTCTGCTACGGTCCAACACTCTCGCCGGGAGCTCCTGTAGAACCCCGTCCGCGTGTTCCACCACTTGATATACTCAGGAGTGACGCGGGGGAAATGGGCAGGGGTTGGCACCCTAAAAGAAACATCTTCCCGGCGGTGGAAGAAGTCCCACCATATCCGGGCATCATCATTTGAAACTTGCCTGGCCATGTGCCTGTTAGGAAACGCAAATTGTGAAAAAGAATGTGGAATGTGCTGGTCGTAGCCAATGTTCTGACTGAAGCGAAACGGATAATACGGCTCCAACCACAAAATGCCACTCTTGCGGAATACAAGGACACTCGGCCTGATAGCCAGCGCCCAGTCAACCAACTCTGGCTCAACGATGGCCCTGGTACACTTGGCCCCGGAAATCTGATGGATGTACTCCTCGGTCTCAAAAGGCTTGCACTGCCTTGTCCTATTCACCAGCGGGCTGGAGTGGGCAGCTAAGCTCCAAAAGTGAAGAACCCCAGGCGAATCTGTGGGAATCCGGGCCAACCTGCCTCGAATGGCAAAGAGCTGCTCCGCTAGCATGGATGGCTCAGCACTCGCAAACTCTATCATCCGTGGAACAAGAGGAACCGACTGTAACGCCCGAGGAGCCGCCTCCGGAAATAAGGTACAGACCCAAGCATTGAAAAAGTGTAGCGGACCAACCGTCCGCAGATTCCTGGGGAGATGTGTCTTGTGCAGGTCTCCCAACATCTTGTAAACAAGACACAGAGCCACCGGGAAAAGGGACAGGTTAGTACCCCAAGCCATGAGATAGGCAGGATAAATGGCCTCTGCCCTAATCACGCTCTCGTCACCTTGCGGAAGAGCGAAATAACAGATCCAGTAAACTAGGTACGCAGCACAGTGGGTGACTGCGTCGACACCAGTAGGGTTTGGGTCCACCCTCTGCCCTGCTCTGGAAGATGATGATGATGCGGCCTGGCGTCAGACTCTCTTCTTCCGCTTCGGAGCCATTGGCGCTATCGAGGGAAAGTCTTCGTACTTCTTCTTCCCGCCGAAGAAATATTGGAGCCAGGTGCCCATCCGCACCCTCCGCTTCTCGCCCGGCTTCCGAGCTTCCCTCGTGTCATGCGACGAGTGATAGAGGGTGCGGTATGCCTTCATCAGATAGCAGTAAGCATGACCCGCCAGATACCGACCCTCACCGTTGGTCTGATCTATCAACCAGTCAAGCCAGCAGACTTCCTTGTACGGCTCTTCGTCGATGGGTAGACCGCTAAGCGGTGAGAGGCTCCATAAATCCAGGGAAGTTTTTCCTTCTGAAGTATAAAAAGTGTTGTACTCGGGGCAAAATACTTCGATCATGCCACAGCATAAGCCTCGGGAGATGGGGTAGTGGTATCTCAAGGCGTACACGCCGTGATAGACGCTAGCCCTGGTCAGGATGGGAGCGTAATGATGCTGCACATAATCTGTGAACTCCACTGCTCCAGGTCTGAATGCGTGAGCATCGGTGGCCCTCAGCTCGGCAAACCACCCCACGGATATCTGGTGCTTAAAATGGACCGCCAGGCAGTCCAGCAGAAAGGATTCTTCTCTGTACCCCCATCTCAACGGGGCAAGAAACAAGCCAAAGATCGGCTTTTCCCAGTCTACCCGGCCTGCGGAATCATTCCACCGAGCGGGCACAAATTCAGGGGCCCTGGTTAGCAGCCCATCTTCTGGAGCCAGATCTTGCAGTCCAAGCACGACGCTCCATTTCCTGACTTCTCCGTGAAGATAAATTGGCCTTCCCCGCACCACACAGTCTGTTAGACTATCCCTCTCCACTAACAAGGCCTGCTCGGCCTTGCGGACGAGGAACATGTCTCTCTTCCCCTGAAGGTTGAAACGCCGAAGGAAGGACATCAGATGTTTGTCCTTGGGATGATCTCGCCTAACAGCGCCTTCCCGGTCATAGTGAAAAGAATCGCCTCCAAGGATGAGGAGACGGCCAGTGTCCACAGTATCGGTCTCCGAATCTGAGGACTCTACAATTACGGCAAGTTGATCGTGCCCCCGATCAAGGGAATGAACATTCCCCCACGTCACCACGGTGCGGGAGGTGGAAGAAGAAGAACCAGATGTCATGTTAGCTACAAAGAAGCGCATCAAACAATAAGCAAAGTCAGAAAATAGTTGATCAAGATAAATTTTTGACAAAATTTCGGCAGAGTCTCCCCAGCACAGGAAATTGCCAAAGAGAAGCGCGAAAACGTCCACTAAGGGAACGGCCCCTAAAAGCAGCCATCGACATTACACCGAGGCCAAAAGGAACACGCGGGGAAATAGCTCCGAGGACAAGCCCCACTAGAAGCCTCCCGGGGCCCAAAGAATGGGTTTAGAACCCAAATGAACAACACTCACTCACCCACTCGGAGGGGACGACCCCGGCCGCTCTCAACTCACTCGGCGCCGAAGGTGGAGAGGGGAAGAGCAGGAAGAGAGAGAAAGAAACTTCGCAAATGAGCAGTGATGAAGGAAGAATGAAGGGCGGAGAGTTTATATAGGGGAGAATTCCCCTTTTAATCTGGCGTGCTATTTAGCGCGCCGAATTAGCACTCCCCCAAGCAAAAGGCGCGCTGGTTATGGGCGTGCCGAATTAACACCCCTGTTAAACATGAAAGGCGCGTCGGATTAGATTCCAGTGCCCGGGACCACGCCGGACTAACACGCAAATACCAAGGGCGCACCGGATTAGTGTCCAAGGCCAAGGGGCGCGTCAGATTAACCTCGCGCCGTATTAATATTCGAACGGTGCCGGATTGGTATCCGTGCCGGATTAAGGGCCATTCTGAGCCTCCGTCAATTGAAGAGGAGATCATTCTGGGCGAAGCTCATCCGTCGGCCTTGCTGCACTCGTGCCTCGCTCGCAACACCCACGGCTGGGGGGCATTTGTTAGCACTAAAAATATCACTCGCGGCGATCAAGTCTCAAAGATGAATGACACGGCCCACTGAAGCACAGAAGCCGATAAATATCAACATATTGAAGACTTCTCAAGCTGCCAGAGTCTCGAGTCACCCTGGATGAGCACGGGGACTTCACCTCAGGAGAATCGAGATGAACTCACAACCAACCGATAGTGCGACCAAGCCTGCCCAATGAACCAACATCGACTCTGTCGTGCCGCATACACTACACCCATTGTCCGACCAAGGACAACGGTCTACCCGGTGGCTACCCACCTCATGAAAGACTCTCCTGAGATGAAAGAGTGCCCTTGTTACTTCAAAACGGAGGACCGAAAGCTCTGTCGACAGAAGATCTCGGTCACCCGACACGGGTACGGCTTCCCGCCAAGATGGGCCCGTTAGTGGCCGAATGATCGCCTAGCCTAGGCGGAACTATCCCGGGTGTTATCCCACCCTCTAAGAAGCTTTGAGCACAAGCCAGACCGAGCCAGCGGCACTTATCATAGTGCCGAGAGCCGTGTCAGTGAAAAACCCGCGTGTGCAAACTGAAGACATCTGAAGTTCGAAGAATGGCCATACGTCATCCTGAGAGCTTCGACAAGGCATCTCGTCAAGGTTTCGAAGAACGGTGGCGAGATAAATGTTCACGGTGATCCCCGAAACCATCCCCGGACTCATCGGCTGACCCACGGCGTGCGGGAGATGCTAATACGGCACGCCCTAAATCGGCTCGCCCTCTTATCCGGCGCCCCTCCATTCCGGTGTGCAAAAGCTCCTTCACCCGGCGCCCTCTTATTCCGGCGCGCAAAAGGTGGAGCTCCCTTCCCCCGACGTGCCATTTATCGTGCCGGATTAGGATTCGAGCCCGCTCCTATATATATGTGGCTGCTGGACAAGGTTTAGAGAAGAGAGCAGAGGCAATTGGAAATAGAAGCAGAGGTGGTTTTTAGAGAGGCGAAGAGGTTGTCGAAGAAAAAAAATCGAGAGATAAGAAAAAGGTCTGAGAGCCAATCGTTGGTGAGAGAGAGGGGGTTTCTTGCAATCAATGCAGGGTTCCTCTGAGCATCCTTCGCCGCCATCTTCCATCCTCAGCCTAAAGCCCTCCGTAGCCGGAGAAGAAGGAGGTGACCCCGACACTCTGTTTTGGGAATAGGTGGGCACCTGCGTTTCCATTGCTTCTCCGCCTTGCTTTCTCTCCATCGAATGTAAGCGAGAGGGGTGAGGGATGGCGATGATATGAGCCAACCCCTCCCCCCTTCTCTGCCATCCCTCTTTTTTTATTGCTCTTCTGTGAGCTCCCCTACGAGTAGAACGGTGGCCGTGCCGCGATGCCGGCACCGAACTCGTGATATGTGTGTGGCTTCCCTCACCGATGGAATGATAGCATGCGTATATGAATATACTGATGGATTGAATGCTCAGTGTCTCGTCCTCTTCTTCCATTGCTATTTCATTCGATAGATATATATATATTAGTGTCTTCCCATATATAGCTTTGCGATTCCGGTTTCCCCAGATTCCGAACACGCCCTGGTATGCCATGGGCTACATGGATAACCCCTCCCTGGGTCCTCCGCGCCTATGCCTGTGCACATGTTTCTCTCCGTTTTGATACGAAATCCAATCTTGGCCTTCCCCCCTCTTTGCATTTCTATGTTTCTCAGAGGAGGTAGACGCTGCTTCTGGGATAGTGGAGTGCACCTCGCGACTACTGCGTTCCAGCCATTCGTGTATATGCATGTGTAGGCAAATCATCCTAGCTGCATATTGATTGCCTTTCTCCGTGACTGCTGTTTGCATTCTCTTCTATGGATGGCAACCCAGTCTCGCGAGCATCAACACCTTGTTTCACAGCCCTGTGAGTGGTGATCTATCAATGCTGAATGTCTTCATTCCTCTCGTCTGTGGTTTGCAGCCACTGAACCATTCGAGTTCCGTTGTTTTGGTCTCAGCCACCCGGGGAGGGGGATATTCCCCACCGTTTCACAGAACTGCCGATCGGCCAAGGGAACTCCACTTTCGAGTGATGGATGTTTCTCATGAGTCAAAGAGCTAACAACAATTGGGGCCCCAGCCCAACAATTCCAAACCCACAGTCCTTCGGGACCCTGTGGTGACTAAGGGACAAATGCTCCTAGTAGGCCAGTCCTCAGAGCCTCTCTCCCTAATGGTCTCTCTCTCTAGCGGATGCAGTGCCTGTTGTAGGTCGCCCACCCCTTTTAGGCCAGTCATCGGGGTGTTGCTTCCGTCACTAGCTGCCTCGGTCCTCTACCTCCACCCATGGAACTTTGGTGCCCCTCGTAGGCCAGTCCTTGGGGTATCCTGTCCGATTGGGGTTTGCTGGCTTCCACCATGCAGACTGGCTGTTTAGGGGCTTACATCACAGGTGAGTATGACCCCGTTTCTCCCCATGCAGTCCTTCAGGGACGGGGGAGATGCTGCCCAATTTTCGATAGAATTCTTCCAACTTATGAGTTTAATTATATCAAAATGGCTTCAACAAAACACTTGTTTTGAGATAAAGGACCCTAGTGCTCGAGTATGGACCTCGCACTAGCTCATCACTTCATTCTGGAAGGGCTCTGGACTTCAATTAAATAAGCAATCGGCCCAATTAACTTCAAAACTCTCAACAGAATCTTAATGAACTTAAATAGTTGCAAAATTCATCAAAAATTAGCTAAAACGGCGCGGTCTTAATCCGGCGGGCCTTAATACGGCGCGGTACCCCCCCGTGCCGGAATAACCCCACACTCATAAAACTTTATTTTCAAATGACACGTTCCCGGCGTGCCCTAAACCGACGCACCCCACGCCTGCCGTGCCGTATCAATCTTTGTTATGACCGCGCCGTATTAAGACTGTTTACCTACGCTTGACTGCGCCGGGGAAACCTATCCCTATGCATGGTCGTGCCGTTTTTGAAGTATTGTAATGTTCTAATCACTCACTCGCCTCCGGAGCGATCCTCGTCTCCTGTGGTCAAGACTAATAAACTCTAATTTGTAATAAACCAAATAAGGGAAGGGCTGTTCAAGTCCGAATCATCTTGTTATCATGATACTAGATGGATGTCGACCGGGCTAAGACGTACGACGGACTCGATGTGCGGCCAGCACTAACACGCTAAAGGAAAGCTGGGCGGCTGACCACCGTGGTGTTCTCCGGGTGGAGACGTCTCTCAACAGCAACACTAGGTAGCCTGACGATCATCCCTTGCGAGGGAAATGTGGGGATCGCAGCGGTTAAGGAACCACTGTCGCCTAGGGTGGTGCAGTTCAAGCTTGGTGCTCGACTGGAGCTATGGAACGGGCGCTCACAATTCACACTCACGGTGATTTGAAACTAGCTAACGGTCCTAATCTCACAAATACAGCATGATAGACAATATACTAAATCAACAAAGTGAGAAAGGAATCGAAGCGCGTACCTCCACGCCTAGGCGTGGGGAAGAATTCCCGGCCGAATCCGAACAACCCCAATACACACGATTGTTACAATTACAATTCCAGAACTTAATACCCACTTCACATAGGGAGGTATAGGGTTAAAATGGCCAAATTTAGGGTTGCTGGAACCCAGGTTGATGGGCCACACTCGCAGTAGGCGAGGGACGCGAGTCGGAGCCGCTCGGGTACGTCGACGGGAAGCTGACCCGGTTCTGCCCGCTCTGGTCACCCTGCCCAGAGAACTTGCGGAGGCCGGTACAGCCAGATCCGAAGCTCGATCGAAGCACCGTTTGTTGTAGAACGTCGTAGACAGGATGTAGTTTATCCACTCCGAAGGGTGTAATCAGATCCTTTCATATCTCGGCGCAGCAGCGACTTGATTCAGCTTCTGGTTCTATGCTCACAGAACTGCACAGAAACACGAGTAATTAATGAAAAATTAGTTGCCGATGTTGGATCTAGGCACCGTTTGTGGGAGATCGTTAGCGACGTCAAGAGGAAGACGCACTCCAAATAGCTCGCACGAATCTTGAACAGATGAGTCGGGGCAGATTCTGAAAGTTGACCCTAGATCTCAGCCGGGCCTGCTCAGATCGGCTCGCGCGATCCCACGAGAATTATTGCCACGATCAGTATAGGTCTTGGATCGAGGCGAGACTAACGGTAACGCAAAGAGGACTCAAAATTCTACGATCACTCCAAGAGTGAGCTCCAAAAGACTTGAGAGGCGATCTGGAGAAATTAATAAGCAGGAAACTTCAGATCTGGGAAGCTGGTTGGGGCAGATCCGCGCGCCGTCACGAGAAAAATCGTCATCGGCGATCCCAAACTCCGATTGATGCAAAACCACATCTCAATTCTTATTAACTCGTAGAGGTATCAAGGATAATTTTTGTGAAAGCAGATGGTAAGGGGATGGGGGAGACACGGGGGTGATTCACACACCCTTGGTCTGTCCCGTCACAGGACTGAGTTGGGAATCACACCCAAGAGAGGGGAAAGAGAGTCACACTCTTAATGCAAATTTCACTCAACAAAACTTCATTAGCCTTTAACCCATCATCATACAAGCCTTTATATAGAGTTTAGCAAGGGGGAGGGGGCTGAATGGTTCGATGGAACCAAGGGGAGGGGGAGAGGGGTGGCCCCTTTTGACTAGAATAGGAAGGGAGGGGAGACAAGGGGACATTAGACTTACCTAACTTTGAAATTCAAGTAAAGGGGGTAGGTGGCAGCCATTCCACCCTTGGACCAGCAGTCATTCTAATGTCCCATGTGGTAAATGGAAAATGTCAGAAAAGAAAACAAAAATTCTAGCCTAATACAACAAAATAGGGGGCGCCCCCCTTATTGGGCCTTGAATGGGCCATGTTTGGACATGGCCAAGCCCATTCAACCAATATGGAACCAATATGGCTTAAGGACATTCTAATCTAGATAGTCCATGAGTTAAGGAAGCCCAATTGGGCCTTCCATGGCTTATGGATCCATCATAATGGTCCAAGGCCACTCCTTCTTCAAGAATTCTAAAGGGGCTTAACCAAATTGGCCATTTTAGGGCCTTACAAGCAGCCCAATATGAAAGCACAAGTTTAAAGACCATTACAAGCCCAATTTTCATGCAAAAAGTATCCAAATTGAAGCCAAATTGTCCCCATTTTAAAGGGAAGCCGATGTAGTCCAATTGGGGCTCCGCGTATGGTGTCGTCGGTTCGCCGACTCGTGCTATTCGCTTGCGCTGGTGTCCACACCAATTCTCCCCGGTTGGGAGGAACTCGACTCCGTCGAGTATGGGTCCCAAGGCTTGAGCTCTCCGCATGTGATTAAGGTGTTGTTCATCATGGGCATCCTTGCCAACGCACTATGAAGTGTTGGTAGGCTCCATTCCTTGTGATGATCACATGCTCATCCAGTATAAAATCTATATGCGTGCGTTGAGGATGGAAGAGGTGGACTCTCGGGTGGTGTGTCACTCACAATAGAAGGATAAAGCCCGAAACTCACTAGGGATGACCACAGATTCCAATATGCTACCAAATCAGAAACATGGAACTTCGAACTGACACCATAGTCATTCGGTAGTTCAATAACGTATGCATTCAAACCCACATGTTTCGTGACTCGGGAAGGGTGGGTATCGCGGGTTTAGAGTTGCTTTACGGCCCCCAAGAGGAAACCGTTCAGGTATGACCCTGATAATGACGTACTCTCCCTTTTGAACTCACGGACATGTAGCATGTATCAGCTAATTCCTTATACGTGCATGGCTGGCCTTTTATTGAGACACGACTTAATACAAACCATATGCATGAAAGAAAACAAATTGTAGAAACAAATAGACACACACATGACCTTAGACATACATACACACCAAACAAACAATGCAACCAAAAGTTGGAGACTCTTAGAAAATCTAACATGAACCTACTAACTTCTACATGGGGTTCAGAGGTTCGGGAGGATCACTCCCAAGTGCACATCGCCCTGGATACCTGGGTCCGCAGCAGACTCTTCTAAAAGCTCATCAAAGTACTCCCGCTTGAGTTCGGGGTCCGCCACGTAGGTGACCTCTACTAGCTCCGGAGTGGGGTCGCGGACTGGGGTGTCCGAAATAGCCAAGGATTCCCGAGTGGAACACTTGGCCGCAAAGCGGCCAATCCCACCACACCTATAGCACTGGTCACGTGGCCCTGTGCTACAAGATGTTCCACCAGTCATCGGTCCCTTTCCCTTGTCTTCTCGTCAGACCGGGGGTGATGGGAGCTGAGGTCGGGTAGGCAAAGTGGGCTGCTGGGGTTGTGAGGTGGGGATGGGTGCCTGTGGGCGAGGGGGAGGTTCCCTTGGATGGGGAGGGTCCCTTGGAGGGGGATGTCGAGGCCTGAGAGCAAAGGGCTCCTGGCAAGGGGGTTCCGAAGGATGAACCACCGGAAATCGACTATAGAAACTAGGTGTGGTCCGAGTGTCGGACCCACGCTGATGGATGGACCCCGGTCGTTGGACAGTGTAGACACGCTATTCCTGACATCCCCTGAGAAAATCTCATATTACTATATGATGCCCCGCAGTGGCTTTCACGTTCTGAATCGCTTGAGTGCTTCCTATTCCTGAGTCTTCTTTCACCTTTTGAGTGGGTAACGTAACACCCCTGCAGCATCCGAAAACCGCCTCGTCGTGGAACTCATACAGCATACGGATGGCATCATCACCAACCGGACGCATCAGAAGTTTTCGGAACCAGAAGGATGTATGGCGGATGGCTGTCGACGACATTTCGGGAGGATCCAGAGGTTTTTCTTGAAGGCGTCCAGTCTCCTAGACGCCTTCATCAGTTAAAAAATATATAATATATATAAAAATAAATAAAAAAATATTTTTTAAAGGCGTCCAGTTACCTGGACGCCTCCATAAAAATGAAAAAAAATAAAAAAAACGTAATTCTTGAAGGCGTCCACTTGCCTGGACGCCTCCATAAAAATGAAAGAAAAAAAATAAAAAATCATAATTCTTGAAGGCGTCCACTTTCCTGGACGCCTTCATGAAAATCAAAAATATATATATAAAATAAAAAAACAAATAAAATAATAATTTCTAGAATGCGTCCAGGTGCCGGGACGCCTTCATCATCTTGCTCACGGGCACCCCCGATCCGTCGATGGACCTGTCGTTTCAGAAGAATCCAAAACATTTGAGGCGTCTAGGTCCGTGGACGCCTTCAATCTCCAACATCCGGACAAACCGACCCGCCGCTCGACCTGTCGTTTCGGAAAAACCCAACACTTTGAGGCGTCCAGGTGCATGGATGCCTTCAATCTCCAACATCCGGACAAACTGACCAGCTTCTCGATTTGACGGTGTGGAAAAATCCAAGAATGTGAGGACATCTTTCCAACTAGATGCGCCCACTCGTGAGTCACGGGTGTCAACCAAAACCACGCGCTGTACGAAACTACGTGCAGCTTTCTGCGGGATTTCGGTGGGCTATTATGAAGGTGTCCAGTTGCCTTGACGCCTTCTTGAAAATATTTGAAATAAAAAAATATAAAATTAATAAAATATCATGTATGCCCCGATGAAGGCGTCCAGGGTCCTGGACGCCTCCATCCTCCGGAACTCTATAAATAGCAGACCCCCCTTCAGTCCGAGGGGGAGCTTCTAAGAGGGCCGACAAGCTGCCGGATTTCATTTCTAACCCGTGGGTTTTTTGTTGAGGGAGATTCTGCCAGCTTCTCGGGTGTCCACGCTCGCAGGAGGAAGACCGTCTTCGTCCACCGTGCTTCCACGCCGTCCCTACGCTGCCGAAGCTCTGTCGGGTTTCGTCATCGGCACATCCAATAAGCCAATCCTTTCCTTTTCTTCGTAGTTCTTTTACATTCGTCATCTCGCATCCTCCATCTCCCTTCATAAGGGAGTCTTCTTTTACATACCTCTTTATATAATTTCATTCATCATTGCATTTCCCTCCTACTCGTGTTCAAGAGGGGTTTAAAATCACACCAACCAGGTGTGTGTCTTGCCACGATTTCATCACTTTCATTACAAGAGATTGATACTACAATGCCATCTTCTAATTCCGTTTATTTATTGTCTGTTGTTTTACAAGGGTAACTGAAGAAAGCTCTCTCCGTCGGTCGGCCGAAGGGGGAGGAAGAAGCAACCCGTCACTTCCTGCTAGTGAGGTAGGTGCGATCACTCTTTACTTTCGGGGTCCTCGACCCCTGGCGATCACATCATAGTCTCGAGGCCGCGGCGAGTCACTTCCCGCAATGGCCGTTTGAATTCTATCTGCTCCTTGTTATATCTTAAACTGCTCTTATACCTGCCGTATTCTCGAGGCCGCGGCGAGTCACTTCCCGCAATGGCCATTTGAATTCCGCTTCTTCCTATATCTTGTTATATCTCTATTCTGCTATATTCTCGAGGCCGCGGTGAGTCACTTCCCGCAATGGCCCTTTGAATTCTGCCACTTTTTATATCTTGTTATATCTCTATTCTACTATATTCTCGAGGCCGCGATGAGTCACTTCCCGCAATGGCCATTTGAATTCCGCTTATTTTTATATCTTGTTATATTTCTATTCTGCTATACTCTCGAGGCTACGGCGAGTTACTTCCCGCAATGGCCGTTTGAATTCTATCCTTTCTTTTGTATATCTTGCACTGCCTCTATATCTACTGTACTCTCGAGGCCGCGGCGAGTCACTTCCCGCAATGGCTATTTAATCCTCGTCTCTTATTATATTGCATCTATCCCACACGTCCCGCCGGAGCAATCTCCCGTGGTGGTCTCTTCTCTCCTCTTCCCGTGTTACAGCAAAACAAAAACGAGCCCGCGCGATCCGCGTCATTTCTCGACCGCAGTGACGTCGCTCACAGATTGGCGATCACGGTGGGACTTCTGGTTGCTTTCTTTCAGTTACCCTTGCAGTTTCTTGTAATTTGCTTTATTGTCTCTTGCGGTTGTGATATTTTGATTGTTTCATTGTTCTGTTGTGCTCCATATATCTGTCAGCATTTCATTGCATACATCCATCCCTCTTTTCTATTCTTTTTCATTTTTTTCTAAGGATCACCCTCTCTCGGTGAAGGAAGGACTCTCTGTTCGGGAATTCCTCTCGATGGACTAGAATCTCCTCCACTGGGACCTCCGTAAGTCCTCGAAATCGAAGAATCTCCTCTTTGTTCACTGGGCTGGTTGTACCATTGAAGTTCCCCGGAGTTAGTCGACCCATTCGTGGTGAGACGAGAGCCCCTAGTTGACACGGCGGTGAAACAAATTGGAATTAGGGTACTTCCTACTTTGTGCGAATCCCAGATCTAGGTAAAAACACAAAAAAATCATCAAAAAAAAAAGACGTAAATGCATTCACTTGTTTGATAATCTTTGCTATCTATTTGTCGGTGTATGTTTTTGCGTTTCGGAAAAACTATGAGCATGGCTCACGAGTCTTTTGAGGAGAACCACCCTGGTCGTGGTCAGTCAGTCGAGCCGCGAGTCCATGCTATGGACTCGGGTCCTTCTCATGAGCCCTCACGTGAGGTGCAGGTTACCGTAGGAGACAGCCCCACCACAGGACATCTCCTCCCTGCTAGGTGTCCTCGCCAACACGGAGCTTACCCCTGAGCAGCTCTGGGCCTTCCAGGCCATTCTGAAAGGAAAGTCTGTTTCTCCTGCACCCCAGGAGTCAACTCCAGCCATCGCACCCGTCCAAGAGTCAGTGTAGGCCATTCCATCTCCTTCACTAGAGCAAGCCATCCAGTCCCCTCCCTCCAAGGGCAGGCAAGTCAAAAACCTCCCTTATTCCAGTTCCCTTCACAATCTCAAACTCCCGTTGTTCCCCACATACCGCTCCAGCCGGGGCCAATTGCCAGTGGCCCGGCAGCTCCCTCTCATTCGGGGTTTATCCCTCAAGTCTCCGGGAGATATTTTCCTCCCTAGTGGCACGTGTCACCTTCACCTCCCAAGGAGCTAGCCCAATCGCTCCTCAACAGGTTCAATAGAATGGACGAACAGTTTCAGAATTTGAAGAAAATGGTGGACGTGAAATCCACCCCGGAGGTTGCTTTGCCAATCCTTCCGGCCATCCATCTTCCTGCCTCCGAAATGCCCACGTACCGTAGATACAATGGCACTAGAAACCCCTTCATTCACCACACGGACTTCATGTATGAGTCCTCCTATTGGCAAAATGATCAGAGATCCCTGGCATACCTCTTTCATAGGTCATTGGATGGTCCTGCGCTATAGTGGTTCCATTCGTTGGAGCCTGGCGAGGCCGAAAATTTTGAAACAGTCTAGAGAAGATTTTTGCAAAAGTATCGGGATAGGTTCGGTCCCTCCCTTTCCATTACCGACCTAGTGGCCAAGAAAATGAAGCCCGACGAAGATTTCGTCCGTTATGCTGATAGATGGAGGTCTCTGACAGAAAGGATAAGGGATACCCTCTCAAAGCCCGAACAAGTGAAGATGATTGTGTCCAATGCAACCCCACAGTTCAGGCATGTCCTGGCCATGAACAAATTGACCACAATGGAAGAGCTCTATGAGAGGGCCTGGTATATCCAAACCCAGTTAAAAGATTCCCCTATCATGCACATGTTTGAGCCGCCAAAGCCCAAGATAGTCAGAAAGACAGGCACCGGTGTCCCGAGTGGAGCGACAGAAGGGGTCGTAACAAATGAGCAAGTGAGTGCAGTCAACAATGCCAACTATGCAGCCAACCCAAGGTTCCCACAAATGCCTCGACTTCCCCTCAAGCAAGGTCCTTTTCCCTCTCGTCCTACACCCCAAAACAATCCACCCCAGAACAACACGCCTCCACCATTTCACCCCCAGCAACAACAACAACCCCAGCAACAACAACCACCACCTCGATACCACCAAGTTCCACCCCCAGGGAATTATGGACCCCCACAGTAACAAAGGAGACCAATCGGCCCCAAGAGAGCCCATTACCCACCGTTGCCAGAAACCTTAGCAGATATTTTCAATGCCCTCATGGCCTCAAATACACTCGTCTTACCTAGGGAGCGGCTCGCATGGCCCCCGAATGTCGACACTTCCAGATACTGTGTCTACCACAGGCAGCCAGGACACACAATAGAGAATTGTTTTCACTTTAAGGACTACATCTATGATATGAATGATGAAGGTGGGATTGGCTGGGATGAGATGAGGCGATACATCGCCGCTCTCAAAGCCAGGAGACCCCCTCCTAGACCACAATTACAACAATAGCAGTAGTTACAACAGCAGCAACAACCACAGCCACAGCAACATCCTCAGCAGGCACAACAACAACAACAGCCCAACATGGGCATAATTCAGAATCCATTACCGGAGCACCAACATCCCAATCACCAGGTCAACCCCATCTCCTCCTTCCCAGAAGTCGGGAGAGAGAAGGTGTGGCACCTGGAAAGTACCTCTATTCTTTCTACCGCCAACCCTATCATCATGCAACCCCCTCGCCTTGCCCGGGTAGCACCTCTCTCTCATCAATCCGCGTCAATACCGCCTTCACCATTTCCACTGCCATCACGTCCTCTCATTCGCACCCCAATGACCTATCAGCCAACACCCTCCACTACGCCCCCGCACCCTCTCATATTCTCCCACTCCTCCATTTTGCCATCCACCTCTGCTACATCTACCCCTCTGCCTTCCAAACCTCTCATCATCCGTCAACCATACCTGACCTCGCCTATTTCCACAATACCATCACCGATGCCTTCAAAGTCACTCATCACCCACCATCCCTCTCAAAACCATTACCCGACTCAAGCCTTATCCACTTCCACTTTGCCTCCACCTCTACCTTCCAAACCCCTCATCCTTCATCGCCCATATGATATCCTCTCTACCTCCACCATGCCTCCACCGAACAAACCTCTCATTAGAATCCCTGCTCCCATTGCTACTCCAGATTCGTCCACCATTCCTCCACCACTACCCCTCAAACCTTTGTTAAAACCCACAGCTACCCCAATAGAGGTACAAAAGCCGCATGCAATGGTGCTCCGAAGTGGAAGGATTTTCCACAGGGTTTTCCCCCAGAACAGTCAGAACCCCGAGCAGTCTCAGCCAGAGAAGGACGATGGGGAACAGTCGAAAAAATCTATCCCTAGAACACAGTATGATTTATTGAAACACATGGATAAGACACCTGCTCGGATCTCCATCCTTGAGCTGCTTCAAAGGTCCACGTCTCATCAGGCGGCCTTGATGGAATATCTTCAAAAGGTCATGGTGAATGAAGACCTCCCCGTAGAGAAAATTTCAACCGTCCTGACACCAAAAGACACACAACCGGCCATCATGTTTCACAACTACGAGCTCGCTCCCAAGGAAGCTCGGAAATATACGTTGTTCATTTCAATAAAAATTAATGGGGTATCCATAAACCCGTGCCTTGTAGACACGGGTGCGTCCATAAATGTGATCTCCATGAGCACCCTTCAGTTGTGTGGGGTTGAGCAGGAACATATAAGACCTTCTTCAATCACAGTCACGGCTTATGACAATAGCAAAAGGCCGCCGCAAGGAATGATTATTCTGAGGGCAGAGCTAGGCCCTATGTCACTCTCTACGGAATTCCATGTCCTCAACATGGACCCCACATTCAAGGCCATACTGGGTCGCCCCTATATTGAATCCATAGATGATGTGCCTTCCACCAACCATCAGTGCTTAAAGTTTCCTTACAATGGGAGAATTATTAAAGTGGTCAGTACACCTGTCCTCCACATAGTAGATGCTATCAACACCTCTCTGCCCTCTGTTTGGCCATCTCATCGGCCCATATTGTCGCTGCTGGATGTGTGTGATTCATCCCACACTCCGCTAGCACTAAAGAAGCTGATCAAGGCGACAACGCCATATCTCCCTTTTCACTCCAAAGGTTGGGAGATTATGAAGAATATCGGCTATCAACAGGGCAAAGGTCTGGGCACGTAACTACAAGGTAGGATGAAACTGCCAAAGGAGATTAGATCGAATCGCAGGTTTGGCCTAGGCTTCAAAGGACCACTCAAGGCAGATTGGAAGCCCCTCACGTGGACCATATCAATCCACTTCAACAAAGGGCCCGTTATTCAGATGGGGGACTACCCGCAAGAAGCACATGGAGGATCGCATGCAGTATATTTGGCCGAGAAATGCTGATGGGGACATCACCCCCCATTCCCACGTTCACATCTTGTCTCCTCACCCCGGTTGCATCCGGCATGGTCTAGTTATTTAATTTTGAGTCCTATGTAATTTTTATTTGAGTCATTTGATGTATTTTCCCTTTTATTTGAGTCATGTCCCTAGGTCTTTTATTTATTCCCCTAGGTTAAGTGTCATTAGATTGTTTAGAATGGTTATTGGGCCCATATCTTTGGGCTAGGCCCAGGGGCGCCCCTACCCCCTTGGTCTTTGGTCATTGTAGTAAGAGTTAGGGACTTTTGTAGAAATGTGGGTTGTCTATATATAGGACCTCATTCCCCCCATTTCAACTAATGAATCAATGAATGAAAAACTTGCCATTTTGAGAGTTCAAACTTCTTATCTAGTGGAGAGATTCGATTATTTGATTGAGAGACCCTAGGGGAGAGATTCCCCACCCATCTCTCTCTTAATTTCTCTCTTTCACTCCCCTTTCTCTCTCCTCCACACCCAATTTCAAAAATTTTCTCTCTCCTCCCCTCCCAACCACCTCCACCCTCCCACCTATCTCCATTAACTCCTCTACAACTTTCCACAAGCCATCATTACTTCCCCCTAGTCCCAATAGACCCTCCACCAATCCACACCCCACCCTCCAACCCCCAACTACCCATCCCCTTCCCCAAGCAGCCCTCCACCTTCCCAAGGCACCTCTTCCCATCCCCAAGATCACCATTGATCACCCCACATTAAAGGAAATTAAAACTCACATTCCCTCCACCCACTTGTGCCCCCCTCACCTTCCCCCTTCTCCCTCCAAACCCAAATTCGTAGCTCCTCCTCCAACCACCTGTTAGACCCCCTTCCAGACCGTATTCTTCCCCTCCCACACCTAGGAACACCCTCTCCTAGACCCCCTCACAGCCAGGGTTCTCCCCACACTCATCCACCTCCATTTCTCCTCCCATATACCCCATTTCCCCCAATCATCTTCAACCTCCAGTTTTCAGTTCGCAGGTAGCAGAAGAGTAGCAGTTTACAGAGGTGACCCCGAATACATCCCAGTGAATCTGAAGGCCCAAGAGGTATCCACGGAAGCATCTACTAGTCTTCTTCATAACGGCGGTGGTTTCATCTCCATCCGAGCTTCGTGCTGCCTGGGAGAGCCGTTCTCCCACAACTGCGCAGAGCTGCCCCCGCTGAGCACCTGAACGGGAGTAGAAGCTTTACCACAATGAACCTAGGAAGAATCAGGCCAAGAGTCCTTCCGCAAAGTTGTTCCTCGTCCTATCTAATTTCATAATCAAGAAGCGGAACTTCGATCGACATCTGTGGGCCAGAGTTATCAATTTTCTCCCTCGGGTACGCAATTCTGCTTCCCATAGTCTCTACCAACCTATCACCATTGTTCAGAGTCCACTGGTCTTCTCCAGCATCGTTTGGCTTCCCCGTTAGTTCTGCTACGAAGAGGACTCGTTCACGGTTCCAAAAACTCTGGCGGTTCTTGATTCTGAGTCCGGGAGCTGTCGGGGCTTCCTCTTCTTCCTGCTGTTGGAAACCTGAAGCTGTCAGTCCGAGAATCTGCCACCCTGTTCGAGCCTCCACCCAGACCAGCATCGGTGCTAGAAGAAATCAAAAAAATTCTGAAGTCATCCTAATCCAGTTACGAAGATTTCCCCACTAGTCCCGTCATCAGAAAAAATTAGGAGAGGTCACAGAGGTGCGATCTTTGACTGCTGGTCCCTGATTCCAGAACGTGGACAGATTCGGCATCGGCTTCCTTTCATCACTTCTAGCTCGAATTTCCCTCCCCGCTTGGCTGACTGAAGGCCCCTCCATGTGAGGAGGTAGTGTTTGGATGTAATCATCATCTTCCCTTCCCCACGATTCCCCCCCTTGCATGGGGTGTAGTGTTGTAACAATTTGAGCAGGTCAAGCTACCCCGGCGCGGCGTGTGGGGAACCCACGCTTCCCCGCTCGCCCACGTCTCCGAACGGGACCGGTTTATTCAAACCGGTCGAGTAAGTGCTCCACTCCTAGCTCCATTTAGTGCTTGTTCTCCCTAATATTAGTTCATAAACTCCGCTGGCTTTGAGAAGTGAGAGTCCGATCTTTAAGCACCATCGCTTTAAGAGATCACCGTGGGGTGAGGAGTGTAACCCGTGCCCTTGGCACTTCATCGGCTCCCTTGAATTGGGCAACCATACCCTTGGGGAAACAAACCTTGGCCTTGCTGGCCCTCTACCAGCAAGGGCCCAGCCCACACAACCTCCACCTGGCATTTCTAAGTTACCCCGGGTCTTGGGTGAGTGACGGGTGAGCGGCCGCCATTATCGGTCCGTCTTGATTGCCAAATGTGCTTGCTTGTTAAGTCCTAGGTTGTGTCACATCAATTGGTATCAGAGAAAGTTTTAGACTTGTCTCTACTAAGTATAGTCCTTGGGCACATTTGCATTCATCAACATGGCTACCTCTCTTTGGTCACATTCATCCCACTCGACCCCCCATAAGGGACCGATCAACCCTCCATTTGACATAATCTCTTTTGAGGATCTCCTCTTCGATGGATCATGCTATAGTGCCTACCTAAAGTGGGAGGTCACCATGGAAAAACACTTTTAGAGAACTATGGTTTATGGACCCGCAAGAGTCCGCGCTGCCATGGGACAATTTCGGGGTCAAGCCAAGGAAAAATGGAGGAACATAGTGGGCTTAAGGGACGTTAGGAAACAAGAACCCATTTCCTCATGGGATGATATGAAGAAAGAACTTAGAAAAATCTACATCCCCACATATTCCCACCCCTTCTACTCAAACACCCCTAGCCCGAGGTGCACTACCACTCCTCCATCCCCATCCGACCAACTTGATATCACCTTTAGGCCTCTTCCCCCACCACTCCCAACAAATCACTTCTCAACCATCATAACTACACTTCGCGACCAAGTCCTCTCCCTTAAGGCCCAAATAAACCA
This sequence comes from Amorphophallus konjac, assembly GCA_022559845.1. Classification (NCBI taxonomy): domain Eukaryota; kingdom Viridiplantae; phylum Streptophyta; class Magnoliopsida; order Alismatales; family Araceae; genus Amorphophallus; species Amorphophallus konjac. Next base: position 626,452 of record JAHNEJ010003651.1, read on the forward strand.
AGCATCCACCTCTCCACCAAATCCCCTAAGGGTCCCCACACTCCAACCAAAACCCTCTTCCACAATCCCTCACCAAACCCATACCCCGCATCTCCCCTTGGTCCCCACCACTACCCCTCTATCGTCCCCTAAAAAGGGTACACCCCCCAAAACCCATCAACCCAAATCTTGTCACCCAACCCACCTTCCACTTCCAACCCCAATCCTACCCCAACCTAGGCCTCCACTACTTCCACTCCCAAACCCCACTCTACCAATCCCAATCCAAGTTTCCCTTTACCCTCCACCCCGGGAGCACCACACACCAACCCTCATCACCCCAAAAGACCCCCTCACCTCCTTGGTAGAAGAACTCATACCCGATCCAATATTTGTGAGCACTCCAAACCCACACCCACCTTGGAGGAAACCCAAGTCCAAGTTGAAGAAGAAACCTCACACGATGGTCTTTACCTTACACCACCCTCTCTCGTTGGGGCGGAGCTCATCTTAGGAGAACCCAATGTTAGTTGGCTAAAGGAGAGCCCAATTAGAGAGATCCAGACCCATGTTTTCCCTCCCATAGAACAAGACCTTCCCTTAGTGCCCTTCTTCTCCTATCACGCCAGAATCCAAGCATCCTATCAAGTGGAGACCTTAGAGGACCTTCTCAAGGGCATAGCATGGCAATTAGAGATGACTAGCATGTTGACCCCTATGGTCGAACAACCTAGGAGCCTTAGCCTCCTACACCTATGCATAGGGTCTATCACCTCGGTTTGCACCATTAGTTGCTACACTAGCGACCTCCTTCTATTCCTCCCTACACCCGATGAGCCCAACCTTCTCCTCGATTTAGAGCTTCTTATCTCTGGTAGAAAGCCAATCCCTCCACTCATGGCCGACCAACTTGCCAAGAACATTGGCCCAACTATCATGGAGAAGGATGACTTAGCACCTTTTGAGGATCTTGAGGACATGGAGTTCCTCCCCCTAGGTGACCCATTCTATGATCCATATGATCCATTCCAATGGGAGTCAAGAGACTCGTGTGACCCAAACACTTTATCCACCACCCACATTTCCCTACACCAACTCACCATGTTTGACCCAATCCACTCCATCTTAGACCCAGGTTACACCTTGGGAGCCATGACCTTGGGCCACATATCCCTAGGTAATAAGGTTGTGCTCCACCCCATGATGACCACCTTCTTAGATCCATTCGACCATTTCCAATGAGAGTTCAAAGGTTGTCCCACACCTATACACATGGAAGTCACCCATAGGAAAAATATGCATGTGTCTAGGCTTACCCCACCACTTGGCATGAACACTATGTTGAGTCCATTCATTCATATCACCCACATGTCAAGTAGAAAGCATGAGTGGTCCAAATTCGGATGTAATGGTCCACCTTCACTCATCATAAGTCTTAAGCATGATAGGAGCATTCTTGGATGTCCGAGTCCCCCGGCATTTGTCACCCCCATAGATGACCGGATCACCTACGGATGCCCCAGCCCTCCATCCTTTGTTAGAAAGTCCATACTTGATAGGGCCACTTTTGGTTGCCCCGGCCCACCAAGGTTCATCAAGGTCCATATGGCATCATGGCATGATAGGTCAATCTATGGTTGTCCAGGTCCACCCATCACCCCTAGAATGTCAACATTCATAAAATTACATGAAAACCTTCGCAAGCACATTAGCAAGGAAAATGAGATCTATAAAAGGCAGACTAACTCCCATCGGCATCACCAAGAATCCCATGTGGGTGACTTTGTGATGGTGAGGAAGGAGAGGCTCTCCCCGAGAGTCATCTCCAACTTGAGGCCACGTGGGGCTGGTCCCTTCCAGGTCCTGAGGCGCATTGGTGCTAATCCCGATGAGTTAGATCTCCCCAAGGAGTATGGAGTGAGTCCCACATTCAATGCAGCCGACCTAGTGCCATATAAGGGACCCACGGTGGGACCCAGTGAGGATATTGAGCCTATTCCCTCCATTGAGAGAGCACCCACCTGTGAGGAGAGACCACCAGCCATGAGAGCCTAGCGTGAGCGCATTGAACGAATATTGGATGAACAGGTCACTACCACTAGGAGCAAGGTATACGAGCGCTATCTCGGTAGGTGGATAGATCAGTCTCGTTCGGATGACTTGAGGGCAGTACCACTTCTACACCCTCCGGGGAGGGAAGGACACTTACTCGAAGGAGTCGAGTTCTCCGCACCCCGGGAGTATGATGGGGACATCACCCCCCATTCCCACGTTCACAGCTCGTCTCCTCGCCCCGGTTGCATCCGGTATGTAATTTTTATTTGAGTCATTTGATGTGTTTTCCCTTTTATTTGAGTCATGTCCCTAGGTCTTTTGTTTATTCCCCTAGGTTAAGTGTCATTAGATTGTTTAGAATGGTTATTGGGCCCAATTCTTTGGGCTAGGCCCAGGGGCGCCCCTACCCCCTTGGTCTTTGGTCATTGTAGTAAGAGTTAGGGACTTTTGTAGAAATGTGGGTTGCCTATTTATAGGACCCCATTCCCCCCATTTCAACTAATGAATCAATGAATGAAAAACTTGTCATTTTGAGAGTTCAAACTTCTTATCTAGTGGAGAGATTCCATTATTTGGGTGAGAGACCCTAGGGGAGAGATTCCCCACCCATCCCTCTCTTAATTTCTCTCTTTCACTCCCCTTTCTCTCTCCTCCACACCCAATTTCAAAAATTTTCTCTCTCCTCCCCTCCCAACCACCTCCACCCTCCCACCTACCTCCATTAACTCCTCTACAACTTCCCACAAGCCATCATTACTTCCCCCTAGTCCCAATAGACCCTCCACCAATCCACACCCCACCCTCCAACCCCCAACTACCCATCCCCTTCCCCAAGCAGCCCTCCACCTTCCCAAGACACCTCTTCCCATCCCCAAGACCACCATTGATCACCCCACATTAAAAAAAATTAAAACTCACATTCGCCCTCCACCGACTTGTGCCCCCCTCACCTTCCCCCTTCTCCCTCCAAGCCCAAATTCGTAGCTCCTCCTCCCACCACCTGTTAGACCCCCTTCCAGACCCTATTCTTCCCCTCCCACACCTTGGAACACCCCCTCCTAGACCCCCTCGCAGCTAGGGTTCTCCCCACACTCATCCACCTCCATTTCCCCTCCCATATACCCCATTTCCCCCCATCATCTTCAACCTCCAGTTTTCAGTTCGCAGGCAGCAGAAGAGTAACAGTTTGTAGAGATGACCCCGAACACATCCTAGTGAATCTGAAGGCCCAAGAGGTATCCACGGAAGCGTCTACCAGTCTTCTTCGTAACGGCGGTGGTTTCATCTCCATCCAAGCTCCGTGCTACCCGGGAGAGCCGTTCTCCCACAACTGCGCAGAGCTACCCCCGCTGAGCACCTGAAAGGGAGTAGAAGCTTTACCACGATGAACCTAGGAAGAATCAGGCCAAGAGTCCTTCCGCAAAGTTGTTCCTAGTCCTATCTACTTTCATAATCAAGAAGCAGAACTTCGATCAACGTCCGTGGGCCAGAGTAATCAATTTTCTCCCTCGGCTATGCGGTTCTGCTTCCCACAGTCTGTACCGACCTGTCACCATTGTTCAGAGTTCACTGGTCTTCTCCGCCATTGTTTGACTTCCCCGTTAGTTCTGCTACAAAGAGGACTCGTTCACGGTTCCAAAAACTCCAGCGGTTCTTGATTCTGAGTGCGGGAGCTGTCGGGGCTTCCTCTTCTTCCTGCTGTTGGAAACCTGAAGCTGTCAGTCCGAGAATCTGCCACCCTGTTCGAGCCTCCACCCAGACCCGCATCGGTGCCAGAAGAAATCAAACAAATTCTGAAGTCATCCTAATCCAGTTATGAAGATTTCCCCACTGGTCCCGTCATCAGAAAAAATCAGGAGAGGTCACAGAGGTGCGATCTTCGACTGCTGGTCCCTGATTCCAGAACGTGGACAGATTCGACATCGGCTTCCTTTCATCACTTCTAGCTCCAATTTCCGTCCCCGCTTGGCAGACTGAAGGCCCCTCCCTGTGAGGAGATAGTGTTTGGATGTAATCATCATCTTCCCTTCCCCACGATTCCCCCCCTTGCATGGGGTGTAGTGTTGTAACAATTTGAGCAGGTCAAGCTACCCCGGCACGGCGTGTGGGGAACCCACGTTTCCCCGCTCGCCCACGTCTCCGAACGGGACCGGTTTCTTCAAACCGGTCGAGTAAGTGCTCCACTCCTAGCTCCATTTAGTGCTTGTTCTCCCTAATATTAGTTCATAAACTCCGCTGGCTTTGAGAAGTGAGAGTCCGATCTTTAAGCACCATCGCTTTAAGAGATCACCATGGGGTGAGGAGTGTAACCCGTGCCCTTGGCACTTCGTCGGCTCCCTTGAATTGGGCAGCCATACCCTTGGGGAAATAAACCTTGGCCTTGCTGGCCCTCTACCAGCAAGGGCCCAGCCCACACAACCTCCACTTGGCATTTCTAAGTTACCCCGGGTCTTGGGTGAGTGACGGGTGAGCGGCTGCCATTATCGGTCCGTCTTGATTGCCAAATGTGCTTGCTTGTTAAGTCCTAGGTTGTGTCACATCAAATGCCCAAGGGTTATCAAAAGAGGCAAGATCAAAGATCCAGAATGCGAATGGGACAAGTGGTTCGATATACGGGATATTTTTGTTGCACTCGAAAGGATGTTCTCGCCTCCCCAGCTTGAAGAACCGCCATTGATCTCCGAAACGCCAGAGAATGTCACTACTGTTGCCAAGGTTCCAGACTATCCTCGTCCTCGCCAAAAGGACTCTGTCACCGGCGGATCTTTATCCGTCATCAACATTGCCATCGACGGCTCATTAGCCGCCGTCTTCTCCATTCACTCATCTCAGCCTTTGCTGATGTCTTCTTCCTGGGCCAGACGGTTGTCTAATTATCTTCCCAGATCCCCTTCTCTACTTACATACCTGCACGGGTTTCTCAACCTGCGCTAGGTTTTCAATCATGATCTGCTTTACGAGCCTCCCAATCCTTTAGCTATAACTACTTTTCGTTCTCCTCCGATTTCTTTTCATTATTTTGTCATCAAAAATGTAAACGAAAAAAAATGCCAATTTTCAAACTCCTCAACAACACATCATTGTTGAGGAAACCTCCTACATCTCCCACGAGTGCGTCCTGCCCTACGGGGCACTCATCCATGGTCCCATGAGTGACCTTTTCTACCCCTCCTCTGAGGGGTCTTTCCCTGTACATTCTTCACCATCCCCTCCAACCTTTTCTCCTTCTGTAAATATTGTGAGTCAAACTAGGGATAATAAGTCAAGGGTAGTATCCAAAAAGAAATCCAAGGGTAGGCAGATCCCTCGTCGATTCCTTCTCGACGTAGCCACTAGGTGTCAAGCCCTTCTATCCATCCCTCAGTTGCTAGAAAATCCCATCCAGCTACCAGAGATAGAGTGTGAGGGCAACTGCATAGTTGATGAAGGATATGGGGTTTATGAAATCACCGATGAAGAATACCCTTTTGAAGAAGGGGATGAAGAATATGAGGATGCGGCTAGCGCATATGCTAGTGGAATAAGAAGATTCGATGAGCCGTCAGCCGCCGTAGAAGAGTCCACCAAAGAAGTCAACTTGGGAACTGAGGAAGACCCTCGGATCATCCTCATAAGTGATAATCTACCACCCTCTGAAGAAGAGGCATTGGTCGAAGTTCTTAAAGAGTATAAGGACACGTTTGCATGGAGCTACGAGGATATGCCGGGTCTGGATTCAACCTTGGTCGAATACCGTTTAACTCTAAAACCAGGGTCCGTCTCGGTAAAATAAAGGTTAAGGTGTTTCCACCCTCAGATGGCCTTGAAAATGAAAGAAGAGGTCGACAAGCTCCAGAATGTCAGGTTTATTAGAGTCGTCCTTTATCCGCAATGGGTGGCAAACATTGTCCCTGTCATGAAGAAAGATGGAAAAGTCAGGATTTGCATCGACTTTCGGGACCTTAACCGCGCGTGTCCAAAGGATGATTTTCCCTTGCCTCATATTGATGTGTTAATGGATAACACAGCAAGATATGAAACCCTCTCATTTATGGATGGATTTTCAGGATATAATCAAATCCGTTTGGTAGAAGAGGATCAGGACAAGACGTCATTCATTACACCATGGGGGACATATTGTTACGTGGTCATGCCGTTTGGTTTAAAAAATGCTGGAGCTACTTACCAAAGAGCTATGATGGCCTTATTTCATGACATGATGCATATATATCTGGAGATGCACGTGGATGATTTATTGGTGAAATCAAGGACCATGGTAGAGTATCCAAGGGTATTGGCTAAAGTCTTACAGAGATCAAGGGAATTCCAATTGAAAATGAATCCAAAAAAGTGTGTATTTGGTGTATCATCGGGCAAATTACTGGGCTTTATCGTGAGCAAAAGGGGGATTGAGATAGATCCTAACAAAGCTAAGGCCATTAGGGATATGTCACCTCCCAAAAATTTGAGGGAAGTCCGAGGTTTAATTGGGAGGCTGCAATTCATCCGTCGGTTTGTGTCTCAGCACTCGCAAAGGTGTAGACCTTTCTATGAGTTGACCAAGCTGGGAGTAGAATTCCATTGGGATTCTAAATGCCAAAAAGCTTTTGAAGGGTTAAAGGAATATCTGGCTAGTCCACCCGTTCTCATTCCACCCAAACCAGAAAAACTTCTGATCCTTTATATCTCAGTCTTGGATGACTCAGTGGGAGCCGTCCTCGTGCAAGCTGATGAAGAAGGCAAGGAACGGGCAACCTATTACTTGTCAAAACTTCTCAATCCCTGTGAGCAGAAGTACACAGTCATAGAGAAAACATGTGCTGCCCTCGTTTGGGTAGTACAGAAATTGAAGCACTACTTCTTGGCTCATGAGGTCCACTTGATTGCTCGCATGAACCCTATCAAGTTCCTTCTGGAGAAATCCATCCTTATGGATAGGCTAGCACGCTGGAAAAGTTTTCTTTCTCAGTTCGACATCACCTACATCTAGCAAAAGGCAATCAAAGGCTATGCCATAGCCGAGCATCTCGCTCACCATCCTCTTCCCAAGTTCGATCCTGTCCAATCAGAGTTTCCAGATGAGGAACTAATGTCCATCACCCAATCCGACGAACCAATGTGGACGTTATATTTTGATGGAGCTCTGAATTCCCAAGGGAAGGGTATTGGCATTGTCCTTCTGACGCCCGAAGGCGTCACCATCCCACAGGTGTTTCATCTCGCATTTCCAGTCACCAACAACATTGCTGAGTATGAGGCTCTTCTAGCTGGTCTGGAACTAGCCCATTCCTTCTATATCACTGAGTTACGAGTCGTCGGTGGTAGTCAACTTGTTCTCCGCCAAGTGCTTACCAAATATCGCACCCTTGATCCTAAGCTCAAGCCCTATCAGGAGCTGGTCTCCACTTATGCCAAATTGTTCACCAAACTGATCTTTGTCCATGTCCCTCGCAAACAGAATATTCTGGCCGATGCCCTCGCCTCCCTGGCTTCATCTTTTAGATTCCCTCTAGGTGTATGGTTTGAATCCATCATTCTCTACAAGCGTCTTGTCCCTGTCATTCAAGACCCGTACCTCCTAAGAATCAAAGAAAGAGTCCTACGGAAGATCCAGGAAGGAGAAATTCTTGAGAAGAGGGAAAACTTGTTGCTAGAATTTGAAGAAGAACTGGCCGACGAGGAGAAACCTTGGTTCTATGAAATCGCCAAATATTGCAAACATCAGTCTTACCCTGAGGGAGCCACCACGGAAGATAAGAAAGCCATAAGAAGGGTGGCTCAGAAATACACATTGGTTGGAGGTCTACTCTATAGGAGAAGTCTTACTGGCGTTCTGTTAAGGTGTCTTGATGACGATGAGGTTTGGAAATGTGTAGAGGAAGCACACTCAGGTGTATGCGGTGGCCATGTAAATAGCCAAATGCTCTCTAAGAAGATCGTTCGGAAAGGCTTTTACTGGCCCACCATGGAAGAGGATTGTGCTATTTATATCCGTAGATGTGTCAAGTGTCAGCTTCACGCCGACAAAATTCATTCACCATCTTCCTCACTTTATCCAATATCCTCCCCATGGCCTTTCTCCATGTGGGCATTCGGCATCATTGGTCCCCTAGGTGATCACAATTCCCTCACCAAGCAGAAGTCTTTCATCCTCACTGCGACGGAGTACTTCACCAAATGTTCCGAAGCCGAAGCTTATGCGGAAATTAAGGCGTCAACAGTCTGCAAATTCATCATAAAGAACATCCTCGCCAGGTTCGGCGTCCCAAGCACAATCGTCACTGACAACGGGCCACAGTTCATTTCTCAGGACCTCTGCAAAAAGTACGCAATTACATTGCATCATTCATCACCTTATTACCCACAAGGTAATGGCCAAGTAGAGGCCACCAACAAAACATTGATCAAAATCATAAAGAAAATCTGTGAGTCCAGCAAGTTTTCAGACTGGCCAGAAAAGCTTATCGAAGCTCTATGGGCCTATCGCACTTCAATCCGTACCCCCACCGGACAGACTCTGTTTGCCCTTACTTATGGGACGGAAGCGGTAGTCCTGTACTAGAATCTGATCCCTTCTCTCAGAGTACAATTGGATGACGAATTTCCCCTCGACGAACGTCGCAATTCACTCCTTGCCCAGTTGGAACTCTTAGATGAGAAGTGGCTGGCCACTGTCGAGCATGCGCATGTGTATCAAAATAGACTCGCTCGCTTTTACCAAAAGAAAGTTGTTGAGAGAAAATTCAAGGTTGGTGAGATGGTCATGAAAAGAATTTTTGTCAAACCTGGAGGGCCGCGTTCTAAGCTCCAACCCAATTGGGAAGGACCATTTGTGATTCAAGCCGTGTACCCTGGCAATGCCTACAAGTTAGTCAACGCCGAAGGAAGTGAGTTATCCCACCCTTGGAATGGGCTTTATCTTAAAAAGTACTACCCCTAGCTTAGTGCTAAAACGTCAAAAATAAAAACAAATGATAAAAAGAAAGAAAACATCAAAAAAATATTGAAAATCACTAAAAATATGAAAAATTCAAAATGCCGATGTCTGGTGGTCACCATGTAGTTAAGTCCCTGCATCCAACCTCCATGTTAGGATAGGGCTCATTAAGACTTGGTAGGCACCGGATCTTGGTCTGCCAGAACCGTGGAGAGCCATGTCCGGCCACGTCGGCCTGTGCCCACTCAAAGGAAGTCAACATGCACACACTTAAGTGTTTTATCCAAAAAAAATTGGTAGCATCACCTACGGTGGGGCCTCACCCAGAAGACCTCCAGAAGCTATAATATGTATTCTCTTCTCTTCGACTAAATGAGACAGTCGGCGCCCTTAAAACGCTGAGCATGAGAAACCAAAACTCAAACCTCTTAAGGCAAGAGTAGGATCCATTTTCCCGAGCATCGGTCAGAGCACGAGAAGAGGGCAGTGTCCCCGCAGGCATACAAAAGGGAGCCCACAACGTCAAATGACTACATCTCCCTTGCAAAAAAGAAGTACAAAATAAAAATCAAAGAAAAGCCTGGTCGTGACCGTGCCTGATTCGATAAATAGAACCCCTCAAAGCAAAAGTCTGAATCCACAAAAAGGGGGCCATGGAATGTAAATGCTCGAGATTTGATCCAAAGTTGCCCGAAAGGGGAGGAGTTAATGGACCCTTATTGGCTCGCCGGGTTAACGGTTCTGCCGGTCCTCTCAGGAGGTTTACCCCCCTACACTCTTCCTTCCTTCTCTAAAGATGAAAGCTCGATGGAGTTTCTGAAGGGTGAAACCCGCCAAGGTCTACAACCTTGTTTTGATGTACACATATGATTACCTACTTTGAAAAGCAAAATCTATCACTATGAAGGAGTCTTTGTGTTTCGGGCCGGTCAATACCCCTGTCTACTGCCTTGATGTCTTCCTATTTAACCTTGGGCTTAGGCCAATGCAAGCGCGTCACCTATGGGTGCGATGGCGTCTGATTTCGGGTCAGCGCCGCGCGGTTGGTCGTTAGGGTTCCAGGGTGTTCCACCATATACCATCTAGAGTTGTGAGGAGATAGACACGGGTCAGGCAAATCATTTACCTCGAACACCTTTTGGGTGAATCCCTGTGGTCGGAAGCAACTGGGAGCCTAAGCGTGGCATGACGGTATTGTCATCCGTGTAAGTGTTAGCCGACGGGATTATCATTCGAGGGGTCTAGAGGCCCAAATCAACCTAGATGTGCGCTTAGGATACCTGGGAGGTTAGTAGGAAACTCCTGTTCTCATGTAGGCTAGGTGCCGTATGGGTGCTTACCAGGCGTTAGCGACAAAATAAAAAAAGATAACGATAAAAATAAAAAAAGAGAAAAAGAGAAAATGTCGATATTTACAAAAAAAATGCCATAAAATAATAATAATAATAATAATAACAAATCATTTTCGCATGATTGCATTTGTATGCAGCATTTCACTTTAAATTTCGCTTACATTCGTGTGCTTGTCTGACGCATTCATCATCATCGCATCTTTTTTCTTGCCTTCATTAATAAAGGCTTGGCCCCTTGACCCGTTATCAAGGATAGTTAAAATGACCACTTGCTTATTGAGCAAGGGGACAAGTCAAAATAGAAATTCTGACTTGTTTGTTCAGTGATGTGTACAGGGATTCGAGATGGTAAGAATGAAAATCAACAAAAACAAACCTGGTGCGGACACCCGAGTAGTTGAGCGGCGCGACACGCCGAGCCATCGGTACTGCACACGGAGCATGACTCGAGCCACCTCAGCATCCATCTGGCTCGGAGACAGCCGGAGACTCCCCCTTGAGTCCCGGCATTTATCATATTTAGTTAGACTTTATTTGTGTTTAATGTGTGTTTACTTCATTTTATTCGGTATGTAATTTTGATTGTAAGAGGGGATTATTTGTAAAATGGGACCCCTGGGCCCCACGGGACCCCCAGGCCCCCTCCCATTGATCCACCTCAGTCCTAGGGCCCCATGTGGGGTCGGTCAACCATTCAAATAGTGGCTTCTAGAAGGGTGGGCCAAATGGGGGACATTGGACCAAGAAGGTCAACAATTCCAACCCATCCCCACCTACCATGTCCCCCCCTTGCCATTCTAGTCAATAGCCCCCCCCCCCTTTATTTTTTTAATTTATTTTTTTTGTGGATGGTCACATGCAATCCCAGCCCTCCATCTCCCATCCCTAGATCCAACGGTTGAGGATTGATTAGATAAGTGACCTATATAAGCTTGTAATTTCTATTTTTGATGGAATTAATGCATATGAATTGATGAATATTGTTGGAAGAGGCCTTGCCCCCCCCCTCTCTCCTCCCTCTCCCCCTTGCAGCTATGAAGGCTGCCTTCTGGAGGTGTGACTCCTCCCTATCGGTTCCAGTCATCATTGCCGCCGCCATGAGCCGCCACCGCACCGCCATCGGGATCGCTGGAGTTCTGTTTTCAACCGACCACAGCAGCTTACACGAATTGCTTCCATCAGCCACAAGCTCAAATCGACTTTGGATTTTGAGGGGATGTTCCAGAGGTGTTCCGCACATCCTAAAAAAATTGGTGGGTCATGAATCTTCGATTTGACAATTTCCCATTTTCGTTCAAGTTCTAAGTTCAGTTCTGCCAGCTTCAGATCTGATTTTCCACTTTTTCTGAGTTTCGCATCTTCGATCCACCTTTTGCTTTTTTTATAGGGCTTCCAATTTTATTGGGAATTCTATCCATCAATCCCTCCTTCCAAGAATTTTCCTGATTTTTGATCAGCCCTCCACCTATTTTTCAAAATTCGTTCTCAGAGCTAGCTACAGTGCTATCCACCTGTTCCCAGATCCGACCACCCTCCAGTAAACAAATCATATCAAGTCACAGCCACCTCCAATCAGTCCACAAAAAATATACCCATTTTCCTTGTTCAAAATCCTACAAGTTTCGTGAAAAGCTTAGGAGCTGAATTGGCCATCAATCTCGCGGTTAACGGCTGTTCTCAGACAACTCACATGCAGATCTGAGATTTTGGGTGCTGTACAACAGGAACTTGTAAATTCAGTAAAGTGCATATCCAACCAGATCCAACCGTTACCTCTGAGCCTAGATTGAAGGATTTGGAGAGAGCTTTCCAACGATAGTTCGTGCGTCCCTATCTGACGTCGGGATTGATCGCAGAGGCCGTTTTCGCCGGGGCACGCGCCGAAAAATAGAAATCAAAATCCGTGCGCAGTGTTGATGCTCGACAGTCGTTGTTAAATATGCCGTGCCACACAAATTTCAAATATTTATAATCGCACTCACTCACTTAAGGATTTGAAAACATGAGTACAATGGTAAGCACGGGTCGATCCCACGGGGAGAGAATATTTGATTTTAGTTCAAGTTGGACATATCCTTATGTTTGAAAAACTAATTTTTGGATTTGGAGTGCGATTATCACTAAGTGGAATTTGAATTACAACTTTGAATAACAAAAGGAAAGTAAAGGAATAATTAGCCAATTTGAAGAAGAACGCCGCCGTTTCCTTGCCGAGCATTTGAGTGGAGATCGCTCCGCCTTGAAAGTCGACGCCGTGAGATGATTCGAAGAAGACTTACCGCTTCGGGTATGATTGAAACACTTATGAAGATAAGATTTGGATAGAACAAGTTTGAAAACTTAAGTTTGAAAACATAACAGAATTCAAATGAAAATAGGGGTTGGAAGAAAAAGCATAACTTCAAATATAGACGGATTTAGAAGAAGTGTAAAACATGAACATTGTAGAGAATTGGAAGAGAAAGAACTTTGATTAAGAACACAGAGACAAAAAATAAGAGGAAGGCACTGAAAAATCAAGATCTATCCCTGCTGGTGAATAGTAACTGACAGAAAAATAGCACCTTGAAAAATTAATTTTAACTCTAAAAATACACAAAATTAGATAAAGTGGTAGAAGAATGAAATGGAGATGTATAAGAGAGGAACAAAGTTGATGAAGAACTCAGATTGAAAAGAGATCTAGAAAAGCTTCAAAACATAAGAAAACTAGAATGTCTCACCATGGATGAACAGTAAACACCTAAAATAGCACTTAAGAAAATGGACCAGAACTCTATGAAGTAGGAAGAATTTGAAGAAATGATCAACAGAGAAGTTGAAGAGCACTTGAAATCAAACAATGTTTATGAAGAACAGAAATTGAAATGAAGATTACAATCATGAGAAATAAGGCTAGGAAAAGGCTGAATTCAAAAATGAAACTTTTATTGAAAGAACTTCAACTTACAACTTTGACTTCAAAAGTTTGTAAAATACAACTCTAACAATCAACAACTTCAGAAAAATAAAGAACAAACTTACATTACACATGATCCATAGCTAGCTCTCTCTCCCTACTCAACCCTCACTAACAACTCCCCCCCATTCCATTACACATGAAGCCCTTATATAGGGTTACAAACTCTTCTTGCCCATGTGAAACAATCAAATGCACCTAATTTTAACCCAACTTGGTAGGCTGGAATATGCTGCACCTTTGTCATTTTTTTCTGATTTTTTTCAAAGTTTTTTGGAATTTTTCTAGGCCTTTTCCTCTCTCTTTCTCTCATTTTCTCTCTTTTCTCTCTCTGCGGGCGCGTTGCGCCGGCCCGCCGACCGGGTTAGGCGGCCGGCACCGTGGGCCCGCCTGCGCCGACCCGCTCCGCCGTCGCCACGCGTCGTACGCGGCGCACGCGCCCGAGTGCGTCGCGTGCGACGCCCGCCGCCTTCGCGCGCCACAACCCCCCTCCGCCTTCCTTCGTCTTCGCGCGGGAGCCGCCACGAGCCCCCGCCTCCCCCTTCGCTGCCTCACCTCGTCGCCCGTGCCAATGGCGCGGGCGGCGAAGGCGGGAAGGGGGGGCGGGGGTTTTAAACTCTTTTTTTTTGTTAATTATAATATATATATATATATATATCTATAAATAGTTAGAAAATTCTAAAAAATAGTAAATAAATTTATTTTTTGTTCTAAAAATTTTTTCTTTTCTTTTTGAACACGTCCTTGGGCTTTTGGCCCATTCAAAATAATATTTTTATTTTCTTTATTTTCTTTTTCGTGGAGCTTTTCTCGTACTACGTGCCTGCATAAATACATAAAATGTAATTAAAATTTATTTAATTTTAGAAAAATAAACATTTGATACAAAATCAACAATACGTGTGAGAAGTGTATATTGATCATAATTTAAGCTCATAAAAATGTGAATAATTATGAATTAACAAGGAAAAATACACACTTATCACACCCCCCAACTTACTCATTGCTAGTCCCTTAACAATGCACATAATGAAAAATTTAGGACTAACAAGAGTTTAAAGATATTCAGGCCTCATTTCCAGTTCATCTTTCATAGAGTTAACTAAAGATCAGGACTCTGGAGTAATTACCACAGACTAGCCTTATGTCAGAAATTCAGGTATATGATCAAGAATCTAATCAAAATTCAGTAGTACTTGTGCAAGTGGAATACTAAATTCACAATAGAGACAATTGCATCCTCCAGTTGCTATTTCGAACAAATGCCTTTCAATTCTGCACTTCTTACTTAGAGCGTTCAATACACACTAGCTTTTTGTCTACCTTATTGCTATGTCCCTTTTGGGATCACTATATATATATATTTTTCTTTTCTTTTTTTTTTCTCTTTTTTTTCTTTACACACATGATGCTGCACTACCCTTCACTATTTTACGCGAACCTCAACACGTCTTAGGTGAAGTAGGCCCGGTTCCACAGATCCAAGTTCCCTTTTCCTTTTGACGCGAACCTCAACACGTCTTAGATGAAGTAGGCCCGGTTACTCAGAATCGGAGCATTTTTCATGGTGCTTTATTTTTTTTCTCATACTTTTCTATGGCAGAAAGCTTATAACAAATCTCTTTTTCAAAAGTGCAGAATATCAGACAGTATATTTAAAATAGCAGAAGGCTTGTTCTTCTTGTTTCATTAGCGTGCATCGTGATTTTATTTTTTTTTTGAAAGTGCATCTGAACTTTGAAGAGATTCTTTAAATCAGTTTTCCATGGCTAGAGTAAATAAATTATCCATCATCCTTTTCCCTAATCGTTGCCATTCCAGAATCACTTTTCATGAGACATGAATCAGAAGACTCCAAATGGGGAAAACTGTTGTTTAACATGACAATTCAAGAAGGTAAGAAAAATTGTTGTTGAAAGTTTTAGAAATTTTAGAAAATTTTGAAAATTTTATGTTTGAAATTTAAATTTTTGACATTTATCTCCCCCCCAACTTAAATGACATTGTCCTCAATGGCATAAACAGTAGAAAGATCAGAGGACATGTAAAGAGATGATATAGTTGGGATGGAAGGATATAACCTGATGGGTTGGGCGAAGTGATGAGGGCTTCATTGCATTGTGGCCTGAGAACTGTAAAAGAATCACACTAAAACAAAACATCAAATCACAAAAACAGTGGGTGGCCTCTCAAGAAGCCATTTATTTGCACACCAAACTGTGAAAACGTTGGGCTGCCTCCCAAAAAGCGCTAAATTTAACGTCTTCAGCCAGACGCACTGTAGCTCAACAACCAACAAGTTGATTTTAAAATGAGCCACCAAAGAATTTTATCCTTGCCAAAATTGTCTTTTTCATGCCCTAAAGAAAACGAATGTGGTTGGTGAATGCAAGGGCGAGACAGAGATCGAGATGGAGGTAGCTCAAAAATATTATCCCGAGGAAAGAATAGAGGAGGCACATTGGGAAAAATCATATCATGAAGTATGAAATATTCCTCCTGAGATTCCTTAGGATCAGATAAATTAGCATGTAGAGCCAGGGTGGACCAATGAGTTGGGAGAGTTTGAACAGAATCACCATGGTCCAGAAGTGGCACAAGCTCTACCTGCTCCTCTAGATTGAAATTATCATGCGGCATACTCGAATCATCCAATTCCTCATTTACCCCAACTTCATTATTCCAATAAATATTCAATTCTAGATCCATCTTCACTTCTTCTTCCTTCCCATCTTCAAGATAATTTCATCAAAGTCATGTACCATCTCCACTTCTTCTCCATTCCCATCTTCAAAGAGAAGGTCATCATGGTTGGGAGAGACTTGTGATGAGGCTCAATATATTCATCCTCTCCCTCTAACTGAAGATCATCCACCTCTCTTGTATTTCCCTCATGTTGGCAAGCAAGCACTGGCTCCTCAAATTCCTTTGTAGGAGGGGGAATATGATCATTTATCAGTTCATCACCTTCATCTATTGCATTTCCAGTGAAGTCTACAATCCCCTTAGAGTTCTCATGTGAATTTTGCTGACACGACCCCTCCATAATCCCGTTATCTACTAAATTAAGAGTGATAAGAGTGTGATTATCTTGGGGAATTATAGATTGATCGTAGTCAGTGTGAAGAACTTGATGAGGATTGGGTCCAGAGGAATCAAAGAATTGCTCTCAATCCATGGTTTTGACTTCCTCAGTAAGCCTATTGATGTGCTGTTGGAGGGATTGACTATGGAGAAGTAACTGAATGAATTGATCATCAGAGGCAGTAGGTGTGGGTGGAAGAGATGAATAGTAATGATTTGTCTGTTGGGCTGGGTCATGATGGTTATCAGAGGTTTTGGCCCAAATACGATTTTCATCATTCCCTTCTTCTCCCCCCGACGACTCAAGATCATCATAATCCTCTTCACAAATGGAATGGGGTTTAGGCTCCTCAGGCTGCTCTTCCGTTACGTCCTCCGCATAAGATGCTTCCATGATTCCCTCAAAATCAACAGTGATATGAGTGGTAGATTGTGGGATCATAGGTTGAGCATATAGACTTTTATCATTATAACATCCAAGAAGTTGGTCCTCAAGACTTGTGGAGTTGTTAGGCATTGGATCCACTTCCGTTTCTATGATGTTTTCAACAATCCTACTCACTTGGGCCTCAAAGTTTTGCAGTTGTTCCTGAAAGGCTTGTTGTTGAGTCTGGAAGAGCCGTGTCAATTTATCCAACATCTCCTCCTTATGTAAATCTGTGTATAGAGGAGATAGATAAGTGGGCTGAGAGTCAGATTGTGATGGATAGTAATTTGAAGGGCACTCAGTCTGAAAATCAGGAGAGTGTATTGGTTGCCCTCCATAATAGGGTTGATCATAAGAATGGACTTGATTGTAAGGATCATTGGAATATGAATCCCAATCTGCAAAGTGTGGATTTGAAGGACGTTGAATGGGGTCTTGGTATGGTTCCCAAGAAGAAAATTGTTGATTTTCCCATTGATTATTTGGGTTTGTGTAGGAGACAGAGGTGGAAAAATCCGATGACCATTGATATGGCTCTTGGGTGAAAGATGAATTATGAACCCCATTGTGGAAGAGTGAAGGAGTTTGTTGATAAGGGGTAAATGGAGAGTTGGAATTCACATAGCCCGCATAATTAAACATCAAAGAATCTATTATTGGGCCTGAACAAAATTAGATGTGGAAATGAAAAAGACCCAAGGAAGACTGGTGATTTTTCAATGAAAGTTTTTTTCTGTTTTGATTTTATTGTTTTTTTTATGCAAAGATAAACAAGTTAGCACACAAATGACCCTAATGACCTAGATGTGCCCTAGACCTATAAGTAGGGTTTCACAAAATGATTAACGTGAGACTTAAGTTTACCCTCAATATGACCACCAGCCAGGTAAGGGGTGGGGAAGTGGGAGGTTCCCCCTACTTTCGTAGGGACCTTATTATGCCAAACCACTAACCTGCTTAAAGCGTTTGCTGTCCGACCGTCTTGCCTTAGGCACCGGTTTTCATATGAGGATAAACCTAAATAACACAAGAATCACAATGTGATCCTAGGGTCAACGTTTACTGACTTTTATTTATGGCGGAGATCATGCGAAGATGTAAGAGAAATGTGGTTTGTGGGCTAAGGAAGGGTGATGAAATCCCCACCTTATCTTATTAGGGGTGTTGCCCTTAAAGTATTTTGAAATGAAAATGCACACCACAATTTCAAACAAGGGGTTCTTTATGCAAAATGAATGCCAGAATATGGTGAGTAGAACGTACCTTGCCCCTCGCAATCTTCAACATGCAATTGACAGGAATTGAACAAAGAAAACTTCTATACTAAATGCTGCATGTCCTAAAACATGATGTGTGGTTTCTAATCTTGAAATGTATTTTTTTTTAGATTTGGGTGAAAGTATATTTTTTTTTTCATTTTTTAGTTAATGAATCTATCTAACCAGCACAAAAAATTTCTTTTGTTTTGATTGTTTTATGATTTTTATAGAGTTTTCAAGAAATTTTCAGATTTTTGTAAAGATTTTTCAGAAAGTGGAAAGATAAAACCTGTTTCTTGATTTCAGCCCTTTAGCAATGCTGTCGAGCTATTTCACGACGTGTCATATCCTTAGAATTTTAGGTTCGATCTTCCTCTTTCTTTGATTTTCGAGTTTTTTTCGTTTTCCTGCACAAGTAGAAAGAGCAAAATGAATATTCACATATATACACCAAACATAAGAATATCCAACTATCAACATAATTCACTCCCCGACAACGGCGCCAAAAATTTGTTGATGCTCGACAGTCGTTGTTAAATATGCCGTGCCACACAAATTTCAAATATTTATAACCGCACTCACTCACTTATGGATTTGAAAACATGAGTACAATGGTAAGTACGGGTCGATCCCACGGGGAGAGAATATTTGATTTTAGTTCAAGTTGGACATATCCTTATGTTTGAAAAACCAATTTTTAGATTTGGAGTGCGATTATCACTAAGTGGAATTTGAATTACAACTTTGAATAACAAAAGGAAAGTAAAGGAATAATTAGCCAATTTGAAGAAGAACGCCGCCGTTTCCTTGTCGAGCATTTGAGTGGAGATCGCTCCGCCTTGAAAGTCGACGCCGTGAGATGATTCGAAGAAGACTTACCGCTTCGGGTATGATTGAAACACTTATGAAGACAAGATTTGGACAGAACAAGTTTGAAAACTTAAGTTTGAAAACATAACAGAATTCAAATGAAAATAGGGGTTGGAAGAAAAAGTATAACTTCAAATATAGACGGAATTAGAAGAAGTGTAAAACATGAACGTTGTAGAGAATTGGAAGAGAAAGAACTTTGATTAAGAACACAGAGACAGAAAATAAGAGGAAGGCACTGAAAAATCAAGATCTATCCCTGCTGGTCAATAGTAACTGGCAGAAAAATAGCACCTTGAAAAATTAATTCTAACTCTAAAAATACACAGAATTAGATAAAGTGGTAGAAGAATGAAATGGAGATCTATAAGAGAGGAACAAAGTTGATGAAGAACTCAGATTGAAAAGAGATCTAGAAAAGCTTCAAAACATAAGAAAACTAGAATGTCTCACCACAGATGAACAGTAAACACCTAAAACAGCACTTAAGAAAACGGACCAGAACTCTATGAAGTAGGAAGAAATTGAAGAAATGATCAACAGAGAAGTTGAAGAGCACTTGAAATCAAACAACGTTTATGAAGAACAGAAATTGAAATGAAGATTACAATCATGAGAAATAAGGCTAGGAAAAGGCTGAATTCAAAAATGAAACTTTTATTGAAAGAACTTCAACTTACAACTTTGACTTCAAAAGTTTGTAAAATACAACTCTAACAATCAACAACTTCAGAAAAATAAAGAACAAACTTACATTACACATGATCCATAGCTAGCTCTTTCTCCCTACTCAACCCTCACTAACAACTCCCCCCCATTCCCTTACACATGAAGCCCTTATATAGGGTTACAAACTCTTCTTGCCCATGTGAAACAATCAAATGCACCTAATTTTAACCCAACTTGGTAGGCTGGAATATGCTGCACCTTTGTCATTTTTTTCTGATTTTTTCCAAAGTTTTTTGGAATTTTTCTAGGCCTTTTCCTCTCTCTTTCTCTCATTTTCTCTCTCGGCGGGCGCGTTGCGCCGGCCCGCCGACCGGGTTAGGCGGCCGGCGCCATGGGCCCGCCTGCGCCGACCCGCTCTGCCGTCGCCACGCGTCGCACGCGGCGCACGCGCCCGCGTGCGTCGCGTGCGACGCCCGCCGCCTTCGCGCGCCACAACCCCCCTCCGCCTTCCTTCGTCTTCGCGCGGGAGCCGCCACGAGCCCCCGCCTCCCCCTTCGCTGCCTCACCTCGTCGCCCGTGCCAATGGCGCGGGCGGCGAAGGCGGGAAGGGGGGGCGGGGTTTTAAACTCTTTTTTTTGTTGATTATAATATATATATATATCTATAAATAGTTAGAAAATTCTAAAAAATAGTAAATAAATTTATTTTTTGTTCTAAAAATTTTTTCTTTTCTTTTTGAACAAGTCCTTGGGCTTTTGGCCCATTCAAAATAATATTTTTATTTTCTTTATTTTCTTTTTCGTAGAGCTTTTCTCGTACTACGTGCCTGCATAAATACATAAAAATGTAATTAAAATTTATTTAATTTTAGAAAAATAAATATTTGATACAAAATCAACAATAAGTGTGAGAAGTGTATATTGATCATAATTTAAGCTCATAAAAATGTGAATAATTATGAATTAACAAGGAAAAATACACACTTATCACACCCCCCAACTTACTCATTGCTAGTCCCTTAGCAATGCACATAATGAAAAATTTAGGACTAACAAGAGTTTAAAGATATTCAGGCCTCATTTCCAGTTCATCTTTCATAGAGTTAACTAAAGATCAGGACTCTGGAGTAATTACCACAGACTAGCCTTATGTCGGAAATTCAGGTACATGATCAAGAATCTAATCAAAATTCAGTAGCACTTGTGCAAGTGGAATACTAAATTCACAATAGAGACAATTGCATCCTCCAGTTGCTATTTCGAACAAATGCCTTTCAATTCTGCACTTCTTACTTAGAGCGTTCAATGCACACTAGCTTTTTGTCTGCCTTATTGCTATGTCCCTTTTGGGATCACTATATATATATTTTTTTCTTTTCTTTTTTTTCTCTTTTTTTTCTTTACACACATGATGTTGCACTACCCTTCACTGTTTTACGCGAACCTCAACACGTCTTAGGTGAAGTAGGCCCGGTTCCATAGATCCAAGTTCCCTTTTCCTTTTGACGCGAACCTCAACACGTCTTAGGTGAAGTAGGCCCGGTTACTCAGAATCGGAGCATTTTTCATGGTGCTTTATTTTTTTTTCTCATACTTTTCTATGGCAGAAAGCTTATAACAAATCTCTTTTTCAAAAGTGCAGAATATCAGACAGTATATCTAAAATAGCAGAAGGCTTGTCCTTCTTGTTTCATTAGCGTGCATCGTGATTTTTTTTTTTTTTTTTGAAAGTGCATCTGAACTTTAAAGAGATTCTTTAAATCAGTTTTCCATGGCTAGAGTAAATAAATTATCCATCATCCTTTTCCCTAATCGTTGCCATTCCAGAATCACTTTTCATGAGACATGAATCAGAAGACTCCAAATGGGGAAAACTGTTGTTTAACATGACAATTCAAGAAGGTAAGAAAAATTGTGTTGAAAGTTTTAGAAATTTTTGAAAATTTTGAAAATTTTGTGTTTGAAATTTAAATTTTTGACATTTATCTCCCCCCCCCCAACTTAAATGACATTGTCCTCAATGGCATAAACAGTAGAAAGATCAGAGGACATGTAAAGAGATAATATAGTTGGGATGGAAGGATACAACCTGATGGGTTGGGCGAAGTGATGAGGGCTTCATTGCATTGTGGCCTGAGAACTGTAAAAGAACCACACTAAAACAAAACATCAAATCACAAAAACTGTGGGTGGCCTCTCAAGAAGCCATTTATCTGCACACCAAAATAATATTTTTATTTTCTTTATTTTCTTTTTCGTGGATCTTTTCTCGTACTACGTGCATGCATAAATACATAAAAATGTAATTAAATTTTATTTAATTTCAAAAAAATAAACATTTGATACAAAATCAATAATAAGTGTGAGAAGTGTATATTGATCATAATTTAAGCTCATAAAAATGTGAATAATTATGAATTAACAAGGAAAAATACACACTTATCAGGCAGCTAGTTCAACAATTGGGAATCGGGGCCAATCGACCCCCGATCGACATTTCCGGCCGACCCCCATCCGGGGAGGCGCGCCACCAGGGGTCCCCATCACAGTGGGTCCCACTCCCGCAGATCCGGAGGACAGCGCCGTCCGTGGGCCCCACGGACCCGTAGAATCCGCCGTTCGGAAAGCACGAAAACGTGGAGTTCGGCACCGCCGGGCGACATCAAGATGTTGCCCGTCAACCCGATTTGCGTGATTTCCGGGCCCCACATGTGACCTTTTACCTGCCTGCATGGAGTGGGTCAAATTATTGTACTGCTGGAATATTGTTTAACCGGGAGTCCGTGAATTGGCCGAGGTTGTCTTCTCCACGCCGGGTGCGTGGAGTTAAAGGTCTCAACTTCTCGGCATTCGCTTGTTAGTTTAGTATATGGTCTTTTGCCACTACCGAGAGCGATAGGTACTAGCCCGTGTGTCCATGTCACCGCTGTGAGCGTGAGAGTGACCCATCCAGCGACTCGATCCGAGTCCGGAAGTTGAGTCAGACTACCTTGAACTCTGCCGGTTCCTGAACCGCGCACGATCCACGCTTTCCCTCGCTTGGGCCGACGAGTGAGTTTGCACTTCTGTTAGCGACGTGTAGCCTATAGGAGCTCTTAGTGTCGAGCTGAGGTCGCTCTAGTAGTCGTGTCATTGCTGGTTGAGTCGTGTCCATCTCATGTAGTGTCATCTCCCCAGTCCGTCCCGCATCAGTTTGGTATCAGAGCGTCCGTGGTTGAGTCTAGGGTATTCATGATAGTTTGGTATAAGTCGGTTTAAGTCGAGTCTAAGATCATCATTATTTTCAAAACAAAAAAGGGGGTGTTTTAAAATTGCAATTCACCCAATAGCCCGATATATTAAAAGGCATTGCCCGAACATTAGGTTATGCCTATCGGGAAGGTAGCGTACTTGTGCGAGTGATCTTCGGGTCGCTTATCTCCGTCACGTACCGGATATTGGTTAGGTCTAAGTGCATCATTGTTGCATTAGTGAGTGTTTGCATTAGTCGGTGTCTTCTAGGTCGTGTGTCAGTTGCATGCCCACCCGTCGAGGTACCCAATACTCGCCACCACCACCTATGGCGGATTCCCGGGCCCGTAGCTCCGATGAGTCCTCGACGGCCGAGATGTTCCGAGCCATTATGGAACGTCTTGACACGCGTATGGATGGTCTTAGTACGCGTATGGTTGGCATAGGAATGTGTCTAGAAGGGCGGATGAAAGTCCTCGAGGATCGGGCCGAGAATTCGGATCAGTCCATCTAGGGCCTAGTTGGGAGAATTACCGTCCTCGAGAGGGGCCCAGTAGCGGCGCAACCCGCACCGACGAACGGTCAACAAGAGCCGATTCAGCAACCTGCTGCACCAAGGGCTCAGGCGGAGAATGTTGGGGTAAAACAAGTGCATGTGGTGGATGATTATGCATCTGATAATGATCAAGGGGGTAACGGTCGTCGTAATCAACGACAGAATCGTGATGACGAGGATGACGACCGCATTCTTAGGGGCGTGCGTGCGGACCCTCCCACTTTTAGTGGGTCCTTGGACCCTAGGGTGTATTTAGATTGGGAGGTCAGCATGGACCGGTACTTCGAGTGGTTTGAGATGACGGACCACCGAAGAGTCCGATACGCAAAGATGAAGCTGCAAGGGCAGGCCCAAACTTATTGGACCAATGTGGAGAGCTTGCTCAACCAGCGACGTCAACCCCAAATCGGTACTTGGGATGATATGAAAATCAAATTGAGGGAGAAATACCTTCCCGCCTCATATCGCCAACGTCTCATAGACAAGTGGCAAAGCATCTCCCAAGGGAACCGATCCATGACCGAGTACACCACCGAGTTCGATGAGTATTACTTACGGTGTGGAGTCATGGAAGAGAGCACCATGACTATATCCCGCTTTCGAAGAGGTTTGCCCAATTATCAATATGAACTCTTTCGCCGCAATGCAACCACTTTGGAGCAGGCATATCAGATAGCTCTCGAATTGGAGCAATTCGAGGCCGAGTTCGAGTCACCCCATCGGTTGGGCTCCTTTCCCCTTCGTACTGTCGAGCCCCGTGGCTCATCTGGCACATATCCGAGGACCCCCATGGCTCGACCTCAGGAGCCCGCTCGTCCCGAGCCCTTTGCTCCTAGGCCTCGTCCTCCACCCCCGAGGGACCTTCCCCGTCCCCAGCATCTTACGGCTCCATCCACAGCCCGTCCACCGGCACCCGCACCTCCTGCACGTCCTTTACTACCTACACCTCCTATCCGTCGGGAGGATAAGGGGAAAGGACCCATGATTGGGGAGCCTAGTGGATCACGGCAGCAGTGTTATCACTGCAATGGGTTTGGCCACTTCGCCAACCAGTGTCCCACCCGCCCATCTCTTATCATTGGGGACACACAGGCCGAGGATACCACCCCTGCGGGCCCCGAGTTAGTCAGCTATGAGGCAGATCAAGAGCTAGCTGACGAGTACTATGAGTTCGGAGGTGATGCCTTGGATGCCCAGCATGCCGATGATACCCACGTTGGGGTCGTCAGATGTATCCTCACCCAGCCACAGGTCAATGATGACTAGCGTCGGACCACTATCCTTCATACGTTCTGTAGGCTGGGCAAGATCATCTTTAAGGTGGTCATCGATAGTGGGAGTTGCATAAATGCAATCGCCGCAGGCGCTATCACTCGTCTTGGACTTACGCCCGTGGACCATCCTTGCCCCTATCGAGTATCTTGGGTAGATTCCACCTCCATTCCGATCAGGCTGCAGTGTCTGGTCCCACTGCAGTTCCACGCCTACCGCGAAGAGATCTGGTGTGACGTCCTCCCTATGGAGGTTGGTAGTGTCATTCTTGGTAGGCCATGGTTATTTGATCGGGATGCCACGCTCCATGGCCGGTCGATCACCTATACCTTCGACCATGCTGCCCAACAGATTACCCTCTACCCCTCTCAGCCCAAGAAGCCCTCAGTCAGGGGTCCTACTGGCCCTAGTATTCCAGAGCCTTCCGTCCCTGGGCCTAGTAACCCATCCCCAGCTCGGGCTATGACCGTTTCCTCTGGCCCCGGAGAGCCCTCGACGAGGAGATTGATGATGATTAGCTCCCGGGAAATGGAGCAGGAGCTTAGTCAGGGATGTCCGGTGTTTGCCATTACGGTTCGAGAGGTGGGGCGGGACTCCGAGGGTGAGCTCCCACCCGAGGTTGTTCCCATTCTACAGGAGTTTGCTGATATCTTTCCCGATGAGCTTCCCGAGGGACTCCCACCTATGCAGGATATTCAGCATGCCATCGACCTCATTCCGGGCTCTTCTTTGCCCAACATCCCTCATTATTGCATGAGTCCTACGGAGCATGCCGAGCTTAAACGGCAGGTCGATGAGTTAGTGTAGAGAGGGTCTGTTCGGGACAGCATGAGTCCATGTGCTGTACCCGCATTAATCGCCCTGAAGAAGGATGGCACTGTGGAAGCCGAGGAATCCACTCAAGGAGAAGAAATTGAACTAAACTACGGACTATCGAGCGACTAAAAATTAAGAAGGATTATGAAACGTGCCAATATGAGGAAAGAGCATACGTAGGATGCTAAAGGGATGTGATCGCCAGAGGGGTTACCTCAAAGAAACGAAATGATCGCGTGTACCTTATATTGAGTGCAGAGATTGTGACTCCTCGAGAGCGGGAAATGGCAGGTTGCTTCTTCCTCCCCCTTCGGCCGGTCGACGGAGAGGGCTTTCCTCAGGTACCCTTGCAAAACAACAACAAACAAGTAACGGGTGGATCAGAAAGACGAAGGTGCAGTATTCAAATTCTAACGATGCAAGTAATGAAATGATGGCAAGACACACACCTGGTTGGTATTGTCTTTAAAACCCCTCTCAGACACGAGTAGGAGGAAAATGCTTATGATGAATGGCAATTATTCCGACGTAGAAACGGGAAGAGACTCCCTCATAAAAAGGGGGGGTAGAGGATATGATATGATGAATGCAAGATAACTAGAAAAGAAGAGGAGAGAATGGCTTATTGGATGGTCGATGGCGAGATTCGGCAGAGCTTCGGCAGCGTAGGGACGACGAGGTACCACGGCGGGCGAAGGCGGCCTCTCTCCTGCGAGCACGGGCACCCGAGGATCTGGCAGGACCTCCCCTACAAAACACCCACGGGTTAGGAATAGAATCCGGCAGCCTCTCGGCGCTCTTTTTTTGACCTCTTGAACTGAGGGGGGGAGACCTCTATTTATAGAGGTCGGGAGGATGGGGGCGTCCAGAGGCCTGGACGCCTCCATCACTTGGATTTTCTACAAACGACAAACTGAGCGACGGTCAGTCGATGGTCGGGGGTCGCCCGTGAGCTGGTTGATGGAGGCGTCCAGGGGCCTGGACGCCTCCATAACTTGGATTTTATTCAAACGACAGGCTGAGCAACGGTCAGTCGATGGCCGGGGGTCGCCCTTGAGCTGGTTGATGGAGGCGTCCAGGGGACTGGACGCCTCTATGATGACCCCCGGATTCCCCCGAAAAGGGCGTCGGCAGTCGTCCGTTAGGCATTGTTCTGGTCCCGGCAACTTCTGATGCATGCGATTGATGTTGATGCCGTTCGAATGACACATGATTTCTACAACGAGGCGGTTTCCGGATGCCGAAGGAGCATTACGCTACTCGCCCAGAAGACGAGAGAAGACTCAAAGATAGAAAACACTCAAGTGATTCAAAATGCGGAAGCCGCTGCGGGGCGTCGCGTGGTGATATGAGATTTTCTCAGGGGACGTCAGGAATAGCGTGTCTACAGCTGTCCCGCCTTGGCGTCTGCTTTGCAAGGGTGTGATACGTAATGGAATGGTATCGAAGTGGAGTGAAATAGAGTGGGAATGGACTGATAAGTTGATGCCAAGGTGTGATGAGACACGCTTTTGACATGACTGTTTGGAGTCTTTCCTGTAGTTTCAATGAGGCGACCTTGAAGAAGGTCTTTCAAATTTGACGATTGTTTGGACAGAAATCAAATAAGGGAGGGTGAGATGTGCGCTCAGGCATGAAAATAAAGGAGACCAACTTCTCGGTGTGGAAGTACCTGGGTCATAAACCTGCAGGTTTCACCTTTGGGAAGCGGTTACCAGCCAATGTGGAAGTGCTGCGGCCAAGGTGGGTCAAACAAGGTAAAAAGTACAGGAATATCTGAGGGTCTATCCAAACAAGGGTCTCGTTTGGAAGGGCAGCGTAGGGCCGTTTCAAGGAAACTCAGTATTTCATTCAGAATGGAATATCTCATATTTATAAGAATTGAAGCACAACGGCTTTCGCAATCGAATCACTTGAGCGATCTTACGCAATAGACTCAAAGTCCTATATGAATGCATGCTGGGTTTAAAGAAAAATTTAAAACAAACTAGAATAGAAAATAGCCAAGGATAATATTGTCAACTCGTTAAGAAAGGGTCAGGATACCGATCCAGTGAGCTGATACTGAGTTGGGGCCCATTTATCCACGCACCGACTCACTGAATGGAATCGTTGTTCCCACGCTATCACCTGTTAACGGCCTATCCGTACAACCCAAATTCTTCTGGAATCATCACTGTTTTTGTTGAAGGGGAACTCAAATCCCAGATTCGTTCGGGTTGTAAGGTCCTTGACGTGTTCTAATAGCGTAAATATCATATAGTATGATGCATGACACGGGGGACCGAACACTGAAGGATGGTACACAAGATAGGGCGAAAAACGTCTGTTGGTAAAACCTGCACAGACCATCATAGATTAAATACATCAGAAAGCAACAGAAATATAACAGAATCATGCCACAGTACAAGGATAAAACACTGACGACTTGACCACTCATGTGACACGTCCCGTCCCGTAGCACCCCTCCTTTCCTATAAGTACCTCCCTTAGGCTAGTTTATTCAAACGTACCAAGGGGAGTTTTGAAAGTTCAGGAGGAGGAGAAGAGGAGGGTCTGGGGATTTCAGGATGGAAGGAGAGTCTTCCTGCGTTATGAAGAGGGGCAGGCCTAGCAGTGAGATCAGGCGACTTTCCGACCTTGAGGGTCATCTGAGTGGGGCGATCCAGTCGCATATGGTAAGTTGATTTATTTCAAATTTATTGCATGGACTCTCTTCTCACTTTCCTTCCTTTCTCTTCTTCTTTCCAGTCGTATCCACTCTTTCCGGGCCCGAGGAAGTTTTCCAAACTTCCATGGCTTTTAGAGCTAACTTCCAACATCTCCATTGACATGAGGGCTATACTCTCGAAGTGGCATCTTCATGGGCTCCTTATTCACGCCAAACACTACGAGAGAATCCGCATGGACTGGGCAGCTATGGGCGCATTAGTGGAGATCTGGCATCCCCAGACCCACACTTTCATCTTCCCGACGTTTGAGGCGACCATTCTCCTTGAGGAGGTGGAGCTTCTGCTTGGATTAAAGAAAATCAAGAGTGACGGGAAGATGAAGCCTATGCGGATGTTGACAAGGGCGACTTTCTAGAGCATCCTTGGAAGCTTCATGCCGTCCGACACAGTCAGAAATGTCCGCTCTCAAAAGGGAATTGACTTGCAAAGGCTCGCGGTATGGGTTATGGATGCCTTGAAAGGGTCACCAGATGATGAACATTTGGAAGGAATTATGAAAGGGTTCACCATCTGTCTGGCGGGTGCTCTCTTGTTCCCTCATACCGACAACATAGTGGAAGAAACCCAACTTAGTGCTATCTGCAGGATCTGGAGTGGAAAGAGGGTGGGACACGCCGTCCTTGCCTACCTTTACAGTGGTCTTACCGCCTCGAGCATGGGTAGGCCTCCTTTTGGTTGCGCACTTGTTCTGAGTTGCTCGGTCGATTTGCACTTCAAATTCGACCACCGCGAGGGGATGCCGACTATTTCAAAGCTTTTCCAACAAAGCCCCCTTTATCACATAGCTGATGTGTTAGGCTTCGGTGGTACCGTGGCGAACCGTGTTCCGTGGCTGAAGAAACGGGAAGACTGGCGGTCTCACTTCCGAACCATGACACAAAGCTTCTTCACTTGCGCACCGGCATGTCTACTCTCACTTGAACTCCTCATGAGGTCTTCTCCCGAAGCTGAACTCCAACTGATCGGCGCGACGGAGTTTGTCCTTTATAACGCGCATCGGTGCTGCCTCCAGATCGGCATTCCATGCCACTCGTTCCCACTGCTGACCGGCATTGTCCCTTTGAAGAAGAGGGAGTTGAGCACGGAAGCGGACGCGAGGGAAGCGAAGGCCGTTAAAGCACCCTGGAAGACAAGTGTTGCGGGAAAGGTCTTAGCGCCCGTGGGGGAAGAATGTGAGCTGTGGAGAGCTTATGTAACCGAACTGGGGAAGTTGAGGCCTAGAGTGCCTAAGCCCTTGATGTAGCCCGCTCTGTTTTCTGATGGAATAAAATCTGGCATTTGGCATTTTGGACCATTGTTCCCTGAATTATTATTTTTTTATGATTTTTATTTTTCTTTTTGCTTTTTGTGTTTTCTCCTTTATGTCATGGTTTATTCATATCATGGTCATATATATATATATATATATATGCTTAAATGGGGGCGTCCAGGGGTCCGGACGCCCCTAATTTTTTGAAAAAAATTTGAAAAAAATTGTTCTTTTTGTGGGGGCGTCCAGGGGCCTGGACGCCCCTATATTTTCTTTTTCAATTTTTTTTATTTTTCAGTTGTGGGGCATCCAGGTGCTTGGACGCCCCTATGTTTTTTTGAATTTTTAATAAAATAAAAAATGGGGCGTCCAGGCGCCTGGACGCCCCTACAATTTCTTTTTTATTTTTTTTTGAATTTTTTTGGGGGCGTCCAGGGACCTGGACGCCCCTAGTTTTTTTGAATTTTTTTAAAAAAATAAAAAGTGTGGGGGCGTCCAGGCGCCTGGACGCCCCAATAAGGGTGATTTTCTTATATAAAGGGGGCCTCACCCCCCTTCCACTTTTACTGTTCATTCTGACGACTCATTCACTCTACACGACCCATTCTCAATCCCCAATGGAGCAAGGAGGCCCGAGCTAGGGTGGAGAGAGGCGGAAACAACGGGCTCGTCGTCCGAGGAGGTCGAGGGATCATGCTGAGGAGGCTGCCGTGGAAGAGGAGATTGTCGAGGAAGAGGAGGCGCCTCCTTTGGTTGTGGAGGGTCCTGCGGGTGCTGGCGACGCCGGAGAGGATGAGCATGACCCGATAAGCCCCTCAGAACTCTAATTTGTTGGTTTATAGGCTAAACAGGCGGGCGAGAGATGGTGCGGAGAAGGCCGGTGAGTGGGGAAAGGAGGCGTCCAAGGGCCTGGACGCCTCTAACTTTTATTTTTTATTTTATTTATTATTATTATTTTTTTGAGTTATTACGTAAATAATAAAATAAAATTAAAAATAAGGAAGCGTCCACTTAGTTGGATGCCTTCATGATAATATATATTATTTTTATTTTATTTTTTTTTTTGTTTTTGTTTTGCTAAAATAAAATAAAGGAAGTAAAATGAAAGCGTCCAGGGGGTGGACGCCTTTATATATATATATATATAAATATATTTAAAATGATAAAAAAATAAAAAAATAAAAATTATGTACAGTGTTGTTGTTTATTATTATACATAATGCTGATGTGTTTCTTTTTTTATTTATTTTTTGTGGTGTGCAGGGCGTGATGAAGAGCCAGATCAACTGGTCCCTGGTGGTGGCAGCGTACCGTGGGCTGCCGGACTTTCAGAGGGTGCGGGTGGACGCCATGGGTTTTGGAGCTTTCCTGCGGATCGAGCCCTTCCGACTCGACCTTCCTCTCATCCAGGTGTTGAGGGAGCGGTGGCACCCGCCGAGCCGGGCATTTCTGACGCCCTGGGGGCACATGGTGCCGACACTTGAGGACGTGGCTCGGATCACCGGGCTACGAGTTGATGGAGAGGCAGTCAGCGGGGTCACTTACCCCGATTATCGAGAGAGTGCCTTGGACCTGCTGTGGCTAGAGACGAGCGCGACTGACAGAGACAGCAGGGTAGTCGGCCGAGTGGAGATTATGGAGGCGCTCGGGTTTGGTGATCCACGCTAGCGGGTCAGCGAGACTGGAGGGAGTTTCTGGCACGACTGGAGGGAGAAGCTCGTGCAGCTTTCACCCAGGACCCGAGCGAGCGGGAGCTGGTGGATCTAAACCTCCGGAGGTTCCTTTTCTTCTTCCTGGGTCACCTTCTGTTGGGGACGAAGGGGGACGGCATCCACTGCCGCTTCCTAGGGATCCTGGCGGATCTGGACAGAGTGGGGAACTATGCGTGGGGAGCGGCTCTACTTGCCCATTTGATCACCGATCTCTCCCAGACTTCAGAGAGGGAGACGACAGTCAGCGGCTTCACACCTTTTCTCCAGGTAAACACTTTATTTATGCATTTTACCGTAGTTAAATATGTAATTATTCGTGCTAATGATGGATGCAGGTGTGAAGCTACTACTACTTCCCGATGGGAAGAGCCAGACAGGGGAACAGGAGAGCCGTGCCTCTGGCGCGACAGTGGAGGCCGGTCATGGTCGCGGCACCCCACGGCTACCAGCTGGCGTCGCTTCGTCGGGAGCTGAGCGAGTACCCCGAGGCTATGGTATGATGCGTATGATTTTTTTTGGTGTTTTTGCACATGTGACTCAATTGAGCGAAATAGCAACTAACATGATGCAGGTGGTGTGGAGGCCCTACCTGGGCATGGCCGATGCCGGACAGCCTTGGGTTGTAGCGGGTCGTCCTCATTTTGGGTGGGACGTGTGGGTCCATTGCCTGAACGAGATCGAGCCGCTCCGGCTTAGGCTGGTTATGAGGACGTTGGGATTAGCCCAGGAGTGGGTTGACGTAGACGAGCCGATCCGCGTCGGGCGGAAGACCAAGGGGAAGGCAAAGATCATGGACTGGCGTACGCGCTTCCCTGCACAGTACTAGGACTGGCAGCAGGGCGGGGTCCCAGTGGTGTCCCATGTACCGGACAACACCGATTACATGAGACGGTATCGTGCCACGTACGGGGAGCGTCTCTTCCTTGGTGGTGCGGCAGGGGTAAGCGTGAAAAAAAAATGTTTTCCCTTTTTATATGTATATGCATGTGACACTAATTTATATGCAATGTAGGATGCTCGTGATAACATGATTGCCGACCTGCGGGCCTAGCTGGCAGACGCCAGGCGGCAGTTGGTGGCCATCCGACAGGAGTTGGAGATCCTGGTGAGTCTATGCAATGCATTTTTTTTGTGACCTGGATTTTGATGCTTACCTCTGACTGTCGTTTGCTTTGTGTTTCAGCGGGCCCACCAGGCAACGACAGCCGGGATGGCTGGTGGAGTGGGTTCCAATTCATGGGGCCCTCCTCCGGAGGTTTCTGCCCTTCAGGAGCAGTTGGCGTACGCGGTGGCCCGGGCTGAAGAGGCCGAGTGTGACCGCGCGGCTCGAGTGAGTCCTGCTTGACCCCGACTTCTTTCCAGTTGCCGTTCTTCTTTCACTGCTCTCTTATGGTGCATGTGGGTTTTGGCAGGTGGCCGAGATTCGAGAGGCCCTGGCCCGTGCTGTTCGTGCCGAGCAGGAGCGCGACGCCTAGGCGGCAGAGCGTGACGCCTGGATTGCGGAGCTGGAGGAGGAGCGGCGATGGGAGGCTGAGGAGCTCCCTCGCGATGTGCGGGATTTGCGTTTTGCCCTTGAGCTGTCGAGGAGAGAGGCGATGCGGGAGAGAGAGGAGAGGGAGAGGGAGAGAGAGGAGAGGGAGAGGGAGAGAGAGGACAGAGAGAGAGAGAGAGAGGGAGGACAGGAGAGCGGAGCGACTGCAAGAACGGGACGAGAGGAGGGCTCTAGAGGCCCAGCTGACGGAGCTCCGATTGAGTCTCGGCACGGCGGAGGGGAGGCTTCGGGAGAGCGAGGAGCAGTATCAGAGGGCAAAGGAGCGGGGGGCGCGACTTCGTCAGTCTGGTTCTTTCTCCATGGGTAGCTTTCTGGTTTCTTCGGCCGAGGAGCGTCACCGAGCCTTCGAGGCTGGCGTGCCACCTCAGGGCTAGGCGAGCACCGCCTCTCAGAGTTCGCGGAGGCCCCCTAGGGATCCCCGTCAGAGGAGGGAGGAGAGAGATGATCAGGATGGTGGTAGCGAGAGTTAGAGAGTTACTTGTACACTCCACCTTCCTCACTTTATGATGTATAACTGACTATTTGCTTATGTGCAATGAAATGGTTCCTTTTGTCGTATGCACTTTCCCTTTTCCACGCTTCTTCTCTTGCACCGAGTTGTTTCGAGGCACGCTTCACGAGACCTTGTCCTGAAAAGTAGGGAACTACGCCTTGCACGGAGAGATCATCCTTCTCTTTTATTATTATTTTTTTTGGCGCATCCTGGCGCGAGGACGCATCTTATCCTTCGAATTCAAATTTAAAGAGCTAGGCGGCCTTCCTTTCTTCGTGCCTTACCCGCAAAAGAGCCCGCCTCCTGTCGAGATTTGCTCGCCCCTTTTCGTCTTCTTCTTCTCTCGATCGATGGAGTTCGGTGGGCTAGATCGCGGCGAGGGGAGAGAGGGGCGAGGGATTCCTCGCCCGAGGAGGGATGCGCCCAAGCATAGAGAGGCGTCGACGGAAGTGGAAGGGCCTTTTAGAGCACTCGTGGGACCCGAGGGGCCCGATGGCGCAGAAGGAGGCGAACGCGGCTGGGTGAGTGCTTCGATTCCCACCTCTATGACTTGTTTTGAGTCTCGAGCGAGTGGTGTGGAAGTGGAAGAGGTTTGGCGAGGGCGGCACTCACATGATGGGCGCGTCCTCAACAGGGGACGCGTTCTCATTAACTGACGGGGGACCTCCCTCTTTGATGCAGGGTACGGTGAGAATCCCGGGCTTGGCTGACGAGTGGGCGAGCGTGGATGAGTCGAGCCATGTCAGGAAGGAGAGTCGCGGCAAAGCGAAGCTCAAGGACCGGCGCGTACATTCCCCTGGACAACAAGGGAGCGCACCGATGCAAGGCAGTGGCGGCCTCCTGCAGCAGCGGAGGGGGGACCGAGCGGGGGTTCCTCAGCTTGGGAGACGGACGGAGGTGACAATAGGACCTCGAAATTTTTATTCTTGTCATTAAATTCTAGAATTTGACCAACGGCCGTTGTCTATCAATTTTTTATGTACTCAGCAAGAAACGGTGGTAGGGATGGCTGGTGGATCGTCCTCCAATCCTCAGGCTTTTTTTCTAGAGATCGCCTCCCTCCAGGAACAACTTTCCAGTGCGGTGGCCTGTGCGGTTCGTGCTGAAGAGGAGCGTGATGCCTGGGCCGCAGCTGTGGCAGAGCTGCAGCGTCGAGGTGAGGGGAGGCCCTCTCCCGACATTCTGGAGTTAAGGGTCCTTCTCCAGGTGACGAGGAGGGAAGTAGAGAGAGAGAGAGAGGAGATAAGGGCCGAGCGACAGCGAGGCCAGGCCGAGAAGAAGGCCTTGGAGGCCCAAGTAAGGGAGCTCCGGCTAGGCCTTCAGGTTATGGCGCAGAGGTTAGGAGCGATGGAGACGCGGTACGAGAGAGCGCGAGAGTTAGGGGCGCTACTTCTCCGGTCTGGACGCTTTTCTACTTATGGTTTCCTCGCCACGCCAGAGGAGGAGCAGCGAGCCCCTACTGTGGAGCAGGTGCCACGAGGCGATGCGAGCGCTGCACGGGGGTCCAGGGGGCTACCGAGGGATCCTCACCCCGGGGGAGAGGAGAGGGATGCCTAGAGGGATGAGCATGAAGATGATGTCGAGAGTTGGTGGACCCGCCTTCTCTCTATGATTGTAATGTTTGTGACAGCTTATGTAGACTTATGAGTGATTTGATTTTCTGTTGTTTGTTTATTTTCTTGCACATCCCTTCTTCCCTACGCTTCTTTGTACTATTCTCATGTGATGTGTCTGCCGACATCCTGCCCTAGACGGAGGATGGCATCTTGCCGCGACTATTCTTTCACGGGGATCTGTCGTCAAGGTCAATGATGACATCTTGGGCTTCTTCTCCCGGATGATTTTTCAAACTTTGCGGATGGCCTCCACGTTATGACAGGGCGCCACAGGGAGCAAGTCATCATATTACACCGTCCGATCCATCACCTTGTGCGGGTGGTGAAATGACTCATGGGACCGCAGGGGAGGCGCCCTATTATGAGGGCTATCGTTGGAGGCAATCTTGGCCCACCCTTCTCCCATTTCTATATATGCCTTCATCTTTTGTTCTTCGAGGGGCATCGAGGGCCAACTTGAAGGGTACTAGGAGGAAATCAAAATTCCGGATGGAGGGCGAATCTTCCCACTCCTCGAAGAGAAGCCGATCCAGCGGTAGCAGTTCCATGAAACTCTCGGACCTCGAAGGGCAGTTCAGCGAGAGGACCCAGTCCCAACTCGTAAGTTGAGCTTTCCTACCCCCCCCCCCTTTTCCAATTCTTCCTTTCTTTCTTTCTTTCTTTCCTTCTTCCTTTCCTTTGACAAAACCTTCTCCATTCCTCGTGCATGCGCAGAGCATGATGAAATCGCACATTTCATGGGAATTAGCAGTGGCCGCATACAGGGGTCTCCCAGATTTTCTGAAGGCCAGGCTAGACGTGATGGGATTTGGTGCCTTTCTTCGGATCTAGCCGATCCAACTCGACCTGGCCCTTATCCAAGCCTTGTGCGAAAGATGGGACC
Organism: Amorphophallus konjac; assembly: GCA_022559845.1. Lineage (NCBI taxonomy): Eukaryota > Viridiplantae > Streptophyta > Magnoliopsida > Alismatales > Araceae > Amorphophallus > Amorphophallus konjac. The sequence goes on from JAHNEJ010003651.1 coordinate 662,133, forward strand.
CAGTAAGTCGGGCATTCCTGATGCCATGGGGACACATGGTGCCCAGTCTAGAAGATGTGGTCCGAATCACGAGCCTCAAAGTGGATGGTGAGGCAGTGACCGGCGTCACCTATACGGATTACCGAGATGGCGCCCAGAAGTTATTGGGGTTGGACTTAGACAGTCGGAAGCACAGATCAGTAGCTAGGGCGTCTATCATGGGGGCATTAGGGCTCACTGATACTCGTCGACGGGACGACGAGTCCTCGGAAGAATTTATGGAGAGGATGGGAAGGGGATGTCGTGCTGTGTATTGCACAGATTTTGACAATTGGGAGAGATCTAATATTGATTTGAGGAGATTTCTCCTCTTTTTCCTGGGGAGATTGATACTGAGCTCGAAAGGAGACGGCATCCATTGTCGTTTCCTAGGGCTGCTATCTGACCTCGAAAGAGTAGGACAGTACGCCTGGGGAGCTGCCATGCTAGCGCACTTATTTACGGGCATGTCCCAAGAGGCAGATCGTGAGATGACTGTGAGTGGGTTCACACCACTTATCCAGATATTTTTTTATTTTATTTATATATTTTTGTGTTTATTTGTAATAGTCAACTTGAGGCATTGACGGCATATGATGATGTAGCTGTGGAGCTATTATTACCTCCCAATGGGGAGAGCTCGGCATTGGTGACCAGCGATGGTGTCGTTAGCTAGGCGGTGGCAACCGATCATGGGTGCAGCGCCTGTAACCTACCAGCTGATGGTGCTAGGGCGCGAGCTATAGGAATTCCCTGCAGCGATGGTGGGATTTTTTTTATTTTTTTATTTTTTTTATTTTTTTGTTATATATATATATATATTCTAACCAGTTAAACGGGTATGTACAACCTCACCTCGGTAAACTGGAGACCCTACTCAGGCATGGTCGATGCCGATCAACCATGGGTTTTAACAAGTCGCGCCCGGTTCGGACGGAAATTGTGGATACACTGCCTAAATGAAATCGAGCCGCTTCAGCTACGATTGGTTATGAGGACCCTAGGGCTGGCCCAGGAATGGGTGGATACGACTGCGCCACCTCGCGTTGGAAGAAAAACACGGGGACCGGCAACTTGCGTTGATTGGCGTGTGCGGTTCCCCGAACAGTATGAAGACTGGCAACGAGGTGGCACAATCATGGAATCACATGCGCAGGATAGTGAAGACTATCTGCGTCTGTATAAGACAATGTATGTAGAGTGGCTCCAACCCCGGGGACTTGTGGAGGTGGGTCTCCTTTTTCCTCTTTTCTCCTTTCCTCCTCTCCTCTCTGTGGATGATGACTCATATGGTTGCAGGATGTCCGTGATACCATGATAGCGGACTTGCGATCACGCCTGGCAGAAACGGAGCAACAATTGGGCAACACTCGTGGAGCCTTGAGCGCTTCGGTAGGTGTATGTACAATGCGCACTCCTAATTAAAACTCTAGATTGATGGTGTTCGGCCGCTAATTTTCATCCCATGTGGTTATAGCGCGCCTAGATCGACGCGGCTTCGTCAGCGATGGGAGGAGGCGGCGTCTCTTCCAGCTTATGGATCCCCGCCTCAGAACTTGATTTGCTTCACGAGCAACTTGCTAGGACTACGCAGCGTGCCGCGGAGGTAGAAGGAATGCTCTCTATACATGTAAGAGTTTCAGTGTTGAGTTCTCCTTTTTTATGCCTTGCCACATATCTGAGATAGTATATCTGGCAGGAAAAGGAGATGCAGGAGTCACTTGCCCATGCTGCACAGAGAGAGGCTAGAATAGCAGAGCTGGAGGAGGAATTGCGGCGTCGTCTGGATGACGATTCTTCCAGGGATGCCATGGAGCTGAGAATCACCCTTCAATTGGAGAGGGAAGATCGTGAGAGAGAACGGTCAGAGAAAGAGAGGGACAGAGAAAGAGAGAGAGCCGGTAGATTAGCTGAAAGGGAGGACCGAAGGGTCATGGAGGCCCAGTTGTTCGAACTCCGAACCAGCCTTGGCCTCACTGAACAATGGCTGAGAGATGGTGAGGAGCGCTACCGAAGAGCACGAGAGTGTGGCTTTCGTGTCAGTAGCTCATTTGCTGCTCCCACAGATCAGCGCCGGGGTGTGGGAATGGGAAGAGGTGTATAGAGCGGTAGAAGTACCGCTTTTCATAGTTGGGTAGCACCCTTGAGGGCGTTTTGCCCGGAGAGAGGCGGGACAAGTAATGTAGAGAGAGAAGGTGGAACTTAATGTACAATTCCTTATTTAAGAATGGAATAAAAGGTATGATTTTGTTTGATTTTCATCTCACTCTTGCTATCTTGAATCCCTGCACGCATCACTGAAACAAACAGGTCAGTATCTCTAATCTGACTTGGCCCCTTACTCAATAAGCAGGTGTTCACTTCAACTGTCCTTGATAATGGGTCAAGGGGCCAAGCCTTTATTAACGAAGGCAAGGGAAAGCTGTGATAATGATGAATGTGACAGACAAGCACACTAATGCAAGCGGAATTTGAAAGTGAGATGCTACATACAAATGCAATCATGCGAGATTATTTTTTTATTTTTTTTTATTTTTTCTGGCATTTTTGTTGTTGTCTTTGTTATCATTCTAATTTTTTTGTTTTCCAAATATCTACGTTTTCTCTCTTTTTTTATCATTTTTTTTGTCGCTAACGCCTGATGAGCACCCATATGGCACCTTACCTTCATGAGAACAGGGGTTTCTTACTAACCTCCCAGGTATCCTAAGTGCACATCTAGGTTGATTTGGGCATCTAGACCCCTCGAATGATAATCCCGCCGGCTAAGACTTACCCTGATGACAATACCGCCATGCCATGCTTAGGCTCCCAGTTGCTTCCGACCACAGGGATCCGCCCAACAGGTGTTCGAGGTAAATGATTTGTCTGACCCGGGTCTGTTTCCTCACAACTCTAGATGGTATATGATGGAACACCCTGGAACCCTAACGACCAACCGTGCGACGCTGACCCGGAATCAGACGCCGTCGCACACAGAGGTGACGCGCTTGCATTGGCCTAAGCCCAAGGTTAAACAAGAAGACACCCAGATGGTAAACAAGGGTGATGTGACACAAATATGCAGCAAGAGACAAAGCTTCCTTGGACTTAATTCGCATTCACATTCACAAGATTTGAAAGAGTTTATAAGACGTCGTCACACCGCGCACACCCGTTTCCCATGGTGACTCGGTGATGCCGAGTCGAGGTAGTGGAGAAAGCCCCTGGCTGGCTAGAGGACCAGCACCAATAAGGTTATCCCTCCCGAAGATAGGAAACCTACAAACAAGGGCAGCCAGGTGCCTTGGGGCACTAGGACACTCCTCTCACTAAGGCCACGGTGACCACATAAGGGTGGTGGTTCCGGGATCGGGCACTCACTCACCAACCAGCGAATAAGTTTTACAGATATTAAATGAACAAGAGTAAAGAGCAAGGGTAGAGGCTCACCTGGCTGGTTTGAGAAAACCAACCCCGGTCGGAGACGAGGGCGAGCGGGGAAGTGTGGGATCCCCGCACACTATGCCGGTGTAGCTTGAACCCTGTTTAAAGTTACACACACTACTCCTCGCACAGGAGGGTTGGACTAGGGGTGGGGGAGTATGGTTTACACCCAAACACTACCTCCACGTAGGGAGGGGCGCTAAGCTGGCCAGGCGGGGAGGGGGAATCTGTCGTAATTGCTAACGGGGAAGTCGAAGTCGAAGCTGGTCGCCGGCTGTGAGAGGTGATAGGCAGCCACTGTTGCAACCGTAATTCTCACTCCAGAAATTTGCTGTCGTCGAGACCAGGGGGGAATTCTTCGTAACAGGAATTGGGATGCTCCTAATTTTTGCTGAGTTCTTCGGCTGCAGTTGCTCGTCCGGGGTGGGGTTCGATCGGGGAGGCAGAACCTGGGCGCGGCAGCTCCCTGTTTCTGACAGTAGGATGCAGAGGTCGCCCCGATGGCTTCTGAACTCCAAATCTTGAGCTACTGGAGTTTCTGGAACCGTGAGCAAGTCTTCTCCGTAGAAAAACAGACGGGGCAGCCGTCCGATGTCGGTGTAGGCAGGGAGACTCAGAAGAATGGTAGCAGGTCGCTACAGACTAGGGAAGGCAGACCCGACCAACCGAGGGAGAAGAGCAAGAACTCTGGCCTCCGGATGCCGATCACGATTCTGCTTCCTGATCCTGGAAGAGGATAGGACGTGGAAGAACTTTGATGAAGAACTCTCGGCCTGAATCCTCCGCCGTTTGTCGTGGTACAGCTTCAAATCAGGTTCAGGAGCTTGGCAGGGGGAGTCTGGCGCAGTCGGGTGAGAACGGCTCTCCCAGGCAGCCCCGAGCTCAGAATGGGATGAGGTCACCTCGCCTGCGAAGTCGACTGGACGCCCTTTCCAGAAATGTATGATTCGCCTTCAGACGTCGCCGTATGAACTCGTGGTGGCTTCTGCAAGTCGGACCTTCTTCTGCCACCTGCAGACTTAGGCCAAATGAAGGGGAAAGTGGTGGAGCTAGGTTAAGGGAGTGGAGGTTAGCAATGGTGGGGGTGGTGGTGGTGGTGATGGTAGATGGGGGAGGGGTGTTTAGGAATGGTGAGAGGGGTGGAGCAGGGAGTGTGGAGGTCCAAGGGGGGTGGAAGGGTGAGAGGGCCGCAGCTAGGAGAGTGGTTGGATGGGTCGGCCAAGGCAAGGGTGATGGCTAGGTGGAGGGGTTGGTGCGCAAGTGGTGGTGGGAGAGGGGTTTGAATTCCCAAGGGGTATGAATGAGGGTGTGGGGGAGTGGGAATGTTGCTTGGGGGAGAGGGAAGGGTGCCTTGGAGGTGGGAATAGTGCATGGGGAAGTGAAGGGTTGCTTGGGAAGTGGAGGGAATTGATGGGGTATTAAGTGGCCTAGGGAAGGGGAAGGGGTGGAGGATGAGGTGGCAGCTGAGGTGGCAAGGGGAGGGGGAGGTGAAGGGGCTAGTTCGCCCAGGGGAGGAGGAAGAGAGAGAGTGGGGTTCGCCCCCTGGAGAGAGAAGAAGAGAGAGAGCTAGTGGGAGAGAGAGAGAAACACTCAAGTGGCAAATTTTCTTCAATATTTCATTAACCTTCAAAAGAGGGATTGGGACCCTATTTATAGGAAACCCACTTTTACACATAAGACCCGGACTTTTAACAAACTAACAGATAACCAAGGCAGGGGGGTGCGCCCATGGGCCTAGCCCAAAGAAATAGGCCCAATAGAGAGCACCATAGCCTAATGAGACTCAAACTTAGGGAAATAACTTAATAACCTAGGTACAAGACTCAAATAAAAGGTAAATTACATGATAAAGACTCAAGTAACAAGGAGAAAACAACAAGATGACCCAATGGTAAGCACTAAGGTCCAATCCAGACGAAGGGTTGCTCCCTAGCTGCCTCTGGGAGGGAAAGAGGTGCCAAGCCAGAGGGAATCGTGAGTGATGCCCTCATCAATTCTCCCGGGCTGTGGAATGCTCGACTCTGTCGAGTAAAGGCCCTCCCTATTGCGGTACTGCTCTAGAAGATCGGGGTCCAGCTGCTGGAGATCCTCTCGGCTCACCCAAGCATCTTCCGAGGGTGGTCGTCCCTTCCACCTGACCAGGTATCGCTCATACGCCTTGCTCCTCGTGTTGCTGACATGTTCATCTAATATCCGCTCCACTTTGTCACGCTGGTTTCTCAAGTTGGGTGGATCACTCTAGGGTGTGGGGGCGCTCTCAAGGGGTGGAGTAGGCTGGATGTCCTCACTGGGTGTCACCGTGGGGCCCTTGTAGGGCACCAGGTCAGCCACATTGAATGTGGGACTTACTCCGTATTCTTCAGGGAGGTCTAACACATAAGCATTGGTGCCAAGTCGTCTCAACACCTGGAAGGGGCCAGCTCCACGAGACCTCAACTTTGATGTATTCCCAGGGAATAGCCTCTCAGTTCTCACCATCACAAAATCACCTATTTGGAATTCTTGGTGGCGGCGGTGGGAGTCAGTTGACTTCTTGTAAATCTCATTGCTCTTGTTGATGTTTTTGCGAATATCCTCATGCAACTCTCTAAGGTGTTGTGCAAAAGACTCAGCAGTGATGGACACCCTAGCATGCGGGGGTAGGGGAATGAGATCTGTTGGCTTCCTAGGCTTGTAGCCATGCACAGCTTCGAAGGGACTCATGCCTATGGACCTATTGGTGGAATTATTGTATGCAAACTCGGCTTGAGGTAGGATGAGATCCCAATTTCTAGGGCGGTCCTCAACAAGGCACCGCAAGAGATTCCCTAGGCTCCGATTGACGACTTCGGTCTGGCCATCGGTTTGAGGGTGATAGGCCGTGGAAAATTTAAGCAGGGTCCCCATTAGATGCCAGAGGGTCTTCCAAAAGTAACTGGTAAATTTGACGTCCCTATCTGAAATGATGGTCTTGGGCAGGCCATGGAGGCGGACCACCTCATCAAAGAACAGGCGGGCCACGTGGGAGGCATCTGAAGTTTTTGAACAAGGGATAAAATGAGCCATTTTTGAGAACCTATCCACCACGACATAGATGGAATCATGCTTCCTCTAGGTCCTAGGCAGGCCTAAGACGAAGTCCATACTCAAGTCCTGCCATGGTCGGTCAGGGACAGGGAGAGGGGTATATAAGCCAGTATTCTGCTTTACTTGTTTGGCTGTAGCACACGTACGACATTGTCCCACAATTTTGGCTACATCCCTTTTGAGACTAGGCCAGTAGAACTGTCCCTCAACCAAGGCAATGGTTTTATGGACCCCAAAGTGTCCAGCCAGGCCTCCTGCATGTAACTCCCAGACTAACAAATCCCGCAGTGAGGTTCGAGGTATGCACAGCTTATGGCCTTTGAAAATGAACCCATCCTCTAGGATAAAACTTTGGTGCTCCTGGAGTGGTTGGGTGGTCAAGATGGTATGGGCAGGCCCAAAGTCAGGGCAATTCGGGTATTCTTCCTTGATCCTTTCAAACCCTATGACCTCCACCCGAATGGTAGCTAGCAAGGAGATTCTCCTACTGAGTGCATCAGCGGCACGATTCTCGCTTCCAGCCTTATGTTTGATCACAAAGGTGTAGGACTGGATGTACTCGACCCACCGAGCATGCCGGGCATTCAGTTTCTGCTGGGAGTTGAGGTATTTTAGGGCCTCATGGTCAGAAAATATGACAAATTCTTTAGGTAAGAGATAGTGTCTCCAATGCCGGAGGGATTGTACCACAGCATAAAATTCCTTGTCGTAGGTGGAGTATTTCATCTTGGCATCACACAACTTCTCACTAAAGTAGGCCACTGGGTGTCCTTCCTGGCTGAGGATCCCGCCAATTCCTACCCCAGAGGCATCACAAGTCACTTCAAAGACTTTGGAGAAATCAGGGAGGCATAAGACAGGGGCTTGGGTCATTCTTTCTTTGAGCTCCTGGAAGGCCCTAGATGCCGACTTGGTCCACACAAAGGTCCCCTTTTTAAGGTAGTCGGTGATAGGGGCTATGACTGTGCTGAATCCACGGATGAATCTTCGGTAAAAGGTGGCCAAACCATGGAAGCTCCTGACCTCATGGAGGGTGCGGGGCTCCGTCCAGTCAAGGATAGCTCGGACCTTCTCGGGGTCCATGGACACTCCCTTAATGGAAACCACATACCCAAGGAAGGTAATGGACTCAGTCAGGAAGTGGCACTTTCCTGGGTTGGCATAGAGACTCTCTTCCCTAAGGATGGTGCAAACTTGCCTAAGGTGGTGGTAGTGGACTTCCTCGGACTGGCTGTAGATGAGGATGTCATCGAAATAGACCACCAGGAAGACTCCAATGTAGGGCCTAAGGACCTCGGTCATAAGGCGCATAAAGGTGCTTGGGGCGTTAGAGAGCCCAAAAGGCATCACCAGCCATTCATAGAGTCCATCCTTGGTTTTAAAGGCAGTTTTCCATTCATCCCCGAGCCTTATTCTAACTTGGTGGTAGCCACTCTTAAGGTCTATTTTTGAAAAAATGGTGGCTCCAGCTAGCATGTCTAGCATATCGTCAAGTCTAGGTATGGGGAACCTATATTTGACGGTAATCTTATTGACGGCCCTACTATCGACACACATTCGCCATGTCCCATCTTTCTTTGGTGTAAGGAGGGCTGGGACAGCACAAGGACTTTTGCTAAGACGGAGGAAGCCTTTTCTAATGAGTTCCTCCACTTGCCTCCTCAATTCAGCATGCTCAGTGGGATTGAGGCGATAGTAGGGAAGGTTTGGGAGGGTGGCCCCTGGGACAAGGTCAATAGCATGCTGGACATCCCTCATGGGTGGCAGTCGATCGGGGAGCTCCTCGGGGAACACATCCTTGAATTCTTCTAGGAGAGGGTGTATCTCCATAGGATGAGGGTTGGAGGGGGTGGGTTCCCCTAGGCATATGACTACAGCGTATATGGGTGTCCCGAGGGCTACCTCTTCCTCGAGTTCTTGTCTAGTGATGAGGTGTAGGCCCTTGATGGTGCTCTTAGGGGTGGACTGTTGACTTGTTGGTTGGGTTAGGGGTAATGGGACCCCTGGGTTTTGAGGTGGTGTAGGGAGAATTCCCTTGGGGGGTAGTTCCTTTCGGGGTGGGGAAGGGTTGAGGCGAATGGTCTTCCCCTCGTGTTCAAATGTGCATGTGTTTGTTTTCCCCTGGATGGTAGCATTGACATCATATATCCAAGGTCTCCCTAGTAGGATGCTTCCTACAGCCATAGGTATGATGTCACACCATATTTGCCCTTGGTAGGATGAGAAGGTGATGGGGATAAGACAACATGTGTTGACGGGTAGGGAGTGGTTGTTTATCCATGACACACAGTATGGTTTGGGGTGGGGTGTTAGGGTAAGCCCTAGGAGCTTGACGGTGTCCGAGGATACGGCGTTGACACAACTCCCGTTGTCTAGGATGACCTTCCTAACATGGTCCCCGATTTTGATGAAGGTGTGGAAAATGGAAGTCCTCCGCCAGTCATCCTCTTTAGGTTGGGTAAGGGTGCACCTGATCACCCCTAGGTGGGTGGAGTGGGGGTCATCTTCTATACCTTCCTCAAAGACTTGCTCCTCGTATTCCTCTTCCCACCCTAAAGCAGCCTCGTATTCCTCAACAGTATCCTCATGGGTTTCCTGGGGTGTGGTAGGTCCGCCTTCAATAACAAGGCTCGACATCCCCTTGGAAGGGCATTGGCTGGCTATGTGGCCATAACCATGGCACTGAAAACACTTAATTATACTACTTCCTGGGGTCTTCCCTTTGGAGGCTTCCTCCCTTCGGGGAGGAGGGTTGGGTGGAGTGGCCTTTGTGGGGGTAGGATTGGCTGGCTGGGGGTAGGGCCGAGTGGGAGTTCCCCCACTGGGAGGAGGTGTTCTCAATAGGGGAGGGAGGTTGGGACGGGGCCCCGGGCCCTTGGGGGGGGCAAACCTTGGGTTCCTAGAAAACCTTTCTACATCACGGGCTATTTGATAGGCTACCTCAAGGCTATGAGCTTCCCTCATGAAAAGCTCCCGTTTGATGTGGGGAAGGAGATCATTCCTAAACCGGGATAAAGTGACGGCTGGTTCTTCGACGACACCACACCTTAAGAGGTATGAGTCAAACTTCTCTATATACTCTTCCATGGTCTTTCCCTCTTGGGTAAGGCTTTGCCATTCATCTAGGAGGAGTTGGCTATAGGAGTGGGGAAGATATTTATTCCTAAGCTGGGCTTTCATGTCAAGCCAAGTGTCAATGGGTTCCTCCCGCCTAATCCTCCTTTGACTTTCTACCTTTAGCCAATATGTCTTGGCTAGTTTGAGAAGGTGCATCTTGGCCAACCTAACCTTTCTCTCCTCGGACATTGGGTACCAATCAAAGTATTGGTCCATACCATGCTCCCATTCTTCATAGGCACTTGGATTATGGGGCCCATCAAAATTCGGAGCATCTACCTTGATCATTCTTAAGAGGAAGTCATCCGGATCCTCTCGTGGTCTCCTCTCATGGTACCGAGGTTGTGGGGCTCTCTCTTGCTCACGATACCACTCATTCTCTAGGTCTTCCCTCTCATGTTCAACCCGCAGAGGAGGAGTCCTTTGGACATGATTCCTAGGTGGGGCCCTAGCTTCTTCTAATCTCTCTAATCGGGTGGAAATCCCATTCATTTGCTCCGTGAGGACTAGAATGGCAGCTTCAAGTCGATCCATAGGAGCTTGGGGAACTTCCCTAGGGATGTTTTGGTTGCCTTGGAAATTGGGATCCATAGGTGGATCGGAAGTAGAAGGATCGGTCCGGTATATGGTACCCCTACGGGTGGACATGCACAAAGACAAGGTGACTGGTACGGGATGGTAATGCAATTGCCCTAGGACCTAGACTTGTAGAGACAAATCTAAAACTTGCTCTGATACCACTTGATGTGACACAAATATGCAGCAAGAGACAAAGCTTCCTTGGACTTAATTTGCATTCACATTCACAAGATTTGAAAGAGTTTATAAGACGCCGTCACACCGCGCACACCCGTTTCCCGTGGTGACTCGGTGATGCCGAGTCGAGGTAGTGGAGAAAGCCCCTGGCTGGATAGAGGACCAGCACCAATAAGGTTATCCCTCCCGAAGATAGGAAACCCACAAACAAGGGCAGCCGGGTGCCTTGGGGCACTAGGACACTCCTCTCACTAAGGCCACGGTGACCACACAAGGGTGGTGGTTCCGAGATCGGGCACTCACTCACCAACCAGCGAATAAGTTTTACAGATATTAAATGAACAAGAGTAAAGAGCAAGGGTAGAGGCTCACCTGGCTGGTTTGAGGAAACCAACCCCGGTCGGAGACGAGGGCGAGCGGGGAAGTGTGGGATCCCCGCACACTGTGCCGGTGTAGCTTGAACTCTGTTTAAAGTTACACACACTACTCCTCGCACAGGAGGGTTGGACTAGGGGTGGGGGAGTATGGTTTACACCCAAACACTACCTCCACGCAGGGATGGGTGCTAAGCCGGCCAGGCGGGGAGGGGGAATCTGCCAAAATTGCTAACGGGGAAGTCGAAGTCGAAGCTGGTCGCCGGCTGTGAGAGGTGATAGGCAGCCACTGTTGCAACCGTAATTCTCACTCCAGAAATTTGTTGTCATCGAGACCATGGGGGAATTCTTCGTAACAGGAATTGGGATGCTCCTGATTTTTGCTGAGTTCTTCGGCTGCAGTTGCTGGTCCGGGGTGGGGTTCGATCGGGGAGGCAGAACCTGGGCGCTGTAGCTCCCTGTTTCTGACAGCAGGATGCAGAGGTCGTCCCGATGGCTTCTGAACTCAAAATCACGAGCTACTGGAGTTTCTGGAACCGTGAGCGAGTCTTCTCCGTAGAAAAACTGACAGGGCAGCCTTCCGATGTCGGTGTAGGCAGGGATACTCAGAAGAATGGTAGCAGGTCGCTGCAGACTGGGGAAGGCAGACCCGACCAACCGAGGGAGAAGAGCGAGAACTCTGGCCTCTGGATGCCGATCGCGATTCTGCTTCCTGATCCTGGAAGAGGATAGGATGTGAAAGAACTTTGATGAAGAACTCTCGGCCTGAATCCTCCACCGTTTGTCGTGGTACAGCTTCAAATCAGGTTCAGGAGCTTGGCAGGGGGAGTCCGGCGCAGTCGGGGGAGAACGGCTCTCCCAGGCAGCCCCGAGCTCGGAATGGGTTGAGGTCACCTTGCCTGCGAAGCCAACTGGACGCCCTTTCCAGCAATGTATGATTCGCCTTCAGACGTCGCCGTATGAACTCGTGGTGGCTTCTGCAAGTCGAACCTTCTTCTGCCACCTGCAGACTTAGGCAAAATGAAGGGGAAAGTGGTGGAGCTAGGTTAAGGGAGTGGAGGTTAGCAATGGTGGGGGGGTGGTGGTGGTGATGGTACATGGGGAGGGGTGTTTAGGAATGGTGAGAGGGGTGGAGCAGGGAGTGTGGAGGTCCAAGGGGGGTGGAAGGGTGAGAGGGCCACAGCTAGGAGAGTGGTTGGATGGGTCGGCCAAGGCAAGGGTGATGGCTAGGTGGAGGGGTTGGTGCGCAAGTGGTGGTGGGAGAGGGGTTTGAATGCCCAAGGGGTATGAATGAGGGTGTGGGGGAGTGGGAAGGTTGCTTGGGGGAGAGGGAAGGGTGCCTTGGAGGTGGGAATGGTGTATGGGGAAGTGAAGGGTTGCTTGGGAAGTGGAGGGAATTGATGGGGTATTAAGTGGCCTAGGGAAGGGGAAGGGGTGGAGGATGAGGTGGCAGCTGAGGTGGCAGAGGGAGGGGGAGGTGAAGGGGCTAGTTCGCCCAGGGGAGGAGGAAGAGAGAGAGTGGGGTTCGCCCCCTGGAGAGAGAAGAAGAGAGAGAGCTAGTGGGAGAGAGAGAGAAACACTCAAGTGGCAAATTTTCTTCAATATTTCATTAACCTTCAAAAGAGGGATTGGGGTCCTATTTAAAGGAAACCCACTTTTACACATAAGACCCTGACTTTTAACAAACTAATAGATAACCAAGGCAGGGGGTGCGCCCATGGGCCTAGCCCAAAGAAATAGGCCCAATAGAGAGCACCATAGCCTAATGAGACTCAAACTTAGGGAAATAACTTAATAACCTAGGTACAAGGCTCAAATAAAAGGCAAATTACATGATAAAGACTCAAGTAACAAGGAGAAAACAACAAGATGACCCAATGGTAAGCACTAAGGTCCAATCCAGACGAAGGGCTGCTCCCTAGCTGCCTCTGGGAGGGAAAGAGGTGCCAAGCCAGAGGGAATCGTGAGTGATGCCCTCATCAAAGGGTCTTGACCAGCCAAAACACAGAGACTCCTTCGCAGCGATAGCTTTTGCTTTTCAAAGTAGGCAACCATATGTTTGTTTTAAAATAAGGTCGCAAACATTGGCGGATTTTGCCCTTCAGACATTCCGTCGAGCTTTCACCTTTAAAGGAAGAAGGAAGAGCGTAGGGGATAAACATCCTGAGAGGATCGGCAAAACCGTTAACCCGACGAGCCAATAAGGGCCCATTTAACTCTTTCCTTTCGGACAACTTCGGACCAAATCCTGAGCATTTACATTCTATGGCCCCTTTTGTGGATTCAGACTTTTGCTTTGAGGGGTTTCATTTATCGCATCAGGCACGGTCACGACCAGGCTTTTCTCTTGATTTTGATTTTGTGTTTCTTTTTGCAAGGAAGATATAGTCGTTTGACATTTGTGAGCTCCCTTTCGTATGCCTGCAGGGACACTGCCCTCTTCTCGTGCTCTGATCGATGCTCGAGGAAATGGATCCTACTCTTGCCCTTGGGGGTTTGAGTTTTGGTTTCTCATGCTCAGCGTTTTAAGGGCGCCGACTGTCTCATTTGGTCGAGGAGAAAAGAATAAAGATTACAGCTTCTGGAGATCTTCCGGATGAGGCTCCACCGTAGGTGATGCTACCAACTTTTTTGAATAAAATACATGAGTGAGTAGATGTTGGCTTCCTTCGAGCGAGCATAGGCCGTCATGGCCGGATAGGGATCTCCACGGTTTTAGCAAACCAAGACCCGGTGCCTACCAAGCCTTAATGGGCCCTATCCTAACATGAAGGTTGGATGCAGGGACTTAACTACATGGTGACCACCAGGCATCGGCATTTTGAGTTTTCCACATTTTTAGTGATTTTCAATATATTTTTATTTTTTTTTTATTTTTGATGTTTTCTTTCTTTTTGTCATTTTTTTTGTTTTTTTGACACTAAGCTAAGGGTAGTACTTTTTAAGATAAAGTATGTTCCAAGGGTGGGATAACTCGGTCCCTTCGGCATTGACTAGCTTGTAGGCGTTGCCAGGGTACACGGCTTGAATTACAAATGGTCCTTCCCAATTGGGTTGGAGCTTAGAACGCGGCCCTCCAGGTTTGACAAAAATTCATTTTACGACCATCTCACCGATTTTGAATTTTCTCTCAACGACTTTCTTTTGGTGAAAGCGAGCGAGTCTATTTTGATACACACGCGCATGCTTGGCAGCGGCCAGCCGCTTCTCATCCAAGAGTTCCAATTGGGCGAGGAGTGAATTACGACGGTCGTTGAGGGGAAATTCCTCGTCCAATTGTACCCTGAGATAAGGGATCAGAGTCTCGTACGGGACTACCGCTTCCATACCGTAAGTAAGGGCAAACGGAGTCTGCCCGGTGGGGGTACGGATTGAAGTGCGATAGGCCCATAGAGCTTCGATAAGCTTTTCTGGCCAGTCTGAAAACTTACTGGACTCGCAGGTATTTTTGATGATTTTGATCAATGTTTTATTGGTGGCCTCCGCTTGGCCATTACCTTGTGGGTAATAAGGTGATGAATGATGCAATACAATTGCGTACCTTTTGCAGAGGTCCTGAAGGTCCTGAGAAATGAACTGTGGCCCATTATCGGTGATGATTGTGCTTGGGACGTCGAACCTGGCGAGGATGTTCTTCATGATGAACTTACAGACTGTTGACACCTTGATTTCCGCGTAAGCTTTGGCTTCGGCCCATTTGGTGAAGTATTCTGTCACAGTAAGGATGAAAGATTTTTGTTTGGTGAGGGAATTGGGATCACCTAGGGGACCGATGATGTCGAATGCCCACATGGAGAAAGGCCATGGGGAGGATATTGGATGAAGTGAGGAAGATGGTGAATGGATTTTATCGGTGTGAAGTTGACACTTGACACACCTACGGACATAGACGGCACAATCCTCTTCCATAGTGGGCTAGTAAAAGCCTTGACTAATGATCTTCTTGGCGAGCATCTGGCTATTCACGTGGCCACCGCATACACCCGAGTGTGCTTCTTCTACGCATTTCCAAACCTCATTGTCGTCAAGACACCTTAATAGAACGCCAGTAAGGCTCCTCCTATAGAGTAGACCTCCAACCAATGTGTATTTCTGAGCCACCCTTCTTATGGCTTTCTTATCTCCTGTGGTGGCTCCTTCAGGATAAGACTGATCTTTACAATATTTGACAATTTCATAGAACCATGGTTTCTCATCGTCAGCCAGCTCTTCTTCGACTTCTGCCAGCATGATCTCCCTCTTCTCAAGGATTTCTCCCTTCTGGATCTTCTGTAGGACTCGTTCCTTGATCTTTAAGAGGTAAGGGTCCTGAACGGCAGGGACAAGATGCTTGTAGAGAATGATGGATCTAAACCATGCACCTAAAGGAAATTTGAAGGATGACGCCAAGGAGGTGAGGGCATCGGCCAGAATGTTCTGTTCGCGAGGAACATGGACAAAGATCAGCTTGGTGAACAATTTGGCATAGGCGGAGACCAGCTCCTGATAGGGTTTGAGCTTGGGATCGAGGGTGCGATATTTGGTAAGCACCTGGCGGAGAACGAGTTGACTATCACCCATGACTCGCAACTCAGTGATATAGAAAGAACGGGCTAGTTATAGGCCAGCTAGAAGAGCCTCGTATTCAGCGATGTTGTTGGTGACTGGGAACGCGAGCTGAAATGCCTCTGGGATGGTAACGCCTTCAGGCGTTAGAAGGACAATGCCGATACCCTTCCCTTGGGAATTTTGAGCTCCATCAAAATATAATGTCCACATTGGCTTATCGGATTGGGCGATGGACATTAGTTCCTCATCTGGAAACTCTGATTGGACAGGGTCAAACTTGGGGAGAGGATGCTGGGCGAGATGCTCGGCTATGGCATAGCCTTTAATTGTCTTTTGCTGGATGTAGGTGATGTCGAACTGGGAAAGAAAACTTTGCCAGTGTGCTAGCCTATCAGTAAGGATGGATTTCTCCAGAAGAAACTTGATAGGGTTCATGCGAGCAATCAAGTGGACCTCATGAGCCAAGAAGTAGTGCTTCAGTTTCTGCACCACCCAAACGAGGGCAACACATATTTTCTCCATGACTGTGTACTTCTGCTCACAGGGATTGAGAAGTTTGGACAAGTAATAGGTTGCCCGTTCCTTGCCTTCTTCATCAACTTGTGCGAGGACAGCTCCCACGGAGTCATCCAAGACGGATATGTAGAGGATCCGAGGTTTTTCTGGTTTGGGTGGAATGAGAACGAGTGGACTAGCCAGATATTCCTTTAACCCTTCAAAGGCTTTTTGGCATTTAGAATCCCAGTGGAATTCTACTCTTGGCTTGGTCAACTCATAGAAAGGTCTAAACCTTTGTGAGTGCTGAGACACAAATCGACGAATAAACTGTAACCTCCCGATTAAACCTCGGACTTCCCTCAAATTCTTGGGAGGTGGCATATCCCTGATGTCCTTAGCTTTGTCGGGATCTATCTCGATCCCTCTTTTACTCACAATGAAGCCCAGTAATTTGCCCGATGATACGCCAAACACACACTTCTTCGGGTTCATTTTCAATTGGAACTCCCTTGATCTCTGCAAGACCTTAGCCAAAACCCTTGGATGTTCCATCCTGGTCCTTGATTTCACCAATAGATCATCCACATACACCTCCAGATATATGTGCATCATGTCGTGAAATATGACCATCATAGCTCTTTGGTAAGTAGCTCCAGCATTTTTTAACCCAAACGGCATGACCACGTAACAATACGTTCCCCAAGGTGTAGTGAATGATGTCTTCTCTTGATCCTCTTCTGCCAAACGAATTTGATTATATCCTGAAAATCCGTCCATGAATGAGAGGGTCTCATACCCCGCTGTGTTGTCGATCAACACATCAATGTGAGGCAAGGAAAAATCATCCTTTGGACACGCACGGTTAAGGTCCCGAAAGTCGATGCAAATCCTAACTTTCCCATCTTTCTTCATGACCGGGACAATGTTTGCCATCCATTGAGGATAAAGGACGACTCTAATAAACCTGGCTTTATGGAGCTTGTCGACTTCTTCTTTCATTTTCAAAGCCATTTGAGGGTGGAAAGGCCTTAACCTTTGTTTTACCGAGATGGACCCTGGTTTTAGGGTTAAACGGTGTTCGACCAGGGTTGAATCCAGGCCCGACATATCCTCGTAGCTCCATGCAAACGTGTCCTTATATTCCTTGAGAACTTCAATTAATGCCTCTTCTTCAGAGGGTGGTAGATTCTCACTTATGAGGATGATCCTAGGGTCTTCCTCAGTTCCCAAGTTGACTTCTTTGGTGGACTCTTCTACGGCGGTTGACGGCTCGTCGAATCTCCTTATTCCACTAGCATACGCGCCAGCCGCATCCTCATATTCTTCACCCTCATCTTCAGTAGGGTATTCTTCATCTGTGATCTCGTAGACTCCATACCCCTCATTAATTGTGCAGTTGCCCTCACATTCTATTTCCAGTAACTGGATGGGATTTTCTAGCAACAGAGGGACGGCAAGAAGGGCCTGACACCTAGCGGCTAAATTCAGAAGGAATCGACGAGGGATCTACCTACCCTTGGATTTCTTCCTAGGTACAACCTTTGACTTATTATTCCTAGATTGACTGACATTATTTACAGAAGAAGAAAAAGATGAAGAGGATGGTGAAGAATGCACAGGGGAAGACCCCTCAGAGGAGGGGTAGAAAAGGTCGCTCATCGGACCTTGGACGGGTGGTCCGCAGGGCGGGGCGCACCCGTGGGAGATGTAGGAAGTTTCCTCAACGAAGATGTGTTGTTGAGGAGTTTGGAAATTGACATTTTTTTTCGTTTTCATTTTTGATGACAAAACAGTGGAAAGAGATGGGGGGAGCGGAAAAAGTGGTTATGGCTAGAGGATTGGGAGACTCGTAGAGCAGATCATGATTGAAGACCTGGCGCGGGTTGAGAAACCCGCGTAGGTATGTAAGTAGAGAGGGGGATTTGGGAAGATCATCAGACAACCGTCTGGCCCAGGAAGATGACAGCAACAAAGGTTGCGACGATTGAATGGAGAAGATGACAGCTAATGAGTCGTCGGTGGTGATGGTGATGGCAGATGAAGATCTACTGGTGACAGGGTCCTTCGGGCGAGGACGAGGATAGTTTGGGACCTTGGCAACAGTAATGATATTTTCTGGCATTCCGGGGATCAATGGCGGTCCTTCAAGCTGGGGAGACGATAACATCCTTTCCAGTGCAACGGAAACGTCCCGTATATCAAACCATTTGTCCCATTCGCATTCCGGGTCTTTGATCTTGCCTCTTTTGGTGACCCTCGGACATTTTTCGGCTAAATACACAACATGCAACCCCCCATGTGCTTCCTACGGATAATCCCCCATCTGAATAACGGGCCCTTTATTGAAGTGATTTGATAGGGTCCAGGTGAGGGGCTTCCAATCCGCCTTGAATGGTCCTTTGAAGCCTAGGCCAAACCTGCGGTTCGGCCTAATCTCCTTTGGTGGTTTCAAGCTACCTTGTAGCTGTGCACCCAGACCTTTGCCCTGTTGATAGTCGATGTTTCTCATAATTTCCCAACCTTTGGGGTGAAAAGGGAGATATGGCGTTGTTGCCTTGATCGGCTTCTTTGGTGCTAGCGGAATGTGAGATGAATCGCACACGTCCAGCAATGATAATATGGGCCGATGAGATGGCCAAACAGAGGGCAGAGAGGTGTTGATAGCATCCACCATGTGAAGGATAGGTGTGTTGACTACTTTAATAATTCTTCCATTGTAAGGAAACTTCAAGCATTGATGGTTGGTGGAAGGCACAACATCTATAGCTTCAATGTAAGGGCGACCCAATATGGCCTTGAATGTGGGGTCCATGTCGAGGACATGGAATTCCGTGGGTACTGACATAGGACCTAGCTCTGTCCTTAGAATAATCATCCCTTGCGGCGACCTTTTGCTATTGTCATAAGTCGTGACTGTGATTGAAGAAGGTCTTATATGTTCCTGTTCGACCCCACACAACTGAAGGGTGCTCATGGAGATCACATTTATGGACGCACCCGTATCTACAAGGCATGGGTTTATGGATACCCCATTAATTTTTATTGAAACACACAATGCATATTTCCGAGCTTCCTTGGGAGCGAGCTCGTAGTTGTGGAACATGATGGTCGGTTGTGTGTCCGTTGGGGTCAGGACGGTAGAACTCTTTTCTACAGGGAGGTCCTCATTCACCATGACCTTTTGAAGATACTCCATTAAGGCTGCCTGATGGGATGTGGATCTCTGAAGCAGCTCCAGGATGGAGATCCGAGCCGGCGTCTTGTCCAAGTGTTTCAACAAATCATATTGTGTTCCAGGGATAGATCTTTCCGGTTGTTCTCCATCGTCTCTCTCTGGCTGAGACTGCTCGGGATTCTGACTGTTCTGGGGGAAAACCCTGTGGAAAATCCTTCCACTCCGGAGCACCATTGCCTGTGGCTTTTGTACCTCTATAGGGGTAGCAGTGGGTTTTAACAGAGGTTTGAGGGGTAGTGGTGGAGGGATGGTGGAGGTAGAGGGGATATCGCACGGGTTATGAAGGATAAGGGGTCTGGAAGGTGGAGGTGGAGGCAAAGTGAAAGTGGGTAAGGTTTGGAGCGGGTAATGGTGTTGAGATGGATGGTGGATGATGAGTGGTTTTGAGTGCATTGGCGGTGGTATGGTGGAGATAGGCGGGGTTACGTACGGTGGACGGGTGATAAGGGGCTTAGAAGGCATAGGGGCAAATGCAGTAGAGGTGGATGGTAAAGTGGGGGAGTGAGAGAAAATGAGAGGGTGTGAGGGTGTAATGAAGGGTGTTGGCTGATAGGTCATTGGGGTGCGAATGAGAGGGTGTGATGGCAGTGGGAATGGTGAAGGCGGTATTAACGCTGGTTGATGAGAGAGAGGTGCTAACCGGGCAAGGCGAGGGGGTTGCATGATGATGGGGTTGGCTGTAGAAAGAATAGAGGTACTCTCTGGATGCCACACCTGCTCTCTCCCGACTTCCGGGAAGGAGGAGATGGGGTTGACCTGAAGATTGGGGTGTTGGTGCTCCGGTAATGGATTCTGGATTATGCCCATGTTGGGCTGTTGTGATTGGGCCTGCTGAGGCTGCTGTTGTTGTTGTGGTTGTTGCTGTGGCTGCTGTTGTAACTGCTGCTGTTGTTGCTGGAACTGTGGCCTAGGAGGAGGTCTCCTAGCCTTGAGAGTGGCGACGTATCGCCTCATTTCATCTCAGTCAATCCCGCCTTCATCGTTCGTATCGTGGATGTAATCATTAAACTGAAAGTAGTTGTCCACTATGTGTCCTAGCTGTCTATGATAGACGCAGTATCTGGAGATATCAACATTCGGGGGCCACACGGGCCTTTCCCTTGGTAGGATGAGTGTGTTTGAGGCCATGAGGGCGTTGAAAATATCCGCCAGAGTTTCTGGCAATGGTGGGTAATAGGCTCTCTTGGGACCAATCGGCCCCCTTTGTTGCTGTGGGGGACCGTAATTTCCTGGGGGTGGAACTTGGTTGTACTGAAGTGGTGGTTGTTGTTGCTGGGGTCGAGGTTGTTGCTGGGGTTGGAGTAGTTGAGGCATGTTGTTCTAAGGTGGATCGTTTTGGGGTGGAGGACGAGAGGGGAAGGGAGCTGGTTGGAGGGGAAGTCGGGGCATTTGTGGAAGCCTTGGGTTGACTGCATAGTTGGCGTTGTTGACCGCACTTACTTGCTCATTTGTTACGACCCATTCTGTTGCTCCGCCTGGGACACCAGCGCCTGTCTTTCTGACCACCTTGGGCTTCGGCGGCTCAAACATGTTCATAATGGGGGAGTCTTTTAACTGGGTTTGGATGTACCGGGATCTTTCATAGAGCTCTTCCATGGTGGTGAGCTTATTCATGGCCAAGACATGCCTGAACTGTGGGGTCGCATTGGATACGATCATCTTTACTTGTTCAAGTTCCGAGAGGGTATCTCTTATTCTTTCTTCCAGAGACCTCCATCTATCAGCATAGCAGACAAAATCCTCGTCAGACTTCATCTTTTCAGCCACTAGGTCGGTAATGGAGAGAGAGGGACCGACCCTATCCCGATACTTTTGTAAGAACCTTCTCTAGACTGTTTCAAAATTCTCGGCCTCGCGGGGCTCCAAAGAATAGAACCACTCTAGCGCAAGACCATCCAATGACCTCTGAAAGAGGTATGTCAGGGACCTCTGGTCGTTTTGCCAATAGGATGACTCATACATGAAATCCTTGTGGTGAATGAAGGGGTTGCCAGTGCCATTGTACCTGCGGTATGTGGGCATTTCGGAGGGAGGAAGATGGATGAACGGAAGGATTGGCAAAGCAACCTCCGGGGTGGATTTCACGTCCACCATTTTCTTCAAATTCTGAAACTGTTCGTCCATCCTATTGAACTTATTGAGGAGCGATTGGGCGAGCTCCTTGGGTGGTGAGGGTGGCACTTGCCACTGGGGAGGAAAATGTCTCCCGGAGCCTTGAGGGGAAACCCTGAATGAGAGGGAGCTGCCAGGCCACCGATAGTTGGCCCCGGCTGAAGCGATATGTGGGGAGCAACAAGGGTTTGAGATTGCGAAGGGAACTAGAACGAGGGTGGTTGTTGGCTCGCTTGCCCTTGAAGTGAGTGAGATTGGATGGCTTGTGCCAGCGAAGGAGATGGAATGGCCCGCACCAATTCTTGGAGAGGTGCGATGGCGGGAGTTGATTCCTCGAGAGCGGGGGAAACAGATTTCCCCTTCAGAATGGCCTGGAAGGCCCGGAGCTGCTCAGAGGTAAGCTCCGTGTTGGAGAGGACGTCTAGCAAAGAGGAGATGTCCTATGGCGGGGAACTGTCCCCTATGGTAACCTGTACCTCATGTGAGGGCTCATGGGAAGGACCCACGTCCATAGCATGGACTCGCGGCTCGACTGACTCACCACAACCAGGGTGGTTCTCCTCAAAAGACTCGTGAGCCATGCTCACAGTTTTCCCGAAACGTAAAAACATATACTAGCAAGCAAATAGCAGAGATTATCAAACAAGTGGATGCCTTTACGCCCCATTTTTTTGTGTTTTGATTTTGATGATTTTTTTTTATGTTTTTAACCAGATCCAAAGTTCACACAAAATAGGGACCCTAGTTCGTTTCTATTTTCACCACTGTGAACGACGTCACGCAGTGCGGGGAGCGGAGAGGACGCGGAGCGCGCGGGCTCCTGTTTCTTGTTTGCTGCAACACAGAAATAAGAGAAGAGAGAAGGGGCCACCACGGGAGATTGCTCCGGTGGGGCGAGCGGGACAAATATAATATAGCAAGATATGGGGGTTTAAACGGCCATAGCGGGAAGTGACTCGCCGCAACCTCGGGGGACGGGAATGGTGCAGGAATTAAATAACAAGAATTGAAACGGCCATTGGGGAAGTGACTCGCCGCGGCCTCGAGAATATGAGCAGAATATAACAGAATATAAAGAGAATATAAGAACAGAAATTTAAACGGCCATTGGGGAAGTGACTCGCCGCGGCCTCGATGACAAGATGTGATCGCCAGGGGCCAAAAGACCCCAAAATAAGAAAGTGATCGCGCCTACCTCAAGAGAGCGAGATGGCGGGTTGCTTCTTCCTCTCCTTCCGGCTAGCCGGCAGAGAGGGCTTTCCTCGGTTACCCTTGCAAAACAACGACAAACGAATAACAAGTGGATTAGAAAGATGAAGGTGTAGTATTCAAATCCTTGCGATAAAAATAACGAAATGATGGCAAGACACACACCTGGTTGGTGTTATCTTTTAAACCCCTCTCGGACTCGAGTAGGAGGAAAATAAAATGATGGATGTAAGAAGTGTATAAGAAGAGGCGCCCTTATGAAGGGGGCATAGGGGATGCAAGATGATGAATGCAAAAGAACTACGAAGAAAAGGAAAGAATTGGCTTATTGGATGTGCCGGTGGTGAAATCCGGCGGAGCTCCGGCAGCGTGGGGACGACGTGGAAGCGCGGTGGATGAAGACGACCTTCCTCTCGCGAGCGTGGGCACCCGAGAGGTCGGCAGAACCTCCACCTACAAAAGACCCCACGGGTTAGAAAATAGCTCCGTAGCCTCTGGGCTCCGGCAGCCTATCGGATCACTTTGAAGCTCCCCTAGAACTGAGGGGGGTGGGCCTCTATTTATAGAGCTCCGGAGGGTGGAGGCGTCTAGAACACTGGACACCTCCATCAGGGTCGAACTAATATTTTATTCTATTTTTATTTATTTTTTTGGAATATTTTTGTGGAGGCGTCCAGGGCCCCAGACGCCTCCAACAGGTCCACCGAAAACCGCCGACGGCCGCACGCGGTTTGGCACAACGCGTGGTTTTGTGAGCGGCGCCTCGTGATTCAGAAATGGGCGCGTCTAGGTGGCTGGACGTCTCTATAATTTGGATTTTTTCACACACGACAAACCGTCGTTCGGTGGCCGGCGCCCGTGAGAGAGTTGATGGAGGCGTCCAGGGGCCTGGACGCCTCCATAAATATATTATTTTTATTTTTATTTTGTCTTTTATGCCATGGCTGGCATTTTGATTTTTTGATTTTTTGTTTTTATGGAGGCGTCCAGGGGCCTGGACGCCTCCATTAATTTATTATTTTTTGTTTTTATTTGGTTTTGTCTTTTATGCCAAGGCTGGCATTTTATGTTTTTTTATATTTGTTTTTATGGAGGCGTCCAGGGGCCTGGACGCCTCCATTAATTTATTATTTTTTTATTTGATTTTGGGCCTTGAAAAATAAAAATAAATTAAATTAAAAGAATGGGGGCGTCCAGGGGCCTGGACGCCCCCATTAAGACCCACCCGGGTCCTCAGTTTAGGCGTCGGCGGCCGCCCGGCAGACACCCTTCTCGATTCCGGAACCTCCTGATGCATCCGACTGGTGTTGATGCCATCCGAATGCCGTGACGAGACGATTCCGGATGCCGAAAAAGGCAGAAGAAGACCCAAGAAAAGGAAGCACTCGAGCGATTCAAAATGCGTAAGCCGTTGCGGGGCGTTGTATAGTAATATGAGACTTTCTCAGGAGACATCAAGAATGGCGTGTCTACAGCTGTCCCGCCTTGGCGTCTGCTTTGCAAGGGAGCGACACGTAGTGGAATGGTATCGAAGTGGAGTGAAATGAAGTGGGAGCGGACTGATAAGTTGATGCCAAGGTGTGATGAGACACGCTTTTGACGTTACTGTTTGGAATCTTTCCTGAAGTTTCAATGAGGCGACCTTGAAGAAGGTCTTCCAAATATTGACGATTGCTTGGACGGAGATCAAATAAGGGAGGGTGAGATGTGCGCTCAGGCACGAAAAAGAGACCAACTTCTCGGTGTGGAAGTACCTAGGTCATAAACCGGAGGTTTCACCTTTGGAGAGCGATTACCAGCCAATGTGGAAGTGCTGCAGCCAAGGTGGGTCAAACAAGGTCAAAAGTAAAGGAATATCTGAGGGTCTGTCCAAACAAGGGTCTCCTTTGGAAGAGTAGCGTAGGGCTATCTTAAGGAAACTCAGTATTTCATTCGGAGTGAAATATCACATATTTATAAGAATTGGAGCACAACGGCTTTCACTATCGAATCACTTGAATGATCTTCCGCAATAAATCAAAGTCCTATATGAATGCATGCTGGGTTTAAAGAAAAATTTAAAACAAACTAAAATAGAAAATAGCCAAGGATAATATTGTCAACTTGTTAAGAACGGGTCAGGATACCGATCCGGTGAGCTGATACTGGGCTGGGGCCCGTTTATCCGCGCACCAACTCACTGGATGGAACCGTCGTCCCCATGCTACCACAAGTTAACGGCCTATCCGTACAACCCAAATTCTTTCGGGATCATCACTATTTTTGTTGAAGGGGAACTCAAATCCCAGATTTGTTCGGGCCGCAAGGTCCTTGACATGTTCTAGTAGCGTAGGTATCATATACTACGATGCATGACATGGTGGGACCAACCATTGAAAGGTGGGACAGGAGATAGGACAAAGACGTCCGTTAGTAAAACCTGCACAGACTAGCAAAGGTTGACAACATCAGAAAGTAGCAGAATCACAGCAGAATCGCACCACAGTACAAAGGAGATCCAGACAAAATCTTGACAATGACCACTGATGTGACATGTTCCGTCCTGTAGCGCCCTACCCTTCCTATAAGAACTCCCCTTAGGCTAGTTCATTCAAATGCACCAAGGTGGGTTTTGGGAGCTCAGGAGAGGAAGGAGAGGAGAATCTAGAGATTTCGGGATGGAAGGAGAGTCTTCCCGCGTTATGAAGAGGAATAGGCCTAGTAGCGAGATTAGGCGACTCTCCGACCTTGAGGGTCATCTGAGTGGGACGATCATGTCGCATATGGTAAGCTGATTCTTTTCAAATTTCTCCACGTGAACCTTCTTCTTACTTCCTTCATTTCTTCTTCTTTCTTTTCTCTTCCAGCCATATCCACTCTTCCCAGGCCCGAGGAAGTTTTCCAAGCTGCCATGGCTTTCAAAGCTAACTTCCAACATCTCCATTGGCATGAGGGCCATACTCTCGAAGTGGCATCTGCAGGGGCTCCTTATTCACGCCAAACATTACGAGAAGATTCGTATGGACTGGGCAGCTATGGGCGCACTAGTGGAGATCTGGCATCCCCAGACCCACACTTTTATTTTCCCGACCTTCGAGGTGACCATCCTCCTCGAGGAGGTGGAACTTCTGCTCGGTTTGAAGAAATTCAAGAGTTACGGGAAGGTGAAGGCTATGCGGATGCTGACACGGGGGACTTCTGAAAGTGTCCTTGGAAGCTTCATGTCGCCCGACGCAGCCCGAAAGGTCCGTACTCAAAAGGGGATCGATCTCCAAAAGCTCGCGGAGTGGGTCATGGACGCCCTGAGAGGGTTACCAGACGATGACTATTTGGAGGGAATCATGAAGGGGTTCACTATCTGCCTGGCGGGTGCTCTTTTGTTTCCTCATACCGACAACATAGTGGAGGAGGATCAACTAAGTGCCATTCGTGGAATCTGGAGTGGAAAGAGGGTGGGACCCGCCATCCTTGCCTATCTTTACAGCGGCCTTACTGCCTCGAGCATGGGTAAGCCTCCTTTTGGTTGCGCACTTGTCTTGAATTGCTGGCTTGATTTGCACTTCAAATTCGACCATCGCGAGGGAATGCCAACTGCTTCGAAACTCTTCCAACAAAGCCCGCTTCATCACATAGCCGACGTATTAGGCTTCGGTGGTACTATAGTGAACCGCGTTCCGTGGCTGAAGAAACGTGAAGACTGGCGGTCTCACTTCCGCACCGTGACACAAGGCTTCTTTACTTGCGCACCGGCATGTTTGCTTTCGCTTGATCTCCTCATGAGGCCTTCTCCCGAAGTTGATCTTCAACTGATCGGCGCGACCGAGTTCGTCCTTTATAATGCGCATCGGTGCTGCCTTCAGATTGGCATCCCACGCCATTCGTTCCCGCCACCGACTGGCATCGTTCCTTTGAAGAAGAGGGAGTTGGGTACTGAAGCGGACGCGAAGGAAGCGAAGGCCATTAAAGCTCCCTGGAAGACAAGTGTTGCGGGAAAGGCCTTAGCGCACGTGGTGGAAGAATGCGAGCCGTGGAGGGCTTATGTAACCGAACTAGGGAAGTTAAGGCCTAAGGCCCCTAAACCCCTAATGTAGCTCATTCTGCTTTTCTGATGGAATAAAATCTGGCATAGATGTTTTGGACCCCCGTCCCCTAAATTATTATTATCTTTTTTGTGGTTTTTCTTTTTCTTTTGTTTGGATTATATACAGACTCTTATCTTTTTTCTTTTATTATTATTATTTTTTTTAAATTTTTATTATGGGGGCGTCCAGGGGCCTGGACGCCCCTAATTTTTAGGACCCTAATTTTTTATTTATTATTTTTTTGGTTTTTTATTTTGGGGGCGTCCAGGGTCCTGGACGCCCCTGATTTTTTATTATTATTTTTTTTTGGTTTTTTGTTTTGGGGCGTCCAGGGTCCTGGACGCCCCTAATTTTTTATTATTATTTTTTTTTGGTTTTTTGTTTTGGGGCGTCCAGGGTCCTGGACGCCCCTAATTTTTTATTATTATTTTTTTTTGGTTTTTTGTTTTGGGGGCGTCCAGGCGCCTGGACGCCCCAAAGTTTTTGAATTTTGAAAAAAAATAAAAAAAGTGGGGGCGTCCAGGCGCCTGGACGCCCCAAACAAAGCAGATTCTATAAATAAGGGCTGCCCCCCCTTTTGCTCATTTACTGTTCATTCAGATGACCCAGTCAAACCAGACGACCCATTCTTAGTCCCAATGGAGCAAGGAGGCCCGAGCCAGGGTGGAGAGAAGCGCAAACGACGGGCTCGTCGTCCGAGGAGGCTGAGGGATGATGCCGAGGAGGCTGCAGCAGAGGAGATTGCTGCGGAGGAGGAGATGGAGGTGCCTCTTCTGGCCGCGGAGGCCGCTGCGGGCGCTGGCGACGTGGGAGAGGACGATCACGACCCGGTAAGCCCTTCAGAACTCTCACTCTGTGGTTCAATAGGCTAACGGGCGGGCGAGAGGCTGTGAGAGAAGGCCGGGTAGTGAGGGAAAGGAGGCGTCCAGAGGCCTGGACGCCTCCACATTTTATTTTTCTTTTTGTTTATTTATTTATAATAAAATAGGATTTAAAAATAAGGAGGCGTCTAGGGCATGGGACGCCTCCATAATAATATATATATTATTATCAAATTTTTGTTTGGTTTTTGGGTTTTTCTAAAAATGAAATAAAGGAAATAGGAAGGAGGCGTCCAGGCTGTTGGACGCCTCA
Source organism: Amorphophallus konjac (assembly GCA_022559845.1). Lineage (NCBI taxonomy): Eukaryota > Viridiplantae > Streptophyta > Magnoliopsida > Alismatales > Araceae > Amorphophallus > Amorphophallus konjac. The sequence continues at coordinate 689,687 of JAHNEJ010003651.1, forward strand.
AAAAAAAACATAAATATTTTAAAAAAATAAAAATAAAATAAAAAGAATAAGTAGTATATACAGTGTTATTGTTTATTACTGTTCATGATGCAGATGTGTTCTTTGTTGGTTTTGTGGTGTGCAGGGCGTGATGAAGGGCCGGATCAGCTGGTCCCTGGTGGTGGCAGCATACCGCGGGCTGCCGGACTTCCAGAGGGCGCGTGTGGATGCCATGGGCTTTGGAGCTTTCCTTAGGATCGAGCCCTTCCGGCTCGACCTTCCTCTTATCCAGGCACTGAGGAAGCGGTGGCACGCACCGAGCCGGGTGTTTCTGATGCCCTGGGGGCACATGGTGCCGACACTAGAGGACGTGGCTCGGATCACCGGGCTACGAGTTGACGGAGAGGCAGTCAGCGGGGTCACCTACCCCGACTACCGAGAGAGTGCCCTGGACCTGCTGTGGTTAGAGACGAGCGTGACTGATAGAGACAGCAGGGTAGTCGTCCGAGTGGAGATCATGGAGGCGCTCGGATTCGTCGACCCGCGCCAGCGGGTTAACGAGAGTGGAGCTGAGTTTCTGGCACGACTGGAGGGAGATGCCCGTGCAGCTTTCACCCAGGACCCGAGCGAGCGGGAGCTGGTGGATCTAGACCTGCGGAGGTTTCTTTTCTTCTTCCTGGGCCGCCTTCTGCTGGGGATGAAGGGGGATGGCATCCACTGCCGTTTCCTCGGGATCCTGGCGGACCTTGACAGAGTGGGACACTACGCGTAGGGTGCGGCTCTACTTGCCCATTTGATTGTCGATCTCTCCCAGACTTCGGAGATGGAGACGACAGTCAGCGGCTTCGCACCTTTTCTCCAGGTAAATATTTTATTTATGCATTACTACAGTTAAATATGTAATTATTGTACTAATGATGTATGATGGATGCAGGTGTGGAGCTATTACTATTTCCCGATGGGGAGGGCTAGGCATGGGAACAGGAGGGCCGTGCCTCTGGCGCGGCGGTGGAGGCCGGTCGTGGTTGCAGCACCCCACGGCTACCAGTTGGCGTTGCTTCGTCGGGAGTTGAGCGAGTATCCTGAGGCCATGGTATGATGCGTGTGATTTTTTTTTTGTTTTTATGCATATGACTCAATGGTAACTATCATGATGTATGCATGGTGATGCAGGTGGTGTGGAGACCCTACCTGGGCATGGGCGACGCTGGCCAGCCTTGGGTTGTAGCGGGTATTCCTCGTTTCAGGCGGGACGTGTGGGTTCATTGCCTGAACGAGATCGAGCCGCTTCGGCTGAGGCTGGTTATGAGGACATTGGGGCTGGCCCAAGAGTGGGTCGATGTAGATGGGCCGGCCCGCATCGGGCGGAAGACCAAGGGGAAGGCGAAGATTGTGGACTGGCGTATGCGTTTCCCAGCACAATACCGGGACTGGCAGCAGGGTGGGGTCCCAGTGGTGTCCCATGTACAGGACAGCACAGACTACATGAGACGGTACCGAGCTACATACGGGGACCGCCTCTCCTTGGGTGGCATGGCAGGGGTAAGTGAAATGAAACTGCTTCACCCTTCTATATGTATATGCATGTGGCACTAACTTATGTGTAATGCAGGATGCTCGTGACAACATGATCGCCGACCTGCGGGCCCAGTTGGCGGACGCCAGGCGGCAGTTGGTGGCCATCCGACAGGAGTTGGAGATCCTGGTTAGTCTATGCAATGCATTTTTTTGTGACCTGGATTTTTGACGCTTAGCCTTTGACTGACGTTTGCCCGTGTTTCAGCGGGCCCATCAGACAGCGGCAGTCGGGATGGCTGGTGGAGCGGGTTCCAGTTCGCGGGGCCCTCCTCCGGAGGTTTCTGCCCTCCAGGAGCAGCTGGCGTATGCGGTGGCTCGGGCTGAGGAGGCCGAGCGTGACCGCGAGGCTCGAGTGAGTGTCTGCCTGACCTTGACTCTCCTTCTGGCTGCTTTCCTTCTATCACTGTTCTCTTATGATGCATGCGTGCTTTGACAGGTGGCCGAGATTCGGGAGGCCCTGGCGCGTGCTGTTCGTGCCGAGCAGGAGTGCGACGCTCGGGTGGCGGAGCGTGATGCTCGGATTGTGGAGCTGGAGGAGGAGCGTCGACGGGAGGCTGAGGAGCTCCCTCGTGACGTGCTGGATCTGCGGATCGCCCTCGAGCTATCGAGGAGGGAGGCGGTGAGAGAGAGAGAGGAAAGGGAGAGAGAGAGAGAGGAGCGACAGCGAGATCAGACCGAGAGGAGGGCTCTGGAGGCCTAGCTGCTGGAGCTCCGATTGAGTCTCGGCACGGCGGAGGGGAGGCTTCGGGAGAGCGAGGAGCGGTACCAGAGGGCGAAGGAACGCGGGGTGCGACTTCGTCAGTCCGGTTCTTTTTCCATGAGTAGCTATCTGGTTTCTTCGGCCGAGGAGCGTCGTCGCACCTTCGAGGCTGGAGTGCCACCGTAGGGCGAGGCGAGCACGGCTTCTCAGGGTTCGCAGAGGTCGCAGAGGCCCCCTAGGGATCCCCGTCAGAGAAGGGAGGAGAGAGATGACCAGGAGGGTGGCAGCGAGAGTTAGAGAGTTGCTTGTACACTCCACCCTCCTTACTGCATGATGTACTTTCGGCTATTGTATGAAATGAAAATGGCTTTCTTGTGTTGTGTGTACTTTTCTCTCTCCCACACTTTCTTCTTTGCACTGAGTTGTCCTTCGAGGCACGCTCCACGGGACCTTACCCTAAACAGCGGGGAACTATGCTTTGCACGGGGGGATTTTGTTTCCTTTCTCCCCCCTTTTGGGCGCGTCCAGGCGTGAGGACGCGTCTTAATCCTTGAATTCAAATTTAAAGCATCGGGTGGCCTTTCTCCCGTGCCTTACCCGCAAACGAGTCCGCCTTCTGCCGAAACTCGCTTGCCCCCTTTTTCATCTTCCTCCTCTTTTTATCGATGGAGTTCGGTGGGCCCGACCATGGTGAAGGTGGAGAGGGACGCGGGACCCCTCGCCCAAGGAGGGACGCGCCAGAGCAAAGAATGGCGTCTATGGAGGAGGAAGGGTCGCTTCGGGCCCCCGAGGGACCCGAGGGGCCCGATGTCGCGGGAGGAGGTGAACACGGCTCGGTGAGTGCTTGGTTTTTCCCCTCTTTGATCCATTTTGAGTTTTGAAGCAAGCATTGCGAGGGGGGAAAGGGTTCGGCTAGTGTTGCACTTAAATGATGGACGCGTCCTAGACAGGGGACGCGTTCTTTGTGACTGATGTGGGACCCCTTTCTTGGTGAAGGACATGGCGAGGACCCTGGGCCTGGCCGACGAGTGGGCGAGTGCGGACGAGCCGAGCCGCGTCAGGAGGGAGAGTCGCGGCAAGGCGAGGCTCGAGGACTGGCACGTACGCCTCCCCGGACAGCAAGGGAGTGTATTGGTGCAGGACAACGCCGACTTTCTGCGGCGGCAGAGAGAGAGTTATGCAGGGCTTCCCCAAGCTGGGGACATGCGTGGCATCGGTGGCTCGCGCGCCCAACTGTCAAAGGTTAGGCGGCAGCTGGCCGTCGCTCAACATGAGCTATCGCTCCTGGTAAGTTAAGTGCCGTACTTTTATCTTCAGATTTAGAGTTTTACTGACGGCCGTTGTTTATTTTGTTCCAGCGTGCCCAGCAGACAGCGACGGCT